>CM075207.1:9919091-11119091 GCA_037577465.1 Liposcelis bostrychophila
GTTTGTTCTGAAATTCATTCATTCTCAGAGTAAAAAAAAAAAAAAAAATCGAATTCATTAAGTAGACGAATGGACTACTTAAAATCGAATGACGGGAAGTAATAACGATTTTTAAATAATTCATAAAAAAAGAAAAAAAAATTCCTTTTCGGCAAAAGTAGAATCATTTATTTGAGGACGATCGGATTTTGGGGGAACTACGCTACAAAAAAAAAAATGCATAATCAAAAAAAGAAATCCGATTGAAATCATGAAAAGAAATCCACTATCGATTTGAAAAATGATGTTTCAAATACCTCGGGATTCAAGATTTTTCTTGACGTCAAACAATTGTTCGGAAACCGTTTTTAGTGATAAATGACTATTCGACTTTTTTTTTTTTTTTTTTTTTTTCGGGGCTATCTCTTCTTTTTTTTTCCTGGGAGAAATGAAGGGAAATTAGAAGATCTAGGAGAGAGGGTTTTATATTTAAAGGATGAGAAAAGGAAAATGAGGGAACGTTTATTAGTGTAATTGTTCAAGTAATTAGAATGTGTGAGGGCAAACAATTACGGCGAGGCAAAGCCATTAAGTGCTACCAACATAGCCATAAATAATTATTCATTCTCCCTTCCAGACCGTTTTAGGTTGTAAATAAAACGCAAACAAGAGTATATATATTTGTTTTAATTATATCGGAATCCGACTCGGGGGAAAATAAAAAATTTAAAAAAAATTCGGGAAGAGGATTTGGATTTTGTAAGAATATTTTTTTTTTTTTTTTTTTTTTTTTTTTTACTTGGCAACAACGGTCTTTCAACGAGTTTCAAAAATAAAAAAAAATGTTTAGTAATTGTTTTTAACGACAAAAACTGTTATTTCTTCGATTATTTTTCAACACCTTCGCAAATGTTTACATTCGGGTAAAAATCATTTGTTAAAACAATAGGATCCATTAAATCCGAGAGTTATTTTTTTAAGCTTTTTTTAAGTGAAATGCTTTTTTTGTAATGATATCCACCCTTCTGTTTTTTTTTCTTTCCGAATTTCGCGCCACGTGCTGGAAAAAAAAATCTCTTATGGTGACAGACAGGTAAATTGAAAATAAAGACACTAAAAAGCTACAAGGGTATGCTTTTTTTTTTCGCCCTGAAAGAGAAAACATTGTAAACTGTCTTGTTTATTAATATAAGTGATTTCCTTCGACAAGTTTGTCGTTTTTTTTTTTTTTTTTTTTGTTAAGAGATGGCTCTTATATGAGTTTCGAATGACAAGATCAAGAAAAAAATGGGGGGAAACATGTCATCACCGCGGTTAAAATAAAATCCGTCTTCTTAATGTTTTTAAATCAGTCAACTTTTGACAGGTCGACCTTTTTTTTTTATTAAAAAAAACCTTATATCGTTCTTATAGCCGATTTTGAAAAAGTGCCACGCTTTGGTCTATAAACCTTCAGCCGTTAAAAATTAATTATGAAAAGTATGGCCAAATCGAGGTCCGGTCTTTAGACTTTTTAAAATAATGTGTATCCCATGTTTCTCTTATGGGAAGTTCCTTTTCTTAAATTTTAAAATATAAAATCAACTGGGAAAATTTGGCTGGATGAGAAATATCGAGAGTAGACTTAAGAGTGCGCATCATCGTGGCAGCAGATAAATCGTATTTTTGTTTTTACGGAAAAACGAAGACAAATCAACCAAATGGAAAATGGTTGACGCCAGCCAATGAGGGGGGAGAACAAGAAGAAGAAGACAAATCAATAAAAATAAAAAATTAAAAAATCATTGAAATTTTTCACTGAAGATTTCTTCATTTTTCTTTTTTCAAGATTTGTCTTCGTTTTTCCATAAAAAGAAAAATATGATTTGTCTGCTGCCACGACTGATGCGTACTCTTACGTAGGGAATGACCGTTTTCTCTAATTTTCGATTTACGAGGGAAAATTCCAGATTTTACGTATCTGTGGTAGTCCTTTGGTGTATCCAGGAATTTTTATTGCAAGTTCGAACTTGTCTGAATTTTATATGCTGCCAGAAAATAATTTCAAAAAAATTTGCGGTCTAAAAGCTTTGATTTTGTTATCCGGGTTCATATTCATTAAATCATTCATACATCCGGTAGATACAAGTTTTAACTTGTACCTACCAAAAATACTTAAAACAGGTTAGGTTCAAACTTGTTCTACCAAAAATAGAATTTAGAAAATATTTATCGGACGTCCAATAAATATCGATATCCGCACTGATCCAAAAAGCGTGTGGATATCTAATGAACAATCCACAGGATTGACTAAAGTAACTAAACCATTACCGTTACCGTGTACTAAATTTTTACTGAGAATATAAATTATAACTGCTTATCCACAGAGAATTCGTCTGGCCTAAAAAAATTTTTTTTTTTCCTCCCTGGAAAATCATTCATATTTTTTTAACCATGAGAAAATTTTTCCTAAACCGGGAAAAATACAGACTAGGGGATGATAATTTTATAAAATTATAGTTTTTCCTCGACTCAATTTCGTGATTACCGCTCTTCTAACAAATTATATAGATGGTATGAAGCGCAACCCAAAACGATAATCAAATATTAAAATCAAAAAAAGAAGAAAAAAAAAAAAAAGAAATTAGGCCATCGCCAATTTGATTGTTAAATCAGGAAAAAAAAATTTTCTTTCCCCTTGAAATTTCTTCATCGTGATTTTTCTTCTACTAAAAGTTTTTTTTTTTTGCTTTATTTGGCTATTGAAGCGAACCTATTGGCCATGTAAGTAGTGTTGCAAAAACTACTTTTACAACGAGGTTCAGATGACTGTATTAGTAGTTCCTACAATCCCTGCTAGAGGGAAGGAGGGTCGGTGGTCACCCATCCACTAGCTGGCCGTTCTCGATGCTGCTTAACTTCATTGATTACGATGCCGCTAGACGGAACGAGTCACCACTCCGACCCCTGTTTTTAGAAAAAAAACTAGTATTCCGCTTAGCCTGATTTTCCTTTTACTTACTCCGGGCAGTAAATATCAAATCAGATAAGAGAAAATAAAAATAATAATTCTGTACGTTTCTTGGTGTTTCGAAGCTATTCTGCTGCTTCTGCTTCCGAGAAAAGGCGTTATCTTATTTAATGCGGATCATAGGTCAGCCGATTCCCTTTTGCAAGTTTTTACACATTTATTTTATAAAGGGTTTTTCATTATTTCGCGGGCTTAAGACCAATATGTTGGATATCGGGTTAGCTAAGTAGGTGGAACAGTCGATCGTCAAGTGAAAGGTCCGTGGTTCAAGTCTTCGACTCGACCTGACTTGATATAATTTTTTCTAAATTTTCAACTCTTCCCCTGAATAGTTTTTTGTGCTTTGTGAGAAATTTTGCACATTATTATTGGAAAGCACCCGGTTATATTATTATCGCTTTTCCTTGTAATTTCATTTTCCTTGTTTATGATTGATCTGCCAACAGTTAATCTTAATTGAGATAACGGGTCAGTTGTTTAATCTTCATTTCGGATTCATTAAAAAAAATAGTTGTGAAACATTTTACACAGGATCCAACAGGATTTAAAGTCGCATATAGTTACCGTAGTTACGAACAAAACCTTTTCTTTGGAATTTTCGGAATACGCCATCATCAAAATGACTCGATTCATCTTTCTTCTCTTCGTTCTTATCGGGATATCTGCCGGACGAATTTCAAGTTCGAACTCTTCGTTGCTCTCGAGAAGCAAAAGAAAGTTTAGTTCTGGTGGCAACGTCAATTTCAACATGAACCTCGATTTGGTAAATGCCGTGAAATTGGGTCAAGACAACCAAGTTGCTTCCCAATCGTACGAAGGATTCGTCAGGGGGATGTTAGAAACGGTTCACAACAAGGTCACGGCAGGAACCGGATACGGCATCATGGTGTACAATTTGAATCAGGATTACGAAAATAAGCTTCAAGACGTTGCGGCTTACGAATCTGTCGTACACAGGGACAGGACCTACGGGGTTTGGGTGTTTCGGTGCGGCGGTTTTAAAAATAAGGGATCACGCGGATGGGAAAACTGGGGCTTCAAACATGTCTGTTACTGGAGGTACAGCAATGGCGACGGAGTAAATTTTGAACATGATGATTGTGGCAACTCTAATTGGAGGGAAACAAATCGCTGTTAGTTTCTTGGGCTTTCAGTGTGTGTTGTTTAATGGCATGGAACCTATCTTCGGCGACATTTCGGTTAATGTAATTTTTAGTTTTTCGCTTGAAAAAGTTGATGCAAAAGTAAATAAAATTTATTTGCTCTCAACAATTGCCAAAACTTCGTATAAAAAATATGTAATTTTTGTACCATTTACAAATATTTGGACATGCATAATAGGGTGGGTCGAAAAAAATTTTTTTTTTTATTTTAACTTGCAATACCGCACAAAATACTTCATTTGGCGTCAGAATAACGTATGTATGACCTCAGCCCGATCGGACAATATTTTGAGGTTCCCTAATGCATTTACATGCTAAAAACCGAAATTTTGGATATTTTCTCGGCCAAAAAATTTTTCCAACATGGAAAGTAACCGAAACAGGATTTAAATCGAAGCTTGACCTTCGTAACATACGGTGCGACTGTAAAAAGAAAAGTTCCTGATGTGTTTTTTTCTACAGGTTGGTCTAAGTGCTTAAATAGCTTTGTTTTTTGTCTTGGGTCGCCTGCAAAATCCATGAAAATTTTTGTATCGAGCTGAAAATCGTAGGGCAACTACCCATAGGGTTAATTTATCAGATTTAACACGATTTTTTTAAATCCGAATTTTTCCGGCAAAATGGCGGCATTAAAACATTGATTTTAAGAGCTAAAATTTTAAAAATTTAAGTTTTTTGATGAATAATTCTGCTAAAACGGAAGCAGAATTTTTTTTTCTGTTTTTTCTACTTCCGGCGATCAAAACAAGTGGGTTTAAATGTTCTTCAAATCATTTTTTTAATATTTGTAAAATATTTCGAGAGATTAAAAAAATGATTTGAAGAACATTTAAACCCACTTGTTTTGATCGCCGGAAGTAGAAAAAACAGAAAAAAAAATTCTGCTTCCGTTTTAGCAGAATTATTCATCAAAAAACTTAAATTTTTAAAATTTTAGCTCTTAAAATCAATGTTTTAATTCCGCCATTTTGCCGGAAAAATTCGGATTTAAAAAAATCGTGTTAAATCTGATAAATTAACCCTATGGGTAGTTGCCCTACGATTTTCAGCTCGATACAAAAATTTTCATGGATTTTGCAGGCGACCCAAGACAAAAAACAAAGCTATTTAAGCACTTAGACCAACCTGTAGAAAAGAACACATCAGGAACTTTTCTTTTTACAGTCGCACCGTATGTTACGAAGGTCAAGCTTCGATTTAAATCCTGTTTCGGTTACTTTCCATGTTGGAAAAATTTTTTGGCCGAGAAAATATCCAAAATTTCGGTTTTTAGCATGTAAATGCATTAGGGAACCTCAAAATATTGTCCGATCGGGCTGAGGTCATACATACGTTATTCTGACGCCAAATGAAGTATTTTGTGCGGTATTGCAAGTTAAAATAAAAAAAAAAATTTTTTTCGACCCACCCTAATGCATAATTTTTGCTTATAATTTTTTTAAATACTAAAGTAGAAAACTTTGCAAATATTATGCTTATTCAACTTTTTTTCTCCATTTTATACATACTTATTTATGCATAATTATGTTGGAGAATTGAAAAAAATTTTAGGAAAAAAATTGGGACTCAAAAATATGAAAAACATTGTGAAAAAAAAAATTGTGACTCAAAAAGGTGTAAAAAAAATTTTTTTTTAATTTGGGGCTCAAAAAGGTGTAAAAAAAATTTTAAGAAAAATTAGGGACTCAAAAAGATGGAAAAAAATTCTGAAAAAAAAATTGGGACTCAAAAAGATGAAAAACATTTTGAAAAAAAATTTTGACTCAGAAAGGTGTAAAAAAAATTTTTTAAAAAATTAGGGGCTCAAAAACATGGAAAAAAATCAGGGATGGCAAACCGAACCGAACCGAACCGAGAAAAGTGCTCCGAACCCGGGTTTTTTTAAAAAAAAAAACCGAATCCGAACCGAACCGATTGCCAAATTTTACAAGGGAAACCGAATCCGAACCGAACCGATTGAAAATTTTTTTCCGGAAAACCGGACCGAAACCGAACGGAAATGAATTTAAGGGGAAAACCGAATTGAAACCGAACCCGAACCGTTGAAAGAAAGAAAAAAACCGAACCGGAACCAAACCGAACCGTTGAAAGAAAGAAAAAAACCGAACCGAAACCGAACCGAACCGAACCGTTGAAAGAAAGAAAAAAACCGAACCGGAACCAAACCGAACCATATAAAAAAAACCATACCGAAACCGAAACCGAACCATATAAAAAAAATTGCACCGGGAATTGAAACTGAACCGCATAAAGAAAAACGATACTCTCAGCTGTTAGCTTGCAGTTCTTTTAGCTCTCAACTCATGCTGCAATTGCTTAAAAATTTGAAGCCGTTCAAAGAGCTCAAAAGCTTTCTTGAGCTTATGAGAAATTCAAAACTTGAACTCTCAGCTCTTAGCTTGGAGCTCTTTTAGCTCCCAGCTCAAATTTGCTACAATTGCTGAAATTTGAAACGGTTCAAAGAGTTCATATAATCATATTAGCTCTCTTGAGCTTGAGAGCAAATTAAAATTTCAGCTCTCAGCTTAAGATCTGAGACACCTGAATAGCGACTGCGACAGCTCTTTTGAACTTTGGAGCAGTTTCTGAATTCTTTGAATCACTTTTGCCGTTACATCGAGTTTTTTGTTACTGATGCTGACATTAGATAGGACGTGCGCTGCTCAATTTTGTTTTTGTAAAATTTCCCAAAAAGTTGTTAATAATTTTTAATTAATTTTTAAATTAATTTCCCTAAAAGTAGGTAGGTAGCTGACTTGAAATGAAACTTACGCGGATTAACGTTTCTTGAATGCAAATATTGTAGAATATTATGATAATATTGTTAAAAAATTCGAAAATTTTTTTAAATTAGTCAACTTCAAAAAAATATTTCGAGATTTTTCTATAATTATGTATGTAATGTAACCTGTTTGCTACATACTCCTTAAAACTACTATTCGATAACGACCACAATGAGACAAGGTTAAAAAATCGACACGAAAAAAAATGTTAAACAAAACAACGGAACCCATAATGTTGAAAAAAATCTTTTCCGCGAAAATCTAAACCGAACCGAAACCAAACCGAATCTAAGAAGAAAAGAAACCGAACCGAAACCGAACCCAAATTCATGGAAAAAACCGAACCGAAACCAAACCGAATCTAAGAAGAAAAGAAACCGAACCGAAACCGAACCCAATTCATGGGAAAAACCGAACCTAAACCAAACCGAATGTAAGAAGCAAAGACACCGAACCGAAACCGAACCCAAATTCATGGAAAAAACCGAACCGAAACCAAACCGAATCTAAGAAGAAAAGAAACCGAACCGAAACCGAACCCAATTCATGGGAAAAACCGAACCTAAACCGAAACCAAACCCAGTTAATTACAAAAACCGAACCGTATTTAGAACCGGTTTTTTACCAGTGAAAAAAGAAACCGAACCGAACCGAACCTTTTTTTAAAAATTTTTCATCAGCACCGAAACCGAACCGAACCTTTTCCTGACGGATATCCTCGGAACCGAAACCGAACCGAATTCAACTTTCCATTTTTGGAAAAACCGAACCAAACCGAAACTTGGTTTTTTTTTGGAGCGGTTTGCCATCCCTGAAAAAAATTCGGAAAAAAAAATTGTAACTCAAAATGGTGTACAAAAAAAATTTTTTTTTATTTTGGGGGTCAAAAAGGTGTAAAAAAAATTTTAAGAAAAATTATGGACTCAAAAAGATGGAAAAAAATTCATTAAAAAAAATTTGGGACTCAAAAAGATGGAAAAAAATTCTTAAAAAAAAATTGGGACTCAAAAAGATCAAAAAAATTTTGAAATGTGGAACTCCAAAAGATGGAAAAAAATTGACTCAATTACTTACTATTTTCTACGGTACATGAGTCATCGCTCATAAAAAAAATTAGTCGCTCACATTTTTTGTTTCATAAATAAAAAAGAAAAATTTAAAACTTTTTTTTTTTTTTATTATTCCTACTATTTTATGAATGTGAAGAAAGAATAGAAAAAAAACAGTCCTTATGAATTGTTCACACCTACAATTACGAAAGCTTAATTTGTAAACATATGACTCAAATCAACGTAATCGGAATTCATTGGAATCACATGCCAGGCGCGTTTCAAAACATCGTTCATTCATTTTTTATTTTTTATTTTTTTCTTATTTTTTATTTTTTTCTTATTTATTTATTGGAATGAAAACCCCCATTTCGAGGTTTCCGTGTCCGAAGAGCTTATGGATGGGCGGGATCACTCTCGGGAAAACATATTATTTAAAGCTTAACTTCCTCAATGAAAATGAGGAAACCACCTCCCCTTTACGTAAATAACTTTAACCGTAATTTTTTTTTTTTTTTTTTTTGCTTGTTTTTTTATAAAATATGCCTTCAAAATATCAGAATATAATTTAGTACGTTGCAAATAAATTATATTTCATTTGCTGATTATTTAGGACTTTTTTTTTCGATTTTTCATGCTGTGCTTTAAAATAATTTGAAATCGATTAAGGTATTTGATACAGATTACGGGTTGCTTTTTGCAGGGTTGGATAAATTCAGATTTTTTTTTGGAAAATTGAAAATAAAATCCGGTCACGCATGATAAGGCAACATAACATGGGGTTTTAATGCTTAAATCTTAAAATCTGGATTTTTTTCTCCAAAAATAAGTTTAAAAATTTTGTTAATTTTAATAAAATTTTTTAATTGAAATCTCGTTGATTGTCACTGAAATACCTGGAAAATGAAAGCAAACTTGGAATTTTAAAGAAAGAAAAAATTATTTTTCAGGTCATGTTTCTGATTTTGGTGATTAATTATACAGAACTTTTACTGATCCAGGAACCTAAAGCCTTCTACTCACTCTTATTTCAGTGTAGAAAAATTAAATTAAATTAAATTAAAACGACCTAACCAAAAGTAAAAGAGTTAACTTCAGAGTTATACTTGTGGATTATAGACTTGAAATATTGCCTAACGCTGGGTTTTAGGAGAAGGGCGTGGATTAAATTTTTGCAGAGATGTATGCTTTACTTTTGAATAATTCACCGAAGACTAATCGAACTGAATAATAATAATAATTGTAATTTTTTTTAAGGTTATCGAGTTTGATGTCCCAAATATTAAAATTATTTTTACCGAAACCAAATGGTAATCAGGTATTCACCAGCTAAACAAATGAAGTTCAAATATTTTGATTTTGTATAATTAAAAAAAAAAAAAATTTAAAAAAAATTTAGCAAGTTCGGAATATTTGAACAACATTTATTTTCTAGAAAAGCAAATGGGGATCGTTCCTGAGACTATTTAGAGTACCTAATCCTGGAGCAATTTGGAATGTAGCATTTTTCGATTTTTTTTTGTACTGTATACGAAATAAATTTGGAATTTTTTGATTTCAAGTTTAGTTTTGGAGCTTTTAATTTTACCGAAAAACCTGAGAAAAATAAATTTCAGAATTTTGAAAAGAGGTAAAAGTTTTCAAAAACCGAGACGATTTTTATGAAAAAGTTTTAATTTTTTTTTTTTTTTTTTTTTTTTTTGGAGAGTTGGTTGGAATTTTTTGGTTCTAAGGACGTGAGATATAAAATCGTGATCGAATTGCACTGAGAGCATTCTGTGTTCTAAATTCATAACGTCTTTTTTTTTTTTAAATTTTGAATAGAGCAGGGGTCCGAAGCCGGTGCCGGTGCCAGCGCCGAAGCCAGCCGCTACCGGCTAAAATCTCAGGTCGGTGCCGAAGCTGGTGCCAGTGCTAGATGATTTATTTTAAACTTGGTGCCAGCGCCGGTGGTGGCACCGATGCTGGAATCAACTCCGGCTCCAGCACCAGTACCAGCCGCAAAAATTTTGCTATTCTAGGCTCCAGCACTTTGTATATTTCGGCGCCGATTCCGGCGTCGTCTCCGGAGTCGCCTCTAACCAATTTTTACTGGCTTCGGATCTTTGGAATAGTGACTGCAATCGCAGAAACTCGGGACGATTTTTCGACTGGAGTAATTCGAAGATTTTAAAAACGATAATGTCTGGATTTTCAATCCTGAAAATAGTCATTTTTTGTCCTGAACATGACTCTTTTTTTTGCCTTATATTTAAAATTTTATCAATTTTAATAAGAAACCTGTGTTTAATTGCCGCTGTGATAATAGCAAAATTGAAATTCGGAGGAAAAATATATAAGCTGACGAGGCACGATTTTTTGAAATTTTAGTAGCCAGTCATACGACTTTCACTTTAATCCTGGGATTAAAAATTTAAGAATCCCGAAATCAAGGAATTTCAGTCTTTAAGAAGGAATCGCCAAAGGAATTAAACAAAAAGAAAAAGCATCGTCTGCAGTAGGGTGGTTTTTTGGAAGAGGGGGAATACATTTTTTTGAATTTTGGTGATGAACCCCATTCATTTTGTTCCAATGCGTGAAAAGGGCAGTCTCCACTTGATAACGTTCACCGCATTCGCGTTATCCCGCCTTCTCGATGAACGTATTCGCACCGGAAGTTTTGTGGATCTTTTACCACGATTTTTTTGATCATCTTCTGCTTTTTTTTATTTACAAACATTAAAAATGGCGGTTTGAAAGATGTTTTTACGAATTTAAAAAGAAAAATCTTAATTCGGGCATAGAGCAGGTAATAAATTTGTTCCAAAACAAATTTTGGGTAAGCCAATTTTGTATACTTAATGAAATATACGGTACTCTTTTTATGCCACAAACGTTTACGGGAGTAAAACCTGCAAAGTACTTCCGGTGCGAATACGTTAATCGCGAAGGCGGACAACGAGAGTGCCGTGAACGATATCAAGTGGAGACTGCCCTAAAGACTACCCCGAAAAATATTTTAGGTCGATCGGGGTCCATTAAAGGGTGCCCCAGGGGCTCGAAAATTTTCTATATCTGCTTTTTGAAAATTTTCATTTTTTTCGGCATGAAATATACCATCGAAAATTTTGCGTAAATTGCGAATTTGAAGTCAAAAATTAGTTTTGCTGCATAGTTTTTGAGCTACAGGCCGGATTAAAAACCTCTGAAAACCTGGTTATGGCTTTTTACCCGTGGCTCAAAGACCATGCACCAAAACTAATTTTGGACTTCAAATTCGTTATCTACGCAACATTTCCGATAGGTATCGATGGCCTTTTATGCGGGAAAAAAAAAAACATTTTTTTAAAGTTAAGCCCATTTCAAAATTCTGGCAAAAATGCCGCATTTATCTCAAAAAAACTGTACACTCAGAAAAAAAAATGGGTAGTGCGAAACTAAAAATGCCTTGCGACAAAAACATTTTCTTTAAAATCATGAGAAAAAAATAAAAATATCTTGTCAAGATACAACCTGTCCGTTTGTTTTTGTATGAAAAATTCCGCTTTTGTTGCAAGTCGAAACTTGTCCAAAACATTTCCTTTTTCTGAGTGTAGTCACATTTTCATATCACCGAAAATAATGAATTAGCCTATAACATAAAATAAAATAATTTTTTTTTTTTTTTTTTTTTTTTTTAGGATTAAAGTCCCGATTAATGCGTGATCAATCAGCGCCTTCAGAATCCAGAACCCTCTACTTGAAATGCATTGGTACCTACCCGAAGATGGTCTATCGGAGTATCTCGTGCAGTAGACCCAAGCCGGCCACAGCTCCGTTCCTTTTCCGCCGTGATCCCCCTCAGAAGAAGAGCTGGCAGCGGGGGAAGCCAAAGGTACATTTACATTTATTTTATCTTCCTTCCGATGGAGATTCCGTTCGTCCGTAATACCGTCCGTCGTCTTTCTCCTTTCTTGTAATTTCGAAACTTCCACCGGGCACAATTCGCTATTTCTTCTTTTCGGGAAATCGTCCAAGGATTTCCTTTCGTCCGTCCCGTCCGTTTCCGTCAACCTCGCGATGTCGAAATTTCGATTCGACCGATTTTGCACTATCCTCGGTTTTCTTAATTCGTCGCTCGTTCGAATTATCGGGGTAACAGTCCTTTTCAGGGGGTTCCATATTTCCCCGTGCTTTTGAATATATTTCGAGCCGAAATCCGGCTTGAGGATGTCGTCCACCGAAAATTTAATCCGGTTTTCGTTCCCGTGGTGATGATGATGGTGGTGGTTGTAGCGGTGGTGATGGTGATTTTCCGGCATTTCCTCTTCCGAAGACTCGTGGAATCTTTTGTCCGGGGAGGAAGTCCGATCGTCGCTTTCCGGCGACCGGGCCATTTTATGATTTTTATAATTAGGAAGATGAATTAAAGGAACGTTCGTGACCGAAAATTGCAGACTCTCACCGGAGTCCGTCGGGGAATTCACAAATCTTTCTATCGAATACGAGGAAAACCTTTGTATTATCTCCGCCGGCAACGAGGATTTCGGTAAAAGTCTTTTTTCTCTCTCCGGGCTCGGAGTCCTGGAGGTTTCGTCGTCGGAAATTTTCCTCCAAATCCTGGTTTTCTCTTGGAAATTTTCCCCTTCCACTTCCGGCTGCTCGATTTTGATTTTTCTCTCGATATCGAAATCATCCGACAAACGGGCCTCGATTTTCGTTTCCGTCTTTTGAACCGGCGGCGGGGGTGACGTCACGTTTACCGCGTTTCCGTCGATTCCGGGGCGGTCGTTTGCCGTCGTCGGCCCCGGGCTTGACGCGCTGTTCGGACTGCTCCTATCTTCCAACGCCATTTTTTTTTTTTTTTAACTTTCAAAATCCGCTCATAATTTTTTTCACTTTGTACAATTTTTTTTTTTCACAAAAGTTCGATGAACACTAGATTACAAGAGATCATGTTTTTCGGGGATCACACGAAAAAAAGAAAAAAATTCAAAAACTGCACCACCGTCACATTCGAAAAAAACAGAAAAAAAAAAAAATTCGAAAAAAAAAAAAAAATAAACAGAACAAAAGACGGTCAATTGTCAACCAGAGATGTCAAACTTTAAGTTAGACGTTACCCGAGTAAATATCACTAATTTTCTTGAAATCCTTTTCGATTTAAACATGTCTATATTAAAATCTGAAAACATAACCTAATCATCGTTCCACTCGAAAAAAAAAAAATATTTCCTCGCCTCCCCCGAGCTTAACTTACGAATAAACGTTTAAAATGTCAAGAGCGAACCCGGGGTTACCCTCCTTGATTGTTTGTTGCTAATTTTTAAATTTAGCTTATGTAAAATTCAGCTTTTAAAAAGGTTTATTCGTTGTGAAATGTGTTGAATGCTCGGGTAGAGGACAGTTTCCCCGCCTTTTTCTCCGCCTCTTTAAAACCGTTTCTGACACCCATGTATATATATACGTTTTATTTCCATCTCTTTTCTGTCTTCATTGATTTTTTTTTCTTTTCTTTACTTTTTTTTTTCATTAATTTTTTAAACGCAACACCTTAATCAAAAAAATTTACATTTAAGTTTGGGTTTTTGTTACACGTCTCTACACGTCTCCCGAGTGTAGAGTCGCGTCATCGTCAAGCGCCATTTTTGTTTTTATTTTTTAAGTTGGCTGCTGCGTTCCTGCGAAATTAATTCGCGCCACGGAAAATAAATAATTAAGTAAAATGTAATTAGAAAATTTAAATATTAAAAACCGAAAGATTATAATATTGCGTGAAGTGCAATGAACCAACCACAATTTACTCGGCTAATAACTATATCTTCATGGTTGCTTCTCATTGGTCTGAAGGAATACGCATGGTTATTCCGCCTCCGGCTAATGATTTTGTCTTTTTTTTTATTTTTCTCGTGTAATTTTAAATTTTATACTTTAATAAGTAAATATGAAATCAAGATGATTTTTTTTTCGCTTTTAACCGAAAATGGAATCTTGTAAATTTTACAAAGCTCAACGATTATTTTTCCCCCCTCCCCGTTTTTTTTATTATAATAATTAGGGAAAAGGTTTGTTTTTAAATGAACATCCCTGTTTAAGAAAATTTCCATTATGAAAATATCGATTTTCTTTCTCAAGATAATTATACTTATTCTTTTAATTAAAAAAATGGGTCGATAGATTTTAATAAGATTATTAGGATGTCGGTTTGCGCCAGAGCGGGAGTTTTATGAACTAATTGTAACTAAGTAGTTTTGAATAAATCTGATAGATGTCGCTAGCTGTGAAAACAAGCGTGACAGAAAGCGAAACACGTTAGCGTGATTTGTAAATCTATTCTATTTTAAATTGCTTTTTTCTCCAGCAGGACCGTAGCCAGGATCCTGATGTAGTAGGGAAAAAGATATGATTTTTAAATGAAAAATTGTGCTTTCTGGAGTAATTAAAACTAACTAAAAATTTGATTCCCCTGAGCAGCAACTATCAGGTCCCAACAAACGAACGAAAGACAAAGTAGGTTTCAGTCGGAGCAATGAAGTACAAAACAATGGCGAAAGAGAGGAACTTTAAGGACAAACTATTCCGCAGTGGCGCTGCATGTCCTTAATGTACATAAAAACATGGCTTCTTATGGGGAAATGACAAAAATAATTTTTTAAATTTTTTTGGAACGATACGAAGTTTTTTTTTTTAACTGAATGTAGTCTAGGTATCAAATAAGCTACCGAAATATGTAAGCAGATTTAAGCGACTGAAGTATTTTTATTTTTAACATTGCGTCGCCTTAGTATTACAGGGTTCTATCGTGTTCATCGTACAGTAAGTTAATATATGAAATATAAAAACGACAATACCCTGTAATACTAAGGCGACGATTGATTTTCCTATACTCACTATACATTAAAGGAAGTCAGCGCCATCGTTTTTTGCGGAATTATTTGTCCCTAAATACCCTCTGTTTCCATAAAATTGCAGGGGTAGAAACGTTTTTTGAGCGCCTATGTTTAGCTTATGCAAGCTCAGAAACGGAAACTGAAACGTTTTTTTCGCTCCCATAAGCTAAACATTAGAAACGGAACGGCCATTTTTGCTAATTTCTCCCTCTGTAAAATTGGTTTGTCGTGACCTTAAACTTGTTAGTTCTCGTTGGTTATGACCTTAAATCTGTTGATTCTAATTTGTTGGTAACCATGAGCAAATGATCCCCATCCCCACCTTCCGCTTGAATTTTCGAAATTAAGTCATTGAGAGCATTCTTTGAATACCCCCTAATAAAATATGGTTTTTTGAAAAGTTTTTTCCTGATCTCCCCAAAATATACATATATATATTTAAAAAACTATTGGAAAGAAGCCCGTGGAGTAACGACAGAATAAAAAAAAAAAATCATATCTATAAACCGTATTCACGTGACGTCATTTTGAGGGGAAATCGAGGGAAAGGCATAAGCTAAGTATTGAGAAAAAATGGCTGCTATGCATGGGCTTATGGGAGCATGGATACGGTATATTCGCATTTCGTCATCCATTTCGGGTATAAGAAGCAAAACGATACTGCACTTTTTCCTCTTCCAATTTCTTGTTTCCTATTAGTTGAATCGTTTATTGTAATTAAAGGAGTCTTGCCCCATGTTTTTTTCAAAATGGAGATCTTTCGTTTTTTTTTTCAGCTTAACTTCTTTGTTTACATTTTCTTAAAGCAAAACAATTGATTTCAATTTTGAAAAAGACATGGCTAAGACTCCTTTTTATAAAAGTACAAAATCCTTTAAATATAATCCATACAAATCCAGTGAATATAAACTCCTTTTTATAAACAATTCATTTTTACTTTTATTAGGTTCTCTTTTCGCACCGGCCCTGCTCACGTGAAAAAGAAGAGTAACAGGCCTGTAACTACAGCATAGAATTAAGAATCTCATTGATCACAATTTTTTTTGCTTGTAAAATTACCGAAATGATTAATTTTCAATTTTATTTTTAAAATACTAAGGTGTTTAATCATTATTGAAAGAAAAACTTCATTTTAAAATAAAACAAGTCCTTATTTTTGTAACTTAAATTAAGCGAAACGTGTCATACGTCTAAAACAGATGGGGACTTTTGTCATTCGTAGGTTGGTACTTTTGAAAAAAGCTGCGTCTGTTATTTTTAATCCTTATGGCACTCAAGTGCCGATTATTTCAGTGCAGTTAAACAGTCCATCGTATTTTTTTTTTATATTGTTTTTATCGGAGAAAACCGTGGAAATCATGAATCTCAACCGATGATCTTTATTTATGATCAAAGATATTAAACATTCGTCGTTTTTAATTGAAAATACTCGTAAAAATATTAAATCGGAATTATTTTTTTAAAATCACCGATCGCAAAAGAATTTTTGTAAATTCGGAATCTCTATTTGTTTTAAGCATATAAATCAATAGTGTAATATAATTTAATTAATAATGCCAAACTGGAATAGTAGCAAATTTGAAACCAAGCCAAACTAACGCAAAAGGAGGAGGAGAAAAATTGAAGAAAAATGTCGTGTTTCCTTAGGACATCCGATCCTTTCTGGCGTAATTCCACTTCCACAAAATCCAGACGAGGGATTTTGTATTTAAAGAAATGCAAAGAAACAACCAGGTAAGCATGATATGTAATTTACAGTAGTCAATTAAACGTTTTTGTTTCATTTTTTTTCGGTCTAAAATGATAGCCTGATGGAGAATTAATGAAGTCTACCGGCATTAAAAATGACGTTTGTATAGGCCTCGACAATTGTACGATGCCGGTTTCAAGGACTTTGTCATATTTAGCTAATGCAAGAATCATTGGAATATCAATAACATCTAGGATTAATCAACCGTGAATCATTTTATTGTCTTAATTAACGAAGATGCAATGTAAATATTGATTTAGGCCCATGAGTCATGGGGGAAAATTTAACAAAAAAAAAATTTAATATGTCTTTTAATTAATTTTATCATATGCAGATAGAGAAACCACAAAGTCTGGTTTTTTTTCCCATTATTATCCTTGCTATTAATACACAAGTTCAGCCCACATTATTTTTATTCGATTATTGTAGGTTTCATTAGGGGAAAAAAAAAAATTATTTTTGTGACTCAGTGAGGCTTGAATAGGTAATGGGCTTGAAGAATTTAGTCAATAAGCTATTATGTTACAGGACGATCATTCACAGTGCAGTGTGATATGAATGTTAAAGTGTTATTGAGACCTACGTTGAAATAAAATGAAAAAAAAAAAATTTCAGTGATTCATTTTTAAATTTAATTTTAGATGTTGCTGAAATACGATTTGGTAGAAAGGAAGTCAGCGGAAGAGAATGCCTTAACGTTCAGAGAGAAAGCAAGATCCGTGCACAGATGGGTCATTCTGGCTACGTTTCTTTTTTTTCTCCTTTTGGTTTATGTTCCTCTCCATTATCAAGTTACCTTTACTAGGAAGACAGTAGAAGGTGAGTTTATTTGGGAAAAATAAAATTTTCTAATTTATATTTAGAAGAAAAAAAGGAACTTGCACAGGAAAATTGAGTAAAACGGTGGAAGTTTGAGAGGCTTGAATTGGTTTAATAAAGGATTTTCAAGAACCGAAAGTCCATGATTTTAACGAGATTTTGAAAATCCAATTTTTCTGTGCAGGATTGTTTCGATTGGCGCTTTTGGAGGAAAATTTTA
The DNA here is from genome assembly GCA_037577465.1 of Liposcelis bostrychophila. NCBI lineage: Eukaryota > Metazoa > Arthropoda > Insecta > Psocodea > Liposcelididae > Liposcelis > Liposcelis bostrychophila. Next base: position 9,936,713 of record CM075207.1, read on the forward strand.
GTTTTAAGTTTCTGTATTACGCTTTCATTTTTCTGCCTTATTTTTGTCTTTTAGGTTTCAAAAATTTCCCGATTGATTTCGAATATTAAATTTTATATTTTAAATCTTAAAAATTTTATTACAAAATCAGTAGAGTGAAGGGAAAATTACTGAAGAGCATTGCCGAGATAATTTATTTGCTTTTGAAAAAGGGGGGTCATTGGGACGCTTTATGGGAAGTCAACTTTTAAACGCTTTCTCCATAAAAGTGAATAGCAAAGCAACTTTTTTTAGAAAAATTAATTTTTAAATAGATTGACCCCCTAGAGTCAAATTAGTTTTTTTTTTCGGTGGTGTTCTATAATTTTTTATTAAAGGGAATTAGCCCCCCCCCCACCCTATCTAAGAGCTCTTTTACTAAACTTTGTGCTCCCCATGCATTCTGAAAAATATTAAGGGCTTAATTTTAATAGAATCACTTTGCCAGGGAAAGAAAAGCATACGATTCATTTTAACGAATAAAGGAATCTTTTTTTTTTTTTTAAAACCAAACAAAACGTTTAAATTATTGTTTTCATTATCGATAAGAACGTCTCCTGTAATTATCTACTGTTTACATAATGTAGGAAAGAAGATACACCATATATTTTTAACTTGAAACCCATAAAACGAACGATGAATCAAGCGTTTTAAAAGGACTTTGCATGATGGAAACAATGAATTATTACTTCCGACTGTTTTTACGTGAGTTTATTCTGCGCTTCATAATTAACATTTTTTTTTTTTTTTTTTTTTTTTTCAAAAAAAAATAAAAATTGGGAAAAACGCCGCTTTAAACGATTTTAATTTTAATACATGAAATCATATCTTTTTTTTTAATGTCGCGGTTGAGTCGGTATTTGATCTGACAATGACCTGATTTTTTGAACGGTCTATTGTTACGATCTTGATTTGACCATGAATTATTCGAACCGAAAAAATGAAAGAAAAAAAAAAAAAATCGACTGGAGATCTGGTCATACGATTCGATTTTGATATTACTTTTACTTTGATGTATGTAAATGGAATCGAATTCCGTTTTGGAATAATTTTTTCAAAGTTCATGAATAATTGCGGAGGATCATGCAGAGCTGCGTGATGTTCGAATCATAATGAAAAAAACATGGCTCGGTTTACGTTCATTTGAAATTTATATGAAAATTGTAAACACGTAAACTCCTCGAACTCCCTTTTTAGGTAAATAAAAGAAGTGCGGTCAAGATTTTGCCACCGGAAGAGCCGTTACGAAAAAAAAAAAAAAAAAAAAAACTGCATATGGGGGTAGCGTTTTATTGCAACCGTTTTTGAATGATTTTAATTAATTAATTAATTTTGTTTTTGTTACAGCTGCAGTCCGCGGTTGGGGGTTAAACACCAGCCGGTCCACATCCCTTTATGTCTCGCCCAATAACGAGACGACTTTAATTTTTGATAGTCAGTTATGCTCTGAACCATTGCTTTTGTTAATAATAGTTTGCTCAGCTCCTAACAATACACTGGAAAGGACGGTCATACGGGAAACATGGGGCAACTTTTCAAGTCCGTCTTATAAAGTGGCATTTTTGTTGGGTGTTACCGAAAACAGCACGCTACAGGTGTGTATACGACGTACAAATTCGTGATGAATTATTCATTTTTTTTTTTTCTCGTTGAAAAACGGAAACGTAAGAAAGAAAGCTGTTTTTGTGTTTTTGATTATAGATTCTGGCCGATTATCCTGACCTTTAACCTATATTGCGCAAGGTTTTTCCCAGTACTGGCAAACCGAACCGAACCAGGCGGAACCTCACCGGCAAGTTATCCATGAAAAACAGAACCAGAACCCGGTTCCAAGCTTTAACACTTGGAACCAAATAAGACCAAAAATTTACTAAAACATGCAAAAGACGTACCAAAAACAGGGATGGCCAATCGAACCGAACCAAACCGAACCTTTTAGAAACTTTTTAATCGAAAAACCTAACCCAAACCCGAGTTTGGGTTAGGTTTTACCTGAACCCTTTTAAAATGTAAAAAAAGTAAAATCAAGGAAAGAAAAAACCGAACTAAAATCGAATCCGAACTGCTTACAAAAAAAATACCGAACCGGACAGAACCCGAACCGTTTACAAGAAAAACAGAACCGAAGGACCAAATCGAACTGAAAAAGTTTTTTTTTCTATTTAAAAAAATCCGGATTTCTACTAAACACCAGCTCCGAAACCGGTTTTTTTTTATTAAAACCAAACCGAAACTGAGTATTTTTTAACCGGTTCTTAAACGTAAAACTGAACCGAAACCGGGAAGATTTACAAATGCACCAACACCGTTTTTATTTTTTTTTATTTCAAAAACCGAACCGTACCGGATCTAAGAAAAAACCATACCGGACCGTACTGGATCGAAGAAAAAACCGAACCGAACCGTACCGGATCCAAGAAAAAACCAAACCGAACCGTACTGGATTCAAGAAGAAACCATACCGGAACGAACTGGATCCAAGAAAAAACCGAACCGAACCGTACCGGATTCAAGAAAAAACCATACCGGATCGTACTGGATCTAAGAAAAAAACCATACCGGAACGTACTGGATCCAAGAAAAAACCGAACCGAACCGTACCGGATCCAAAAAAAAAGCATACCGGATTGAAGAAAAAACCAAACCGAACCGTACCGGATCCAAGAAAAAAGCATACCGGACCATACTGGATCCAAGAAAAAACGGAACCGAACCATTTAGAAGAAAAACTGAACCGAAGGACCAAGTCAATCTGAAACCGTATTTTTTTTTTTTTTCTATTTAAAAAAATTCGGTTTTCTACTAACATCAGAACTGAAACCTGGTTTTTTTTTTACTAAAAGCGGAACAGAAACCGGGTATTTGTTAACCGATTCTTAAATGAAAAACTGAACCGAAACCGGGGGAGGTTTATAAAAAATGAACCAAAACCGCTCTTTTTTGTTTTAAAAAACCAAACCGTACCGAATCCAAAAAAAAAACCAAACCAGACCGTACTGGATCCAAGAAAAAACCGAACCGTACCGGATTCATGAAAAAACCAAACGGAACCGAAACCGAACGGTACCGGATCAGAGAATAAAATCGAACCGTACTTAAAAACTTTTTATTGGTATCCAAACCAAACCGAAACCCGAAATTTTGGTGGACAAAATTTTAACCGCAGCCAAACCCAATTCATCTTTTCAAGAAGCCGAACCGAACCGAATCGTTTGATTTTTGGAACGGTTTGCCATCCCTGACCAAAAATAACAAAAAACATGCCAAAAAATTTTTTTTCGAGTTTACATTTTACTAGAAACTGGTTTGAAGGGGAGGAGGGGCCTCCGAAAATCTTATTCTGATGTTTTTCATTAAAAGAAGTGGGTTTTTTTCACCTCCGGCAAAGATGAGGAAAAAAGGAAGGGAATATATCAGCCTAAAGTGTGCTTACATACTTTTTGGACGACCCCATTCGTGATATTATAACCGCGCAATTGATCTTCCCTCTCCTTCTGCCCCTCCTTTTACTATTTTCCCTGGTTTTTTCCACGTCGTCTTCTTATGAAAAGTAATCTTAAGCTTACTCATGAAAATTCGTTTTGTCTAGTCGATTTTAATTTAAAAAATTTTTTCTCATTTTTTCTTTTAGGAAAACATTGAAGAAGAAGCAACCGTACATAATGATATTATCCAAGAAAATTTTGTAGATTCTTATAATAATTTAACGTTAAAAACGGTAATGCTGCTTAAGTACGTTTATAGCCATTGTGATAAAGTAGATTATATATTGAAATCAGACGACGATATGTTTGTACATGTACAAAATTTATTAACGTTTTTAAAAAAGTATTCCGATAAATCTGTGAAAAATTTTTTAATGGGTCAGTTGATTTGTTATTCAAAACCTATATTGGATACCAGTAATAAATGGTAAGCAAAGTTTAAAAAAAAAAATTTTTTTTCTTTTTGCGGTTTTTACAAAGAAATTTTTGTGATGTTTCAGGTACACCCCTAAATACATGTACCAGGGGAAAGTGTATCCGAATTATTTGTCCGGGACTGGATACTTAATGGATAGAAAAACAGCAATATTATTGTATCAGACTGCTTTAACGACTCCTATTTTGCATTTAGAAGACGTTTACATTACTGGGATCTGTGCTAAAAGGGCGAACATCAAACCTTTGCATCATTACGGTTTCACGTTGAGCACTCGACCCTTGGATCCGTGTTTATATAAGAAAAATACCAATATTTTTACTAGTCATAGGGTTACTTTGGAAAATATGAGACAATTGTGGTCCGGTTTAAACAACGAAACGTTGTGCACGGGACCACCTTCCAAGAATTCGAGAACTATGGATCTGAGAAAATTATCGACTATCAAGCAGAAGAGATGTACATAATTTTTAGTTTAGGAGTCTGCATGTAGGGAATTTTTTTGTTCCGTTTCTTTTTGTTTTGCAGCAATTTTTTTAATCTCGTTTTTTTTTGAAAGGGGAAACTTGTGTTGAAGATTAAGAGAGAGTTAAAATTTAGATAAAGACAGAAGAGAGACTTTGGTTGCAAGTCGATGACGAAAAAAATTTGAACTCAGAAATTTTTTTTTCTCTTTAATTTTCAATTTAAAGGCAACCCTTGTAAAGGTGGCTATGTTTAAAAGTAAACTGGAAATGTTAGGGTGGTTCGTCCAGTGGTGACTTTCGGGTGTCCCTTGTTTTGGAATATGTATGCATACCCCCAAATCAATGGGCACATATGATCCCTAATTTTGTCAAATTTTTTACTCGAAAAGAAAGCCTGCCGACTTCAGCTTGAATGTCGAAAAATTCTCTTTAAGGTGGAATATCAGCCACTTGTGAGTCAAATCAGGTCCTTGGAAAATAAAAATTAAATTCACCCGTTAAGTAAATTTATCTTAGTTAAAAATTAATTTAAGACTTTTCCTTTTTCTTAATAACTAGTATAATCTATTTATTTATATATACGTTTACAATTTTTCGATATAAGATGCTTTGTTTGTAAACTTTTTGCCATTTTCTTATTTTCCGTTTTGTTACCAACCTAAAAACTGTTTTTAAAAGGATGCTCAGTTGAGCATCTTATGTCGAAAAATTGTAAACGTACATATAAATAAATAAATTATACTAGTTATTAAAAAAAAGGTAAAGTCTTAAATTTATTTTTAACTAAGATAAATTTACTTAACGGGTGAATTTAATTTTTATTTTCCAAGGACCTAATTTGACTCACAAGTGGCTGATATTCCACCTTAAGGACCGAAAATTCGATCATTTTTTTTTTCCTGAAAAAACGTTCAGTTTATATTGTAAATTTTGTGTAGATCACGAATCTGAAGTCCGTTTTTTAATATCTGCTCCGGTTTTTGAACTGGAAGCGAAAATATATTGAAAAATGGTCGTGAAGTGACAAAACGTTATAAGTCCTATGTTTTCCAAATATTTTGCCTTCCATCTTAAAAAAAAGACTAGATTCGTAATCTGCGCAAAATTTGCGGTAGCAAATGGCTGCTTTTTCAGAAAAAAATTTTTTTTTTAATTTTGAGCCTTGAATTTTTTGACATTTAAGCTCAATTTTGCACGCTTTCCGCCGATTAAAAAATTTGAAAAGAAATTAGGGTTCATATGTGCCCCTAGAGCACCGATTTGGGGGGTCTGGCATTCAAATTCGAAAATTCCCGAAATAACGGACACACTAATGGACCTCGAATACCATTAATAGACTCCCAATCAGAATTTTGCAAAATTCTGACTGAATCAGAATCTAGTTCAGTTCCAGAATCAGTCTCAGAATCTGAATCAGTGTCAGAATCAGAATCAGAATCTGATTCAATCTCAAAATCAGAACCTGATTCAGTCTCAGAATCAGAATTTGAATCTGATTCAGTCTCAGAATCAGATTCAGTCCCAAAAATCAGAACCTGGTACAGTCTCAAAATCAGAACCTGATTCAGTCTCAGAATCAGAATCAGAACCAGAACCTGATTCAGTCTCAGAATGGGAATCAGAATCTGATTCAGTCTCAGAATCAGAACCAGAACCTGATTCAGTCTCAGAATCAGAATTTGAATCTGATACAGTCTCAGAATCAGAACCTGATTCAGTCTCAGAATCAGAATCAGAATCTGAATCTAATTCTGATTAAAAGTCCAGTACTGATATAGGTCAAAGGTACCTATAAATGTCCGTTATAAACCGCATCATCTTTTTATAATGCATAGTAATCGCTATATTGTTGAGTATTCGTTTTGAAGGATTTGCAGAAATAATTGTTTTTTTTTTTTTTTTTTTTTTTTTTTTTGCATTAACATGCAGATCTCTTATTGAATTAAAATTATTTTTATAAAACCTAATATTTGTGATATTTGATATAAAAGTTTAAAAAAAAAAGAAAAAAGTCATCGAGTAGAAATTTCGAAGATATTTATTTAACGAATACAATTTTTTTTTATTTTTTTTGAAAATACTCATATTACGTGTTCAGCTTTTGTTTCAATATGATCATTGTTCATTTATATTAGTTAGTTACTTAGCCGTAGAAACGAAATGTCCCCGATTAAAAAAAAAAAACATTGCTGCAGATTTTAGATGCAGGTTGTCTACTTTGTAACGTTCAGTGTTGCTTTAAGCAGGATAAAAAATAACTTTTCAGTTTTTTTTTAAATTGGTAAAAATAGGGGAAACAATTTCTCGCAGTCACACGATAACATCCTTATGTTGTTATGGTCCTAAGTTTTGTCAGCTAGACCCTGACAAAACCTCAATTTTGTCTCGATTTCGATTTTAACAGTCCAGTAGACACTCTGTAATTTTTATAAACACTCGATGCATTATGCAAATCTCCGACTGAGCTTTAGCCATGAAATTAAAAAATTGATATTATTAATTGTAAAGTTAAGCCTCAATTTTTATAACTAAACTCTGCAGCAATTTTTTTTTTTCATTTAAAAATGGTTAAAATCTTTTTTTCTGCCAGGATTTTTTAGCGAAAACATCGGTTGACAGCTTAAAAAAAGATTTGAATTATTTGCCGATATTTTTTTTTGCCTCGGTAGTATTTTTTTTTTAAATTTTTAATTAGTGATATTTAATGAAAAAGTTAGACAAGTCCGTAATAAAAGCCATATACGTCCTTTTTAGAATATTTTTTTAAAAAAATTTATTAATTATTATAGTGTAAATATTCTTTTACCTAATTTATTTAAAAGGTTAAAAAAAAATTATAAAAAAAAAACTTGCCCAAAAATTTTGACAAATAGTTGTACTCATAATTTATTTTGATCAAAAATTGATATTTAAAATAATTTTTGTTGTGGTGGCCTTATTTAGCCGGCCAAAAAAATTAAGAAATATAAAATAAAAGCTTGTAGCTTTTAGGTTTTTTTTTTTTTTTTTCGTTCTGTAAAAATTTTTAAGATAAATTTTCTCACAACACCAAGATCTTTTTTTTTTTTCTTTTAAAAAAAATATGTTAATTGCCGGTTCTTTAACAAACCGTATGATTTCCTTCTTTTTTTTTTTATTTAAAACGGGTTGTGGTAGAATTTTTTTTTAATAGCATCTAACTTCGTCTTCCAATAATTTTTCTTTTTAATTTTTACGTCGTTTAATCCAATTTTAAATCACACTTTAAAATAGTAAAAGAAAAAAAAATTGTAGACGGTGTAATAATTAAAAAAAAGATTTAGCTAGATATTTTGTAGTTGTGCTCTTTATAATGAATTTCAAATTTCAAATTTTAAAATAAAAAAAGAAAAGAAAAAAAAATTCAAATTTCGTAAAATTCCTAAGAACGTTTAAATAAATAAAAAAAAAAATCTTCCTTGTATATTAGCGCTTGTAAATTAGCGCTTGTAAATTTTTTTATACATAAAAGAGGAAAAAAAAATTGTAAAAGAAAATCAAGTGTTAACTTATTTTTATATGTTGATTAATTGGATTAATTAGGCCCTGATTAGATTTTTTTTTTCAATTTAAAAATGATTGTATAGAAGCATTAAAAGGTTTTTGCTTCGAGATTAAGTTTACGTGTTAAAAAAATTTTGTAAGCAAGCATTGGCCAATTAAAAAAAATGGAAGATTTTTTATAAATATTTTAATGAACTTGCCATTTTTTTTCTCCGAATTGGTCAGTTTTGCGTTAGAAGAAAAATTAGCTTTATAAAATAATTCTTTGTTTATTTATTTATTTATTTTTAGTTTTTTAGATCTTTTTTTAGCAAATTTTGTTGCAAATTAGGCGTTCCGAATTTTTTATTTTTTGAAAGGGGGGTATGAAATTTGGTGGGAACTGGAACTTACATGGAGCTACTGATGTGAGTAACTGGTAGTTACGTAGCGCTCTCGACCATTTTTCCTAATCCGTTTTTCCTGAAAAAAAGATCCTAATCCATTTTTCCTAAAAGTTTTTCCTAATTTTCAATTTTCCCAAAATTTTTTGATTCCTAAAATAGAATTTCCTAAAATGAATATTTTTTCTAATTTTTATATCCCTGAAGGGACTTTAAAGAAGATAAAGAATTTGAAGGAAACTTTTATTTTAGGGATTTTTAGGAAATTTTATTTTAGGAATCAAAAAATTTTAGAAAAATTAAAAATTAGAAAGAAAAAAAATAGTCAAGAAAACAATTTTAGAAATTAAAATTTTTAGGAAAAATGGATTAGGAATTAATTTTTTTTAGGAAAAATGGTAAAGAGTCGTTACGTAGTAATGTTTATAATTTTTTTGGGGGATTAACCTAATGGTAGGCAATTTTTCGCACCGACATTAAGAGTCGTTTGTGCATCCCCATAAGAAAGCCAATCCCTAAAATGTATTTTTTTTTTTTTTAATTTGAGGGAAAACAGAACGCCAACTTAATAAGAATCATTTTTTCCTCTTAAGTGACTTCAATGCGCCATCTGACCGTTAATTTTGAAAGGAAAATCTTTTCAAAAAATTCAATTTTTAAATAAAAAAGAAAAATTTTGTTTATTTGTAACAAAAAGAAAATTTTTTTAATTTACTTGTTTGTTCAACAAACAAGTTCAGCTGTATTTTCAATAAATAAATAAATAAATAATTTTAAAAAAAAATTAATTAATAACTTAACATGATATAAAATTATATCAAAAATATAAAAATGCTACATTTTTTTCCTGAGAAGAGAAACGGTCCTTTTTTTTTTTTAAATAATAGAAACCAATTCACCGTTTAATATTATCTTTTCCATCGTCTTCAACAAAGCAAATAACAGAATAAATAAATACATTTAAATAAATAATAAATAAATATGACTAGTTTAACAAATTGTGCTTATTTTTTTTTTTTTTAAATAAAATAACCATATGTTAAGAAAAAAAAAATGGTTTCACGGTAACGGTCAAAAATCTCGTTTTGTATTTTTTCTTTTTAAAACAGTTAGGACCTTGTCTGTAAACTGTATTTAAATTTTTCATTAGGTCGAACTAATATGTGAGAAATTTTTTATAAAATTTAAATTACTTCGTTATTAGCGTTTTCGACCTTAAAAAAAACGGATTATTATGATTATTATTATTATTGTTATTAACTTTAAATTTTAATTTCACCGGACCGGCCGTTGTTTCAAATATACTACATTATGAGCGGGGTAGTTTGGTTGTTGATGATTTTGGGAGTTGATGGTGGCGAAAGCTTGTTCGGATTGTTTTTCTATGTACGATCTTGACCACGGCCATGATCCACCTCCGTATTCTTCTTCGTGGTGGGCGTGATGCCTGAAATAAAAAGAATGGTTTACGATTTAAAAATTTGACACAAAAAATCAGTTCTGTAATTTGAATTAATGAAATATATAAAAATTTATTTAGATTTTTTTTTTTTTTTAATTTTTAATTTGTAAAACTTACGAATGACTTCCTGGGTGACTGAAATGCCCGTCGTCGTGTTCGTGAAGGTGTTCGTGATCGTAGTGATGTTGATGATGAGCGTTTTCGTAGTAGACTACCTTATGTGGTTTGTGTTTCTTTTTGAGTTCCAGCCATAATCTAGAAAAAGAAAAAAAAAATTAATTGATTAATATTAACATGGATTTTTTTTTCTTTTCTTTTCAGGTGAAGTAATTAATTATAAACTACTTTTTACGGGTGTATTATTTTATCTAAAAAATGATGGAGAGCGGAAGGAAATGCGGCTAGATATTAAAATTCGATGAAGGAAGAATTATACACGATTCCCACAGCTGAAATTTCGGGTAAGATATTTATAAGATACGGTAAAAATTTGTTTTAAAAGTTTGTAAATTTTTTGCGGATTAATCCGAGGATAAGATGAAAAGTTCTAGAGCTGCAGTCAATTTCTTTTACAATTTATTTATTTATTTTTTTGTTTTGTTTTTTCAGTTCGTTTTGCCATTGGGAGCTCAAAAGAGTTTCCCAAAAGAGTATTTAATAGGTTTTTATTTCGTGACCCTCTTATTTCCTCTTGGCCGAACTTCATCGGCCCTCCGGTTAAGAGTACGAATTAGTAAAATTTAAGCGATCATCGATTCATAAGTTAAACATAAGTGAAAATATTGAATCGTGGCAGTAGACAAGTGAATGATGAGCACGGCCATATATACAAGTCCGGAAACCCATGCCGTTCATGTTCCGCTTAACTACGCACATTTTAGTTCTAAAACGGGTCATTGATGGCACTGTGATCTTCAGATGTCGTGGCCGCAGAAAAGGTGGCATCCATGTTTTTTTATTCTCTTTACTTTTGTCACGTCGTTCACTGTTTCAAAGATGAACATGATTATATTTTATTTGATTCATTATATTTGATTTATTATTTTCCTGATCGGATGCAGTTTTACCCCGATCATTTTGGCGACCGTGAGTGAATATGTTATTTTTCAACGAATAAAACGATACGTTTATTCCGTGAAACATGGATTTTCTGGTAGCCACACGAGGTTACATAAGAGGGGCGGTTACAAACACCTGTAAGAAAATCAACGATGCCGTCACCGCCAACGATGAACCCGCCGCCAGACAATCTATGGCCATTCTGGAAGACAAATCTCAACAGTTGGATTCGGACGATAATGCCATCCGCCAGCTCATGGCCACGGATTTTGATAAATATAAAGGCGATTTGGAAAAGGAAATCGAGTCCGTTCAAAAGTATTGCGAGCTCATTGTCCAGACCAGGAGTGCCTACCAAGATTTTATTAATAACCGTTTGAACGCCTGTACCGTCGACGAAGACATTAGAAATCTTTCCCTGGAACGGAGAAACAGCTTGGAGTCAGCTTCCAATGCCAGCTCGACTAAGAAAAAAAGATACAAGCTTCCTAAGCTCCAAATCACCAAGTTTGATGGGGACCCAAAGAAATGGCTCAGCTTCAAAGGAGGTTTCGATAGAGTAAAGGATGACCCTGAGTTAGAGGATTTTGATAAGTTGCAATATTTGATCACTTATACAGTGGAAGGATCCCCTGCTCGTGATGTAGTTGAATGCTTCCCAATGAAAGGAGAGAGTTTTCAGCCTGCTTACGATGAATTGGAGGAACGATTTGCTGACTTTGATTCACTAATTTCTATTTATGTTGCAGCTCTTCATAATACTGTTATGAATCAAAGGTCTCCACAGACTAGGCAACCTTTACCGATATTGTACAAACAACTGAAGACACATATCAGTGCATTAGAAACGTTAGACTATACACTTGACAAATATGCTGCCTTCATTAAGCCTTTGGTCGAAGCTGCTCTACCGGAAAATACTCTCAGAGCCTGGCAACGCCATCGGGAGGACAAAGCCGAATTTTCCCAAACTCCTCAACAAACAAAACAAACCTCTCAGGAAGCTTTAACCTCTTTAATGCTTTACCTCGCACGAGAAGTCAAAGGGGAAGAGAAAATCATGGAGGCAAAGGCTGTCTTCGGGGACCAGTCTTACGTAAGTAAAACTCGACAAGATACGGCTCCGGCGACAGCAGCAGCTTTGGTAAGTACCAATCAGGCCAGTAACGGTCCTGCGGTTTTAAGTTGTTTTTTCTGTGATAAAGGTAATCACCCCCCTCCAGATTGTTTAAGGGCTCAGACAATGAGCTATGAAGATAAAAAATCCATGCTCGACAAAAAGTCAGCGTGTCACGTTTGTTTGCGATCCATTTCAGGGGCCAAACATCAACGCAACTGTCGGTTTCCGGTACGCTGTTTAATCTGCCAGAAGCGGCATTACACGATCATGTGCCCGGAGGCGAAGCAGGTGGTCAAGTCATCGAATCCGGCGCGGGGCTCCGAATCGGGGCGCGGGAAAAACAACAGGCCATCCACGGATCCCCCCCCCCGACGAATTCAGTTTTGGCTCAAGCACGGGGCTCGGATGGTACATGTACGGTTTATCAACAGACAGTCCGTTTAAAAGTCAGATCGCCTTCCGGGAAATTTCGCATCGTAAGAGCCTTTCTCGACACCGGTTGTGAGCGATCATACGTTTCAACCCGTCTGGTACGAGACCTGAACCTGAACCCGATAGCTCAAGAGCGGTTTTCCCATGGGTTATTCGGGGGCGAGGTTACTCAACTCAAGGATTTTAAGCGATACGAAGTTCATTTGATCTCTCTAACTAGTGATTATGAATGCGTTCTCAACGCCCTCCAGCAGAATACAATCTGTGGTCCCGTGAGGCCGGTTCCGCCCTCCGTTCTTCGACAATTTTCGAATGCAGTTTCGTTCCCAGAGGGCACTTCGCTCGACGGTCCAATAGACGTACTTTTGGGAATCGACATCTACGGGTCTTTGCTCACAGGAAGACTCGAGCAGGCGTCCGGGCTAACGGCCACCGAGACGTATTTCGGCTGGACGTGTGCTGGCACTCACGACAACAACGAGTCTCATGGGCAAACGTTAATCGCTCAGTGCCTCGTATCGCAACGGTTACCGGATTTGTGGCAGTTAGACGTTTTAGGAATTCGTGATCCATTTTTGCCGCCCACCGAATCGGAGCTACACCAGGACATGATCCGACATTTTAAAGAAACCATACGTAGGGATGACGACGGTCGATATATCGTTGGATTACCTTGGAAACCAGGCCATCCCGAGCTGGTCAGTAATTTTTTCGTAGCCAGGCAACGCCTGCAGTTCACATCAAACCAGTTAAAACGTCGGAAACTCTATGACGACTATGCAGCAGTTTTTGACGACTGGCGGGCACAAAATATTATCGAGGAAATTCAATCGCCGATTGAGAAGGACAGGAATCGAGGATATTACTTACCTCACAGGGCCGTTGTCAAGTTAAGCAGTGCTACTACCAAGATCAGGCCGGTGTTTGACGCTTCCGCCAGAACTCAATCCTCTCCGTCATTGAACGACTGTTTGAGCATTGGTCCGAATTTATTGGAACAAATCCCGCATATCTTAATCGGTTTTCGGTTACATCAGTTCGGGGTCATAGCTGACATTAAGCAGGCGTTTTTGCAAATTGGACTTCGACAGGAAGATCGCGATTTTCTTCGGTTCCTGTGGGGGGAGCACGATGGTGCACAAGAGCCTCGTTTTTTCCGACACTGTCGAGTAGTTTTTGGGGTTAATAGCAGCCCGTTCCTCCTTAATGCCACGTTACATTTTCATTTCAGCCATCAAACAAATGCGGAGCTCCACTGGACTCTCGACATTTTAAAGAGGCAGTTGTACGTGGACAATCTCGCTGCCAGTGTCTCCAGTACGCAAGAATTAGCAAAGTTACATAGCGAATCCCGGACCATTCTCGCCGCAGCCAAATTTGATCTTCGAGGGTGGGCTTCCAACGCACGCTCCCAGATTTACGATAACCCTGATCCGCTTCAATCCGTTCTGGGTCTTCGTTGGGACTGCAACGCCGACACCTTGGCATGCGATTTCGATATTGACGCATCAGTTTATTCTCAACCAGTAACCAAACGATTGTTGCTTTCTGTCGCTCAGCGAGTTTTTGATCCCATCGGTTTTACAGCACCCGTAACGATTATGCCTAAAATTTTACTACAAAAAGCCTGGGAGGCAGATCTTAAATGGGATCAAGCGCTTCCGCAAGATCTCTCTTCACAGTTTACAGCTTGGTGCCGTCAACTCCCACAGCTCTTAGAATGCAAGATTCCTCGATGGATCGCAGGCGTCAACCCATCGCCCGAAGTTACCACCGAATTGCATGCTTTCAGCGACGCCAGCGAGACAGCGTATGGCGCGTGCATTTTCCTAAGAAGCAGCACCGCCACTGTCACTAACGTACAATTGGTACTGGCTAAAGCCCGCGTTACACCTCTGAAATTGTATGCCGAGCTGAATCAAACGACATCGGAAAAAGACGTCGCCACAAACGACAAAGATTTACCGCCTAGCGAACCTCCACCTTCGAAAGACAGACACAAAGCCGCGAAGATCATACATCGGCTGGAATTGTTAGCAGCATTAGTAAGCGTACGGCTTTGTAACACAGTCCAAAACGCGCTCGACAACGCTGAACTTCGCGTTTTCTATTGGTGTGATTCCACAACTGCTCTTAGCTGGATTCGGCGAAATGAACCTTGGGCCACCTTTGTAGGCAATCGTGTCAAGGAAATTCGAGCCTCTACCAAAGCGGAACAGTGGCGCTATGTGCCAACCGACATGAATCCGGCCGATCTGCCGTCGCGAGGTTGTACGCCCAGTCAGTTATTACAAAGTCAATGGTGGAACGGCCCCGTCTGGTTACGAGGCCCCGAAAGCTCCTGGCCGAACGCAGAAGCCCGGGTCAACTTGGCCGACGTTCTCGCAGAAAAACGGAAAACTCCGGTTGCACACTTGGTCGCCCTTCCTGACAATTCGACCATTACCGCTCTTTGTCAACGAATTTCAAGCTTCCAAAAAATTGTTCGCGTTCTCTCATGGATTCGACGTTACATTTCATGTCTTAAACAACGCGTTCAAGCTAAAATTCGCTTAAAGTTACCGCCTCGGATCATTTTAACTAAGGACAAGTTGTCTGGGGTTATTTCCAGCGTTTCTTTAACCACAGATGAAATTTTACAAGCGGAGGTTAGTCTTTTCAAAGGCCATCAGCAACAGTATCTCACCGAGGACGCCAAGAAACGGTTTACAAATCATACGCTCATAACTGATGAAAACGGTTTGATACGGATCGAATCTGCCCTCATCATGGGCAATTATCCCGCCGCCTTCACGACCCCGATCGTAATTTTGGACGGGATCCTGGCAGAACGAATAATCTACGACCTTCATCGGAGCAACAGTCATGCCGGCACTTCCATCGTACTAAGCCTTTTACGTGAAAGATTTTACATTCCACGAGCTCGTAAGCTTGTCCGGAATTTGTTACCAAATGTCTTAATGTAGACGGTTTCCGCTCGTCCGGTTCAGACGATGGCGGCTCCGCTACCTCCGGAACGCATTAACCAAGCTTGTGCCTTTCAGACCACCGGCGTCGATTTGGCCGGACCATTGATTCTTTATGATGGCTCCAAAGCCTACATTGCGCTGTTCACTTGCGCAGTATACAGGGCCATACATTTAGAGTTATTATCCGATTTGTCAACTAATGTTTTTCTTTTAGGATTACGTCGATTTCTTGCTCGGAGAGGCAGACCGCATGACGTCCATTCCGACAACGGAACTAACTTTCAAGGCGCCCAAACTTTATTTCAGGCTCTTGATTGGAAAAAACTTTTAGAAGACGGATGCATGCGGCGCATCAAATGGCATTTCAATCCCCCCGCCAGCCCATGGTGGGGCGGCTGGTGGGAACGCATGGTTGGCTTAACTAAAGAGTTACTCCGAAAAAATTTAGGGGCAGCCCGACTCAACTACGAAGAAATGAACACAATCTTATGTGATTGTGAAGCCATCTTAAATTCGCGTCCGCTAACTTATATTTCCGATGACGCCGAGCTGCGACCTTTGACCCCTAGTCATTTCATTCAAGATATTACGGAAACGTCAACGGTCGATTTAGACACGATTGATGCCACAAACCTAAAATGTCGATTTAAGTATTTACAAACTTTACGCAACGGCATACGCTCTCGGTTTTACAAAGAATATTTAGCCGAATTAATCGCACGAGGTCGCTCGCCGGCCAAAGGACCTATTCGCCAATTACAGGTAGGAGACGTCGTACTGGTACAACAAGGCAATAAAAAACGTTTACAGTGGCCTTTGGCTCGCATTGAGGAAATATATCTCGGCCGCGACGGTGAATCTCGCGTCGCTAAAGTAAAAACGGCCAAAGGGTATTTAACTCGACCATTTCAACGCTTGTACCCATTAGAGATGGAGACGGAAACGGGTAAGGAATTAGTTTTGCAGCATGACAAGAATTTACAGGTACCCGAGGTAAAGTCTGAGACAGCAGCTACGCCTTTGCCTAGCCCGTCACCACCTCCCGTTCCCGAATCCGACAGTAGCCCTACTCCTATACCTGTAGTTACTAATCGTCGAGGGCGCCAGATTAAAGCACCCACCAAACTCAATTTGGTGAGCACTACAGTCCGTGATTAAATTTTTTTTTTTTTTTTTTTTTTCAGCACTGATATGTGTCGCCAGTAGTTTAGTTCGTTTTCATTTCATATATATTTTTTTTTTATCGTTTATATGTATCATCACTTTCACCCTTTTGCTTTTATTTTTTTCTAAGTCAAAAAATAAAAGGGGGGGAGCGATGTCGTGGCCGCAGAAAAGGTGGCATCCATGTTTTTTTATTCTCTTTACTTTTGTCACGTCGTTCACTGTTTCAAAGATGAACATGATTATATTTTATTTGATTCATTATATTTGATTTATTATTTTCCTGATCGGATGCAGTTTTACCCCGATCATCAGACGAGCTACATGTCTAATGGTTCTACACGACCGTAAAGACGGTTTCGGCAGTGAAAATTCGCGCAGAGCATTCTGGGACTAAAAGGGACAAACAAACAGACGACGCCTCTTTGCGATTCGTAAGTTAAGAATAGGCGGTACAGTGATTTTAGCTATTTCAAGGCATTTAGTTTTGAAAATTCTTATAATTGATGCCAGCTATTTCTATAAAATTAATTCCGAAGTCAACTTACCAAAATTTTTTCCTCGAACCGAGCAAAATGAATTTTTAACTTTCATGCGTATGCTTAGTGTAATAGAACGGTTTTTAGGGGTTTAATTTTCTCACTAACCTAAAAATACTTTAACTTTTCCATTCGCAGAATTCAAATATTTAAGTTGGTACCAAATTTGATTTTATCAGAAAACAAGTTAAAGTTTAAATTTTCTTTTTATTGCGCAAGTCAAAAATAAACAAATGAAACAAAGGGAATAAAAAGGCTTGCGAGAGCATGAAATAGTCATTCTAAATTGTAAAATACGATAAGAATCATCTAATAAAAATGGAATTCCAAAACCTGCGGACTAATTAACTTCTTCGGTAAAAACCGACCGTTACACGTAGCTTATGGGAAGCACTATTAGAATTTACCCGGTCAAACGACACGATTTGCAATGCATTATGGAATGAAACGTCACTGTCAAAATCGTCTATACGGCCGTGCGCAGCCATCGTTATTTACAAATCTCAACGACCAATCAAAAAGCGTCTCGCGTACGAGTAGCGCTTACGGTGTTAGAGAAGAAGAATTAATTTTTGGGTAGTTAAGCGTCACAACATCTTTCCGTACAAAGGATAGAAGTTCCCGGACTTGTTTTGTTTATTATAAACAAAAGTAGTACACATCAGCGGAAATATTTAATCGTGGCAGTAGACAGGTGACTGATGCGTACTCTTTTTTTTTTTTTTTTTTTTTTTTTTTTTTTTAATCAATTCATTTATTCAAACATTACAATTACAATAAGAAATTTTTTGATGATATGTAACATTTATACAATTACAATGATATGTGAAATTATACATTTATTTACATGGAGATTTTATGTAGGAAGGATTTGAAGAATGACAAGTACTACTATTTTTTTTTTTTTTTTTTTTTTTTTTTAGATAATTTCATTGATATAATTGCCAAAAATACTTTTTAGTTTTTTTATTTTAAAACGTTCATATCTTAGGAAAAGTTTCCATCTTTCTTTATTTTTGTGTCCTAAGAACTCTTTTTTTCCAATATAATATACCGTGTTTGAGATCAGGAATATGGCTGCATTTTGTAGGGTAGGATTGTTTGGTGTTTGAAATTCAAGGTGTAATAATTCTTCCTCTGAATACTGTATTGTCTTAAAAAATTAATTATCTTTAATTTTGCCTTCAGTGCGAGCCATATGTCTTTATGTATACAATCAGTGTATCTGTGCATGATCGTGTCTTGGTTTCCACATAAGTTACATTTATCATCTTGTGTTATTTTAAATGTTTTTAAAACAGCTTTAGCCGGTATAATATATTTATTATTTGATACATATGCGACCTAACTTGACATGATAGGAATTTATGATGCATATTTCCCCATATAACATTCCAATTTTTCCCAGGTTGTTGAATTTGGCTAGTAAGTGTATCTTGTTCTTCTATAAGTTTTTGTTTATAAAATTTTTTATAACTTCCTATTTGTTGGAGGATGTTAAAATCATTCTCTATTTTATCTATATAATTTGGTTTATTTCGTATTGAATTGTTAATCCATGAAGTTAGCAGAACATTATATATAGAATTTCCTTGGTTATACATGTCAAATATAGTTTTTATAAATAACGTTAGAGATTTGATTTTAACATCTATTAGGTTTAATCCGCCTGATTTGGGCTCCTGATATAATGTATTCCGTTTTATTCTGAGACTGTGCCCTTGCCATATAAAAACCCTGTAAATTTTTTAATAACAGCTATATCTTTATTCCTAGAAGGATAATTTTTGCTAAGTACCATACTTTAGATAGTATAAAAATATTGGTGACCCAAATTTTTTCTATTAAACTGAGGTCTCTGATTTTAAATTGCATACAAAAGGCTTTAATTTTATCTGTTATTTTTTCCCAGTTAACTTGTGTTATTTGTTGTAATTTATTGCTAAGATAGACTCCCAAGACCTTTATTTCTGTTGTCGGTTTGGCGAATTCAATTTGAAGATTTTGTTCAGTTGTAATGCCTAAAAGTAGGCTATTGGATTTGGTCGTGCTTATTTTTGCACATGATGCTTGTTCAAATAAAGTTAGGGCGTCTGTGGTATTCTGAACATCAGTATTGGAGGAGACAAACACACTTGCGTCGTCAGCATAATTAGAGCTTTTAATTGTTTTATTCAAAATTTGAATGCCGGTTATATTCGCGCGGATTTGAAGAAGTAAAGGTTCTAACGCAATGGCATAGAGTAACATGGAAAGCGGACAACCTTGTCGTACACTTCTGATTATGGGTATATTTTGTCCAATAAATCCATTTATATTTAATCGGGTATTTGCATTGTCGTATAGATCCTGTAAACATGTTAGGAAATTTCCTGAAAAACCAAAGTGTCGTAGTGTTTTAAATAAATATTTATGAGATATGAGGTCGAATGCTGATTGGAAATCGATATTTATTATTGCATGCGATCGAAATCGATGTTTGTTACTATAATGAATGAGGTCTCGTATGAAACAAAGATGATCTGCCGCGTTGGTGTTCGGGTTGATTAGAATTTGAGTTTCACTTAATATGTGAGGTAAAATTATCTTTAATCTATTGCTAAAATTTTCGCCAAGATTTTATAGTCGGAGCATAATAAAGTGATGGGCCTGAAATCTTTTATTTGTTTTGCATATTGATTTTTTTGTATAAAAACTACTATCCCCAATTTTTGTAAATTACCTAATCCTGTTTGAAACATAAAATTTATTAATTCATGTAATTCGATTTTAATTAAATCCCAAAAAGTTTTATATAATTCATAGGGAATACCATCTATTCCAGGTGATTTGCTCTGTTTTGTTTGCTTAATGACTATTTCAATTTCTTGTTCCGTAATTTCTTTATTCAAAAATTCAAGATTTTCCTTACTTAAGTGTTTTTGGATTGTTTTATTTATCAAATCAGATGCTTGATCTGATGAGTCATCATTATTAAAAAGATCATTATAGTGTTTCTCAAATTCTTGTCGGATTTCAAGGGAGGTGATGGCTTCTGTTCCATCTGATTTCCTGATTTTATTAATAAACCTTCTTTGCTGCTCTTTTTTGGATTTTATGAGATGGTATAGGTTTGTTCTTTCATTTTCAATTTTTACATGGAAATGGATGCCTATTTGCTTTTTAAAAAACTCTTTTTCATGTAATTGATATATTTTAGCCTTGATTTGTTCGTATTCTTTAAATTTTTCTTTATTATTGTCTAAATCGTTTTTTATATCATGTAGTAGCAGATAAAAGAATTCTATGGAATCCTTAAGCATTTGGTTTTTATGATTTGAAAAACTTATACTCAATTTTTTTATGCCCGGTTTTACTAACATTTCCCACCAGCTTAGGATATTTGTGTAAGTGTGTTTTTTTGTTTTCCAGTATTCCCATTTTTTAATAAATAGTTCTTTGTATTCTGTAAGAAGTAAGTGACTTATGTTTAATTTCCAAAATCCCCGTCCATATGTGATATGTGTGTTTACTAAAGGGATTTCCATATATAGCATGCAATGATCTGAAATGGGACATGGGACTATATTGCATGTTTTTAGATTTTTGAAGGATTCTGTGGCATAAAACCGATCTATACGACTAGCCGAATTCCCTCGATAGAAAGTGTACGATGCTAAATTAGGATGCTTATTTCTCCATACATCCGTGAAATGTAAATCTTTTACTAAAGTATTTAGAGCATGCGAATGATTAAATTCTCCTTTTATATCTATTTTTTCAAGGACACAGTTGAAATCTCCTCCTATTATGATATTGTTATTAAGGTTTCTAATATGATAAGCTAATGTATTAGTGTAAAAGTTTTCCCTTTCTGTTTTGTTTTGTGAGCCTGATGGTAAAAACCGACCGTTACACGTAGCTTATGGGAAGCACTATTAGAATTTACCCGGTCAAACGACACGATTTGCAATGCATTATGGAATGAAACGTCACTGTCAAAATCGTCTATACGGCCGTGCGCAGCCATCGTTATTTACAAATCTCAACGACCAATCAAAAAGCGTCTCGCGTACGAGTAGCGCTTACGGTGTTAGAGAAGAAGAATTAATTTTTGGGTAGTTAAGCGTCACAACATCTTTCCGTACAAAGGATAGAAGTTCCCGGACTTGTTTTGTTTATTATAAACAAAAGTAGTACACATCAGCGGAAATATTTAATCGTGGCAGTAGACAGGTGACTGATGCGTACTCTTAAGGCATTAAATATATAGTTACACATAGAAGGCTGATTCTATTGTTCTCATGCAATCCTCAAAATATGGTTCATTTTGAAGTCGTTAGATGGCATGAGCATCGAGAGAATCTATCAAAAACGACTAGTTTAAAATGACAAACAAGTCAGGTAAAATTGGGACTTGACTATCATTGAAACCCTTATGGTCACGTCCAAATGCAAAGTATTCCGCATATTTTGTTTTCAGACGCAGTCAAAAGATGGGGGTAGTTTCTAAGGCTCAATTTCATAACTGAATATGTGCATTTTATTTATCCCGACTATTTAACTTATGGTTTCAAGCAAGTATTTAACGGGTATTTTTTTTTTTACCTGGCAAAGGGTCTGCTCGGAAATTTTATAAGTTTTTTTTATTTTGAAAAATTGATTTTGAGGTAAATACAAATGTTTCCGAGGTTTTGTGTTCTACTCACAAAATTCGGGCCCTTAGCCAGAACGAAGAGCCAGGGGGGACAGTTGGCCTTGTTAAGGGGGGCAATAGGCCTTAATTCCCTATAGACCGGGCGAAGTCGTCAAAAAATCGCTTGCAAGCGGCATTTCATATAACATTTTGTTAACCGGCGTTTCTAGAGTAATTCGACCCCGCTGATTACGATTTTGCCGGTTAACAGTCCGAAAAATGGACCCAACGCGCAGAATCCAAGATGGCGGCTCGAAAAACACTACTTTTACTCATTTTATTTAAATAACATCCTCCGTAGTTATTTTTCACATGATAATAAACTTCCACTGAGTAATTTGATCCTTCTAATTACGAATTTGCTGCTTAGCAGCCCAAAAAACCCAACCCAGTGCGCAGAATCCAAGATGGCGGCTCGGAAAACTCAAGGTTTTTGCTTTTTATCGAAATAACTTCCACCGGTGTTATTTTTTTACCTGATAATCAACTTGCATTGAGTAATTTGACAATGCTAATTACGAATTTGCTCAAAAAATGTAACCAAGATGGCGAATGAATCCACGATGGCGGTAAATCCAAGATGGCGGCTGTATAAAACCGGCACTTCTAACTTTTTTTTCGGAATAACAAAATAAAAAAATTAAATTATGCCTGGAATTCAAGATGGTAGTCTGTAAAAACTCGGATTTCTTACACCTTCTTGTGATAATATTCTTTTCGTTACTTCACCTTTACAAAAAAAGTGGCCAGGTCGAAAATCGTCAAATATTAAAATAACCCCCTTAATTATCAAATACGACCGAATAAAACTAGAAAAAATTAAAAACAACAAAAAATGTTCACGCAAAAAAAAAAAAAAAAAAAAAAAAAAAAAAATTCCCCGGTTGATTGAAAATAACCAGAAAGGATCACGATTGATTATTCTTGATCATTTTTGGTTAAACGAAAAAAAAAAAATTTTTTTTGCATGATTATTTAGGGGTACATATTTGACAACTTTTGACCTGGTAATTTTTTTCGAAGGGACAACCTTACTACAACAAATTCTATAATTGTGCAGTCCTTTCCGATGTCACATCGATATTAATGATTAAATAAGTGGGCTTGGAAGGCTAGAAATAAAAGAAGTATACTAGTGATCAATTACACGAATAATAATTTTGCGCGACAATTTTTTGCAAAATATGTAAAAGATTACAGGATTTTTGCCAGCTAAAATGTGCTTTGGTTTCTTCATCTAAACTAAAACCATGTAGGAATTTAGTAGGAGAAAAAGTTTTACGTTAAGCCATTTCTTCTCATAGCTTTCACGTATACTTATCATTTAAAACTATCGTAGAAGACAATAGTTACACTTAACAAGAGTGACCTTACTGTTCTAATTCGATTTTGGAAAATTAGAAAAGCAACAATTTTTTTTTCCTTTCAAAATTTTTTTTTCTTTTAATTTTTCTTTTCTTTACATTATTTTTTTTTCTTAGAAAAGCTTCAATTTTTTTTTTTCTAAAACAACTCATGATTTAATTTTGGCTTAAATTCTTATTTAGTTAGATGAAGAAACTAAAGTACATTTCAGTTGACCAAAATCCTGTAATCCAATATTTTACGAAAAATTGTTAAGCAAAATTATTTATTTATTTATTTAATACCTACTGTTCTTTCTTATTACAACAGCTACATAGCATAATTTAAGCATAATAAGAAAAAAAAAAAAATAATAATAATAATTCGTATAATTGATCACTAATATACTTCTTTCAATTCTGACCTTCCAAGTCCACTTACTCCACTAATAATATCGATGTGACATCAAAAAGGACTGCACAATTCTAGAATTCATTGTAAATGTTCTAAGGTAATAAAAAGAATATTATCACAAGAAGGTGTAAGAAATCCGAGTTTTTACAGACTACCATCTTGAATTCCAGGCATAATTTAATTTTTTTATTTTGTTATTCCGAAAAAAAAGTTAGAAGTGCCGGTTTTATACAGCCGCCATCTTGGATTTACCGCCATCTTGGATTCTTTCGCCATCTTGGTTACATTTTTTGAGCAAATTCGTATTAGCATTGTCAAATTACTCAATGCAAGTTGATTATCAGGTAAAAAAATAACACCGGTGGAAGTTATTTCGATAAAAAGCAAAAACCTTGAGTTTTCCGAGCCGCCATCTTGGATTCTGCGCACTGGGTTGGGTTTTTTGGGGCTTCTAAGCAGCAAATTCGTAATTAGAAGGATCAAATTACTCAGTGGAAGTTTATTATCATGTGAAAAATAACTACGGAGGATGTTATTTAAATAAAATGAGTAAAAGTAGTGTTTTTCGAGCCGCCATCTTGGATTCTGCGCGTTGGGTCCATTTTTCGGACTGTTAACCGGCAAAATCGTAATCAGCGGGGTCGAATTACTCTAGAAACGCCGGTTAACAAAATGTTATATGAAATGCCGCTTGCAAGCGATTTTTTGACGACTTCGCCCGGTCTACTATACCTGTCATACTTATTCAATTTACTCTAGGGGGGGGGGGGGGGGGCGCCCCCCTTGGCTACGGGTCGAACAAAATTAAATCCCAATATTTTGTAGAAATTTTTGAAGATTTTCTGTTAGACAAGATTAAGGGACTATTCAAATATGAAGTCATCATTTTTTTTGAAAATTTTAGGCCTCTTCCTCCCCTTCATCATCAAAAAATATACCTTAGAAGGAATCTAGCAAATAAAAATTTGAATTAAATTTAAAAAAATAAAAATTTTTTGTTATTAATGAGATATAAGACATGGTTTATCGAATTGGGAAAGGTGAATAAATTGGATGAAAATAAACTTATGTACCTTTGGTATCAGGGTTTATAGATTTCTTGATGGGTATTGAACATTGGCGTCATCATTTCGTACACTTCTACCCCTCTAAAATCAAAATATTCGAATTTCCGAAAAATCATTTAAAGAATCAGCCCACATTGAAAATAATCTTGCTTATTTTTTTACTATTTTTTTGCTTAGAGTAAAACTACATTTATGCATATTTCTTTCTGATGTGCAATAAATTAAAAATTTTTAACGCATCCAAGCAGCTGACTGTCCAGACCTTTCCGTATTTTGTATGAATAACATCTGAGTTTAACGAACTTCTTTTTTTTTTTCTTGGAATAGTAAACTCCAACGTTAATTTTTGAACCTTTTTTTTTTTAAGAAAGTGATGTAAAAATATACATTTTAGGTCAGTGGTACTTTTGAGGCGGGGTGATATAGGGACGCGCTTCAGCACTTTTTCTTAGAAAAACTTAAGCTTAGAAAAAACAATGCCCTAAATTCTGGGGTAAAATAGTGGCACTTTTTTTTTAGTCAAAAGCACCGCTGTTTTAGGCCATCGTTGGGGAGTTGTAAAATGCTTTAAATGGGGGGAGAGGGGAAAGGACCATTATGTATTGAAATAATTACTGATACTAGAAATAATTTTCTCTGAAATTTGTTGGAACCTTGTCATTAAGTTTTACCGTCCCCCCCCCCCCCCCCCCCAAACAAATGAATTTCATGAATGTACAAAAAACATACTATGTTGATCCAAGTGTTTTCTGTATATTTTCCTCAAAACGTTTTCCTTTAATTAACTTGATCAGAAAAATTATTTTACAGATTATATCAATTTAAAGCTTTCCCCAATCTACTCGGCAGCTTTTTTATTTTTGATAAAAAAATTATTTCTCAAAAATACATAACGGCCCTGTAAATATTTTTTAATTTTAGTTGTAAAAAACTTACTTCAAGAATTTAGCTAGGAATACTTAATGGTCTGGCTGGACCTATGGGGCCAAGGTCCTAAGGGTCAGTGGTGCTTTGACCAAAAAAAAAATCAGTGATCAGTGCCTGGGCGCTTCAGTATTTAATTTGAAGTGTAGGCATTTTTCCTAAGCTTAAGAATTTCTGAATAAGAAAAAGTACCCGTCTGTTGAAAAAAAAAGGAAAAAAAAAGTGCTGGCGGGTTCCTGCAAATTCTATCCCACCGCAAAAGCACCATTGCCAAGGGTTATAAGTAAGTCTAACTGAACTACCAGGTCAAAAGTCAAAAAATGGTCAAAAAAAGTCAGAAAAAGTCAGGTCAAAAAATGCTTTTTTCAAAGTGTTTCTACTCCATGTCTTGACTGAACAAGGGATAGGAAAGGAAAATACTATATATTTTAATTTATTTAAACCGATCCAATGTCTTGTCTCCATTAGTTACTTAAATGGATGATCGAATTAAAGCAATCGTATATTTAAATCAAGCACCGGAAGTACTGTATGTTCCCTTTTCTTTCGGAAGATCTAAAACTTTTTGCATGAGCCATAATCTCTTCTTCAAATAGTTTCTCAGTTATTAAGTACTTACATACTTAGCTCTTTTTTCACTGGGTCGTTATAATTTACTAAAATTAATTTACAAAAACATAAACAAAACCCCAGAGTTCTCCATTTTGAACTAATTTTTGAATTTGGAACGGTACAGTACTTCCGGTGCTTCATTTAAATGAACGATTCTTTAATTCGATCCTCTATTTAAATCACAAGTGGAGACAAGCTACAAGCCTTACCCACCCGACGAAATCGAGAAGATACAGTATATACGAATTTAAAATTTTTTGAAAAAATAAGAAATCATTTGAAGCGGAATGAAATATCCTGGGGCAAGGATGGTACTTTATCTTGAAAACCTGAAATTCAACAGAATACAATAGGTCTAAGGTCTATTCACCCTTTTATGAGTTGTCAATCATGCGATCCTCCTCTGGTTACTTTGAAGAAATTATGTTATGGAATTAAACCTAGGATACTAACACCATCTATTGCCTGGGTCTAAAAATACTCTACCCACAACTAACGCCATCTCTTGCCTGCGTCTAACTTTATAAATCGATACTAGCGACATACAACGGCCGGGTCTTTTTTTAGGATCGCATTTGAACAATAGAATCAGCCTTCTATGTGTAACTATATATTTAATGCTTAAGGTGTTTCGATAGTAAAACTAAAGATGTTAGATATTTTTCAAACTCTCTCAGATGATTTTTCAGGTATACGCGGACCTCTTAAAAATTTAAGCAAAAGTTACTTTCTAGTTAACGAGATAGAAATTTTTAAAAATGTGAAAAAATGCATTGCGTTATATGGGAAGTTTCAAAAAGTAAACAAAGCATACTCATTTATTCACGAAGAAGTTTATTTCTAGATGTTAGGATTTTTTAAAAAAAGAACACACCTTTTACTAGGTATCGAATTGATATTAGCTTTAAGTGCATAATTACTTTCTGATTTGAATGTAATTGATGTGGAAGTCGAATGCTTTGTTTATTTTTTGTTAAAAATAGGTTAGATTTTGTTAAAAATAGGTTAGATTTTGTCAAAAATAGGTTAGAAATTGCATTTCCAAATAAAAGAACGATAACTATTTGGTTCTTTACAAGGCTGTGCTATCGAAACACCTTAACATCCTTACGTAAATTTGGTGTAGGATATTTTTTTTTAAAAAAAAGGTAAATGAAAACTGAAAATCGACTTACCTAACCAAATTGATCAAGAGATTGACGACGGCGATACCCAAGAATTTCAATTGGACCAAGAATTGAAGCTTGTGGACAAACATTTTGACTTTGTTCTTGAACAGCATCATGAGCAAGATAAATTTTAAATGTTTGTTTTGTTTCTTGAGATATTTCTTTTTGTGCCCTCTTGCTGCAAAAAAAGAAAAGAAAAACCCAATGAGAATATGTATGCAAAAGAGAAGAAGAAAAAAAAAACAAGTTTTTTTAATTAAGCAATTATAAAAAATTTATATTGTACATATATATACGCACGATAATTTACGTGCAACACTGTTATAATTCGAACATCTGATTATCATTTTTTACAATTGTTTAATCGTTTTGTTAAGAACATATACATTGTTTTCTCTTTAAAAAAAAAAAAAAGTTGGAGACCTTGAAAGGAAATTTCGCACAATAATTTTTTTTCCTCTTCAATCCTATGATAAAAAAATATTAAATAAATTGTAAGGAAATGAATTCAGGCTCAGAGCGACATGATTCTTTTTATTATAAACACACAAGATGGTTTCTGCGGTTTTTTTCGTAAAGTGTTACAAGATTCCTTTTTGTTAAATAATTTATTAAAAAAAAAAAAAAAAAGATTTTAATAATACTTGTAAGACACCGATGTCACGTATCAAACAATACCTGGGCATATGCATTAAGGGGCCTATGCGCTTGATATTAAAAAAAAAAAGGCAGGATGTATGGTCGTGATACTTTAAAACAAATTCTTGGAAGATGATTCAATTCCATTTGATCTGTGATGCACTTTTTTTAAAAAATATTTTTCCCCCCCTATGTAGACCTAGATTGCATTTTTAAAACGTGTCTGTAATTATCAATTTCGATTAATGACTTTGCAATGTCGGCCTTAATTTTGTTATCAAGATTTGAATTAGGAATGCACATGCGATATCTGTCAGTTCTTATTCAGTTAAGTCATTCATTGCTTTAATTAATTTATTTATTTATTTATTTACATATTCGTTTGTTTACTCGTTTTTGGAAAGAGTTATGCGGTGTGAAAGCACTTTTTAGTCAGATTTTGCGATAAAAGAAATATATTCAAAAAATTCAGGCACTTTCCCTTTCTGTTTTTTTAAATTAGTTTTGAAAACAAATTTTGATTTGAGTTAAATGGTTGTTTCGATTTTGGTTTTTGTTATATAAAAAAAAAAGGACAATTATTTATTGTTTGTAAATTACCTTGTTCTTGTTTGTCTTTTTATTAGAGATCAGGTGATATTTAGAAAAAGTTCACTGTTCTCTAAAACAAAAAATTTCGTGAATAACTGGTTTTTTATTTTTTTAAACATTAATATGTAATTTGCATTTTTTTTAGCACCGTGAAACTGGAAGAGACAGCGTGGTCTGAGACTCATCAACGTTTGGGCCAACCCACTGCTAAACTTTTTACGGTTTACTTTCGATTTTTGCCTGAGGATGGGACAATTTGTCTGACGCCGTATCGAAATCGGGGTTTGTCACATTTCCCTAGCACGGAAAAGTATGCGGATAAGCCAAAGGGTAAGGTTTACGATAAGCATGTTTCTTTACTTCTTCTGCTGCTAGGAGGGCAGAGGTCCGAAACTGATGCCGGTTGCGGTTCCGGCGCCGATGCCAGCCGCGGCTGGCTAAAAAAAGTGGGTGCCGATGCTGGTTCCAGTGCTAGATAATTTGTTTTAAAATGGCAATCCTGAATATAACTGAGAAAGGCCACGAGTTTTGACAATATTAAACGACCGATTGTACTAACCAGCATTACAATAAGCGGCGGTTAGCGTAACAAGTTTTTCTTTTCTGCCGGCGTAATGCCAGCACCACCATCAATTTCGTCAATTTTTTTTTTTTTTTTTTTTAATGGTGGTGGCACAAATGATGGAGGTGCTGGCACCACGCCGGCACCACCATCAGCGATCAAAAATTTTGCTACTCCGGTACTGGTGCTGGCGCCAGCGCCTGCACCTTAGATATTTCGGCGCCGTTGCCGGCGGCACTACCATGCAGATGCCGATTGCTTATGCATTCTTTAGTTTTAATCCGGTTGATGCTGGCCTACTTAAAAGCGTTTAAGTGTTTGTTTGAATTTTTTTTTTTTTATTTTACTCGTTTTTTTAAATTAATTAATTAAACAAATATTAATTGGTTTGCTATCGGCCATGTGCCAGGAAGTTGGTTAAACGGTAAAAACAAATCTATTTTAACGGAACGAAATGTTTTCGGAGTTCGATTTTTTTTTATTGCGCAGAAGTAAGCCGGAAAATCAGAGAAATCTAAAGGTGCACGTAAATAAGTCGATAAAACTCCTCTAGCAAGGATTCCCTACAATTTTTCCTAAAGAAAAGAAAAAAAAATTCCTAATCCATTTTTTCCTAAAATTTTGGCTCTTAAAATTGTTGTCCAAACCATTTTTATTCTCTTTTTTTCTTTAATTTTTAATTTTCCTTTTCTTTTGATTCCTAAAATAAAATTTCTTAAAATCCGTAAGATAAAATTTCCTGAAACCTTTTAGGGATTTAAAAATTTGAAAAGATATTCACTTTAGGAAATTTTATTTTATGAATCAAAAAATTTTAGGAAAATTGAAATGTTTATGCAAAGTTTATGCACGTTTTTTTAAGAACCAAAATTTGAATACGCACAATTTTTGAATAATGCATGCGCATAATTTTTTGAAATCATGAAGCAGAAAAATTTTGCAAATATTATGCTTATTAAATTTTCTCCCATTTTATGCCTGGTTTATGCATAATTATATTGGAGGATGACAAAAGAATGACCGATAAAAAAGTAAAGCCCTATTGTTCTGTCTCCATTGGACAATTAATTGGAGGGTACAATTAATTGTACTACCGGAAATGCTGTACATTTTTGGACTTTATTCTTCTGTTATCACTTTTTTTTTCGTTTTCATTATTTTTAGTGTTCGAAAAAATAATCAAAACAATAAAAAAAAAAGTGGCAGCAGAAGAAAAAAGTCTAAAAATATGCAGCATTTCCGGTGGTGCAATTAATTGTGCCCTTCGATTAATTGGCCAATGGAGACAGGACATTTATACATAATTTTTATGTATGTCCAATTTTCGGTACAATTTATGCATCTCTTTTTCGTACGGGCTATCCATATTTCCCAGTATGATCGACACTTTTCCCAAATTAAACATATTCATGGTCTTGTTATTTCCGGATGTCACACTATTATTCCCCATTTCGATCGCTTCCTTTGAGTAAGTATAAGAAATCCATCTTGATTTGACTGATTCGAATTTCATTCATTAAATCTGACAAACCTGACATTTTGGTTTGCTTCTTCTCGTCAAAAATCATTCCACCAAAAAATTTTCCATATAACTCAGGATATTCTTGACAAGTTAATCGCGGTCACTCGCTACATCCGTCATCATACATATATATACACGTACGTAGCCGCGCACCATTTATCGTAAGATCAGTGTCACATCTAATAAAAAAAAAAAGAAATATGAAATCTCGGAATTAATCCTCTTAAACTTGGGTAAATATGGCAAAGAGGAAAATTCGCCCCACATTTAAAAAAAAAAAAAAGATTTTTGTCTGTTAATTAGAGCGATCGATTCGTGAAGAGCCCTTAGCTAAGTTCGATTATTTTATTTTTTTCAAAAAACTGGTTTTCCCAGAATTGATATTTCGCTTCTGGTAAAATAAAAGCCAACTTTGGTTTTTTTTTTTTTTTTTTTTTTTTTTTAATGTTATCTAACCTTACATTTTAATATGCACTCTGCAGTTCCGCTTTGTCAGAACAGGTGAAGTATTTGCAAATCAGGTTCGATACAATAAATATAAAAAAAAGAAGTAAATAAATAAAAAACTTGAAGTTCAAGATCAAGAAACCCACATTTCAATATTAAATCATATAAATCCATATAAAAGTGTATTAATGAATAAATTAATCATTATAATTTTAACAAAGTTACTAATAGGAAAAAAATGTCAAGAAAAACGGAATTCAGGTTCGTGCGGTCAAAAAAAAAAAAAAAAAAAAAAAAAAAAAAAAAAAAAATTTTTTTATATAAATAAAATTTATTATTTACATGAAGCGTGAAAATGTTTCATGTTTGTTTTTTTCTTTAGCCTCATAAATTAATCGTATATCACGTACTCGTATATTTTAAGATATATGTTACCGACAATTTCCGAAATCGGGCAATTCAGAATGGCGTAAGTGATTTCAGTTAGTTTTAAAAATCACTTTAGGCAATGATAGAGTAATATCTAAAGAATCAGTTAGTAGTGAGGGCTGCGAAAGTTTCGTGCAACCAAATTTTGAATATTTTTGACCCCCCTCCCCTCTCCCCCTCACCCCGTAGGCTTCTTAAGGTGATAATCCATTGCGTAAGATTTCTATGGACCCTCCCCAAATATGCTTACATAACATAATGTGTCCAACACCCTGGCGGGTCTGTAAAATGTTAAGTTGGTATGATTTTACTGATTTTTTTCCCTTTCCCTTTTAATTTTTTTACGGTTTCAGCTCTCAGTCAACCCTAAATATCGATTATTTTGAGGCGAAAGACTGAAATTTCGAGATTCCGGATTCTCGGACGATTTTTCGACGGAATTAATATAATACCTATTTATGCATAAATTATGCATAAATAAGTGTGCATAAAAAGGAAAAAAGTAGAATAAGCATAATATTGGCAAATTTTCCTGTTTTATATTTAAGAAAATTATACATATCCAGATTTTCATACTTAAATAAATTATGAATGCCCAAATTTTTGTATAAATTTTTTGCATTTATTTTGCAAAAATTTTGTGCACTTTTCGCATCACTTTTTCGTACGGGTATCCCGAAAATTCCATTTTTTTTTGTTCTAAATTTTACCCTTTTTTCCCTTATACACCCAAAATTTTTAATTTTAAAGAACTGACAAGTTATACCCTGCTTAATCTTAAAATTGGCTTCTGGAATTTTTTCTGGAAGGCAATATGTCTCACAAGGCTAACTGTCCAAGCAGACGATTCTGACTTCGCACCGATTGACTCTGTATCCAGTCAGATCTTTTCCCAAAAATTTCGGTACTGATTTTCTGTATTTTGGGAACGACAGTAACGCCATCTTTTGCCGGTCCAGATAACTGGGCTTATAGTAAAAGAAAACTCTCTGTCTCCTTTGAAGAATTAATTCGAGAATACAATTAATTGTATTACCAGAAATGCCGCATATTTTTAAACTTTTTTCTTCTGCTACCACTTTTTTATTGTTTTGATTATTTTTTCGAACACTCAAAATAATGAAATCGAAAAAAAAGTGGTAGCAGAAGAAAAACTTCCAAAAATATGCAGCATTTCCGGTGATACAATTAATTGTACCCTCCAATTAATTAACCCGATGGAGACAGAGCAATAGTTTACCTTGTTCTACGATGCGCAGAAACAGTCCTGTCAGAACTTGTTTCAATTTTGCACAAGGTGACAAACCACGTGACCATTATGTTTTCACGTGACACATTGTTTTCTCTGACTATATGATTGAACGAATAGCTCTGCTTTTATCCTGCTTTTTATACTAAAAAAATATCACAAGGAAATCCACCAAGCAATTACCTGATTTCGGAATTTGACAGTAAAACATATAAATGCACGTCCATATACGTCCAAATTTATGAAAATTAAGTGTGGTTATATTAGTCTCTGATTTTCTCATTAAAAATACATTTTTCACTTTCTTATCGGGGGGAAAAAAAATTGCAAATGTGTAATAAAATAACTTCATCCCAGCGACATAATTATGGTTGTTTATGTTTGACCATCTGAATGTTATTTCCAAATGATAACAGTTATTACGAATTTTTTTTCCTCTCCTTTTTTTAATTTATATCGGATGAATCGCAGTCTTAAATAAAAAGAAATTAAAGGCGAATTAGAAATCGATAAGATTGCACTTTTACGAAATTGATGCCTTTTAACTTCTTTATTAGGGCACTTTAATTTTGGAAAAATCGTTTGATATCGTTTTTTTAATTTGTAATTAAGTCACTAGAGATAATCGCTTTTACTTCAAAAAGTACAGACCACAAGATCGGAGTGGAGTGGATCCATTTTTAATTAATTCGCATTAGCATTTTTTTGTGAATTATAAAGGAGGTTTTAATTATGGTTTTTTTTTTCGGTGATTTGTGGTTAATATTTTCTTTCAATTGAAAATTGTCTTTTTTGGCTCTCTTTAAGAGGGGATATTAAAGTTTTAGATTGATGCATGTGGTGAATATATGGTGAGGTGGTATTAAAACTTTTCTACAAATTTCCATTTCAGTGCAGAGCAATATACGGTACCCCCACGTCCGATTTTAGTTGAGATTCTATATAAAGAGAGACTGGCAAACCTGACAGGATGATTTGATTGGTCTGGATTTTAGACGCCATATTGTGGAATTCGTCAGTCGGATTTTGATTCTTCATTTTTATTGGTTGATGACACTTGCCTCTCAGCGCCGAAGTGGTTACTTCAGAAACTAAGAATGGATTCAAAGTTGGAGACATCGTTTCCATGGTAATCAACAAGGAGTTGCTAGATCTGTTTATATGACTATGCTATTTATACGGGTAGCCATGCTTAAAAATATGGCCTATGCTTAGCTTATGGGTAAGACGTTAAATTTGGACCCCCTCCCCCCCTAAATGTGCTTATGTAATTTATGTACGACGCCTTTTATCATAGACTTACGCTTTTTATATAGGTCTCTAGCACAATTAATCTTACTCGAATTAATTGGTCAATGGAGACAAAGTGTGGCACTTTGTTTATTTATTATATTATTGTTGTACCGGTATTCTTTTTTTTTAATATTTTTTATTTTGCAAGTAACATGCGGTCATCTCAACTGACAATAATTCCATCTCAGTAAAATTCGGGTTGTGACACCACACTGCTCAAAACCAGCAAACTACAGTATTTGCCTACGTTAATTGCTTAATAACGTATAATTCATTTCCTTATTTTATCATAAACATTAGTTCCATACGTTTTCTGCATTGTCATTCTTTATTTGCTCGATATCAATATGCGGGAATGCCCAAAAAAACGAATCTAATTTCAATCAAAAAATGCAAGAGTCACACCGTATAATTACCCACTACCAATTCTGTTAATCTTTTTTTTTTTTCCCCTGTCCTCTCCAAAATCGGAATTCGAAATAAAAACCCAGACGGGATACGAAGAAGACGAAGAAGCAAATTGTTAAGAATGCAAATAATTACCCACAATTAATTTCCTTCAATTAAAACCTGTGACAAGCGGTTGCTATTGTTAAAGAGTAATCGGCAATGACGCAGCATCCTATATTATAAATTAGAATTTAAAGCATGCGCGTCATCCGTCACCATAAACAAATTGGCGCCTGATTTATTTTCTAGGTGGTCTTTATCTTTTTTTTTTTCTGTCTTTTCCTTTTTATCTTGACAGGATTTAGTTCTCGGGTCCAGGACCTTTAAAAACTCTCACTTAATGAGAAGTCGCGGTGAAATCTCAATGCAAATTATCAAAGGTTGCCGTATGTCATAATCTATGTATGTTACAGTTACCGTTATTCTATTTTTTTTTTCTCTCTCTCTCTTTCGGGTCCGATCTTGTTTTTTCCGATAAATTTTTTGTGTTTATAAAATTATTTTATTATAAATATGGTTCTAGCGGTCACTCCCAAAGGTATCGTGATAGAGAAAAGATAGCCTGAAAACTAGGTGAATAGAACATATTTTTAACGTACGGATTTGGCAGCCGTGTCGCCTTTAGGTCGGAAACGGGTTTGGCAAAATGAAAAAAAAAAAAAAAAATTCGCTCACGCGAAAAATAAAAAAAATGCAACGAAAATTCACGGAGCAAATTTTTCAACGCGCCTTCGCACACAACAGATTAATTTGATACGTGTGTGCGATCGCCTTGCGGGCCTTTTATTTTCTTGTCAACGATGAGTAGGTCACTGGGTTTTTTATTACCTCCGAAAACACGTATCGATATAGATCACTTTTATTAGGTCCGAATTTCGTCGGTTTTTGTCAAAAAATGTGTGAGTCAACTTTTGATATCTTGTTCCTTTTTTTTTTTTTTTCAGCTTTCACTTAATCGCCTTTCCGGTTTACCAGATCCGTTTACCTTTGAAGTGGAGTGATGGCCGGTGTTGGTGGGAAGTTGTTTTGACCAGAGCGGATCTAGGTTAGCGCAAACTTGATTTTTTTTTTTTTTTTTTTTCATAAAAATTTACTTATTTTATATTTATTTTTCTAGATTCATTAATATTCAGCTGGGTTCTATGATTTTTAACAAAAATGCATCTACGATCGTAATCAGACTGGAAAAATTTTTTTTTTCAAAAGGTTGAAATGCAAAACCGCATAATGAGATCGCCATAACTCGTATTTATTAAGACTATGAGTGATATCCAGAAAACGCGGTGGCGTTGGTAATAATACTTTTCTGGTGTGTGGATTTTACTTTCATACCAATGAAAGTATTAAACCACAAAATGGTAATTTATCATAAATGCATTAAATTAAAAATGCGGGCGGCCCATTGTTTTATTATGGGATTACATATGTATCTGCGTTGTATTTTTTTTTTAGATCCGGATTCGAAAGAGAAGAACCATCTTCGCATATATTTTGAAAGAAGTAGAGGATCGGATAGCGTCAACTAGTGGTTTACAACATTTTGTTGCTTTTCCTTGTTCCCCTGTCAAGAGGTAAACACATAAGGAAAAAAAAAATTTTCCTGCTGAATCGGTGAAAGTATCAATGCATGAACATGTAGCCTTAGGGTGTCTCTTAGAAATGCAAATATGGAATTTAAGGGCGTTCGCCCCCTAAAAAATTTCTAAATAAATAAATAAAAACATGTCCCGAAGCCGGGCTTCGTAACTTGTTTCTAACCCGTGCCTCTGAGGCCTTGCTTTTTCCCATATAAAATGCATGGGGATTTTCACGACTATCCGATGTTATTTTTGAAGTAAAGAAAAAATGAAGGGAAAATTCTGCCGGTGTGGTGGAACAATGTCTATGAGTAGGGCTTTCCATAGGACCTATCCCGGACTTCCTCATCTGAGTTCAAAGTTCAATTTTTCTTATTTTTAACCATCTTTTAGCCCCCATTACCTCCGTTATTAGTCAGAGGAGGAAGTCCGGGATAGGTCCTATGGAAAGCCCTACTCATAGACTTTGTTCCACCACACCGGCAGAATTTTCCCTTCATTTTTTCTTTACTTCAAAAATAACATCGGATAGTCGTGAAAATCCCCATGCATTTTATATGGGAAAAAGCAAGGCCTCAGAGGCACGGGTTAGAAACAAGTTACGAAGCCCGGCTTCCGGACATGTTTTTATTTATTTATTTAGAAATTTTTTAGGGGGCGAACGCCCTTAAATTCCATATTTGCATTTCTAAGAGACACCCTAATGTAGCCTGTACCTCCAGTAAAGAGAACGGAAAAACCGAGATGCCGATGCAAAAAATAAAATCGGAAAACGTGACCGCAAGAACCGGAAAAAAGAAAAGTTTGGTAGCAGTAAAAGTTATTCGAAAAGACCTGGAAAGGAGGAAAATAATTCCGGAATAAGTTGCAAGATCGAGCACGCATATTTAGGCTGTGAAAATACGAATGAAGATGCAATGGATTCCATTGTTGATTAATTCGGCTGAGACGAATTAATCTGAGATGTGCGGGAATAGATTCACATAAACATCTTTTGAATAGAATGAATCAGATTGAGGAAGGTACGCGAAATTTAATACAAAAAAAAAATCTATGCTTTTTTTCGGTTCATTGATTGTTTCGCGGTGCAATTAATGTGTTCAAGTTTAGCTGTAAACAGTCAATTATCGAGCTAAAATCTGTAGGTTTAAATCAGGAGGCTTTAAGACTTGCAATATTTTGTAATATAAATTAAGTGTAACAAAGGTACGCCCCATAAGCTAAACATAGGAAAACATATTTGACTGCATGTACAATTCAGACTAATTGAAACTTGCTCTGACAAGTCCAGGACACATCAAAGGTGTTAGATAAATACTTAAGGCCGCAATTTCACGATAAAGCATGTTGCAGTAACATCTTTTGGACAGCATATTATGTTGCTGAAAAGTTGCAACGTTAGAAACCTGTTGGGAATCGTTTTAATTTTTAATTTTCCATTGTTGCGCAACATGTTGGCAACATGTTTCGAAGCTTTAATATGTTCAACAACGTACAATCACTTGTTGAAGCGTTAGAAACATGTTACCCAACATATTGAACAGAAAAAACATGTTGCGCAACACTAAAGTATGAAAAATTAAATTTTTAAATGTCGCTCAACGTGTTGCTAACATGTTTCTATGCTGCAACATGTTTCTAAGGCTCCAATATGTTCAGCCACATGTTCCTAACGCTGCAGCATGTTCAGCCACATACTTTGATGCTGCAACATGCTACTCAACATGTTGCCCAACATATTGAAAAGTAAAAACATGTTGCGCAGCACTGAAAAATGAAAAATATAAATTTGTAAATGTTTCGCAATGCGCCACTAATGTGTTTCTATGCTGCAACATGTTTCTAACGCTCCAACATGTTCAGCACATGTTTATAACGCTCCAACATGTTCAGCAACATGTTTCCAACGCTCCAGCATGTTCAACAACATGTTTCTAACGCTCCAACATGTTCAGCAACATGTTTCTAACGCTCCAACATGCTCAGAAACATGTTTAGATGCTGCAATATGTTACTCAACATGTTTTTAACGCGGCAGTATGTTCAGCAACATGTTCCTAATACTGCAAAATGTTACCGTAACATATTACTACAAC
Source organism: Liposcelis bostrychophila (assembly GCA_037577465.1). NCBI lineage: Eukaryota > Metazoa > Arthropoda > Insecta > Psocodea > Liposcelididae > Liposcelis > Liposcelis bostrychophila. The sequence continues at coordinate 9,974,829 of CM075207.1, forward strand.
TTGTTTTAGCTTGAAATTTCGGCCTAAAATTTATATTTTGCCCCGTCAATCGAATATTAGACAAAACAGATATTTCTTCTTCAATTCACTGAGCTTGCTCTTAACCACTGGCACTTTAGTAAATTTTTTTTTGTACCTACACAGCAAGAAAAGAAACTTTAGGCGATATATATAATTTTATAATTTCATTTTCAATCTAAAGCTTTGACATGTTTACAAATCTTTTTAAGTGGGATATCGATGAAATGCATTGTAAACTAAAGTGGCCGCATGCTGAGTTGATTCTGCGTCGATTAAAATTCTAAACGAGTTGATGGGGGCCGTACCTAATGAACAGGAGAAGTCTGAATACACGTCTCTATTTATCCGCAAAATATTTTTAATCTTTGAAAAAAGATAGCAAAAGCGGAAGAAATCGAATTACGATCAAAAATCACGTAGAACAAAAAAAAAAAAAAATGCTATGTTGTACTACTTTTCTTCATTACTTATCATACAAAGAAGATGTATTCTGACACTAAATACCAGTCATTTCTCGTAATAAGGATCAATTCATCTCTTGTTTTTTTTTTTTTTTTCGTTTCTGGGACTCATACAGAAACACTTTCACGTAATTGTACACATTCGATACTTATAATTACGCATCCGAATTTGTATAATCAAATCGTCCAAATATTTGAAGTATTTTTTGTTGGAAAATCCCCGACTTTCTAATAGCAAAAAAATAAAAAGGAAATTTTAATCGAAAGTGTTCTGCGGTAGCTCAAGGTTATAACCGACCTAGACATCTCCTGAACTTTGACCAGATGAAGATCGAAATTTTTTTTCTTCTTGAAAACCGGTTTTTTTCTTTAATACGCTTAATTAATTGTATTTTTTTTTTTTTTTTCCATTTCACTTCGTAACCGTTCACTCCGGTTCGTGATTCATGGTTTTCATGGATAACTTCTGAACCATAGCCGTCGAATTCTTCTCGATTTATTTTTTTAGACCTAATTATTTTTTTTTTTCTTCCCCTCTCTTTTTCAATTTGTTCGCAGCTGACGGATGAAAAATTTTAATGTTAATAAGACAGGTAGTATATGGCTTCTGGGGAACGGGTTTGCAAAAATTAATAATGACAGGGGTATTGATGACTCAATTTAAATGGAGAAAAAAAAACCGAAGAAATGTAGTTCAAATAATTGGTGAAATTGATTGTGGAGTTGAATTTGCATAAAGAATTCGGCAAGAGTTCAAATGCTTGAAATGTGTTTAAGAAAATTCTGGGTTGCAGTTAATTAAATTTTGAATACTTTTTTGGAGTTTGCCCACAGCAAAAATGCGGGACTTAAATGTACGCATCAGTTACTTGTCTGCTGCCATGATTTAATTTTTTCGCTTATGTTTAGCTTATGAGTTGATGATCGCTTAAAATTCACTAATACATACTCTTAAGAAGTAGGAGGAAGTTGGAGGTTGATTTTTAAACCCCTCCACTTCGGTAGGAAGCAAAAAGAGACTTCCTTTTTTAACATTTGTTATTTAACATTCCCGTAGTTTTTCGAAAACCCCTCCCTTCCAAAACATATTTTGAATTCCATGGCTCCTTTTCGGAATTGCTAAAGGACGGGCCATTCTAAAATTATTCTAATTTTTTTTTTTTTTTACAATTTAGATGGAATTAATACAATTTAGATGGAAGAAAAATTAGCACCAAAAGCAGAAGACAGTTCCACTGAATATTTTCGTTTACCTCCATATTTTACTGCAGTATCGACTTTAAATCCCTGTAAGTATTTTTTTTCCAGTTTTAAAAAAAAAAGTTCTAATATTTATTTATTTATTTTTAGCCTAGGATCCGACAAACAACAGTAGGAGCTGGAGTGGATTTTGTAAACCCCAGCAAAGAGGAACGAAATAGTAAAAATCTGGTAAGTAAAAGCGGAAAAGTTAGCATTAACTTAAATATTGTTGAATATCGTTAACTATTTTCCTGGTGTTTCCTCTGAGAAATCGAGATTTTATTTTTAAATACTAATTCCCTGTCTCCATTGGACAATTAATTGGAGGGTACAATTAATTGTACCACCGGAAATGCTGTGCATTTTCGGACTTTTTTCTTCTGCTACCACTTTTTTTTTTTTTTTTTTTTTCATTTTCATTATTTTTAGTGTTCGAAAAAGTAATCAAAACAATCAAAAAAAGTGGTAGCAGAAGAAAAGGTTTAAAACGTACGGCATTTTCGGTGGTGCAATTAATTGTACCCTTCGATTAATTGGCCAATGGAGACAGGACATAATTTGTAAGTATGAATCATTGAATGAAAATAATTTTTGGGGCTTTGCTTTGGAAAATAATTTTTGAGGAAAAACGCAGGGTGATTGTAGACAGTTGATGCTAAGTCATATGGTAATAAACGATAATAATTAACTTCTTCATCATGAATTAATTGTAGACGACTTTTAAGTACTTGTTTCGGTGCATTAGAATATTACATCATTCTTTTAATAAACAGATAATTTTCGGAATTTTAATCTCCTTGAAATTTTAGCGTCGTGATTCTCTTCACAGTTTTTAACTTTCCCCCCACTTCCTTATTTTCTTAGTCATCATTTGCAAAACACCCTTTCGAGTTGGCTTGTCTCCGGATTAATAAATGCATTAATTTTTTTTTACCCGATTAGCCAAATATTTTGTTTCGCAACAATTAAAAAGAAAAGGAAATGTTGCTACGGCCATCTTAAATTTTCAATATATTTTCTCTATTTTTTATGAATTTTCTCATTCGACTTACAATTGCATTGCATTTTTTGGATGTAACGAAGTTCGCCATTATTAACACATGAACCAATTATACTTTTTTTTTCTTATCATCCTGAATTCTATTTTAAAAAATTTCGAATCAAAGTTAAAGTTCAACAATATCTTAAGCTGCCCATAATAAGTGGGTTCCCGACCCTACTTTCAACATTTTCAAAAGGCTTCGTGAAAAGTTTCACTTTTAAAAATAATTATATCTTGTATATCTAGCCTTTGACCTGTGCGATTTTCTTTGATATCTACAAACAGGGATCGCAGTTTTTAATTTTATTCAGAAAGAAGAAAAAAAAAATTGTCACATTTTATGATTTGTTAAGATATGCGGATGAAATACAAAATTTTTGCTTAAGTGTGTGCATCAGTCGTGGCAGCAGATAATTTTTTTTTTTTTATTTTTACGAAAAACGAAGACAAATCTTGCGAAAAGAAATATGAAAGTATCTTCAGGACAAAATTTTGAAGATTTATTAATTTTTAATTTTTCTAGATTTGTTTTCGTTTTTTAGCAATAAAAAAATAAAAAGCCATTGTTAATTTTTTGTTGTTAAAATATTTCCCGATTTCACCGCTAGAGCGCTGTAGTAGTCTCTCGGAAAGAAAAATTTTTTTATCGCGAAAACAATGTAAATTATGAAATTTAAGAACAATTAAGTCTTGTTCTTGTCAGTGAGAATTTTGACCATCACCCCCTACCCCCCCCCCCTACCCTCCAAGCCTTACCAGCCTGATTGCCATATCGTTCATTCCGGCTTTATAACTGCAGACTGCCACTACATCAATCATATTTTAATAAAATGCTTTTTCTATTTTCTTATTCGAAACACTTATTTATGTAGGATGGATTTGCTCGAGTGTGACGCGTAATCGTGACCGGTAATTTTAATCCTTTAAAAAAATCTCCAAAAAATCGATGGATCTAATACGACCTTAAAAAAATCAAACGATATGACCATTTATGAAAAAAAAACGATATCGCAAACCTCCATCCCGAATGAATTTTACTAACAATCAATTGACTGTAAACAAAATTAGCTTTGATAAACGAGGCAAACGATGCCATCGGGTAAAATCCATTGTTTCAAACGCCGATGATAAATATCCCTTTAATTGAAAACGTCCGATAAAGCATATTTCATGAAAAGTCATTCATGAAAAACATTTTTCAAACTGCCTTAAGAGCACTTGAAAAGACCACTTGACAAAAGTTTTTATTTCAAGAGCACAATGATGAAGCAATTTTAATCACGGCCAGAAAAGAAAAAAAAAAAAAGATAGCGCCGACATATTTCATTGTTGTATAACAACCGTGAAAAATTTTAAGGTAGCTTATTATTATGTAAAAAAATTTAAGACGAAAGGTATACTCTCAGAGTGCGGATTTTTAGAGCGAAATAAATAGTTGTCGGCTATGCTGCTTTAGTAAAATGGTAGGAGGCTTTGGGATTGTTTATTGATTAATTCCTTCTGATTTTAAAACAGGTCTGGAAGCAGCCTAAAAGCTACCCAATTAAAACTGTCATGCTTAAGTACGAAAATTTTAGTTCCAGGAGCAAACGACAGGCGGCGCAACGATATTTAGAGACGCACAACGGCTGTTGCCTCTGTTCCAATGTATCTGCAATTGCATGGTGAGCACCAAAGATGCCAGAAATGGAACGCTATATCGAAATCACGTGATCGAATTGACCAATCAGAAAACTTCTTCAGTACTAATACAGCCAGCGCTGCCGGGGGTGAAATGGATGAACTAAAACGTTGCGCAGGTAAGCGGTACAGTACCTCCCATCATGGGAGTGTTGCCAGGTACAAGGAAATTTCAAGCGTTATAAGCACAAGGAATTCCTTGTAAAAGTGTAAGAAAATGCAAGGAAATTTTAGCCAGAATTGATCAAAATACAAGGAAAGAACCCCGCACAAAATAATAGAAATATGGCTGTCGGATAAAGTTTACATTTAAAAACAAACAGAAGAAAAATAAGCTTCAAACAAGGAGATTTGCAATTTTCGGTATAAGGAATTTTTTACCGCCATTTCCTTGTAAACAAGGAAATTTCGAAAAAAATTGGCAACACTGCATGGGAGGTCAATTAGCAGACGAAATGTATATTTATACAGACGCCTATGCTTACCTTATGGGTATATATATACCAGACCAAAGTATACGTATATTTTCCATCCGTAGAAGTTCCATGTATGGGGTCGTACATAAATTATGTAAGCAGATTTAGGGGGGGGGGGGGAGGGGGTCCAAATTTGACACCTTACTCATAAGCTAAGCATAGCGAAATGGGATAAAGCGTGCAAAAAGGGCCTAACTTATCCTTACGTAATTTATGCACGAACCCTATGAAGAATTAGAAATAAGAGTTTCCAGACGTGTTTCAACCTGTCTGTGTCTGATTAATTTTCAAATTATTCTTCGGTTTTTGAAAATCATTCGAATATTGAAATATTACGACATTACTCTAGGGAAAAAGTGGACCTTCCAAATTATGAAGCTGACGTCATAAATGCCCATAAGCACTTAATTTAATTTAATTTAATTTATTGAAATGGCATTCTTAAAAAACAATGCTCTTACAAAATGTTGCAGTTTAAGAAAGAGAGAGAGAGATAGAGAGAAAAAAAAAAGGTTTACAAATTTTAAAATTTAACATACTTATTAAAAATTAAATAACGTTAATAAAGAAAAATAAAAAAAACATAAATATAATTTTACAATAGCATTGAGAAACGGTTTCGAAGAACCGTGATGACGAAAGGGGGTGCGGTGGGGGGGTCAAAAGTTACCAAAGAAAAATATGACGCAACATTTGATCAGTTCCACAGCAGCCGACAGCCTGCTACCGGATTTAATTTGCATTAAAAATCCTCATTTTTTAATCAAACCTAATCGGGATATTCCGCGATCCTATTTGGTCATTAATTCTTTCCTCAAACTAGCCATCGTTTGTTTCTTCAGAGCGTAAATTCATTCATAATTCATCGTCCATCCATTAATTATAAACGTTCTAATTGAAAAAAAAAAAAAAATTTAGTCGGTTTAATTTTTCTGGCCGAATTGTACATAATATTATACTTTTTTTTGGTATATTTATAAACGTAACGGGAATGTTGATCTTTTATTATTTTTCATTATTATTGATAAACAATTTTTTTAAGGTCAAAAATGAAAAAGAATGTCAAGTCATGTAATGTGCACGTCTTTGTAAAAATCATGAAAGGGTATATATAATATAAAAAAAGACTGTTTTTTTTTTAAATTTATGAATGACTGACATCGAGAGGATATAGCCATATCTCACCATTTTATTACACCTTAAATCGCGCATCAATCGTTAAAAGTGCCAAATTCTTTTTTATTGTTTTTTAAATGGGGTCAAGTTTAGTTTGATGTTTTTTTTTTTTTTTTTTTTGTTGGTATGATCAAACAACCATCTACTTAATTTTGTTTTCACCGGTCGATCATTGTTTCATTGCCTTTGGGTCATTATATTTTTTTTTTTGCTCATTTCCGCGCGGTGTATCCTACGTTATGATTACGATCGATCGTGTTTTATTCACGCTTTCAGACGTTAATTCAGTAAATACACGAGACGCCGCTTTGGTTCCAGTCATTGAATTTTTTTTCCCTTTTCTTTAAGTCTTATTCTTAACAAATTTTAATAGAAGTAGGTAAGCAGAAGAAACCGGAAACCGTGCGATTTAATTACGGAACTTGTAAAACGAATGCTTACTATCTGTCAGGGGGGCTGAGATGCCCTGCCCCTTTAGCGATACGTAGGAATTTTAATTTTTTCTTTTTTGCTGTGTGGAATATAGGAATAAAAACAAGTTTTGAAATCGGGGTCAAATTCACTGCCACTTCCCTTTCAAATTTTTACTATTTGTAACATCATAGATAAGGGCATAAGGTGTAGCGGAATTAAATGGGGAGAAAAAAAATTCGTTTTATAACGCGATTCTTGTTTTCGATTAACTTGTTGTGATAGATCAGGTATAGTTTACAAATATATATATATAAAAGTAAAGATTTAGTCAACCGTTGAATGCCAATTATTAGCATTTAATTCTCGTATCGCCTCTGGAAAACGACCTCTTAAATTACTTTAATCAGGTGATTTCGGTCAGGAGGCTGATAAAATTCGTCTGGTTTACGGGGGGATTTAATGATAAGGTGATAGGTATTCTTTAAGAATTGTTAGCATAATAAATGGCGAAAGATTTTTCTTCCGGTAGTAGAAATCGTCTGCCGTATTGGTCACATTGCCGGTCTAGTGGAATGACAACATAGCTCGTACTGGCAGAGGCGTCATTTCATATTTGTCTTGGGGGGAGGGGCAAAGATGTTTTGGTATGAACAGGCTTGCCTCAGCTTAGGGTGAGCAGAAGATATGATTCCTATACTTATCTTATGAAAGCTAATAGTCCTTAGACGGGTAAAAAAACCTTGCTCCCTCAAGACCCACTCTTTACTGGATGGCTACCAGCCTTGCTCAATACGTTTCCTTTTTCTGAGTGTATTTCCCCTTGCGCTTTATTAGTGATTGTAAGTAACCACGACCGTATAGACAGGTCCGGAAACTTTTATCCCTTATACATGGGAGATCTTGTCCTGCTTAACTACGCAAAAATTAGTTCTTCCTTTCTACCACCGTAAGCGCCACTTGTACGCTAGACGCTTTTTGATTGGTCGTTGAGATTTGTAAACAACGATGGCGGCGCACGGCCGTATAGACGTCTATACGGCCATGGCCCGAACTTAAGCGATTAGACATGTTGCGTCTCTCAAGATCGCAGCGCCATCAATGGCCCGTTTTGGAACTAAATTGTGCGTAGTTAAACGGGACATGAACGGAATGGAAAGTTTCCGGACCTGTCTATACGGCCATATGAGTAGTAACGTAGACCAACCGGCGTTGACGCCATCCATAAAAAGCTAACAGCTAACACTGATATTTGGGTCTAGAAGTTTCTCTTACACCCATCAAAAAACATAAAAATTCGCCTACCGGAATCGCACCGTTTCCGTTTTTCTTCTGACTTGACATACAAGTCTAAAAAAATTTCTGGCCTGTTTTTACGACCTTGAACTTCTTTTTTTGCTAAGGAAAAAGCACTTTCCGTGAAATAAGTATTGCAACGACTAATGAGATTCATCAATTAAAGTTCCTGTTTTTTTTTGTATAACTAGTTTAAATTGGAGGAGTACGATTGAATTCCATTAGTGGCGTCACATGCTTGTTATTCAATTGTTCTGATCGATTTTGACCTACTTCGGGATACGCTTTGATCAGGTTTTTTGTTTTTCCAAATCGAATTATGATAATAAGTTTTTTTATATAAAATTCCAAGACTTGTAGAATCGCTGTTAATTTGCAATTCCGGTTTCAATTAAAATATGCCAATCAATAATCGAGACGGTGTTTATTTTTTTCCTTGTCGGATAAAGGAAGTTCACGCTTTTTCTTTTTTTTTTTGGTGGTTTGTCTGGTGACTGGTCTTGTAAATATCCCTCAAGAGTTGGTATTGGTGTCGTTATCCGGAACTGAGGGGCCGGCCGTAAATTACGTTAGAACGTTAGGGGGGGTGAGGGGCAGGGTGGTTCGAAAATCAACTTTTTTGGAATTTCAAAACTCCTATATTGGGAAAAGTTTCTTTATAAATAGAGTATCAACCCTGAATTTTTTCAGATTTTTTGAACTACATCCTGAGGTGTCAAATCGGCCTTGAAATTTCCAAAAAACCCATAAAAGGGCCAAAAATGAACTTTTTTTTTTGCATAAAAGACCATCGATTCCTATCGGAAATTTTGCGTAGATTACGAATTTGAAACCGAAAATTAGTTTTGGTGCACGGTTTTTGAGCTACAGGCAAAACGCCATAACCAGGTTTTTAGAGCTTTTAAATCCGGCCTGTAGCTCAAAAATTATACACCAAAACTAATTTTCGGTTTCAGATTCGTAATCTACGCAAAATTTCCGATAGGAATCGATGGTCTTTTATGCAAAAAAAAAAAAGTTCATTTTTGGCCCTTTTATGGGTTTTTTGGACAAGGCCGACTTGACATCTCAGGATGTAGTTCAAAAAATCTGAAAAAATTCAGGGTTGATACTCTACCTATAAAGAAACTTTTCCCATATAGGAGTTTTGAAATTCCAAAAAAGTTGATTTTCGAACCACCCTAGTGAGGGGGTATTCAAAATCCTAACTTTTGCCAACAAGGGGGGGGGGTTACAAATCTAACGTTAGCATTTGTCACATGTTATAAACGTGCAAAAAAGAAAATAACTTAATTTTTTTACATTATGTTACCTAACTCACTTTTTTAAAAAAAACGATTTCCATTTTACCCGCGCATTTGCTCTAAGTTAGAAGAAAAAAAAAACCTTTTTATTGCAAAATTTAAGTTCCAAAGAATTTCAAATTTTTTTAAAATATTACTTATTTTTAAAAATCATTTTTTATGGAGGGTAACCAAAATCTAACGTAATTTTACGGGGGGGTCCGGAAATGCTAATCTTTCCTAAGGGGAGAGAGGGGGTCAAAAATGGCCCAAATAATTCTAACGTAGCTTATGGACGGCCCCTGAAATGGTGTTCTGGTAAAGATGATGTTTTTAGGTCTTTGTTCTTTTGTCGGAAATTTTGGTACTTTGAAATCGGAGTAGTGACCACCCGTACGAGAAAGAGGAATCATAAAATATATAGAACTCATGTATAAATGCAAAAAAATTAGCCTTAGATAAAAAATGCAAAAATTACGTATAAAAAACTGAAGTCAATCTCATAGCCAAAATCATGTCAGGAGAAGCAAAATTTTTTTTCCAAAGCTATTAATTTTTTTTTCAATTTTAAAGATTAAAAAGGACTAAAAATTATTCCCAAGGAGACTCTCAAGACTCATTTTAGTCATTTAAGTGGGACTTAACATCTATTTGAAGTCATAAACGCCATAGATATGAGATCGGAAATACATCAATGAAATCGTTTCTTTTGACACGAAAGATCATAACTGCTTTTAATATCCACGAAGAAAGACTTGTCAAAAATCCAGACATAAAAGTTTTTTTTATGCACCTCACAATCAAAAGTCGCGCCTTACAGACCACAACCGACCTAATGACTTATATTTATGTATACGACATAAGTTTTTATGTACATCCAAACAAAAAAAAAATTTGACCTACGGTTCAACACTGATTTTCCTTATAATATTATCGTTAAAAAGGCTAGTTAATGTTTTAAAAAAACGCCCCCCCATAAATACCGCCGCAAGGCCCATATTTTCTTTTTTCTCTTACGAATTTTGGTCATTTTAAAAGCGTTTTGCCGAATTTTTGTTCTTGGCCCTTGGGGCACGATGGACAAGTTTCAACAAGTTTAGTACAAGTTTCCACTTGTCTCAAAGTTATCAAAACTGTATATTAAAATTATGGAATTAGAGACATTTTACGAAGGGGAAGTTAGAGGTTACTTTCAGGTCGTTAAGGGGGGTGGGGTCCTAATCAGAAATTTTCCGTATAAGCTAAAAATGGCCGAAAGGGAAGGAGGGGGTCTAAAATTGTCAAAATTATGCTGAAGTAATATTTAAATGGCTCCTTAAGGGAAACTATCTCAGAAGGTAGATCAGACAAGTTGCAACAAGTTTCAACACGTTTAGAACAAGTTTCCACTTGACTCTAATACACATGAGGTCGGAAAACAAATTCAAATGAAAAATTCGTTTTAAAAAACTTTCGTTTTCTGGATTCATATTTACATTGGACAAGTTGAATCTTGTACTAAAAATACTTTTAATCAAATACGACCGCGTTATTAGATTAAAATTTAATTCCGTAATTTCCAGGCACGATGCCAAAAGAACCTGGTTTTTAAACGCTTCTTAATCATTCAGATCATGCCTAACTTCCGTTTGATAGTAGCCATTTTTTTTTTGTTTGTTTACTTTAAGGCTTGTCCCCCGAGAAGTTTGGGGGACCTAAAAAAAATGAGATCTTTTATAATGAAATACTTTTAAAGAAGCATTTCTCTCTCATTATCTTCGATTTCTTTCGAAGCGCGGCGTGTATATAATTAAGCATACGTAATGTTTTTTTTTTTTTTTTCTTGAAAAAAAAAGAGGGTCAGTTTACTTATCTTCGTTTCCCCCCGCGATGTATTTCAAATATGTTAATGACGAGCCTTTAGAATTTTTTAATGGGAGGTTTAAGATTTTAATCGGCGTTACATTTCCGTTTCAAATCTCACTTTCGTATAAAACATTTTCCATTTTTAAATTAATTCCGAGATGACCCCGATTAGTTTTTTTTTAGCTAATTTTTCGCTTATTAGCGTCCGAAAGATGGCGAATAATTTTTTTTTTTTTTTTATCATATTGGTATCACAGTCACAATTTGTTTGCCTTATATATATACATTTTGTTGTAATAATATGATGAATCATTGCTATCTTTTCACACATTTAAACTGGGTTTCGATTTTTTTTTTTTGAAAAGAAATTATCCGTTACGGTAGAAAACATGTGAAAAATTTTTTTGGAACTAACCTTCTTCCACACTCCTTCCGTCAGATTGGAGAATTATTTTTTCCGTTAAATCATCCTCGCTTTGCTTGTCGTTTGTGAAATAACCCAGGACTTTGGCAACCCCGTAAGTGAACAAATCGCTGATTTCATCCAGGAGTCCGTTCGGTTTGGTTTCCCTCCCTTTGATTTTCTCTATTAATTGCTCGTTTTCATTTTGCAATTTCGTTACTTCCTCGGCTTCCGGCTCGTACGAGTCCGGTTTCATCCTTTTGCTTATCCTCGTGGCTTTTATCATGTATTTGTCTATACTTGATTTGTAATCATCTTTTAAACTTCTAACAGTCTCGATCGCTTGATTTTCTAGGCAGGTATTTAATAATACGTCGGACGAACATCCGAACAGGTGTCCTAGGGCGAATTGAGCGATCCCCGGAGCTTCCTGCACCTCTCCGTAGGTATTTATTAAAAGGAATGAGATAAATATGAAACCTATTTTTAATGCCATTTTTTTTTTAATTAAGAAAAAATTGTCCTAAAAGTTCTAAAAAGTTTTTATTTTTCACTAACGATTTTTATTTTAATAAGATGCACATGTACACTACATTATCCATAATGCTCCGCGACGGTTTTGACACTTCCCCAGCAAGCACAAACATGCAACTATACAATTCCACGAACCAACGATTAACGAACGACTAACTGAGATCTATGTTCGTTTGTTAGTTTTAAAGCAGGATGGAAAGTGAGATTTCTTTTACAAAAAACCTGTACAGACGGGCTCCCGATTAAAAGGAGATATCTCCTCCTAAGTCTGATTAGGTGGATCGACATTGCTTTTGTTGCTCCTCGTGATAAGGCGATGCATCGGCGTGGTTTACTAGGTTAACAAAATAGCATATGCCCATTAGGGCGTTATTGTTATGCGGCTCTGCTACGGTCAGGAATTATATCTTAAACCCATCCGGAGATTTTAGCTTCATGATAAAATGAATTCCGTCATTAAAAGTAATTCCTGATTGCAATCGGTATGCAAGATGTATGAGATCTGTTTTTAGTAAATAAAATTTTGTGGTTAGTAGTAGCAGCAGCTGATTTTTTAAAGTCAAACCTACGACTTTTTTTTCGTCATAAAAGTTTTAGGACAAGTTTCTCACGGTATTTTTTTTTAGGCTCATTATCAGCTAAATTAATGATAGAGAGCCATGCAGGGATGTTGTCCAGACGGTATGATATTAATAAAGTATTATCTCGGCTAGTCTAAGACTTGTTGAGGCATCTGTTTTCCTTATGCATTTAGTATGCAAATTTTTGCACGACATTTTATCTTATTTCCACAATCGTGTAGCCTGCATATTGCAACTGTTGCAACGTACTGCATTTTTTTTTCGGACGATTTTTCTTTCCTTGTCCGTTCTCTGCTGTGTAAAAAGGGGGTGGGTTCTTTGGAATTTAACATCTTGCTCGAGATAAAACAACCATAGATCCTTTACAAAAAGACTGAGCCGTGTGCTTTTTCAAGGATATTTTCAGCAAATTAAAATCAGCCAAACCTTTTTAGCACCTTATGCAAAAGTGGATACCATCAAATCCTTGTAGAAAAAAAAAATCTGAGTTATTACATTACCCTCAGGATATTTCTTGGTATTTTTAACCTTCTTGCGAGTTAGTTCAATCGTCTGAGGGTTAGTTTAACCCTGAAAGGTCTAGGTTAGGTTAGAGGCTAGGTTTAGGTTAGGTTAGGCGTTAGGTTAGGTGAGAGGGTTGGTGTAACCCTAAGAGAATCACTGTAACTCGGGGAGGATTAGGGAACGTTCAGGTATTACGTAAGACATTTTTTTGGGTTTTTGGACTCCCTTGCCCTCCTAGGTAAGAGTTAACTAAGATTTCTTTAACTCCCCCCCCCTTTTTTTTTTTTTTTTTTTTTTTTTTTTGTAGCGCCGATTTTAAATTGGAGTAATATTTTTCTCAAATCTAGATAGGAAAAAAAAATCCAAGTGAGATGCTAATTTTTAAAGGTGAAAACTCTGTATTATTTAAATTTTAAATAACACAAAGAGTTTATATTCTAAATGATAACAATGCTTGCGTGCAGTGTAAATTTAGTCTTGAGGGAACCAATTGGGATCTTTCAGCATCTCTAGTTGATTCACTTCCATAAAGGTGGCTATAATTGGCACGAAATCTCATCAAAAAATCTGTCTTTATTTTTCAAAGATTAGCGGGGAAAAAAATCTGAAGAATACATTATAATTGAAATTCTTATGCCCAATTCTACTTAAGATATGCCAAATCCTCCTCTTCCCCCATGTAAGAAATAGGGTTGTTTCACATAATTAAATTAAATTTTTTAAACCGCCTAAAAAGTTAGAGGAAAAAATAAAGATGCATTCTGAGTTGTAATTTTTTTGTTTTAACTTGTCATTAGCTCAAAAAAAATAAAAAAAATCGGGCGAAAAATTGATGCATTTGAAACGGTTTCGAAAAGCGGGACAAAAACAAACGGCCTTCTTTTAACCAATTGTTTTTATCGTTCTGTTATTTGCCTTCAGCGCATAGGCTCCGAGCGACTTTGACTGCAGCGCCGCCATTAAAATCATGTTTAGCTTATAAAAAAGCAATATTTTCCGCGAACTAATTGCGTGATGGAAATATATACGCTTCTATAAGGTAAACAGGTATATTTAAGTGTATATTTATTTTAAAAAAAGTCGCTCGGAGCCTATAATAAGAAATACATAGTCGCTAATTCTCAAGGTGCAGAACGATAAAAACAATTAGTTCAAAAAAGACCATCCCGCTTTTCGAAATCATTTCAAATGCATCAATTTTTGGCCCAATTTGTTTTATTTTTTTTCAGCTAATGACAATCTGGAACTAAAAAATTCCAACGCAAAATGCTTCCGTATTTTTTTCTCGAATTTTTGAAGCGGTTTAAAACATTAAATTAAATTGTGTGAAACAACCCTATTGTAAGAATTTCGAGCATCCCCTCCCCCAATCCCCCCCTTCTGGTCTTACGTAATACTTGTACGGTCCCTAATCCAGATTTAAAGTCGCAGGAAAATCTGAAGACATCGATTTTTTTTGGACCACCGTTGTGAGCTTAATTGGAAAGCTCAAATTATGTTTGTCTTGTCTTGAAGAGTGACATCCTATCTCCCAGTCTTACGGGGTTTCCTCCAATTTGTGTTAGTCTGATGTATAGGCAGTGTTTTAGGATGATCACAGGTTCCCAAAGATTAATTTAAGGCCTGAAATATTTTACTGGTGTGTCTTTCCTGAAGAAATCTTTGCTTCTCTCATAGAGTTAATTCGAATATCCGGTAGTTTGTTTCCTCTGCTTGCATTTTAAACTTTTCTTATACTTCTAATTTGAAAATAAATAGTTAAGTTAGTAATTTTGTAGTTCCTAGCAATTAAATCATTAACTTGATTGATTCATCGAAAGGAAAAAGAGGTAAATATATGCATTTTTTTAAAAAGACACAAATAATGTCAAATTCTCAAATCTCAAATTAAAAACTTATCCGTTTTGAAGAAGTGAAATGTTTGAAATTTAATAAATGTTTGAGATCAGGATCAAATTTTTAGCATGAGAACGGTTTGCACTTCTTTTCACGAGGAAACAGATCGAATGTTGTTCTCACAATTTTTTTTTTTTCGTTTATTATAAGGCATTGCGATTATGAGTATAATAATGCACTCGGGAGTAATTATTGTATTTATTTCGTATGCTTATTGAAAAGTAAGACTAATTTTTTGTAGCTACTTGGTTAATAGGTGGGTATTAAAAAAAAATTGTAAACACTACCTAATAATGATGATGATGATGATGATGAAATTGGATCTTTTTGGATTTGAGATTATCAGTATAGGATTACAGGATTAAAAATAGAATCTGTTTTGTGTGAACGTGTATTGGTGCGTATTGAGCCATGGGCCGGATATGCTTTGACGATGAGGATAGGATAATTGTGCAGATGGCAGCACCAGCACTTTTTGTATGTATTAAAGGTTATTAAAGCCCTCTACGGGTAAAGTCAGAACTAAATTTTCAGTGTTTATTAAATCTTAATTAATGTTAATTAAATCTTCATTAAAATTAAAGTAGTTTTTTTTTTTTTTTTTTTTTTTAAGAGAAGAGGGTGGCAAATGGAGAGGTGTCCATTTTTAATATTATATCGGGATTTTTTTGAACAATAAATTATAATGAAAATTCTGACGTAAGATTTTCCGTTCGCCCCCCCCCCCCCCCCCCCCATTCCTGTCTTACGTAATACTTGAACACTCCCTTAACTCTGTAAACTAAACTGGTTATAACCTCTTCTATAGAAAGTGTATGTATTTAAGGGTAATCTGCGCTCTGCGGCAGAGTTTGTCCCAAACTGTCCTCATTATAAATTGGAAAAACTTTTCGTCCAAATATTTGTATCTGGACGAGTTTTACGAAAAAGATTTTAAAAACGAAAATTGTCGTACAAGTATCTTTTGCAAGGGTCTATTGCTTGTTAACAAATAGCATGCCAAGTCCCTTGTCTTGCAGAGACCACTATTTTCAACAAAAAAAAAAAAGAAGAAAAAAGATTTGTTTTTTAAACAAACTAAATTCCGATGTTACCAGATGATAGATTAAAACAACTTGTACGACAAGTTTTAATCTAATTCCTCGTGGCTTCGTACAAACGCTTATGGCACGTAACTATATTTATCTATTTCATTTTTCTTAAAATACAAATGATCGACTTTTAAATTACATATTTGCCCTAAACGAGTTTAAGAGTAAAAAAAAAAAAAAAAAAAAAAAAAGATCGTTTTACCTTTCCATATCGTTCATTCTTTTTTTTTTTTTTTAAGATCGAAAATAAATAAATTGCAATTTATTTAGGTTGAAAAATTCGGAATCCCATTTAAAAAGCAATTAAAAAACTGGACAGGCACTTTGATTTAAATGCAAAAATTGACCATTCATTGATATATTACTGTATACCATTATTCTTTTTATTATTTAATTTTTCATTAAAAATTTTACTTTAAAATGAAGTGGAGTTATACGGTTTTCACCCGAATGTGATTTGCCTTTGAACTTGAAATCGGCGGTAGTATGTCACGTGCTTGAGTTTAAAAAAAAACCGCCTTGTTAACTTGAAAAAAAGAATGTTTTAATCGATCCTAATCAATATTCGATACTTCGCACGAGTATTTAAAACCGAATCAATTTGGAAACGTCAATGTTTTCATCGCTTTTCTTACTTTTTGTAAACACGTGACAAGTACAAGAGGACAGAGGGCGCAAGGCTTTTAAAGGAGATGGGAGGGAGAGGGGGGGGGGGTCGAAATTATTCCTAATTTGTGGAAGAAAAAATTCATTAAATTTGAGCATTTACTTTTAAATACTTTTTACTTATCCGTTTTTCCTAAAAAAATAAATTCCTAATCCATTTTTCCTAAAAATTTTGGTTCCTAAAATTTTTTCCTTAATAAATCCTCAGTTTCACTCGTAGTTTGTCTTTAGCTGAAAAATCGGACCAGATATAGAAAAAACGAACTTTAGATTCGTGATCTAAAGATTCCGATAAAAACCGCATTTTTTCGCAAAAAAAAAAAAAAAAATTTATCGATTTTTTTTCTTTTTCGGCAATTTTCGGAATTTTAAGCTCAAGTCGCCACGATTTCCCGTCGAGTGAAAAATCACTAAAAAATCGGGGTTATTAGTACACAAAGGAGAACCTTTTTTGGGGGTAAGCGATTTGAAATTCGAAAATTGTCAAAATAAGGGACACCCTATTGGACACTCCCCAGACGTACTCTGAGTAAAATTTTATCATTTTTTTTACAGCATATGAGATAAGATTATTAAAAAATTCCAAACTGCTTTCTGAAAGTGTTTCTCGAAATGATTTGTGCGTTCGAGACACCGGACTTCCAGATTAACATAATAGAGAGGAACTGAAACTAACGGGATGGTGATTGGTAACGACTAATTAATAATTCATATGTTAATATAATCATACGGATCGTATAGTATATACTCCTGGTTCAATAAGTCCCAAGGCGACTTTATTCAGGGCATTCTTCAATAAAAAAAAAAAAAATCTACATAATTAAATTATTAAATCGTAACTTCATAGACAAGTAAAACGGAAGAAATATTCGAAACATGTAATCGTTTCACGTTCAAGGTTTAATCAAACAAAACACTTTTTATGGTGTGATGAAAAGTCAATCGGTGAATTATCATCTTATTAATCTTGCGAAAAGAAATTTTGATTTTTTTCTTTTCCTCCTGCCATTTGACATAGGGATACATTAAGAAGGCTAAAATATTAATAATTAAGAGGATGTATGCCATAAAGAGTCACTTGGTTATAAGGGTAGATCTATTACAAAAATCACGAGTCATTTTTTAAAGGATTTAAAAAAATAAACATCGTAAAATTTACCAGATGAACGTAACTACTGTTTTGTTTAATTACCGTACGTACAGTAGCACCGCTTCTTTTTTTAATAGCCCCGTCTGCGAAATCCATTAATTATCTTAACCGTAATAATTAGGAAAAATTTAATTTTAGAAAAAAAAAAATCCGCTTCGTCAAATATTGAAAAAAAAAAACTAAAAATAAACGTTAAAGTGCACAGGATGTCATTCGAGAAACAAAGAAAAATATGTCAGCCCCCAGTGACTTATGAACATTAATAAAAAAAACATACACCTTAAGGATATTAAAAAAAACTCCGATATGCAAAAAATGCCCATACTTCATTTTGTAGACTAGGGCAAGGTATGGCTACCGCAAAATGAAAAAAAAGATTATTTATCTCTTGTTTAAACCGTTTAATATTTAAGACAAAGTCCGACATCATCATCAAAAACCGCCTTTGCAAAAGATAAAAAAACCTCCTCAAAACGAAAATGAACGTGATGTAAAGTCATCCGAAAAAAGGAAATTAGTCCACTGGATCTGTTAATAAAAGGAAAAGGTATACACTCCAACTTTAAGGAAACCGCCAAACTGGATTCAAAAGTGGACTACATTTAATTTAAAACTACTTGATTTTCTACATTTTTGTAACATCAGTTGCAAGGTAGAACGCCCGACCCACTAATTTGATTTATCATTTTTAACAAAAAGAAAGAATTTTCTAAAAAGAAAATTCGTAATGTGTGGCCACGGAATTCGGATGTATCTCGGGAGTCTTAATTAAAAAAATATTAATTAATTAACGGATATGCTCCAAATAATTAAAGATTTGAGAAAAATCGTTCAAGTAAAAAAATATCTTTGGGCGGAAGATTTTGTTTTCTTACTTTTTTTTTACGCATGGGGCACTTGCGATCAACATCAAAAAGTGATAGTGCTTAGTACGGAATTCTTATTAAAAAAATTGTACAAAATGTTTAAGCTTAGCTAATATTGCTTTTTTTTATTTCACCAGGCATTGAAACTTACGGAACTAAAGGAATTCGCGAAACTTACAAGAAATCCCTGGCAAAAATGAAGACTCCACGGGAAAAATGATCAGATTCCATGTTTTTGTTTTGATTGTTTTGACAAAAGGTAAACATAAGAGCTAAGTGTAAACAAAAAAATGGAATCTGATCATTTTTCCCGTGGAGTCTTCAAATATAAAATAGGATCAGTTTCGGCAGAAGTATTTTCAAATTGGATTAGTTTCAGCAGAAATATTTTCAAATTGGATAAGTTTCAGCAGAAATATTTTCAAATTGGATCAGTTTCGACTGATATATTTTCGAATAGGATCAGTTTCGGCAGATATATTTTCAAATTGGATAAGTTTCAGCCGAAATATTTTCAAATTGGATCAGTTTCGGCAGAAATATTTTCAAATTGGATCAGTTTCGGCAAAAATATTTTCGAATTGGATCAGTTTCGGCAGATATATTTTCAAATTGGATCAGTTTCCGCAGAAATATTTTCAAATTGGATCAGTTTCGACTGATATATTTTGAATAGGATCAGTTTCGGCAGATATATTTTCAATTGGATAAGTTTCAGCCGAAATATTTTCAATTGGATCAGTTTCGGCAGAAATATTTTCAAATTGGATCAGTTTCGGCAGAAATATTTTCAATTGGATCAGTTTCGGCAGATATATTTTCAAATTGGATCAGTTTCGGCAGAAATATTTTCAAATTGGATCAGTTTCGGCAGAAATATTTTTAAATTGGATCAGTTTCGGCAGAAGTATTTTCAAATTGGATGAGTTTCAGCAGAAATGTTTTCAAATTGGATAAGTTTCAGCAGAAATATTTTCAAATTGGATCAGTTTCGGCAGAAATATTTTCAAATTGGATCAGTTTCGGCAGAAGTATTTTCAAATTGGATGAGTTTCAGCAGAAATGTTTTCAAATTGGATAAGTTTCAGCAGAAATATTTTCAAATTGGATCAGTTTCGGCAGAAATATTTTCAAATTGGATCAGTTTCAGCAGAAATATTTCCAAATTGGATCAGTTTCAGCAGAAATATTTTCGAATTGGATTAGTTTCAGCAGAAATATTGTCGAATAGGATCAGTTTCGGCAGATATATTTTCGAATTGGATCAGTTCCAGAAGAAATATTTTCAAAATAAATCAGTATCGGCAGAAATAGGCCAGTTAAAATTTTTTATTTCACAGAGTATTTGAAAACGACCATTCTTTTTTTTTTTCGAAAAATTAAAATGACCTCAATAAAAACCTTTAAAAAGGAACCAGGCCTATAAAAATTAAGCACCAAAATACTGATTCGAACATTGATTTTACGAAAACCCCAAAATTAAAATAAGAAGAAAAATCTCGTTTTATACAACTTGTTTCCTCAGATCAAGTTTCATCATTTTCCTTTTCGAAAATCAACAAATTAGATATATTTTGTACGATATTTTTATATCGCGTGCGAATCTACATTCAAAACTTGATATTTTACCTAAAACATTATGAATCAAAGTTGTCCGGGTTACCAAAAAAAAATCTTCAAACAATCTGTGTCTTCAGAATCCGTAAAAGTGAATTTTTAAACGAAAAAAAAAGTCGACCAGATCCATTCCCGCCAACAAATAAAACATGTTTTTTGTTGTCCCTCTTTCTTTTTCTTGAGATAATTTTTACAAGATTTGATTTTATATGAAATCAGTAAAAAAACAAGAAAAACGAGGATAAAAGTAAAAGACCGTTTAATTACATTAAAAGTTAAGGTATCATGTTTATTTGGACCCTTTTATTAAAATTGTCTGACATCCGTATTTAAAAAAAAAAAAAAAAAAAATACAGTAGCCATTGCCTGTATGAAAACAATTTGCAAGTCCAGTACCGTTTTTCTTAAAAAAATAAATTCCTAACCCATTTTTCCTAAAAAATATTAGCGGTATTTTGCCGTATTATGGCTTTTTGCTCAAAAACCGGACCAGAAATTAAAAAAAACAGACTTCAAATTCGTGATCTGCGGAAAATTTCCGATAAGAAACCACATTTTTTTGCGAAAAAAGAATCGTCTTTTTTATTTTTCTCTTATGGCAATTTTCGGAATTTAAAGCTCAAGTCATATGAGAAAATTAATTTCATATTTTAAAACTGTTTTAGTCACTTTTAGTCGCTCGAGAATTTCGATTAGTCATCTTTGATTAGAGATTCTGATTTCCCGGGAAATTTGTGAATCCGGGATTCAGGATTTCCTGTTTTTGAGAAAATATATTCTCGGAATTCGGGAAATTAAAAAATGCCGGGATCCCGGGAATAACCCGGGATTTCTTATGGATGCTCAGGAATTTTCCCAAGAATTAAAAAAAGACCGGGAAAAATTCCGAAAAATTTGAATCGGGATTAAAATTTTTTCAGGATTCTAGGAATTCCCGGGACGGGAAAAAAGGATATCCAAAAAGGATATCTCTGAAGAATGCTTTATCAAAATTAGATTAATGTGCGGCTTTTGTGAATACTAAATTATTTTTACTTTTTTTTTAAGGTATAGAAAGTCGGCGGAGCGTTATATGGGATCGTCGAAACTGAAACCAGGATATATCTGTCATTCGACATGTTGTGACGTGTATGTCAAAAATATAAAATAAATAGTAAAGAGCAATGGAAACGGATGAAGTGAAGATTCAACCAAGAATTTCGAATCAAACACTAGTAGACCGAGACGACGTTAAAAATGAAGATATGAGAAGGACGTGAAGAGAGAGACAATAATGACAACCACTGGATATGCAAAGTAATTGAATAAGATCGCGGAATAACTATCAACTCATAGCGATGAATAGAGTTTAGGTCTCGTAACTGGCCCGGAATATTGACGGCGGAAAATTTGTCAGAAGGGGTTCCCATCAGCGGCTCTTTAAGGACGAAAAACGGAAATTGTTTTTCTAAAGGGGCGTAGAATTTCAGGATTGCAAAACCGATGGTATATTTTGGCTGGAATAGGTATTTCAGGATGGAAATCAAAACATTTTAAACCGGCTTTGCAGCACCGGAATCCGAATCGTAAATTTTTAACCGAATATAATTGCATCAAGCGGTGGGTCCAGGTGCATTTTTTTTGGATCAGGGGTTCAAAGCCGGTAAAAATTGGATCGACGCCGAAATATCCAATGTGTCGGAACAGTTGGAATAGCAAAATTTTTGGCGGTGGTGCTGGTGCCGGCGCCGATTCTTTCGTCGGTTCCATCACCACCATCAAATTTGTCAATTTTTTTTTTTTTTAAGTTGTTACGGTAACGTCATTTTATTGTAGAGATTTTCGTCCTGGGAATTCCTGGGACCCCGAGAAAATTTTCATTCCCGGGATTCAAATTTTTCGGAATTTTTCTCGTCGTTTTTTAATGCTCGGGAATATTCGCGAGCATCCACGGTAAATACCGGGAATTACCCGGGATCCTGGCGAATTTTAATATTCCCGAATCCCGGGAAAATATTTTTCTCAAAAACGGGAAATATCGAATCCCGGATTTAAAAATTTCCCGGGAAATTACAATCTCTAAAAATATGTTGCATTCATTATGGAATGGATTCGAGTTGATTTTTTGACGTAGAACTACGTCATAGGCCTCGTTCCTGAGGAAATCTGTCTGTCTGTGGGTGTGTCGGTCTGTTCTTACCAAAAATTGTTATTTAATTATTTTAATATTAAAATTTTAACTCTGAAAATTTTAAATAATATTTTGACAATTTTTTTGAAACTTTTGGCCTTTTTTTTAATAATAAAATTAGACGACATGAACGAAAAGCAAGGACTTAAAAAAAAATTTCTTGTAAATTTTATTTAACTTTTTCTTAAATTTTCGCAGTTTTTTTAACATCTTTTTTTTAAGTTTTTTTTTTTCCTAGTGCATAAAATGTATTTACATTTTACAAAACAATGAATTAAATTGACTCGTTACAAAAAGGCTTTCAAATTGGTCAGAACTTTAGTACACTTCGTAAACCTGGTTCAGTGATATTGTCTCCAAACTGTGATTGTAATATGGTTTGGGTTTGCACACAGGAAACGCCAATGGTGGTCGGTTCGAACTGTAAGAAATGAAGGATGATGATTCATTATGTAAGCGTTTGTGTTGAAGTATCTTATTTTTACATTTGGGGCTGTGCCAATTAACCTGCCAAAGTTGTGCCTTAAATATTGCTTGGTTTGCTGAACATGCTGGAACTGTTGCCTATAAAATTGTACTGAGCCCACCACTGTATAATTCACTACATAATAGGCGGTAGCGTTTGGAGGAGGTGGTCTTGGAATGAAGACATTCATTATTATACCTTTGTTTTCAAACGGTGAGGTTAGAAATCGGACAAGTGCCTTGTGATCAGACGACAAGGTCGATATGTTTTGGCGACGAAAATTTTTGAATTCGATTTTTTTTTTTTTTATAATAAATCTCTTTATTTAACAATTTACATATTTACATAACCTACTTATAAATTTTCAAAGTTACATTAATCAAGTATTTGAAAAAGAAAAATCCCAAAATATTTCCTTATGTTTCAAATCTTATATCTTTGCCTCTTCATAAAGTATTTCCAATCTGGAATGCTTTTGAACATGCCCTGAATATTATTTTGCGTGTAATAGATGGTGTTAGCTATCATCCATGTGATTGTTCTTCTTTGTTCAGGACGTTCTTCTTCTATTTCTAGTATTGAAAGTCGATCAGCTGACGTTGTGGAAATTCCTGGAGATATGTTCCGGATTTTTCCCAACATTTCTGCCCATATTTCTCGGAATCTACAGCGCGCTATCCTATGACCTACCGGATCTACCTCCTCACACGTTAGACAGTAGGGATCTTGTGCTAATCCTATACGATGAGTCCTGAGTCGTGCTGGCCAAATGTCATGCGCAATTTCGTATATCATAGACCTAACATCTGCAGTCAGAAATTTTGACTGAATGTTATTCCATATCTTGCCCCATTTTCTCCCAGGCAAAAGCTCACATATTGTCGCCTCCTCTCTGGTCTCTTCTATTTTTTCTCCGTACCATCTTTTCGGGTTGAAGTCTTGTATGGTATAATCTTCTATTTGGCTTTTCTAATTTTTTTAAAAACATTGGTTTCCCTAGTATCATTCCATTTTGCCATCCCTTAATTGTTACATTAAATGCATTGGTCTCTCGATTCAACCTCACCATATTGCTTTAGTGCATCCCGGATGTGATTATTGTCTTCCCTGGCTGAAAAATTAATAATTCTAATGTAATGTCTTTTTTCATCACACCGTTTTACCTCAATTTCGTGAATCACTCCTTTTTTTGTTACACAGGTCGTCTTATCACCAGTCTTCTGAAATGTCTCCTTCATAATTTGTTCACTTTTAAAATATACATATGCTGCATTGGCTACTGGGTCTAACTGAATCGCATCGACTTGTGAAGCCGTTATTCCTATACTACCTGCCAACCATTCGTATACTTCCATCTGTCCAGGCCTTTCTTTCGCCCTTTCGAATCGGTACTCTAAGGTGTTTTCACGGGTAATCTGATTCATCGTTCTAGTTTTAATTTCAAACACATAAACACCTAACCTGTTGAGGTTAGA
Organism: Liposcelis bostrychophila; assembly: GCA_037577465.1. Lineage (NCBI taxonomy): Eukaryota > Metazoa > Arthropoda > Insecta > Psocodea > Liposcelididae > Liposcelis > Liposcelis bostrychophila. The sequence goes on from CM075207.1 coordinate 9,999,181, forward strand.
AAATATTCACCCACCGGTGATTCCTTATATATTCACCCGGGCGTGCAATCCTTCACTTAAATTAAAGAACAGATGATCCCTTCAAATTCTTTCACCTGTAAATTGTTTATTACTCTAAAGGCCGAATTACACTCTGCTAGTGTACTAGCTCGTCTCCTATATTTAACTTAAGTATAAGTTACTCGCTCCTACTAGCTAGCGAGTAGTTTGTACAAAAGTTAAATATAGGAGACGAGCTAGTACACTAGCCGTGTGTAATTCGGCCTTAATAAAGTTAATCTTTACGATGTCGTGTCAAGTATTAAATTAGACTACATGAACAAAAACAAGAACTTAAAAATTTTAAATAAAATGTTTACTTACATTTTTTAATTTTGTCCTTATTTTCCTTTAGCCAAGAATATAAGCTAAAGCAATGTTTTAATATTAAAATTTTAACTTTGAAGACTTTAATTAAAATTTTGACCAATTTTTTACAGCTTTTGACCTTTTTTATCAAAAATTTTAAGTTTTTTCCGAGCCAGGAAAAAAAATTATATTTTTATCAAAAAATTCGAATTTTTTGACCAAAAAGGAGCAAAAAAATGTCCTAAAATTTTTAAATCGTTTCATTGTTTTTTAGCAATGTTAGGACAGTACCCCAAAGACGTAGTCCTACGTAGGGATATGCTTCCTTATCCAAGCCTGATTTTTTGTGCCTGATTTTCGCCCGAATCGCCCGAAATCGCCCATTTTCAACTAGTAAGAACAAATAGGAAATCTGTAAACGTTTGGTATTGATGGTGCTGCTGGTAGTTATAAGAAGCTTGTAGTTCATAAATATCTGCCGTATTCTCCATCTTAAAGGTCTTTAACTCTAGAATTACGGGAAAAATTTTTTCACTTTATTTCTTCATTTTTTTTAAATTTTTCCTCATAATTGAGATAATTTTGCATAACTAGTTTTTTTTTCTGCATCTCTAGCTTCACCTCATGTGTGCCATATGCTTTTTAGTCTTCATCGCAATTCGCTTTTTTCTTCTTTGCATAAAAAAACATTCTTATATTCTTTTTAAAAAAATAAAAAATTAGCAAACTTTTAATTTTGCATAAAATTTTGTGGATTTACTAGTCCACAAGTGAAAGCGACGAAAAAAAAAAATAAAATAAAATAAATAAACTCGACGGGAGGCATCCGAAAAAGAAAAAGCGAAATTCTTCATTCAAATGCCGAATTAAAGTAAAAATAAAAAAAACATAGGAAGTTTAAATAATCGTTTTAAAAGACCGCACCATAAAATATCCCCGAAATCTTGATCTCGAATCAAATTTAACCCACTCTAAAACAAAAAAGTTTTGTGGATCACTTTCTGAAGAAACTGACCCTGTTGGGGCACACCCTGTGGGACGAGTTTTTGGCACAAACATGTCAACTATAATAAAACTCGTCCGATCAATTGATTACAGAGCGGTAACAAGCTGGAAATTATTTTTTGTTCTCGCGTGTTTTCACTTAATTTTTCGTACATCAAAAAAAAAATCGTCTTTTATCGGTTTCCAAAATAAACAAGATATCAAAACGTTAAATTCGCGTTAATAAAAAATTAATTAAATATTCACGGCGGCCCGTGGAACTTGTTTATTTTATTTTTATTATAAGTTTAAAATTGTAATATAAATTTTGGTTAATAAGACTGAAAATGGATTAAGTCTGATTTAAAATATATTTGATAGGATATAGACATTTAATGAAATCTTCCGCAGATTTTAAAACTCGTCACTGGATCAGTAGGTCATCTTTTGCTAAGAATTGAGAAAAAAAAAATTATACGAAATAAATAAAAAAAAAAAAAAAAAAAAAAAAACGAATATGTGCGGAAAGATAAGATAGATTTTTTATACTGGAAGTAATAATATCTTATCTATGACATCAACCTTAAAGTAGTTTTTTTTTTTTTTTTTTTTTTTTTTTTTGAAATATACTTTAGTAGAAGTATTATACGTTTATTATGTATTTTTATTGCATAAAGATAATATTAAAGATGATATTAAAGCGAATTAGAAAATAAGAGGGGGTAGCCAATGGGGTTCTCCACAGCCCCTGACCTAATAATAAGGGATGCCGAGCTTTTTTCTTAAAAAAAGCTGTGACATGATTATCGGGATAAGCAATTATACCAGCTCTGCTGGTGCTAATTAGTGTTGCCGATATTTTATCGATAATTTCGATATATCGATAAATCAACACAAAAATTATCGATATTTTTTTGATATTAAAAATTTTATCGATATACACCGTATCCATAAATTTTTGGTCGATAATTTGAACGATATTTTCGGGAAAAACTGTCTCTTTTCGGGAATTTCGGAGACTAAATTTTTAAAATATGTGGGAAAAAATCAGATTGGAATATGGGGGCATATCCCTACTTCTTTGGGGTACTGCCCTAATATTGCTAAATTTAAATAATGAAACGATTTAAAGTTTTTAACTGATTTTTTTCCCCTCGTTTGTAGTCAAAAATTTCGAATTTTTTGATGAAAATAGGTTTTTTTTCCTGTCACGAAAAAAACTTAAAATTTTTGGTAAAAAAGGTATAAGTTGAAAAAAATTAGTCAAAATTTTAATTAAAGTCTTTAAAGTTAAAATTTTAATATTAAAATATTGCTTAGCTCATATTCTTGGCTAAAGGAAAAAAGACAAAATTAAAAAATGTAGTGAAAATTTTATTTAAAATTTCTAAGTTCTTGTTTTTGTCCATGTAGTCTAATTTTAATGTTTAAAAAAAAGATATTTCAAAAATCAGACTGGGATATGAGGGCATATCCCTTCGTAGGACTGCGTCCTTGAGGTATGTCCTAATATGGCTAAATTTAAACAATGAAACGATTTAAAAGTTTTAAGGCTTTTTTTTTGTCAAAAATTTATATTTTTTTTATAAAAATATTATTTTTTTTCCTGGCACGAAAAAAACTTAAAATTTTTGATAAAAACGGTCAAAAGTTCAGAAAAAAAATTAGTCAAAATTTTAACTAAAGTCTTCAAAGTTAAATTTAGCTCATGTTTCTGGCTAAAAAAAATTTTCGTTAATTTTCCGTTCATATGCGTTAATTTTTGGTTAATTTCCGTTAGTTTTTGTTAATTTTTCGTTAATTTCGTTTAATTCTTGATAATTTTCGCTAAATTTTAGTTAATATTCGTTATTTACTCGTAAAAGAACCTTTTTTTTTTTTTTTTTTTTTTTTTCTGCTTTTCTGAAATATTGGGTTCAATTTGTCGATATATCACTTTTCCATAGATTTTCAATCGATATACTGTATTCGATACGTTGATATCTCTTTATACTAATATCGATAACTTTTTTCAAAGTATCGGCAGCACTAGTTGCTACTGGAACGGGACACTCTCTCGTCCTTAGGGTGTGGAATTGTCCAGTAAATATAAGCACGGACCATGTATTATACTACTTATATTTAGAGTATGAAATTGCTTGTACTAACTAGTCAAAAAAATGTTTATAATGAAGCCCATATGGTCTCGTTGGTTGAGTACTCAGTCACTCTGTGATACTCAGTGCTTCAGCGACACTCAGTGACTCAGAAGTTAGTGATTTCCATAAACGCAAATATTTCTGGGGAGATTCAAATTTTAAGTCGCGGCACAATTTTGGTCGTTCTGTACCCCAAATACAAATACAAATATTTGCATTATTTGCCTCTCGAATTTCTTATTTACCTTTAGCCTGAGATGCATAAAAAATATAAATTATCAATTTATGAAAAGCCTAAAATATAAAAATATAAATATAACTCAGACCTAATCGCCTATCATAACTCTATAAAAAGATAGAACTTATTATTTATTTTAAGAATACCTGCAAGCAAGTCAAAAGTGGCTTGAATGAAATTCAAATTATACGGAAAAAAGAGATTAGGGGTCGTACATATATTACGTAAGCATTTTTGACAGTTTTTGACCCCCTCCCCCCCATTGTAAGACAAAGTAAGATTTTGGAGGACCCCCCCCCCCCCCTAATATTACGTAATATTTTTCTTTCCTTAAAACCCCTTTAAATTTAGTTTTTTTAAGATTTTCCTCATTTTTTATGATTTTATTCATTTTAAATGGTTTGAAATTTTTATTATTTTTTTTTCAGTTTTGTTTTGTTTTTATTTTATTACTCCAATCGATTTTTATATCCATTGGTTAAAAAAAAAAAAAATATATATATATATATATATATATATATATATATATGAATGCTTACGTAAGATTTTACAGACTCCCCCCCTCCCCTTTGTAAGCAAACGTAAGCATTGACTGGACCCCCTCCCCCCCCTAAATATGCTTACGTAATATATGTACGACCCCTTAATAGAATGTTTAATACAACTAAAAGCTGTTGGCAAAAACATTTAAACAGCCTTCAAACTACGAGAGCGAAAAAATGGTACAATTGCTTCTAAGTAACGCAAAATGCATAAACTAATTTTTGCAGGGTAAGTCAAAAACGGAAAATAAACAAACCGTAATGTTTTGCTTATGAAAACAGTTGAAAGTTTGTTTACCTTTCCAATGCTATAGGTTTTACAATATAAAGAGATAGGATTTTTTTATGAATATCAAAAAATCAAAAAAATTAAATAAATAATAAAATAAATGTAAGTCTATAATGAGAACCAGTCTTACAACACAAATTATTGACGATTTAGCAACTAATAAACAAAATGAAATCGAATTTTTTTTTTTTTTTTTTTTTTTTTTTGTCTATTTTCTTTGACTTTTATGGTAGAATTGACTCTTAAAAACAAAAATTGCGTAGTTTTCTTCAATGCGCTATTCAAACCATGTTAAAGGAAAAAAGAAAACGAAGAAATTTCGCCAAAACCTTTAAAAAACGTTTGATTTTGCCGCGCGTGCTTTCGCAAATAAAAAAAGATGGCGCTGCCGTCGGTGTTTTCCCGTAGCAAAACCGTTCTGATTGGTCGCTTTGTTTCCTGACTTGTTTGTTAACAGAAATGGGAATATAAAGTAAAAAAAATGGAACTTTCTCTAAATAGTTTAAAACGTTCGCGTAAAATTGTAAGATAAGATAAAGCCTTTTTGTCGGGAATTTCGAAAGTGCAATCTGTATAACATTTTCAAACCGCTTTTTTAAATTGAAAATGAAGTGATGAGAATAAACGAGCAACAAGTTCAATCGGGGTCAATTTCAGGTCACATATTTTTGTCCTAAAAATATATATTTACGAAAATTCTAAATGGTGGAGGAGACAATTGCGACAGACATGGAAGAAGAGTCCAATTCGTCGTCCGAATACTCGGGGAACTGTTGGGATTACGTCCCGGATTCTATTTTACTTCATATTTTCCAGTACCTGACCCCTCAGGAATTGCTAAACGCTGGTTTGGTTTGCAAGACGTGGCTGAGAGTCTGCTACGACGAGTTTTTATGGAAGGATTTGGTATACTCAAATTTCCAGATTGATCCAAGCATAAGCATTCTTCCGGGGAAACATTCTTGGATGATGGAGTATAAAAGACTGACGTACCATACTCCTGTGGTTCAAACTGAAGTTTTAAGAGAACACACTCACCAAGTGCTTCATGTTAGTTTTGCTCACAACGGGAAGTTATTTGCAACTTGTTCCAAGGACGGTTCAGTATTGGTTTGGGACTCTGGTTATCCTGCGAAAATTAAATATTACAAAGATATGAAACATTTTTGCTGGAAGTATACTCAGTTTTCACAGTTTAACCAATCGGATACGTTACTTCTGGTGTCTGGGGTTCATTTCGGAACACCACATAGCACCTCTGGGGAAATTGCAGTTTTTAGTTTGCAAGGTTCGTGAAAGTCATTGATTATAAAATACAAGTTCATATTTTTTGGCAGCTAAGGTTTAAGAATAATTTTTTTTTTTTTTTTTTCAGATGGCTTTGATCTTCAATGTAGAGTAGTAAACAAACCGTATGATATATTCGGAACTTGGTATAGTGATCATTATTTATTATCTGGAGACCTTCATTGGTTAGCTCATCTTGTCAGCCAATCCATTCTGTGGCTAAATAAAGCTTCACAAGAAACATCCTCGGAACATGTTCCAATTATGAATCAGCTTTATAAATTTTACAATTGCAATGCCAGTTCGATTCGAGCTGTCATGGTGGCAAATTGTTTAGCACCGACTGAGGAATCAGGGGAAAACGAAACAGATGAAAATGATAAAGCGGCAGGTCCGTCTAAAGTTTCAAAGCATGTCAGAGGGAATCCCCCTTCTCATCGAGATATTAGTCAATCGTCCAAACATTCTGTTGAATCTAATCCTCAGCAGAGTACTTCCAGACCAAAGTAGGTTTGAAAAAAAATTTTTTTGTTATGGTTTTTGTAATTAATTAATTAATTTTCTTTTTTTTAGTACGATGGAAGGTGCTTTTTTAAATTGGAGAAAATTAGGGGACGGTTTGGAATATGCTAGTCCAATTTATTACAATCAGGATTATCGTCAAGTGGAAACAGAAAGGAGGTCAAGTCTTGATTTATTAGATGAAAGTATGAGCGAAGAGCCAATTAGTGCAAGCGGTAAATTTATTTCATAATTCTTGCATAACAATGTATCAAATTTTACCGTGTGTGGTACCTTAATTTTTTTTTTTTTTTTTTTTCCAGACGATAGTCACGTCGACGTTGAAGTTGAATCTGAAACGTCGGAAATATCTTTAGAAAATGATTGTAATAGCGAAAGCGAAGATGTCTCTGAGCCCACCTCCGAAAAACTTTTAATATTCACGACCGGTTCGAAAACTTATACTCCACACCAAATAGGTAGTTAAAAAATTTTTGAGTGAACGATTAATACGGATGAATTTTTTTTATCGTTTAGAATTTTTTGATTTTTATTCTTCATTTTTTTTTTTTTTTTTAGGATTTAAAAGAATCAAGCCCATATCATTTCCTAGGAGAATGGATCCTGGCCCAAGTCTTGCCGAAAGAATAGCCGAAAGGGAAAGGAAAAATCAACCCGGTTCGCCCCCTAGGCCGGAGCCAAACTGGTTGGATTTCGATTCTGTTGCTGATAAATTTGACAAAGTGGATCATTTGATCGATCTGCATGGTCACATTATTGGGATGGGTCTTTCTCCGGATCATAGGTAGAATCTCAGTTTTGCGTATGTCGAATTGGGAAATTCGTTTTATTAGTTAATTCCAGTACGGAAAAGTGGTGTAGAAAGTGCATAAAATTTTTGCAAAATAATTGCAAAAAATTTGTATAGAAAATACATTATTTTTGTATCATTCATACAAAAATTATGTAAGTTTTGCCGTGGCTAAAGTTTTTGACGTAGGACTGTCTTGGGGCTCGGTCCTGGGGAAATCTGTCTGTCCGGGTGTCGATCTGTTTGCACCAAAAATTTTATTTTATCTTTTTTTTAATTTTCTCTGTTTTTTTAAAGTAAAGTACCTACAAGAAATTTTCTAAAACATTTACAAAGAAATTTACAAAGAAATTTTCTAAAAAAATTTGCAAAGAAATTTTCTAAAAAAATTTGCAAAGAAATTTTCTAAAAAAATTTGCAAAGAAATTTTCTAAAAAAATTTGCAAAGAAATTTTCTAAAAAAATTTGCAAAGAAATTTTCTAAAAAAATTTGCAAAGAATTTTCTAAAAAAATTTGCAAAGAAATTTTCTAAAAAAATTTGCAAAGAAATTTTCTAAAAAAATTTGCAAAGAAATTTTCTAAAAAAATTTGCAAAGAAATTTTCTAAAAAAATTTGCAAAGAAATTTTCTAAAAAAATTTACAAAGAAATTTTCTAAAAAAATTTACAAAGAAATTTTCTAAAAAAATTTACAAAGAAATTTTCTAAAAAAATTTACAAAGAAATTTTCTAAAAAAATTTACAAAGAAATTTTCTAAAAAAATTTACAAAGAAATTTTCTAAAACATTTACAAAGAAAGTTTTTTAAAAATTAACAAAAAAATCTTCTAAAAAAATTACAAAGGAATTTACAAAGAAATTTTCTAAAACATTTACAAAGAATTTTCTAAAACATTTACAAAGAATTTTCTAAAACATTTACAAAGAAAGTTTCTAAAAAATTTACAAAGAAATTTTTTAAAAAAATTTACAAAGAAATTTTCTAAAACATTTACAAAAGGGCAGTCTCCACTTGATAATGTTCACGGCACTCGCGTTGTCCGTCTTCGCGATTAACGTATTCGCACCGGAAGTACTTTGCAGGTTTTACTCCCGTAAACGTTTGTGGCATAAAAAGAGTACGGTATATTTCATTAAGTATACATAATTGGCTTACCCAGAATTTGTTTCGGAACAGATTTATTATCTTCCCCATGCCCGAATTAAGATTTTCCTTTTTAAATTCGTAAAAACATCTTTCAAACCGCCATTTTTAACGTTTGTAAACAAAAAAAAGCAGAAGATGATCAAAAAAATCGTGGTAAAAGATCCACAGAACTTCCGGTGCGAATACGTTCATCGAGAAGGCGGATAACGCGAATGCGGTGAACGTTATCAAGTGGAGACTGCCTTAAAGAATTTTCTAAAACATTTACAAAGAATTTTCGAAAACATTTACAAAGAAAGTTTCTAAAAAATTTACAAAGAAATTTTTTAAAAAAATTTACAAAGAAATTTTTTAAAAAAATTTACAAAGAAATTTTCTAAAACATTTATAAAGAATTTTCTAAAACATTTACAAAGAAAGTTTCTAAAACATTAACAGAGAAATTTTCTAATAAATTTACAAAGAAATTTTCTAAAACATTTACAAAGAAAATTTCTGAGACATTAAAAAAAGAAATTTACAAAGAATTTTTCTAAAAAAAATATACAAAGAAATTTTCTAAAAAAATTTACAAAGAAATTTTTTGAGACTTTTAAAAAGAAATTTACAAAGAAATTTTCTAAAACATTTACAAAGAAATTTTCTGAGACATTGAAAAAGAAATTTACACAGAAATTTTCTAAAACAATTTGCAAAGAAATTTTCTAAAAAAATTTACAAAAAGCAAGCAAAAAAAATGCCTTAAAAATTTTTAATTGTTTCATTGTTTAAATTTTTAAATTTTTAGCGTTAAAATTTTATATTTTTTAGTTATCTTCTTGCTCCCATTATCGTAAAGAAAATTTTTTTGAGCTCTCTTTGGACTTTACTCTTATTATTTTTTATTCACTTTCAGATACTTATACGTGAACAGTAGGCCGTGGCCTCAAGATTGCACAATTCAAAATCCGCTAAACCCTCCACCCATCGCTCAAGAAATCGACATTCACGTCATCGATTTAGTTACTCTCAAAGAAGTTGGAACCATGCTCAGGGCGCATAAAGCTTATACACCAAATAACGAATGTTTTTTTATATTTTTAAACGTTTGCAACGAGTACGTTGCCAGGTAAATACCTTTCGACTATATATATATTTTTTTAATTTTTTATTCGGCTAAATAATATTTTTTTTTCAGCGGTGCCGAAGACAAACACGGTTATTTATGGGATCGTCACTACGGTGTTTGTTTAGCCAAATATCCTCATACAGACGTCGTCAATTCCGTTGCCTTTAACCCACGGGATCCTGAAATGCTCGTCACGACTTCCGACGATTACACAATCAAAGTTTGGAGATCGAAACACCGAGTGAAGCAATTAAACATTGAAAATGGGAAATATTTGCCGAGAGGTTTAGAAATTCGATTGAAAAATAAAAATAAAAAATAATAAATTGAGGAAAAAAAGAAATTTCTTTTTTTTGTTTTTTGTTTTAAGGTTGTGCCTGAGATTTTTTTTTTTACTTTTATTTAAAAAGACAAAAGATCTCCAGTATTTTAGAAAAACAACGAAAGCTGCAGTATTTTTTTTTTCTTTTTAATATATAAAAATGCAAGCAGAAAGTTCCTACAAAAAAAAAAAGATCAGGCATTGAGAAATCCGAGGTGAAATACTCAGAAAGTTTATCCATGACAATGGAAAAAAAAGAATGTGGGCCAGAATTCATACTTCTCCTTTCTTTAGGGCAGCTTCTTTTTAAAGGAATTTTTCTTTAATTTATAAGAAAAGCTCATGTTTTTTGGAAAATTATCGTGATTACAATTTAGTGATTCTCCTAGTCAAATTTACTTAAAATTCATTTCTTCATCTTTTTTTTTTCTTCATTCTTCACAAAAAAAAAATTATGCTCATTTTGGGATCATAGCGGAAAAAAAAATTGTTTTTAATTATTTGTAAAGTAATTGTTGTCAAATTAAATTTTCTATTCTGTTAAAAAATGTTTCGGAAAATCCAGACGAGAACGCAGATCCTGTGTGAGACTCGAACCTGGGAAGGTGTGTTAGTCGCTCTTTCTATGAATCCAAGAGGACGACATACGAGATCGACACACGAGAGCTATTAGACTCGTCTTAATGTTATAGTGCGTTCAAAATTAAAAATGAATTCGTCCACAAGATTTACAAAATAATATTTTTTTATATATTATTGTAGAGTAGCGCACGAATATTCATTAGTTTGTTTTTTCAGTTTGTAACACAACTTTACAGTTTTTTTTTTTTTTTTTTTTTTTTTTAACCTTGAATGTATTTTATTTTTAACGAATCTGTTTTTATTTTCTTTTTTTGTTGTACAAATCTTTTCTGTTATTGCTTTTGTTATTTTTTTCTTTATCAAATCCCGGTTTTTTTTTTTCAGTTTAACCAGTTGTGCATACTTATACTGAATATAAGAAAGAAATATATATAATAAAAATATAGTATAATTTTTATATAATAAAAAAAAAATTTTACTTTCGATGGGTCGAAAACACAAGATTTGTAAAAATTTTAATATTTATTGCAGTTCTGTTTTTAAAACAAATGTTAGAAAATGGTTTTGAGTATATACTGTTAACAATTTTGCGTGCTAATTAATAAAAATATTTTATAATAAAACTTTTTATTTTTTTACACAGAATTCCTAGCTGTGAACTAAATTAGAAGCACGACGCGTCGAGTCTCATGATTGAGAGTCGAGCGCGCTATGAACTAGGCTACGGCCCACCAGGTAGATCGACTATTTGTTTGATTACTGATTGTATTTAATTTATCCCAAATTTCATATATTGTATCAACTCTTTCCATGACTTATATAACAGCGGTTCCATTTTTGATGATTTTATAGGTTCCGCGTTGAAGCATTTCATTAGCTTAGGCTAATCGTATGAGTGCAAAATGTTGAGAATTTTGAACCCCCTCCCCCGTCTGTAAATAAGTATGTATTCTTTTTGACTATTCTGATTATTTTCAATCTTTGGATAAATTAAAATTCATTTTTCGTAAATATTATGATCGCCGTTAGCACACCGCCTTTATTTAAATTAATTAAAAAAGTAAACTTTTAGATAAAACCGATAAAACGAATCTAATCGGCCATTTTACTTTCAAGTGACAACGTGTCTTCTATTTTTCTATTTACACGATCTATTTTGCAAACTAAAGTTGCGCCAAAACCATAGTCTTTTAAAAGACTATAGGCTCCGAGCGACTTTGACTGCAGCGCCACCATTAAAATCATGTTTAGCTTATAAAAAAGCAATATTTTCCGCGAACTAATTGCGTGATGGAAATATATACGCTTCCATAAGGTAAACAGGTATATTTAAGTGTATATTTATTTTTTAAAAGTCGCTCGGAGCCTATGGCCAAAACACACCTTTTATGCTTTTATACTCCAACAATGATTGGTTAAGTTTCTAGTTCCTTTACATAACCGGCCGGTCAGCCGAACAGTGAAAATCTTTTAACAATAAAAAAGGTTTAATATTTTTTTTAAAAATCGGTTTTTCACACATGAAAATGAGATCGGATCGCATTGAAACCGTGCCAAAACGTTTTGTTATGATTAAAAGGTAAAGATTCGTTATTGAAATTGTATGAAAAAGGCTTTATGGTTCTTAAATTTGATTATTTTATTAAATGTTTTCGAAATAAAAAAAATAAAACCGCCATTTTTCTTTTTGTTGTTGAAACAGTTCGCGGTTTCACCGCTAGAGCGCTGTACTAGTCTGTCGGAAATAAACATTTCTTTTTGTTGCGAAAACAATTAAAAATTATGAAATAGGTATTTATTTTAGAAAAACATACACAGAATACATTTATTTTATTTTAAAAAACATACATAGTAGTCTAAACGTGAAACTGAAGGCGCTTTTTGTGATCTCGGACACTATATGCCGTATCCATGTGACGTCATTTGAGGGGAAATCGAGGAAAAATGGCTGCTATATACGGTATGTATAGGCTTTCCACCATAGTCATATAAACAGGTCTAGAAACTCCGGGGTGAAAAACTGTCCCACATATTGATATATAAAATAGTTCATTATTTGGTCGCTAATGTCGCTAAGTGTCAGCGACCATCAGCCAATCAAATGTTAGCTTTATTAAAAACAACAAACATTGAAATGTCGATGGAAGTTTTTATTTACTTATTTATGTTTTCATTTTTTTTATTTTTTTATGAAATGCATTAATTTTTTTCTCATTACATTTCATATCCACTTTTCCAATTGTAATTCAGTTTTGGTGATTATTATAGGGCGTATAATAATTTGAATTTGAAGTTTTAAGAAAAAAAAATCAAGTTTTTTGTACGTGAAAGAGGCGAAGAGGCCATTTTGAGAAGTAAATTTCTATAATTGTAAATGTAAATTTTCTTTATCTTCCAACATCGTTTGAGCTGGAATTGATTAATCAGCGTTTTCCTGTACTTCAAATCCAAATCATTTGGGGACCATATTCGGTCATTTCGTTTTTTGTTGTCTTTTAATGGCCGCACATTTGATAAGAAGTTTCAAGCTCATCGTCAGGGTTTAATTTTCACTGATTAACAATATTCTTTCATTTTACAATTCGGAACTGCATACCAACTATGCCTAGCCGTGTAAATTAAAAATTTATTTTAATTGACGTCTTTTGGGCATTTTTTTCATAAACAGCAATTCAAATTTTTTTCTATCTTTATAATACTCAATTCAAATTTTTGGAGGTTTTTTAAAATTAATCCTGATTGGCTGATGGTCAAAGCATTGCAGCGCCGAAGTGTTTTTTTCAGGAACTAAAAAATATTTCAAGATCCGAGACATGGTTGCCGTGGTAACCAAATAAGAGTTTCTAGACCTGTTTATATGACTATGCTTTCCACTACCACTGCTACCACGTATTGTTTCATTGTTTTCTATTTACGTGTTTGTCTGTTTCATTGAATTGTGTTTTTGTTTATTGTGTTGAATTTTTTGTCGATATAACCTGAATCTGAATATATGGTAGAAAACGAAATACTGCACATTATCCACAGCTGTTAATTGGTAAGCCAGCATCTTTTCATTACTTACATCATGTGCAAAAAAACAATGGATTTATGAGTATGTGGGTTTTTCTGTTTATCCTACGTCGAAATCATCTCAATTTTTTAACTATGGATTCTGATGACACCACTTTTAAATTAAATATCACTCTGCAACATCTTTCGAGTGTGGCTATTGTAACAAGACTATTTAATTTACAAGATGTGATAGATTATAGAAGAGCATCATTCGCTAAATATGCCAAGTGTTTTTGCTGTTATAAATATGAAAAGGATGACATTAAGGAATCATGTGGGCTTGTAAATGATCATTTAGAAAAACTTCAACTCCCTGAACCAGTTGAAATAGAAGTTAAGAAAATTGTGTACTTCATTGGAAAAAAAATCTTTTGTTGGACCAAACATGTGCAAGAGATCCTGAAATTGAACATGGCATATGCTGAAAATATTTGCTGGACTTGTTACGGCTCAATTGATGAATTCAAAACTTTTCAGTTATATTGGACGGAACATTTAACCTTTGATATAACAAATATGCCTGAAAATAACGAAGATTCTCATGGTTTCGTAAAGTATGAAGATTCAGATGATTCAAAGATGGGTTTTTCATTTTTTAGTTCGGATAAATTAGCAAAAAAAGTTGTAAAAAAAAATCTTGATTTCACTCAGACTTTCACTTTTGCATGTGCGTTTGCTCAAATTGGATTTATTACTTCCAATTTTAAAGAAATGAAGAGACTAACAAGAGCTTATTTAAAGCACATTTTTAAAACACCTCAAGGGATAACTCAACATTCGTTAATAAAATTGTGGATATGTTATTACATCAAAGACAATCCAAAAGAGGCGTATGAGTTGTATGAACGTGTAAAACGGAAAGGAAATTATTCTGATGCAAAAATGATGGAAATGTGTGCTGAAGCTGGTCTTTTCTCTGCAGTCAAATATTTTGCAGGTAATTTAACTAATGATAAAAATTAGTTTTTTTATCGGACTGCTGTTGTACTTATATCCTCGTATGGTGACTATTACTTCAGTTTAATGAATACTAGAAAAGAAGCTCATTTTGAAATACTCTTATTTTTAATTAATGGAATGTCAATTGGATGGAGAAACCAATTTTTATCAAATTATTTAACCTTGTTGTTTAAAACTTGGATAGATTTGTGGCCTTACCGATGGATAATTCTACAAATGTTAAACTCAGTTTTTCATAGTTTGTAGGAAGAAAATTTATCAGAACTTTTACACAAAGTTTTAAATTATTTGAGTGACACTGAAAATGACTATTTGGCTGAAGGAAGTAGACAATTTTTGCAGAAGATAGTGGTGAGAATTCCTAATGAATTTAAAACGGGAAAATCTCTTACTTCTAAAACTACGATTAGTAAAATTATTGAAGCTGATGATTTTAAAAGTCTGAAACTGATAGTCAGTGATGTTGAATTAATAAATTATCGAAAACAGATGATGGCAGACAATTTTGAAAGTTTTAAAAAGTTAGTCGCAGATGGAAAATTTAAGAGTTTGAATAAGTTTATGGATATAACCCAAGTGGAACAAGATGTACGGTTGTATTCCGTGTATTATGGTTGTATTGCACGAACTAGTCTTTCTATTTTATACTTAATATTGGCGTTTTACATAAATAATACTAATTGGAATGATTGAAGCGTTGTAATCGAGAGCTTGAAAAGCGTTTGGGTTGGTTCGCGGTTGAATACTTTGACGTATTTGTTAAAAGCTGCTGGGAATATCAAGGAAATTTTTTGGTTTTGGTATTGAGTAGCTATGAGAAGCACATGAAAATTGGAAATGGTTAATGATCAGCAGAACAAAGAAGGTAAGATAATTCATCTTTGGACTAACTCAGATTCTCATTACCCCCTAGCGAAGGCTCTTGGCCTGATTACTGTCATCTAATTTTTAAATGATTTTTATTGCTTGAGAATTTTGGGGTACATGTGGGTGGGGGTTCAGGGCATCAAGCGTTTGGAAAATCTAGCATTAAAGTTTGAATTTCTGAAAACATTTTGGTGCTTTATTTGTAGGTTTTAGGTATCACCCCTGCATTAATTATTATTCTGTATTTGTTTTGTTACAGATTATCAGCTTTCTGCATTAACACTGTTTTGAGTAAAGATTGGTGCCTAAGTGGATCTCTGCCAGTGGATAACATCACAGCAGATTCGGTAAGAGTTTCAGTTATTTATGTTCTAGATAACTACCTACTCGTTTTTATAAAGTAATTGGAATAGTCAAAAAGCGTATGTATGTTTCTTGATTCTTATGTTGCCTTGTAGTAATCAAATTAAGTCTCGTGTTTAATAGAGTTACCTTTCATTCCAAAATGTGGAGATTGGTATATTACTGCAGAAGCTTGAGCTATAAAATAGATTTTGTGGAATTTTTACACGTACAAGTAAGAAAATGAACAACAAGTTTCTATTTTTTAATTTCATTCAGGTCTAAGAAAGAACTCTCTACAAAGTTTTACAAAAGAAAAACTGAGCAAAATTTATTTTATTGCTCATGACTTATTAAAAAAAATTGAAACCATTTACTTTTGGTTTACATGTAAAGCATTCAATGGAGTTAGAAGAGTTTGCACTGTTGGTGCAAAATATTTTATATAAGCTTACTCCTTTAATGGGCCATTTCTATAATAAATCTTTTTCCCCCATAATGTTGACAGTATATTTTGTTTTGCAAGTGTTTCTTTATGCCAAAATCTTACAACAGATGTCCGTTTTTATTTAATATCATGGCAGGACATTTTGCCTAACAATTGGGATTCCAAAACTAGGAATTTTTTTTCGAAAATAAAAGTGTTTGGAGATTATTCCCGAAGGTCCCAAATTAAAATCTAAAAGTCTCAAAAATCGCATTGCTTTTTTATGGGAGATCGCTAAACTGGGTACGTTCTTTCAAATTTTTTTTTTCTTTTAAAACGCAAATTTTTAAAAGGATTACATTTTTTCCGTTTTCGAAGATTTTGAGATGCCGAAGTTCTTAAGCCGTTTACGGCTTAAACAGATGTAAACTTAGTATACGTTCCCGTGCAGTTGAAGGAGAGGTGATTCATAGATTGTTATAAATATCTTAGCGTTAATTTGAAGGAATAGTTCGATGGTAAAATCTGAAATTGAAGAGAGCGGTGGGTGTTGTTACCTTATATATCTGTGAATAGAGCCTAGTGCAATATCGTACTGGCCTTTTTTTTTTTAATCTCGGAAGAAAAAGAATGTGCCGACTGCAATGTAACTGAAATATATGGGTACGTGTCTGACAGTAAACTGATTGTCGTGAAATTTCTGCAGAGAAAATATTTAAATTTTTTATTTTTTTATTTTTAATTATAATTTTGATCGTAATTAATAATTTTTCAAATATTTTCTTGGAAAATGGATCAGATATAGAAACCCTTGAAATTTTCAGGGTGAAAATAACAAACTAACATCAATTAAAATATTAGTCGAAGCGGCGAAAGATGGACTCGAACCACCGTTTTCATGACGGCTGCTCTACCACCAGTATTCGTCGTAGCTTAATGGTAGAGCAGCCGTCATGAAAACGGAAGGTCGGTGGTTCGAGCCCATCTTTCGCCGCTTCGACTAATATTTTAATTGATGTTGGTTTGTTATTTTCACCTTGAAAATTTCAAGGCTTTCTATATCTGATCCATTTCCCAAGAAAATATTTGAAAAATTTAAATTTTTTAGTTGAATAGCGAGTTAGCTTGGGTTAGGTAGAGCGAGCAGGCGACCGGCAATCATTAGGTCCAGAGTTCAAGTCCTTGGGTCGATTTCGCTTGGCTTGATACAATTCATTTTAAGTTTTACCCTTGAGGCTATTCAAGTTTTTTGTAAATTTGCATCCCCTCCCCCCTAGTTTAAGACATTTCGCCATACTTAGCTTATGGTTAAGACCTTTGATTCGGACCCCCTTTAGATGCTTACGTAATACTTGAACGGCCTCCTTCCTCTAACTTTTTTTTAAGATTAAGATTTTCGTTTCAGCTTATCTACATACCTCCCAAGATCCAAATTTATTGATCGGTCCCTCTGTAAGCAGTGTTATATCCAACTCATGAAGCAAAACAATCGAAAATGTCGAGATCACCCTCATCCCATGTAACGGTTTCAACTGTTCGGGTTTCAATTTTTCGGCTGAGAGTGAACCTAAATCAATATTTACAACATATTTTTGGTGGAATGACTTACGGGTATTTCGGTAAAGGACGTCATAGGCTGTGCTCGAAACCAAAATAGCTCCAAAAAGCACCAACGGCCCTCTGTAACAATTCGCATTACCTAGATTAATCTCCAAAATAAAATTAAAAAAATGGTAACGTACTAACAAAGCAATCCAGTCCGTGTTTTTTGTCTTGTGGCCTTCGTAGCAGTCATAATCATGTAGTCGGAGTTGCAGGATTTCGTCTGATTCTGTTTCGTTTAACATGTAATTTATCCCATCCTGAATGTGTTTAATACTGCAAGATGAAGGTACGCAGGTTTCAAATTTCAGACGCTTAGTGTCGCGTTCAGGCGAATATTGTTGACTCAAAAATTATAGAAATTGAATTATAGAGGATAGGGTGGTTCGATAATCAACTTTTTGGAAATTTCAAAACTCCTATGTCGGGAAAAGTTTCTTTATAGGAATTTTTAACCCCAGAATTTTTTAAAATATTTTTTAAGCGGCATTTTTAGGTGTCAGATTGGAAATTGAAATTCCCAAAAAGTAGATGCGTAAATTACGAATTTGAAGTCGAAAATTAGTTTTGGTGCACGGTTTTGAGCCACAGGCAAAAAGCCATTGCCAGGCCTTTAAATCCGGAGCCTTTAAATCCGGCCTGTGGTTGAAAAACCGTGCACCAAAACTAATTTTCGACCGGCAATAAGAAGGCCCAGATTTCAAGTCCTCGACTCGATTTCGTTCGGTATAATATTTTCTTGATTTTCACTTTCCTCTGACATCTCTTAAATTTAAATTATCATTTTTCAAAACTGCGATTTACCTCAGGCGGTTGGATTAGGCGGTAAATACTAATCTCACTTCCATTTGCTTTTACCGATCCATACACTTTCATCATTCAATACTTTCCAATAAATTGCCCCTCCGGTTGTTTTGTATCCAAACACTCGTCAAAATGCCCATAAGATACGTGATTTCCATCTAAGATCCCGCTTGAAATTTTAGCACTAGAATCAAACACTTAATTTTTTTTTTTTTTTAATGTGAAATAATTCTAATTTTCATGTTTACTTACTTTGCAAAGCCCAAAATATTTGTGAATTTAAGTCGCTTATATACTGACTCATGTGTTGCCCGCATATTTATGTAATGTTATAATCTGCTACACTTTTTAATAATTTTAATGTATCGAAATTCTGCTTTAAGTTCAAAATCGTTAATTGATTACTTTTAGGTAACATTTGTAAAGAACACAGAAAGTGTTAAAAAATAATTTTACTTAAAACTACTATCCATGTTTTCCTCACTGGAAGACAATGCTTAATCAAGTGTAACCGCAAAAAAAAATATTCATTAAATGTTAATTCAATTAAACTCTTGAAGGTGATCTTTTGTGAATACTCATTAATTTTATTTTTTGTCATTTTTTATGCCTAATTGTCTTTCCTACAAAAAAACTCGTTTGGGTTTAATTTTTTTTCGGTTTTCAATCAAATTATGGTGCTTTATCAGCTTTTTACATTGTTATTTATAAAATCTAGATGGGGGGCCTCAAAAATTCAATCTCTTTTATATATTAATTTGTGAAATTATGTAATTGATAGTATTGAATGCCAGTTTAATTGGTGAATTTTCCGTTGTATACTGAAGTGATGGGCTAGCCGATCTCCTAAGGAAAGACTCGTTTTTTTATGAATCGGATTCAGGCGAGTGAGAGAAAGATGAGGATAAAAATGAAACTGGTTACTTTTTCCGAATTTTCATTTCTACCAAACGTTTTTTGTCCAATGCTGGTGATGTAAACAACACGCAGGCAGGTGCGACTTGTAAAAATATATAAGAGGGGAAGCCCATTTTAATGCTTTTAATAACTGACAAAGACAGACGTTTTCATCCTCAATGGGAAATAACCGTGTGAAAATATTAGAAAACCAAGGATCTTAAATACATGTTTCAGGTTATTAGCGACGGTGTAAAAATTTTCAGAGTTCTTCCCTAGTAGGTTTTACTTTCTAATAAAAGAAAACACAAAAAAAAAGTTGTTCAGTTCCCTTTTTTATTTTTTTAAATATTACTTAGTGTGCTCATAAATAAAGTTCTAAAGTCACTTAATTTTATCTCCCACTTTTTTTAAGTTCACTTTTTTTTGAAAAATAAAACAAAACAAAGTAAAATAAAATGAAATAAAATAAAATATAGTCACTTTTTCTTTTTTCCAGTAAGTCACAAACTTCCCAAAGTTCACTTTTGTGAGTCACTTTTTTAAAAAGAATTGCAATTAAATTCAATACAATATATTAAACAATACGTTGTTGACAGTTGGAGCACATAAAGCATTTACTACACTACTACAGTCACTTTTTTAAATTTAATTTTAAAAAACTGCGATTCTTGTTGAAGTCGGCGGCTTCATCTTCGTGACGATAGTCTTCTACGGCGACCATTTCCTTTAGACATCCAACATTTAAGTTCTTTGTTTTTGTCCTCGTTCAAAGTACGTAAATAGTTTTTATTTTCAAAGATGGCGTCGATACCACCTTGTAATTGTATCGGAGTTTCGCTAGATATAATTTTTAATTGATCAATAAAAAAGCTTTTGATACGCCCGTAATCATCTTCGATTATGATTTTTTCACAGAAAAGTTTTTGCACATGTTTTTTTATCAGATTCGTTACTAAATACTCACTAATAAAATATTCTGCAAAACTCCGATGAATAAATTTAAGACCAGTACCATTATTTTTAACCAAGATTCCAACTCTGTTGAGCTCTTTTTCAGAGTCCAGTGTCCCTTCCTCTTTTTCTGATTCACTTGGCGATTTTTTAGATGCTTCATTTTCTAAATCCAAATCACTCCTAAATTTATCCATTTCTTTTAGGTCTAGCGGCAATAGTTCTTCTTCTTCAAAAAAAAGTTTTAAAGCCTCTTCTTGATGGATTCGAGTTAAAGTGCCAACAGTTATGGCTCGTAAAGCATCTGCAGCCTGATTTCCGCGCTCCACTTTAGCTTTTTCTTGGTAATAAATATTAAATTTTAGTTTTATGAATTCTCGATACAGTATTACCAATCCAAATTCCTTCAGCGGTTGAAATTTCCTTTCAAAAATTACTGTGCCTAGCATTTCAAGATGCAAAGGTACCCCGATAAATTCTGTATTTTCTTCATCTTCGCCAATTGATTTACTCAACTGTGTAAGCATTTCTCCAGCGTAATTTTCAAAATTTAATTGCTGTATTTCACCCCTCAAATCTTCAAGTGCAGATTGAGTGATTCCGTATGATTCCTGACTATCTGAGATCTTCTTCATTTCATTTTGAAAAGGTAGTTCATATTTACAAATTATTTGCAAACTTTCATGTATTTTCTTATAAGTTTTAAGAACTTTGTAATCATTGAGATTCGTTTCCTTGATATGTTTTAAATTCCATTTCCAAAATTTATTTAAATACTGCTTTTGTTTTTCGTTATCAAAATGTTGCAATGCGTAAGCGTTACAACAAAATCTTGTTTCCAAATCATCTTTAATGTGATTGCGCGTTGTAATCCATAATTGTTTGACGAAGGTTTGGCCCTTTAAAGTTTCTATGATGTTTAGAGTGTCAGTGTTAAACCTAGGACTAATTTCATCAAACCCATCAAAAATCACTACAATTTCTACATTGCCTTCTTCTTCGAGTCCTAGGTTAAAGATATGACGCTGAAATTTAATGCTATTGTTTGTATTAGCACCAGGAACTGCTATGCTTGATATAAAACTAATTATTTGCTTTTTAGTGTTCTTTTTTTTGTTCTTTAAATTTAGCTTCTTTCGATTGACGGCAAAATCATTTAAATTTATTCTCACAAACCATACTTTTTCAAATTTTTTCTTCATTTTAATGGCAAAACTAGTCAAAAAAGTGGATTTCCCCATGCCTGGATTATCTGCTACGATATTGATTTTTTCATCAAGATTCCACTCTTCTGACGTTTCTTCTTTAAAATCCATATATTTCTGTAATAAAGGAAACAAATGTCTACCTTTTACAGTTTTAATACTCAAATGATTATTTCTCCATTTCAGCCAAATTCTATCATCAAATTCTTGAAATTTTTTTTCGTTCTCTTTATCTGTCTTTTCGAGGGGAGACCAAAAAATCCGCTTTATTTTTTCCTCCCAAGTACAAATCTCTTCTTCGCACACATTGTCACTGTGAAGCAATTTGATTAATTTCTCTTTCGCAATTCCAGTGACAAAAAATGATGTTTTTTCCTTCAAAAGTCCCTGTAGTTCTTTTTTAAAACTCCACAAAGTTCGGGTACTGTAATAGTCGGGATAATAATTTAAAGAGCTGAATGCTCCAGTGTGACCTATTTCAATTTTATTTTTTTCAATGATATCCGCCAAAATAGACTCATCAATAATTTTATTAGCTGCTTCTTCTTTTAAAATATCCCTTAAGATTATATCTTTACCTTGAAAATCAACTTCTTTATCAAGTATTAAGTTTTTCGAAGCGTTATCAAGGTCTTTAAATTTATTTTCAACCTCTTTTTTTTCAATTTGTTTTTTTTTCAATCCTTTCATAAATTCATTTGCAAAGTTTTTGCCTTTGCCTTTTTTTTTTGTTTTGGAACTGCTTGCGACTATTATAATAATTCGTTTGTCTGTTTTTTTTTTCGATAACTTATTTAGCAATTCATCCGAAAGGTCTTTCTCATTTTTTTGGTTTGGATCACTGTTTTGACACTCAATTACAAGTAGATTACTCCCTTCTTTGTTTTCAAAAGTATCCAAAACATTGTTTTTGGTTTTTTCGTGCATTAGTGTTTCTAATTTTACAAATATGACTCTATCATGATTTTTGTAATATCCATATTTTTCCAGACTTTGATTAACTCTTATAGCGCTTAATCGTGTCGACGGAGACATAATAGAAAGCACTTGTTTCTTTTCAAGGTCGAAAAGTGTTTTAACTTCTTCGATAGGGTCCTGAAAACGTATCCCATAAGATTTTAGTTTGTTCCTGTGAACGTGATTCATACCGACAACTATTAAACTTTTGAGTTTTTCCGAAATTAATTTAATAAAATTTTCAATGTTTTCCTTATTAAGAAAAATTCCTTCTTTATCTTTAAACCAATCAAGCATGTCTTTCTGAAAAGTATTTGTCATTAAATTTGCATCAAGATACTGAAAACATTTTTTGAATTCTGCATTAATGAGATCGTTTAAAGTATCGACATTGGGGTATTTGACAATAAAACGGAATTTTTTTATGAAGTCTTTAATTTTTTCTTTAACTTCGTCGATTTTTAAAGCCATTTGTATAATTTGTAAATCCAAAATTAATGCATCTAATATTTTGCACAAGGCATCTTTTGCTGATTCTAATTCGTCATTTTTAATTTTCTTTTGAATTTCCTCAAACACAGTTTTTGGAGTGTTATTTAAAAAATCTTTTTCTGTTTCTAATACCACTTTTTTTAATACAGTTCCCTTGTTATCTCTAATAATTTCTCTTTTTATTTTTTTCCATTTATCTTCATCTTTTTTTAAATTATTTTGTTCAATCTTTAGTTTTTCTTTAGATTCAGATTCTAAACCTTCTAGTTTGGTCTTCAATGTTTTCAAAATTTTAGCTGTAAACTTCAAGGCTTCCTCTTTTATGATCTTTTGTTGCTGTTTAAACGTGGCTGTTAACGTTTTCCTACTGTTTTTAAAATCTTTACTATTGTCGTATTCTTTTGCTAGTGATATTAAAGTCCTGGCTTTTTGTACAACTGTTTTTTTAAGGGTTTGGCCTTTAAGAGCTTTGTAAACTGGTATTACCTCTTTCTTGTATTTTATGATTTTTTTTTCATAGTAAATTCTTTCCAATGCGTTTAAGCTTAATTTCCATTTTAATTTTCTCTTCGTAATTTCTTTTTCATTTAAAGCATTTTCCAGCAATGCTAATTCCAGCTGTTGGGTTATATCATCCAGTGAATCTTCGTCCATTTTAAATCTAATTTCCTTCGCCTTTATACAATCGAAAAAAAGGATGTCATCTTTTATTTCTTGTGGATCAGACATTAAATTTTTCCATTTTTCTGCAAGTAGTTTATCTTGTGACTTTTCAAAATTAAAATCGGTGTTTGTGCAAAGAGTGAAATCGGCTGGTGCTTCTTCGAAATCGTCTTTTTCTACATTAATGTTACAAAATGAAATAAAATATTTTTGCAATGCGAAATCGCCGTCCTTTTCTTTGATCAAATCTTGTACGGTAATCTTGGTCTTATCAGGATCTTGCTTATGTTTGGCCTGCAAAAAACGCCATTTAAAATTCTCATTCTCTTTTTCCTTATATCCAAAAACGACATCGTCGAATTTTTCCGCTTTATCCATCTCTGTCGCTAAACGAAAATTTAGATATCTCTTTACTCCTCGAAACGCGAAAAGCATAAGTAATTGCAACTGGTAGATAGTTCCGTGTAAGTTGCGCTTCAACCCTGAAGCAGAGTACCGGTCTGATCGGTCAAAATCTGAATTACTGCTTGTAGATGGCATCATTTCAGAGCCGGAAGGTGCACCTCGAGAAGAACCCCCGGGCGAAGTCATATCTCTTCCTTAGGATGTTGATCCTAAAAACACCGCTTTATTAAATAATTTCAAATGTACATTAAACCTCGTAACACCGGTACAACTCAAACCTTTTACCTTTTAAACGTACAGCAATATCATACAAAAACTCATGAACTTAATTTAAAAATTTGAAAAAGGGGACATGTCATTTGTTTACCTTATAAGGTAAACATAAGATAAACAATTGACATGTTTCCTTTTTCAACGATTCATTTGAAAAGAGAGTCAAAGCGAAACGCAAACTTTATACTTAAAAAATGTTATTTTTAAAAAAATATTCTGGATACTGCATAAATAAAAAAATCTGTAGACCTAAAAACCTAGGCCAAGAAAAATCATAAAATGTCTTACGATTTCACACATTCAATGTATGTTCTCGACTGACGCCTGAAACATGACTTGGCGACATAAAATTTTAAAAATACCCTGGTAGAAATTGTAATTGGAAAAACAAGCTAGGGAATAAACTATCATGATCCAACATTGATGTAGTCTTGGTAAAAATTCCAATATTGTACAATATTATAGAGCATTATTATTATATATAGCATTATTATATACAGCATATATTAATACAACAAATGTGCCATAAGTCAAATCTTGATAAGCGTAACATTCCAGTCAGTTTTATGAAGACTGATGCAGACTTGATCCAATTTAACATTTCTACCAGGGTACCGGGTCGAAAAACCCAAATAAAATATTTTCTTTGTGGAAGAAAACTAAATTTTATGTGATATTTTGCATTTCATGCATGTAAAGCAATTTTCTATGAAAATTATTTTTTTCGGCGACTTCTGATGAAACACATCTCTCAGCAGTGAACTGAAATTTTAGTATGATTAAAATTTAATTTAATCTGCAAAATTTTAATTTAATTAAATTAATTTTATTGTACAATCGTATTCCTATTTTCATTCAGATTAAAGCGATGTAAAAATACCTCCGGTCATTCGAATTCTAGGCTCTGATTTATTTATAAGGGAAATGGACTAATCCTTATGCAAATATATCGGAACTAGTTGAACGATTTAACGTAAAGAAAAATTATTCAAAGTTCCAAATCCCGTCGAAAAGTATGTTTAAATTAATCTAGGTATTAAATTCGGAACTAACATTTGAAATTTTAAAAAAAATCGAAAATAGTTGTAAAATTAAATAAAAAAAATATTCGAACGGAACGTCAGAAAAAAAATAAATAAATAAATAAATAAATAAATAAATAAAACGAGAGCCTCTTCTAGGGAAAGCTCTCAGCGGGAGTAAAACTTCCAATGATACTTTAAAATTAAAATTAAATTAAAATCAGAATAATTTTGTGAATAGCCGGAAAATTCGCCTATAATGGAACGCGAAACGGGGTAATTCAAGGTTTTAGCTGCAGTAAAATTATTTGGCAAACCATTAGGTATTCAATAGATTTACCTTATAAGTTGATCACGTACTTAAAATTCAAATAGCCGGAGGGTTTTTTTATACCGCTTTAAACAGAACGAAAAAGGGTTGAAAAGAGGATTTCATTGTAATTGTACAATTGTAATTGTACAATTACAATGAAATTATAATTTAATCAAATTAAAATTTTTAAATTATTACTTTTTTTTTATCATTATTATTATTTAGACGCTGTCTCTTAGACGCTACGTTAAAGGAATAAAATTATCTCATCCCGCTTCTGAAATTGTTTAGAAAAATCATAGAACAGTTCTACAATTTCACGCGTTCAATCTATATTTTCTGAATAAGAATAAAATATCGTATGTTTTTTATCTAGCGTTCTCGATTGAAAGAATCGAATAGAATAAGTGCAGTTACATTTTCTGTACATGCCGTCTCTTCTATTTTTTTTTTTTTTTAAGTTTTCAAATACAGTTGACCCTTGCCCAACGTGGGGGATAGGGGGAAAGGGGGGTGCCGCGTATGTGGAAACCGCTTTCTGTGAGACCAACTTCTTATGGGAAAAGGGGGGTTTGGGAAAATCTGAACCAAAAGTCCACATAAATAAAAAAAAAATTTTTTTTAAGTTGAAACTAACCATTTGTTTATTTATTTTTTAAAGAACGTGTTAATTTTTGGTTGTACAGCATTATTAACCATATCCTTTTTCATTTCCTCATAGGATGGTTGAAGCTTTTTTAATAAATAGGGTGCTTAAAAGCTTTTTTAAAATTTTATTTTCGCAGATATTTGGACCATTCTTACTCTAGACCAAAAAAAGGCGAAGTTATAAACATAAAAAAATTAATTAAAATAAGTTATAAACATAATTAAAAACATAAGAAAATTAACTTTCAAAATATCAACATGCTCGGGCAATCGAAAAACGACAATGACTTTTAACAAGGAAAATTGTCATTTAAAATTGTAAACATCGCCCTGTCGGAACCTGAAATAACTGCGTTCGATAATTTATTGCATTTTTGGCGCAAATAAAAAAATAAAAACCGTGTATAAGTGAGGGAAAGGCCGCGCTCGGGGAATTGGTGGTCTCAAAAAAAAACCGCGTATAGCTGGATCCGCGTTGCATGATGCCGCGTTGGGCGAGGGTCAACTGTATTTTTTTTCAATAAAACAATTCGTCCAAATATCCGTTAAATGCTTACGTGATCTTTAATGCTAAAGATTGGGGGGAAAAATTTGAAACTAAAATTGATCAAAATGTGTTTTAGGTATTTTGGCTTATGAAGCTTCCAAAACTATTCTGAAAATACGGTACTTTAAGTAAGAAGTTCGCGCTTAGTTTTAAAGGGGAAATGGTGCACGGCTTCCGGCGACGTCATTCGTCCTTTAAAAGTCAATTTTTGCTAATAACTGGACTTAAGGTCCGAAAATCGGATTCATGAGAAGTCAAGAACTAAGAAATATTTCTAGAAGCGGAATGTTTCTGGAATAATTTTTATAATCGGCTTATAATTAATGGCAGTAACAGAAAGCCGCAAAATAATTATTTTTCCTCAAAAGATTATTTTAAGCAATTTCTCGATCAACTAAAGTTGAAAAAATTTTAAAACTGTATCCAAAATATTTTCTAGAAAATCATTTTGTTAAAATTTTGATTTTTTGACCGTAAGTAAAGTTACTATCGAAAAATCGTTTTTCCCAAAACGAACGACGACATGGGAAATAGCTTACTTTAAATTCTTTTTGCCAGTTTTAAATTTTGAAAATTAAAAAAAAAAAAAAGAAGGAAACTTATTTTAATCGAATAAATTCTTGAAGTTTCATCTTCAAAACCATGCCGAACGGTTTGAATTTTATCAAAATTTTTTCAACTTGGAAAAGGTTTGAATCGTTTCGAAACCATTTTTCCATATCACTCAGTTATTTTATAAAAATTAAAAATAAAGGCCTACCTTTAGCAACTCTATGAGGTGGAGCAGAGTCACTCAAACTGCACACTTTCAAATCTGTCTTAGAACAAGATAAGACGATGACATTTAAAGGAAAAAAGAAGTACAGTGTATTTCTTTGTCCGGAGATAAAAAAGTGGGAACTGCTTCAGTGGTGATCAGCAGCATATATTTACTCTGATAAAAATTAAAAATATAATCCGTAAACGTTTAGAGGTTCTGTTTTCTCGAGATCAGTTCATGATATCGAGGTCCGGTTTTATCTTTTTTTTATACCAATAGTTTTCCTATCGATTTTCCAACAAAACAGAATTGGGTTTAGGGGAAATTTAAAGCTCGCCGTTGATTGTAAGTTTTGGAAGTAATTCCTACCCTTGAATAAAAAACGAACCAGGAAATGCATCAGAATTTTTATTGTGTGTATTATTCATTCACGACAAGCCGATCATTGATTTTCTTTGCATATTATTTGGCAAAATAAATATGATAAGATGCGGTAATCGAAGGATATTTTTATACTGCAGTATTAGGCCAGTATTTGGGTGCAGTATTTACCTTACTTTTCGCGATTTTATTCTTCATGCGATTTTCACTTTTCTTAGGGTCTAAAAACAAAAGGTAATTTTTTTTCAGATTTTTTCGACCACGTTTAGGGGTGCATCACGGTCATCTTGTGCTTGAAAAAAATTTTTTTTTTTTTTTGCATTTTTTTAAGTAAATTTTTCGGAAACTTTAGGAGTAATTCTTTGGAATCTAAGCATGTTGTTTATGTTTTCGACGTCGTAGAATCCGAAAATGACCATCCCGTTTCGATCAGGATCAACTCTAACTGGCCAAACACCCTTTTTTGGCCGAAAATAGCAATTTTTTGTATGTTGTCAATTTCTTGAAATTTTTAGAGGTGATTCTGATCGAAACGGGATGGTCATTTCTGGATTCTACGGCGTCGAAAATTTTACAAACAACTTGGTTTGGTCCAAATGAATTACTTTTAAAATTTCGGAAAAATTTGTTTAAAAAAATGCCAAAAATAAAATTTTTTTTCAAGCAAAAAATTAACCAATATTTAAAAAGGGCGATAGGGCGGTGGGAGAAAATTATCGAGCCATTTCTATTTTACCTTCGTGTTCAAAACTTCTGGAAATTATTTTATATAATCGTCTTTACCTCATTTTTTCTAAGTCAGTGGCTTCTGAGCAGCATCGCTTTGTCAAGGGAAGGTCAACCAGTACTAACCTCATCTCTTTCATGACCTTTGTAGCTTCGGAGCTCATGAAGAGAAATGAGGTTCATCTCATTTACTTTGACTTCCTTAAAGCTTTCGATCGGGTGGATTATGTCTTGCTTTTAGAAAAACTAACTCATAACTATGATCTTCCTCCCTACCTGTTAAGGTTGCTACAGTCCTACCTTCAAAATCGAGAGAGCTTCGTTTTATTTAATAATAATAAGTCCTTTCTTTTTTCGGTGTTAAGTGGAGTTCCTCAGGGGTCACACCTTGGGCCTCTACTCTTTCTCATGTTCATAAACGATTTGCCAACTGTTCTTAACTTAGTTTTTTCCTCGCGGCTAATGGGCTCAGACTGGGAATTTTTTTCCCTCTTATATTTGAATTTATTTAATTAGTAAGTTTTATCCCTTCTAATCTTTTCGCGGACGATCTGAAAATATTCAAAGCTATTTCTTCCGAAGAGGATATGACCGTGCTGCAAAGTAATATCGATAAGGTAGTAGATTGGTCAAAACGGAATTCTCTTCCTATCAATGAGTCGAAATGCCAACTTATGATCTTCTGCTCTAGCAAATCTCGCTTTGAGGATGTTCATTATTTCGTTGGTGACATGAGACTTACTCCAGAAGAGGAAGTTAAGGACTTGGGTGTGATTTTCGATTCTCATCTTTCGTTTAATAATAACATACGCTCACTTGTCACAGACGCAAATCGGACGTTGGGGTTTGTGATAAGGTCGTGCCACTCGTTTCGTCATCTGAACAGTATGATGCTATTATATAACACGCTTGTAAGGCCTAAACTTGAATATGCTTGTACAGTTTGGCATGGGCACAAGAAGGCTCAAATTGAAACTATTGAGAAAGTTCAAAAAACATTTTTACGTTACTTATATTATAGAAAGCATGGTATCTACCCTCACTACAGTCGGCATCCTGTTAGAACTAAGGACTTGCTCAAGGAATTCAACTTTTTATCGCTTCAAAAAAGAAGAGATCTTGCAGATGCACTGTTCCTCTATAGACTCTGCAACAACTTGGTTGATTGTCCTCTCTACTAAATTTTCATGTATCTGGTAGAGTTACTAGGCAAAAAAAACTTTTTTTAACCTCAATAGAATTGTCATCTCGTTTCTTTTCTCCTATTAACTGATTAACTAAACGTATACAATAATTTAACTCAGGACAATCATGACTTAAAATTTGATCCCTTTTGCATGTCCTTTAGTCGTTTTGAAAAATCCCTCACAGAGCTTTTCCCCTAATTTATTTTTCCAATTTAGTTACTTTTTCTTTTTTTTTTTACAAAATTTGTAAAATGGCTGTTTACTGGCCTGTTAATTTCGTTAAAATAAAATTTTAAAAAAAAAATGGCTGTGATGCACCCCTAAACGTGGTCGAAAAAATCTGAAAAAAATTACCTTTTGCTTTTAGACCCTAAGTGAAAAATAGCATGAAGAACAAAATCGCGAAAAGTAAGGTAAATTTGAACCACCCTACTGCAGTATAAGAAGTGCGTGTCGGTTGCTGCAATTTGATAAATCTTTCTAAAAAAAAAAATTTCCTCTCCAAACATCAAAGGATAATTTTACAAAATAAAAATAAAATCTGATTTGAAATGTATTTTTTTTTCTTTTTAGAATTTGTAAACTAGCTTCTGGAATGCGAGATAAAGTATGATCCGATTCAAGAAACATTTCAGAAATCGTATCCAGCTTCCGATAAAAACAATCGAGCGAAGCCACTTGTGGTGCCTTAATTATTTTCCACGGGGCGCCTTACATTCAGATAATTCAAAATGGAAACAAAGGGGTATCATATCTAAATTTACAGGTAAATCAAAAGCATAGTGCATGGTTAATTCTAGAGCTGACATGTACTGTGTGAGACAATGCGTATTTTGTCTTACCCATAAGTGACTCAGGTTGCCTATAATAAAAATTGCGGATAGTTTTTTTTATAGGTGTAAGCGTTTAGCATGGCTACATCAGGGAGAATGGGTTAACTTTAAGCAAGAGATGATAATATAAATATAAATTTTGGGGAAGAATTTTCTGGGATCGTGTCCGAGAAAAGTTTTTTATGTCTCTACTGATTTTAGTCTTGTTTTTTTTATTTAAACTAATCAGAAATAGGCTAGACTTAGTCTGGACTAGTCTGAATATGCTCATAATTTACTTTCATCCATTCTTTTTTTAATTAAAAAATTATTTTAGTGTTACAGTATCGACCGTCTCGTCTTCGAGGAGGCCATAGCCGGAAGATGCAACGCCGGTGTAATTGTAAAAGAACTGATCGAAGCAGCTTGCCACGATCATATCGACCCTGAACCTCTCTACGATTAAACGGTTTTTGAAACCGTTTGAAACCGTTTTGGGTTTCTACGATAAAGTTGTGTGTCTTGCAAGTTGTGCAAGTTGTGAATCTTGAAACCAAACCGAATGTTTTGATCAACCTAAGGACTCAGCTTCTTGCTCCAAAATCTAAAGAAAGCGCTCGGGTTGACACTCCGAAAAAATCGAATACGGCATTGAAACCAATGAACGCTCGTTTAGCTAACGTTAGCAAAGATCTTGTTTTGGAAATATAGAAATACAGGTTGCCTTACGAAGTTGAGGAAGGCGTTGTAATCGAGAGCTTGGAAAGCGTTTGGTTTGGATTGGTTCGCGGTTGAATGCTTTGACGTATTTGTTGCAAATACTGCTGGAAATATCAAGGAAACTTGGTTTTGGTATTGAGTAGCTATGAGAAGCCCATGAAAATGGTTAATGATCAGCAAAACGAAAAAGGTAAGATAATTCATCTTTGGTGTATAAAGTCGTTTTGTGAATAATAAACTTTGTTTATTTTTTTATATTTAGAAACATTGAAAATGGCTATAAAGGAAGGAAGGTAAGATTGCTGGAGGAGGATTTGGATTTGGACGAATTCTTGGATTTCGATGAAGGCGAATTTAACTATTTTGGAATATTTGTCGAAGCGCCATGAGAGTCAAGGTGCTTTTTGTAAGAAAAAAGATGAAAGATTTCGTATTAGAAGATCGAAAAGAGAAGCCAAGAGGAAAGTAATTAAACTTCAATATTAATAAAATTAATTTATTCATTTAGGTTTAACTTTCGATGTGAATTATTCGAGGATATTCCAAACTGAAAGTCTCTTCAAACGAAGACATTCGGGAGTAAATATCTCCGAATTGAGGATATTCAAGAGTGAATATTCCTCGCTTGTGGACATGGGTGTCCACGTTGTTTCGTGTCAGGTTGTCCCTGACTCGAGGACGTAAGGGTGTGAATGTCCTTACTGGAGGACATAAGAATGTTAATGTCCCTGACTGGAGGATATTCCCAGGAGTATATATCCCTGAATCGAAAACATTCAGAAGTGGAATGGCCCTGACCAGCGGATATCAGAGGCGGGCCCGTAGCCGGGGGGGCAGGGGGCGTTGATTCAGTTGATTCAGTGCCCGCCTGGAGTAAATTGGCTAAGAATGACAGGTATAGATTCATTCCCTATACCTGTCATTCTGAATCAGCACTGAATCGGCAGTGAATCGGCTGAGTCAACATTATAATGTTAAAACACGATAATGAAAAGAAGGAGTTTAAACTCAGTCATAATCATTTGCAAGATTTTTTGATAGAAGAAAAGTTTGAATTAGCTGATCGATTATTATATTGGATGTCAGATTCGAAACAAGAAAAAATTACACTGAAAAGACAAATAAATGCAAGTGAATTGTGTCTTTCGCATATTGCAAAAGATGGATTCGATTTAACCAAAATAGATAAACTGCTGAAATGGATATTTGATTCAAATAAGGAGGAAATGATGGTCTGCAAGAAGAGTATGGAAATGGATAAATATATTGTAGATGAATTTTGCAAAACTTGGTGCAATCATTGTATTTTTTCTGTTGAACTATCAAAGGTTATGTGTGTACAGCTTCTGGAGAGGTTTCTCAGACCGGATGAAATTGATTCATTTAAAAAATATGAATTAATTCAATCCGAAAATTTTATTAAAACGTTTTGCAAATATTTACATTTTCCGGATAATTTTAATTCTATCGGCGAGCTATTTAGTTTTTGCGGTGTACGGACTGAAATAGTGAAAGAAATGAAGCAAAATATGAGGGAAAAAGTGAAGGATTGGATTGAACTATTTTGTGTAAAAAGAAGAATTTTAGATTAACTCACATCTTAATTAATTGGATTGCAGAGAACGAAATGAATGAGATAGAAATCATAGAAAAGTACATGACATCGTATAATGTAAACGAGTTACTCCAAGTTGCATTGGACGCTTGTAGGCCAGAAGAAGATTATTTTGAACCTCTTTTAATTATTTTGAATTATTGGGTAAAACCGTTTGTAGATTTTTCAGATATAGAATTGTGGTTTTGGAGCAGTACTTCAAAGAGAGAAAAATTTGAACTTCTATTACAAAAATTAAGGAACTAGTTGTGCGTTGGTTGCGATGACTTAAAGAAGTTATTTTAAGTTTGATGTATAATTTTAGTTTATTGTGCCTTCTTTGAGATAAATGAATGTTCATTGAAAATTATTATTTTTAAAAAACATTATTATTTTCATTTTCATTTTCCAAAAAACCTATAAAAGTCTGAAACTGATAGTCAGTGATCTGCCCCTGTAAGCGATTTCAGCGTATCTCCATTTTGTAAACAATAGCTTCTTTCTGATGTTTAGCTTTTGTCAACAACGGTTCTATTCGAGTTGTTTTCAAAATGAAGTTACGCTGAAGTCGCGTACAGCAGCAGTGATGTTGAATTAATAAATTATCGAAAACAGATGTTGGCAGATAATTTTGAAAATGCTAAAACACTTAACACTATTACTTACTATTTTAGTGCTAAAACACTATTATTATTTTAGTTCCACCCAATTACCACCCATAGCGCTAGTTGTATTCAGGACGCTTTTTATTGGTCGTTGGAATTTTAAAACAATTATGGAGGATAGAGATTATTGTGTTTGTAATCTTTGAGGTGATTTTTTTTTTTTTTCTTTCTTTTTCAATATTAAAGTTAAATATAATGCATATACGCATAGAAAAACGCTTCTTGTACTTTACTGGAGAAAATTCGTGGAAGTACATCAAAAAACAATACACGCCAACTGTATAAATACAGTTTTATACAGTTAACGTTCGAACACTATCCATATACGTCATTTTGAGGGGAAATCGAGGGGAAGGCATAAGTTAAGTATTGAGAAAAAATTGCTGCTTTACATTGGCTGGCATGGATATAGTATACTATGGGATCCCATGATGCAGGCTTTCCACTGCTACCACGTAGTGTTTTCATTGTTTTTTTCTTTTTTTTTTTTTTTTTTTTTTTTCCTCTTTTTTTTTTTTTTTTTTTTTTTATAATCAATTCATTTATTCAAACATAACAATTACAATAAGAAATTTTTTGATGATATGTAACATTTATACAATTACAATGATATGTGAAATTATACATTTATTTACATGGAGATTTTATGTAGGAAGGATTTGAAGAATGACAAGTACTACTATTTTTTTTTTTTTTTTTTCTTTTTTAGATAATTTCATTGATATAATTGCCAAAAATACTTTTTAGTTTTTTTATTTTAAAACGTTCATATCTTAGGAAAAGTTTCCATCTTTCTTTATTTTTGTGTCCTAAGAACTCTTTTTTTCCAATATAATATACCGTGTTTGAGATCAGGAATATGGCTGCATTTTGTAGGGTAGGATTGTTTGGTGTTTGAAATTCAAGGTGTAATAATTCTTCCTCTGAATACTGTATTGTCTTAAAAAAATTAATTATCTTTAATTTTGCCTTTAGTGCGAGCCATATGTCTTTATGTATACAATCAGTGTATCTGTGCATGATCGTGTCTTGGTTTCCACATAAGTTACATTTATCATCTTGTGTTATTTTAAATGTTTTTAAAACAGCTTTAGCCGGTATAATATTATTTATTATTTGATACATATGCGACCTAACTTGACATGATAGGAATTTATGATGCATATTTCCCCATATAACATTCCAATTTTTCCCAGGTTGTTGAATTTGGCTAGTAAGTGTATCTTGTTCTTCTATAAGTTTTTGTTTATAAAATTTTTTATAACTTCCTATTTGTTGGAGGATGTTAAAATCATTCTCTATTTTATCTATATAATTTGGTTTATTTCGTATTGAATTGTTAATCCATGAAGTTAGCAGAACATTATATATAGAATTTCCTTGGTTATACATGTCAAATATAGTTTTTATAAATAACGTTAGAGATTTGATTTTAACATCTATTAGGTTTAATCCGCCTGATTTGGGCTCCTGATATAATGTATTCCGTTTTATTCTGAGACTGTGCCCTTGCCATATAAAAAACCCTGTAAATTTTTTAATAACAGCTATATCTTTATTCCTAGGAAGGATAATTTTTGCTAAGTACCATACTTTAGATAGTATAAAAATATTGGTGACCCAAATTTTTTCTATTAAACTGAGGTCTCTGATTTTAAATTGCATACAAAAGGCTTTAATTTTATCTGTTATTTTTTCCCAGTTAACTTGTGTTATTTGTTGTAATTTATTGCTAAGATAGACTCCCAAGACCTTTATTTCTGTTGTCGGTTTGGCGAATTCAATTTGAAGATTTTGTTCAGTTGTAATGCCTAAAAGTAGGCTATTGGATTTGGTCGTGCTTATTTTTGCACATGATGCTTGTTCAAATAAAGTTAGGGCGTCTGTGGTATTCTGAACATCAGTATTGGAGGAGACAAACACACTTGCGTCGTCAGCATAATTAGAGCTTTTAATTGTTTTATTCAATTTCTTTATATGTGTTTGTCAGTTTTTGGTTATTGTGTTTAATGTTTTGAAGATATAACCTGAATCTGAATATATGGTAGAAAACGAAATATTGTACATTATTCACAACTATTAATCGGTAAGCCGGCAAAACGTTTCATTCTTTACATCATCTGAAAAAAAAAAAACAATGGATTTCCGAGTATTTGTGGATTTTTCTATTTATTCTAGGTCGAAAGCATCTCAATTTGTTAAACATTTCTTAACTATGGATTCTGATGGCACCACTTTTAAGTTAAATATCAGTCTGCAACATCTATCGAGTGTGGCTATTGTAACAAGACTATTTAATTTACAAGATGTGATAGATCATAGGAGAGTATCATTTGCTGGATATGCAAAGTGTTTTTGCTGTTATAAATATGAAAAGGATGACATAAAGAGTGCATGTGGGATTGTAGATGATCATTTAGAAAAACTTCAACTCCCTGAACCAATTGAAGTAGAAGTTAAGAAAATTGTGTACTTTATCGGAAAAAAAATCTTTTGCTGGACCAAACATGTGCAGGAGCTCCTGAAATTGAACATGGCACATGCAGAAACTATTAGCTGGACTTGTTACGGTTCCATTGATGAATTCAAAACTTTTCAGTTATATTGGACGGAACATTTAACCTTTGATATAACAAATATTCCTGAAAATGATGAAGACTCTCATGGTTCTGTTACGTATGAAGATTCAGATGATTCGACAATGGGTTTGTCACTTTTTGATTCTGATAAATTAGCAAAAAAAGTTGTAAAAAAAAATCTTGACTTCGCTCAGACTTGCAGTCTTGCATGTGCGTTTGCTCAAATTGGGTTTATTACTTCCAATTTTAAAGAAATGAAGAGACTAACAAGAGCTTATTTAAAGCACATTTTTAAAATACCACAAGGGATAAGTCAACATTCGTTAATAAAATTATGGATATGTTATTACCTCAAAGACAATCCAAAAGAGGCGTATGACTTGTATGAAGGTGTAAAACGGAAAGGAAATTATTCTGATGCAAAAATGATGGCAATGTGTGCTGAAGCTGGTCTTTTCTCAGCAGTTAAATATTTTGCTGGTAATTTAACGAATCATAAAGATAAATTTTTTTATCGGACTGCTGCTGTAGTTATATCCATGTACACTGGCTTTTACATAGGTATAAACACTAGAAAAGAAGCTCATTTTGAAATACTCTTATTTTTAATTAATGGAATGTCGTTTATATGGAGAAACCAATTTTTATTAAATCATTTAACAACGTTGTTTGATGTTTGGATAGATTTGTGGCCTTACCAAGATGTAATTCTGCAAATTTTAAACTCAGTTTTTTATAATTTGTCTGATGAAAATTTATCAAAACTTTTAAAAAAAGTTTTAAAATATTTGAGTGACAGTGAAAATGACTATTTGGCAGAAGGGAGTAGACAATTTTTGCAGAAGATAATGGTGAGAATTCCCAACGAATTAATGACAGAAAATTTTCTTTTTTCTAAAACTACGATTAGTAAAATTATTGAAACTGATAATTTTAAAAGTCTGAAACTGATTGCCAGTAATGCTGCATTAATAAATCATCGAAAACAGATCATGGCAGATAATTTTGAAAGTTTTAAAAAGTTAGTCGCAGATGGAAAATTTAAGAGTTTGAATAAGTTTATGGATATAATGTTAAAAGACAATAATGAAAAGAAGGAGTTTAAACTCACTCATAATCATTTGCAAGATTTTTTGATAGAAGAAAAGTTTGAATTGGCTGATCAATTATTATATTGGATGTCAGATTCGAAACAAGAAAAAATTACACTGAAAAGACAAATAAATGCAAGTGAATTGTGTCTTTCGCATATTGCAAAAGAGGGATTTGATTTAGCAAAAATAGATAAACTGCTGAAATGGATATTTGATTCAAATAAGGAGGAAATGATGGTCTGCAAAAAGAGTATGGAACTGGATAAATATATTGTAGATGAATTTTGCAAAACATGGTGTAATCATTGTATTTTTTCTGCTGAACTATCAAAGGTTATGTGTGCACAGCTTCTGGAGTGGTTTCTCAGACCGGATGAATTCGATTCATTTAAAAGATATGAATTAATTCAATCCGAAAATTTTATTAAAACGTTTTGCAAATATTTACATTTTCCGGATAATTTTAATTCGATCGACGAGCTATTTAGTTTTTGTGGTGTAGGGACTGAAATAGTGAAAGAAATGAAGCAAAATATGAGGGAAAAAGTGAAGGATTGGATTGAACTATTTTGTGTAAAAAAGAAGAATTTTAGATTAACTCACATCTTAATTAATTGGATTGCAGAGAACGAAATGAATGAGATAGAAATCATAGAGAAGTACATGACATCGTTTAGTGGAGACCAATTAATCGAAGTTGCTTTGGATGCTTGTAGGCCAGAAGAAGATTATTTTGAACCTCTTTTAATTATTTTGAATTATTGGGTAAAACCGTTTTTAGATTTTTCACGTATAAGATTATGGCTTTGGAGGAATAATTCAAAGAGAGAAAAACTTGATCTTCTGTTAAAAAAATTAAAGAACAATATTTGTGTAGGTTGCGATGACTTAAGGAAGTTATTTCAAGCTTGATGTAATTGTAGTTTGCTGTACCCGTTTTTTGGTAAATGAATGTTTATTGAACATTATTATTTTTAAAAAACTTTTTTTTTTTTTTTTAATATTGTTTATTTTATTTTTTTTTTTTTTTAATATTGTAGGTTTCAAGGGACTTTTTTTGTTTAAATATACAATTAAATATACTTATTTACATGATTGAAGTGTATATACTTCCATGACGCAGTTAGTTCGCAGGAATATTGCTTTTTTATAAGCTAAACATAATTTTAACGATGGCGCTGCAGTCAAAGTCGCTCGGAGGCTATATAAAATTTTTCTGAAAACATCCGAAATTAGAACGTTCCGGAACGGCCGCCATATTGTTGGAGACAATAAGCAATAGGCAAAAGTTAAACGACTTCTGTCCTTCTGTACTAAGTATCGTTCAGCTTTAATTTTTTTACTTAAATTAATGCTGCCCATTTATTCGCTTTTTAGCAGGATATTGAGAGGACACACCTGATTATCGGGCTTATTAGAAAACTTTATAAGCAATATTGCATCTGAAGAAAGTTTTGAAAAATGAAGTGTCATACGTATGTTATTCGAGAAAGGAAATTCTGTTAACAAAAGCAGCCCTGTAGATCTGTAGCCAAGGGCATGGGGCAGCAGGGGCAGTGCCCTCCCTGGCCTTTTTTAAGAAAAAGGCCAAAAAAATTAATTTTTCCAAAATAGGGATAGCAAGATATAATTGTTTGTTGAATTAATTAAAAGTAAATATCATAGAGTAAAATATCATAGAGTAAATATCATAAAGTTCAAATCCAAGTGTTTATTTTTATCGTAAAAAAAAAAAAAAAAAAAAAAAAATGATTTATTTTTTATTTATTTATTCATATATATTTAGTAGAGGCTAACAGCGAAAAAATACGCCTACTAGGGGTCGTACGTAAATTACGTAAGCATGGGTTAGGCCCTTTTTGCACGCTTTATCCCGTTTCGCCTATGCTTACCTTATGGGTAAGACGTTAAATTTGGACCCCCTCCCCCCCCCCAAATGTGCTTTTCACGATTGTTTTTGTTGTCATTATCTCAAAATTAAAAAAAATGCAGTTACGGTGCTTTTGCTTACGGGGGCAGGATTTTCCTCTGTCAAACTGCCAATCAGTGAGCCTTCTGTAACGCCTCCATTGCTCTCTTCCTTCAGCCATTTTGAAAACCCAATCCCCGAGTGTGTTGTAACAATTAGAACCGCATTTGTAATATTTTCGTAGGCGAATTTGAGCATTAAACTTAGCGTTGAGACTCATCATTAAAGTTGTAAAATCGCTCCTGAAAACTCGTGGGATTATAAAACAGCGACAAAGCAACAAATCGAATCCATATTGATGTCGAAAAGTTGGCAACTCTCTTAGCAGCCATGTTACTTTCTTTGTATATGTTTGTGATCTCGGGTCGAATGTGAAATTACACCTTTTATTCGTTGTTTAATTAGATTCATTAGTATTATTTTATTTTTGCTTTTACTAAAAGTAAACTTCAATGGTCACTGAACAATTTAGGCGTTCCATTAATCAATTAAAACCGGACTTGATGAGATGAGTATAATGTCGTCCAAATCGGACCGTCCTAACTGTCCGAATGGAAACTGTCCGAATCGGAAATTCTAACAATTTCCATTCGAACTATCCCAAAAGTTAGTGGTGTTTAAAACTGCCCGATTCTTCATCAGATTCTGACAGAATCTACAGTTCGGACAGTTTCCCATTCGAACAATCTCTTATTTGGGGTGATCTCGAAATGGTCGAATTTTCGAGATATCGAAACTGAACTGGTTCAATACCCTGTCTCC
The DNA here is from genome assembly GCA_037577465.1 of Liposcelis bostrychophila. Taxonomy (NCBI): domain Eukaryota; kingdom Metazoa; phylum Arthropoda; class Insecta; order Psocodea; family Liposcelididae; genus Liposcelis; species Liposcelis bostrychophila. Next base: position 10,039,159 of record CM075207.1, read on the forward strand.
ACTTGTACATAATCAACCTTTTGCATTATCGTGAATAATCGTTCAAAACCGGTTTAGAGCGTTAAAATCGAAGAGAACTCGAAGAGAACATAATGCTAAACATGATTATCATCGTTCTGAACGATGATTATCATGTTGGGCAATTATATCGAAGTTTGAAAGTTAACGCAAACGTTGATTATCGTCAGGTGAAGACCTAGCACAAGGGAGTCTAATTAAGTTGAAAGTGGCCATGCAAACCAAGCGCTGTGATTGGTTTGTTCTCAACGACGCCATTTTTTATCAAAAATGATGTTTCCAAGAAGTTTCGGGTATTATCCGAACGGAGCTAAACCACACTAGCGCCATCTACTTGGATTTTTCACTTTCAGAACTAATTTCTGCAGATAAATCCTTTTAATAATCAGCGTTCCGCTTCCGATTGCATAGAGTACATTAGGCGCGGGATTTAACAATATGAATCTAACTTCTGGTTTCAAAAATTTTATTCTTTTTTTTTCTCCACACACATATATTTTTTAACATTAGTTTCGTTGTTTCTGCTCACATTATGAATGCTAATAAAGTTTGCCTTTATTTATTTATTTATTTATTTATTTTTTCTTTTTTTTTTTTTTTTGCTTAATTGAGAGAACTGTTTACCATTTCCATTATTCTGCATGGTTATGGTGCAAAAGCCCAAGAGGGTCAAAAAAAATTTTTTTTTTCTTTTTATTGAAACAGTTTTTTATATACGTTTTGAAAAATAATAAATATGGAATATCATAATCTCAATAGCCTTAAGGGGACAGTGAATTTCGATCGACACACTTTCAATTGAATCGTCAATCGACGAATTTTCGGTCGAAAAATCCAGTCGACTTAAAAATAAAATAGTAATTTCAATCGAATAGTAAAAAAATAAAAAAAACCGATCGACTCTTTTAAAGGAATGAATTTCGATCGACAACCGAATGCGCGCGTAATTTCGAAAAGGAAAAAAGTGACTTCCTTTGAAGGTTTGTTTAAAACTATCTCGCAGGCACCGTAAGGGACAGTTACGCTCCATTCATCAACAAAAATTTTACTTAGGGTGGGTTTTCTATTGACATTTACGACATAGTAAATAATGTTTTTTTTTTCCGGCTTGTCTTCCACATGAAATGCCACTGTTAATTAACTATTTGTTAACTATTTAAAGATTTTTTCGTTGCCTACGCAAAATTTTTAATAAAAAAGAATATTTTTTTTTTCAGCACATTAAAAATTAAATTTAAAAAAAAATTAATAAATAAAACAAAAATTGGGAATAATTGTTTCCCTAACAGGCATCAATTCTTGTATCACACGATACCCAGTATCTTTGTTAAAGAGGACTTTTTTTTCTAATCTCGACGAGTCCTGCAGGACTGTAGTTACTTTTAAACATAAACTAAGTCATTTTTGGCAACCTTGAAACTTAGAATTTGAAAAACAAATTGACATTTTTATTTTTTTGGCCGAAAATGTTTTCCCCTATTTCGGAAAATTAAATATAATAGCAGTTAGTAGACTTAATTTACAGCAAAAAACTTAAGGATGGCAACCTTTTATTTCTCATATTTAAGTCCGTATCAATATAATTAAAATATAGCCAACATTTTAAAAAATTATTTTGGCGAAATTTCTAGCGGAAAAGAACCAAGCAAATATATTTTTTGAAAAATACTTGGGTTGATAAAGCTTCATTAAATAAATTACTGTTATTGTAACATGTGAATGTTTGTACATAGTAAGATACCTCAAGCGAGTACTTTAAGATGATGGTAATATAATTTGGCTGCGGCTTTATTTTCGCATTGTGTATAATTTTCAGAATTTTTTAGGGAATAAGTTTCCAGGCTACGTAGAAATCAACTAAAACAGACCGTTTTAAGACAAATAGGGGACTTGCTTTTAGTAGGTAATAACGAAGGTGGCAAATAAGCCTTTTGAAAATGTATTTGAAGACTTTTCGGGAATAAGCAAAGATGTCCATGGCGGCAAGTATAATTTTTTTTCGTTCGGCCCCTCCTGCATTTCTTCCTTCGGAAACTGAACCAATGAAAAAAGGGTTAAGAACATTGTGATTACAGCCGATGTTGTTTATAAACAATAAAGACGAAATTTTATTGGTTTAATTTTCGAAGGAAGAAATGCAAGAAAAATCGAACGAAAAAAAATTATACTTGCCGCCGTGGACATCTTTGCTTATTCCCGAGGAGTCTTCATTTCTTTTGGCTCATAAAACCTTAAGTTCAAAAATACACCCGGAAAAAATCTGAAAAGATTATTAAAACTTGATATGCTACGAAACTATAATAAAATTTATAATTTTTTTAAAAGTTCTTTAAATTAGCTTAATCCGAAAATATTTTACCTTAAATCCAAAAATTAAAACATTTGAAAAAAAAAGAACTTAGAATTGAAAGCTCAACGATATTAAACTTTTGTAGAATATTGCACAAGTTTTTTTTAATCAAAAATACTTTGCTTCTGGGCATTTAAAAAAAATCCAGAAGTATTAGTTACAGGACTCCATTTGTGCTTGGAGTCCCGTATATTGATGATTAAAGAGGGAGATTTGAAAAATCTCAAACTTCTTTGGTGGAAACTATTTTTAGCTGAAAGTTCCATTTTGTTTTTGAATACTCGAATTTTCCCGACCAATATTTTGAAAACTCGAAAAACTTGTATGCCAAGTCCGATTTATTTTTTGTTTAAAGTCAAAGTTCCGGTGAAAAAGTTTTGCCACAATGTTAAGAAAAAAAGCTTTTAGTAGTTTTTGATTTAAAAAATTAATTTTTTTAGCATCCCACGGATGTTGAAAACAAATATTTTGAAATATAAGGTCACTCAAATTTCATTTTCTAAGTTAGCCCAGGAACAATTAAATCAAATCTATTACCATCGTCCAAATCTGAGGGTTGTAGATTTTACTGAGACCGTTTTCCATTGAAAGCTTTTAAAAAAACACTAGTGGCAGTAACTCCATTTTTCAGCCAAGATCTAATTCTACTTATAGATTGACAAAGCAGGCTTTTCTAATTTTAAAGGTTCGGTGTGTATTTAAAAGTTTTTAAAAAGCTTAAAATGCATTTATATTGAACATTTTCTGATTATCTTAACAATGAGATTTATCCCAATAAAACTTTACGCCTACGGGTGCAAATTTACTATGATATGTGGAGATAGAGATGAAAAAGTGAGATATTGGACCAACATATTGAACCAACATGTTGGACCCATGTATCATTTCAAAATGTGCCTGCTATAGAGTTTAAAGTTGCTCTCCTTATATTATAAGCCTGATTATCCAATGAATGTAGAAAGCATTGTATAATCTATTAGAGTAATAATTGCATTAGTACGCTTTGCAAATATGCACCCTTCTTATTTTCTTCTACTAGATACAGCTTCACTTAAATAAACAAAAAAAAAAAAAAAAAAAATCAGGAAATATATAGTTATGTACCCGACGAAAATTTCTTCTCTAAATGATGTTTGTTAGTCCATATAAACTAAATAAGGACATTAGAGATTTCGGCTTTTACAATATTATAAAAGGCGAAAAGTTTTTCCTCAATATAGTTATTATATTTCCTCGAAATTTTTTCTGTTGGACCTAGATAAGTCCTTTTGCCCTAAATAACATCAGAAAGTTTCAATTCCATCCGATTTTTTTTCTGAAATGGGAGTATTCAAGTTAGGTTTGTTCACCCTGCATATGAATTTATGTGCCGGTTTTGCTGTCTTAAGAACTTTTCTTTTTTTAACAAGGCATCTTCATGAAAAATCACTTGCTTTTCCATCTAGCATTTATTGAGGAAAGTAACTTTCCTCCCCTTTATTGAGGGAGTAACTGTTACTCCCAATATAAATATCTGTAAGTTGATCAATTATTTACGAAGAAATATTTTAATTTTTTTTCTTTTTTTTTTTTTTGGACTTTTTCTGCTTGGGGTTCAATTGGTAACAGGTTTTTTTAAATGTGATATTTTGTTATTATATTGGTTTTGTTTTGGTTATGATTAAACAGGCCCGTAGCCAGACCGGCATATACAGGGGGGCTGGAATTTTTTTTTATGTCTGACACAGAGTAGGGAATTAGATGAATAATTAATTTTCTTCCTGTTAAAATTAGAATTTGATTTGGAATTGGGATATAAATTTCAAATCCACAGGGGGGCTCAAGCATTTTCACAGGGGGGCTGAGCCACCCAATGCCCCCCCCCCCCCCGGGGCTACGAGGCTGCGATTAAAAGTATAGGTTTCCTGCTTTTACTGTAAGGGAAAAAGATGTTAAAATGATTTTCACAAATGCTTTGGTGGCCTTTTGACAGTTGGCAAAAATACTGCTTTAGTACATTCCGCTCTTTTTGTGATATTGCAACTATATTTCATCATTGATTATTAATATTAATATAGATAATTATTATCTATAATACTGTATTCACTCAGTTAGTTGCTGTCATACCAAATATTCTTATGGGTTATCGTGCATGTTTTTTTGTTTGTTCAACCTTGGGCCTATAATATGGTTTCGGTTAAAGTTTTTTTTTTCTCTCTTTCTAAATAGCTTTTAAGGAAATTAATAAACTATAGCTATTTAACTTACATGCTACAGTAATAAACTTATTACTTGAATAAATAATACAACCCCCTATTATAAATTCAAAATAGCTAACGATACTATGGTTTTAATATTTTTATTCAAGCGAATAAGGCACTGGATTTTAATATAATGGCAATACAAAGAATAAATAAATCTATAAAAGTACAGATCGTCTAATTTTTTTTTTTTTTTTTTTTACTCCTTTTCTTTAATATACAGTATTTGTCTTATACATCGTATTACGATGCATACGCGTATTACGTAAACCCTCCTTCTATCGGATATACGGTATAATCTTAGCCCAAAAAAATTATTTAAAAAATTTATAATCATTATACTGATCGTCCTGGTGGTAGTCTCTTTAATTCACCGTTGTCTTTTTTTTATCTCGTATTGTTAAAAAGAGACAGAACTGTGATTGATGCAAAAATTTTAAAAGGGGGCAGAACCTTATTTAAATAATGTTTTCGTAAATTGTATATAACACTGCTCTTCACCTAATGAAAAAAACGGTTTCTCCCATATTATTCAGATAGGTATTTATCGCTATCTTATAAAACTTCAGCAGCGGAAGATGTAACGCCAATTTAAAAAAAAAGAAAGAAAAAGAGAGAATAAAAAAAAAAGAAAAAAGAAATTAAATAATTAACATGAAAACCAATGACGTCCATGTTAATCTTGTTTAATACCGATGTCAACGTAAATCGTATCATTCGTGTACCTGAAATCTCTCCCTCTTTTAGAACGATGCCTTCGAGAACAACCCTAACTTACTGACAAAGGATACTTTTTTTCCCCTTTGCGATTGAAAATACGCGCGCATTCGGTTTCCGATCAAAATTCGTCCCTTTAAAAAAGTCGATCAGATTTTTTTATTTTCTTACTATTCGATTGAAAATACTATTTTATTTTTAAGTCCATTGGATTTTTCGACCGAAAATTCGTCGATTGACGAAACCTATAAAACACTTTTTAGAAGCTCTCATATTATCCAAATATAACTTCTACCGCAAAACAATTGATTTCTTCAAAATTGATGTTTGACAAAACAACTTCATGTTTGGCTCATTCTCAAAAAAAAGTACCATGTCGGTAGGACAAATAATGTCACATTAAGATCAAAATAAGAGCTTAAAAATAATTATTTCTATCCTGGAAGAAGAGTATATCTTTTTTAACATATAATACAAGATTCTACTGAAGAAAAAATTTTTTTTACTTGTTTGTTTTTAAAACGTAAGACTAAGCTTAAATCATGTCGGTAGGGCAAATTAACAGGAATAATTTTGAAAAAAAATGACTTCATAATAATTATTTTTTGTTCGGAAGTAGAATTAATTTTATGTTTTTAACTAAACTTAAAATGAATAAATTTACCGCCTTTTTTTTTTCTGACTTTTTTGTTTGTGACATATACGGCAAATCAACTTATAGACATGAAAGTACGTTTTTTGGAGAATGACCCGTTTGTCCTTTCCGTAGCTACGGTCGTTTTCATTTTTTTATCAAATAAAATCGGAATCCAACTGCTTTTCCTCTGCATGCAACCTCCACAATTGCAGCGACAACATTTGGATTGCATAGAGTAAAAACATTCTCGCGTTGGTACATATATTCTTCATATTACAAGGGTCCATCTGCACGATTTGGTTTCCGATGCGTCCACCAGCGCTAGTTGCGCTTAGCTCCTTTCGGATAATACCGGCCGTTTTTTTATATATGTTCCTATACGATATATCTCGATCTCGATCTCGAAATTTATCGACCACTTATCTTTCGCGATTGTCCGAAATATTTCTGACAGAATCCGAATTTTTTAACATAATTAAGAAACAGTCCGAAGAACCCAACACACCCTACGATTTGGGATTGTCCGAATAGGATATTGTCCGAACTGTAGATTCTGTCAGAATTCTTTCGGACAGTTGCAATCGACCCGTCCAAATGAAGACGATCGGCTTTTGTTTAAAGCATATACGGACCTAGTCAGGATATCACAGGTAATGAAGCATTAAATTTCTATATTCAAGTCATAAAACTTAATATTTTCTTTCATGATTTAAAAAATTGTTTTGACTAATGAAATTAAATGGTTTGCATTTTGATGTGTAAAAACAGATATAGGGTTATAATTTTTCCTAGCTCAATAGGAGATAATTTCTAACGGGGTTTCAATATTTCAATGAATCCAATGTTTTCTAATTTAAAATAAAGCGTTCCCAATTTTAAATACAATCACGTTAAAAGAAGTTGAGATCTACGTTTTGGGTTTGGGTTTTAAGTATAACATTTGGAGCTGCAGTTGTTGCACGATGTGACATGGAAACTTTTTTGTTAATGTATGAATTTATTTCCTAAAAATCATTAACTCTGTTTACTGAATGCTTATTATTTAAGCTGTTTAAAATATTTTACTGTATTTAATGTGTCCATGTCAATTTAATTTTTGATCGTTTAATGCAATTTATTTTTATTATGCTATTATTAATGTTTGATGATTTTATATTTCAGCAAGTCTTCATTATTTAAACATGTAATATTGGTGGTTTGCTTTAGTCGTCAATTCTTCATGTTTCTAATACCGTCATAGGAGTATTTTGATTGAAGGATTAGGTGATTTAATACCAATAACAATGTAAGTATGTCTGATTAAATTTGCTGTAAAAATATAACAAGAACTAAATGGAAGAAAAAATTATTTATAATTGTAGTTTCTTAGGAAATCTATTGACTACTTTTTGAAATTTAGATTTGGATCATTTCAGAAAATGAAACCTGACCTTTCTAGAATATTGAATCTTTAAATTCTTTTGAAAAGTTTTTATACAAAATGCTGCGTTAATTATTGAAACTCAATTATTTATTTATTTATTTTTTTTTTGTTCTAGATTCTTATGCAGGAATGTCTTTTGTTTAGCATGAGCGATTATGGAACAGAGGTATTGCAGGATCATCCTTCCCTGAACATTGCTCTGGTTTAGCCTTTAGTAAGGAGCAATTACGGGAGGGGTGCGCCTTGATGTATGTACAGCTTTTGTTTGATGGATTCATCACAGTGTGTACATTGGGATGGAAGACGTTTCAGGAAGTTGAATATGTAGTTTTTGCTGAACAATATTGTAAAAGAGGTTTGTAACTTTTTACGTCAGTAAGTTTTACCTGTTTTCAGTATTAATAAAACAAGAAATTTTTGAATGCTTTTAAAGTTCTATTGAAAGAGTTTTGAGAATGTTAGAATTAATAATTTCATTAAAAATTTTGTTTTCTGAGCTTTTTAAATCTTTTAATGAAAGACAAGATTGAAGAATTTGCAACTTTATGTTTAATTAGTTACTTAATTCCTTTTCAGGAAGCTAGGAATTTAAATTTGATACTTTTTAGAGTTTAAAGTGTTTTTGCTTTTAATTCTTTATTGCAGATTTGTCGATCATTTGCTACAACTTTGGTGGCATCCTGATAAGATGAAACTGGAAATGGAAGACGGAACTGGATGATAAGATGGAACTAGAATGGAAGCATGGCATTTTCAATGTATTTCTTTTTAAGAGAGAAAGTACAATACAAATATATAAGGTAAATTCTTTTTTAAACTTCTGAATGTCTTGCTTCAAAATTGTTCGTTACATTTTTAGATGTTAAAAAAAAGGAATTCTATAGTATTCAAAACAAAGGCGCTTTATGATTATAAAGTGACAGTCAGGGAGTTTACTCACGTTGAATTATTATTGTTCTTTTCAGTTTCAAGAAGCAAAAGTTCTGACCAGGAGTCATCGAAACACCAGCACTTTCAGGCGGTCTTAAAGAAATATTTGGTATCCTTGAGGGATTAGAGTTTTCAGGATGGAATCAACTTAATTTAGATTTGAAGCTTTTAAATTCGGTCCATCAGCTGTGTCGTCATTAACGTCAGGCTCATCAATCACTTTAACAGGATGTGCTTAATTCAGCTTTTTTATCAAGGTGCTTTGATGTCAAGGTTTTGAACGTGGGGACTTAAACTGGAATTGGTTGTGCCTGAAAATATGTTTAATTCTCCCGGTTCGCATGTAAGTAAAAAGGCTATTTACGTATTTTGATAGTTTGATAGTACAGCCATTTTGATTTTTTGCCATCAAGTCCGTAAGTCGCTTTAAGAACGATTAAAAGCGACGTAATTTGGGACTTTAAACTTATTAAAGAGATTTAAGTTTTGGGAATCATTATTGATATGACTTAGTTGCCGTTTAGAATTATATCAATTTAAATGATTGACAACCCGCAAGGCAATAATGGTGAGGGCAATATTTATGATGTCCCGTTTTCTAATCAAATGTCTGAGGTAAAATTCTAATTCATAAGTTATATTTCTTAAAATTTTAAATGTCTGCGTCAAGCTTTTCTCTTTTAATAATTATATATGTAAATTTTTTATTACTGTAAGGAAGCAGTTGATAATCATGTGATTTTTATATATATACGATGGCCCATAAGCTAAACATCACGGTATATTTATCTTGACCAATGTATACCGTATATTTAACTTCCCTGGGAAGTTTTAGTTCTCAAAGTTGGCAGTGTCATTCCTTGAAATGGCGTCGATAGAGGAAGGAATGGTGTGTGGAAATCGATTTTTAATCGGGAAACATCGTGTTCTGTGTGTTGTAGAAGCAGATAAAATCAATCACCATTAGTTAAAAAGGTGTTTAGGATTTAAGTTCACATAATTTGATAGAGGTTAGTAGTTTATTATTGCAATTTTTCTACTCATCATGTTGGCTTACGGTTCCCTTTCAAGATTCGAGATTCGTACTACGTTTGCCAATAGTTGTTGCTGTGGTTTCAACAGCAAGTCACAGTAAACCTCAGGTTGTACCCCACTTGTGTCAGCTACATCCTATCGTAAATTGCATCTTGAAATGGTCCATTTTCATCAGGATCCTAAACAAATTAAAAGAAACATGTGCTTGGTGTTAAGCCTTTTCAGTAGTCATTTTTCCGAACAGTTTTGCTCACAATTATACTTCCTGTTAAATATGCCCCTATTTATCAGGTTTTGAAATATCCTGATGATTTTTTGGTAGTAACTATTTTCAATTTGATTAATTATTTTAACATGTATATAAAAAATCTGAAATTGATTTTCCTTGATTGAGATGATTCTGAATTCCAAAAATATCGTAGAAGGATGTGTAGTTGAGGAAGATAAGACGTTATTGGTTTGTAAAATTGGATTTTAAAATCAAAGTTAAAACTATTCGTAAGCTCAAAAGGCCAACAACAGACTTATTTACTTGTTTGAATATTTTTTATATATTCTTTTCTACGAAATGGTTTTTTAAATGCTTGGGTAATTATCACACATACACTTTCATCAAATCTGTAGTCCCATTTAAAAAAAATATTTTTTTTTTTTTTTTTTTTTGTCTTTAACTTCTTAATTTTTAGCTTTTAGCTAACTTTGTAAACTTAAAATTTATTTAAATTTTAAAGGGAATAATATTCTGTAGCTTTCGATCAGTAATTGCAGTTACCAATGTTCTCAAATAATTTAGTTGTAGTTGATGCGATAGCTTTTCAGATTTTTTTCCCCTAAATGGTAATGAAACAGGTCAAAAAAAATCCAATAGGAGTTTTTAGAATTGAATTTCTGAGATTAGTCTTTAGCATCTTTGCAATTAAGATCCTTTGGGAAAAATTGCCAAGTATTAACATTGAAACCATGTATTTTAATTTTTTTTATCTTATGTTTTATAGGCTTAGTTCTCAAAAAGGTCAAATCACTGTGCATATTGGATGAAGAACAACACATTTGTCATTCTTGTAATCGTGGCCTTGTTTGGAGCAACCTGGAGTATGGTCATCAATTTTGCCCAGCCGAGATGCATGAATCCCGTTGGATGTGATCATTGTCACAGTACTTCAGATCTCGGCTCCGCTCATGGGATGGAAAACAATACCATTTTGATCCTTGTAAACCAACCTGATAAGAAGTGGTCTTGGATTTGAGGACTAAAGTGCACTGAGCATGGTGGATGGTTTTAATTTTTTGCAATTCAGTGTAAGTAGTTATTTTAATGTTGATTTGGGTTTTTGAAAATATTATAGCTCTCAGTGAATATTAATCCTTTAAAAATTTGGAACTTATAAACCTGTATATAGCAGTGGGTTAACCTAGTACTAGATAGCTTAGCCATTCCGAGCGATTTAGGGGGAAAAGTAGCCATAGAGACTGGCTGTTGCATTTTGAAAAATTTCTACGATTGCCATTGTGCCTTAGCAGATTTGGAAAACTTAAGAATTTATTAGGGATTAATTGATCCTTTATATTTCATTTATTATAAAAACTAATTGTTTGACAATCCTGATATTTGATTTGTCTTAAGAAAATTGGTATCAGGCTGTTGATTTTATTTGTTTTTCCTGATTTAATTTTCTTACTTCGGAAACATCATTAAATTAAAGCATGTGAAGCGAGTTGTGGGAGTTAAAGACATTATTGAATCCAAAAGTTAATAACCAAATTAATTTAGCTCTTTTTAAAATTATGTAATCTTTTGAAGAAAAACATTTATTTAGTGTTTGATGAAATTTCAAAAAATATGATTTCGTCACACCTGACATCCATTTTTGATTATTAAATTGTTTTTTAAGAACATAATTTGCCTTTCAAAGAGTTGTATTGACTAATATTTACTCTGAAATTATTTAATTGAACCTACTTATGTTGTTAGTAGTGTTGTTAAAATTTTAAGAATTTTTTAATTTTTTTGATGAATCGTTAGCATGTCTCTAATAATAAGATTTTCGAAAGAAAAAAAAATTCCAAGTGCAAATATTATAAACATGTTATTTATTATTTTTTCTTATATTTGACAGGCTCAGGCTTGAAAAGGTCAATTCACTGCGCTAGTTTCCTGGCTTTCTTCAGAGCAATCTGCAATATGGTCTTCAAGCGTGATAAGTGGTTGTGGATGCTTGCTGCTAGCAACATGTAGACTTCAGATCTAAAATGCACTGAGCTTGATAAATTGTTTTAACTTTTTATAGTTCAGGGTAAGTTGTTATTTAGATGTCGATTTGTATTTTTGATTAATCCAAACTGTTTAATAATATTTAAAGCTACCAGTGGATATTCGTTCAAAAATTTGCAATTTTTATAGTTAAGAATAGCAATGAGTTAACCGATTTCTGGGCAGACTTTTAGCAATCCGAGTGATTTAGGGGAGCAGTCACTGCAGTCTTAAAGTATTTCAGAATTTTTACCAGTAGATTTTGCCTTTAAAAAATGCCAAACATAGCAGGTTTTTTAAATTTTTTTTTTTTTTTTTTTTTTTTTTTTTTTTTTTGTTAAGGAATATAGCTGGATTTTAATTTCATTTTCACCATGGTAAAGCTTCTAAGACCTAATTCAAATGCTATTTTTTTTTTCTCTGAGGAACAACGATTGAAAAAAAAAGAACTTTAAAATTAATTTTTTCCCTGGGAGAGAGAGGCTTGCATTAAATAAATGTCGTTACTTTTGGCCTAAATTTATATTCAGACAATCATGGTAGCGAACTGAAACCAGTCATGAAGTTCAATTTGGGGAAGTTAAAATTAGCATGTAGATTGTTGGGGCCTTTCTTTTTTCGCTTCAAGTTCAGATGTGAAAACTATTGTTGGTACCAGTAGAGAACAGCTTGGTGCTAGCATCTGGAAATGTAATTTAGGTTTATTTACTAAATAGATTTTTTTTTCTCTTTTTGTTCAGGGAAAAAGTAGCCATAGTGAATTGCCTTCCCATTTTGAAAAATTCTGTCCGTTACAGATTGATTTTCATAGATCTTTTTAAAATTTATTTCTTGCTTTAAAAAAAAAAAAAAAATAAATAAAAAAATTGAATTGGGTTTACGTTTTCTTGCTAAATTATCATGATTCTACTATGTCTTTTAATTGACATTTTGATATCATATTGTACATACGCTAAATTTGCCCAAACTAACATTGTAAAATTCTGCCTTTTCAGGAGGAAGAAAGAATATGCGCAGCAATGGAACCTGGACGAACCTGTAGAATTTTCCTGATGTCGACGATGGCGAGAAACCGAAGACACTTTATCTTCTGAAATTCAGGATGTAAGAAGTCTTAGATATTAGAGATTTTTTTTTTTTTTTTTTGTAAATTAAAATGTAAAAATAGGCAGGGTAGGGGCCACCAATTATCGGATATGCCATAAAAAATTTGTTTTAATTGTTGAGGCACTTAACTGATTTTATTGACTTATCTCGTTATTGTTCCTGCTCATTCGAGGAAAAAAAAGTTAGGAAGTTAACTGTTAACTGTTAACTGCTTCTGGGTGCTGCCACTTTTAGGTCACCGAGCATAAATCATTTAAGATCAAGCCAATTTAATTATTTTTTTATTTTTAATTTTTTGAAGTCTAAATCTTCTTCTGTTTCAATTTTTTTTTTAACCACTTGAGTTGAAAAAATCTGAATCAAAATTTAAATTTCTGGGGGTTCTCGATTTTTTAAATTTAAAAATTTCAGTTACAAATTAAAAAATTAGTATCCTATCTGAGACTCCAGAGGTTGGGGTTTTAAATTTTGGGTTACTTAATATTTAAATTATTTTTGAAGTCATGCCAAAGCTCTTGATGATGTTCCGATTTTGAAAAAATTTAATGTAGAAATAAATTGACTGAAGCTCAGATTATTGGAATGACCGTCTTGATGCAGCTCTTTTTAATATTTTTTTTAAAAATTAAATTGTTAAAGTCTAATTTTTGAATAGCCATTTAAAACTATTAAAAAATCGTAAAAATCTCTCATTCCGGTTTTGCAAGGAAAAAAAATAAATAATAAAACAAAACATTGTAATATGTAAGAAAGATATAAGAACTTAAATTAAAGTTGCTAAAATCGTTTAGGCGAATAAATTTGCTTTAAAAAAAGCGTAGATATTCTTTATTAATTTTAAAAATTAATAAGAATTAATTAATATTAATTTCTTTTTTTTTTTCTTTTTTCAGAGCTTAGCTTCAAGACTTGGAGATTCAGCGCTTCAAGATATCAACGAGGGATAGTTTAGGGAGTAGTCTCAAACAACGTTAGGCGTTTCGCGGCGGTTTTTTTTTCTTTTTGGTCGTTTTAGACCGTTTTTTGCGTATGACGGCCTGTCGTCGCTGGTGAGGCTGTCACTGGTAATTTTATTTTATTTCATTTTGTTTTTTAAAAAAAGGGATTTGTGAGGTCGTGAGGGAAGGGGGGGAGGGAGCGAGGGTCTGCTTGTCGCTGGTGAGGGGACCCGAGCGTCTCGCGTTCGACGTCGTGGTTAAGCCGTCGGGGCGGCCAATATCATCCCTGACGCGAGGGGAGGGATGGAGCTGTAGAGCCACTCTGACACAGTGCTTTAGAGCTAGCCAAACGGAGCTAGCTTAGAGCCCGTCAACAGAGCTCCTAGTCCACGTACAAGTGACCTCTGGTATGGAGACTCGATGTGGTGGTCAGTCGTGCGGGGCGTGAATTGTGGGGCTCACCTTACTTCCGAGTAGCGTCCATTTGGCGCGTCATGGGGCCTTTGTCTAATGACGGGTGTAGTCGTACTTTCACGCACTCATACAGACATGTGGCCGGTTAGGCGTAACTAGGGCTTTTTATTCTTTATAAATAATGTTAGGTTTTCTAATTACTGGCGCTGTGTGAGGTCCGGACGGGGACTTGTCGATCCGAAAGCGGGATTGGGGAGCTGCAAGGCTGAGAACCGAGCCCTCGGATCGACTCCGGCACAAGATGACCACCACCGTGGGGGCGACCTAGCGATAGGACTTTTGAGGTCGCATTAAGTGTTAGGCGAAAAAGGGCCGAAGGGGTAAAAGAACGCTCTGTTGTTTGTGACTCTTGACCTAGAGGGCAAACCGAAGAAATTATTTGTTTTTTCTTTCGGTACGGTCTCTAGGTCTTTAGGCCGTTCATCATCAGGAGTTTGCATCTACAATAGGAACGTCGATTATTATATTTGCCGCCTTCATCATAACCAGCGAGGAAATCTAGACGACCTTGTGGAACTTCCGTGCTGACAGAAACCGATGTCATTCCAGCTTCCAAAAGTCGAGATAACTTCCCATCAAGAATTTTTATATGCTAAAATTTTTTTTTTTTAATTTTTATGTAAAAAAAGGGTAGGGTAGGGTAGGGACACCTACTATCGGACAGGCTAGCGAGTTAAATTTTATGTTTTAAAGATACGCTTTTAGGAAAGCAGTAGGTGATGGCTAATGTAGTCAGGCATTGCCCGCGAAGCAGACAATGGCTGCTATGTCAACCTGTAAGGGGACTTTTTTTTTTTTTAATGAAACTGGAGATGTAGGATTTTTTTTTTCTAAATTGATCCTTGTTAGGAAACTCATTATTTTTAACATTAAATTATTTTTCAATATTTAAAAAAAAAATTGTCAGTGTTTAGGCCACTAATTATTTTCATTGACTTACTTCGATAGGATTCTTGCTCTTTCGAGGGGGGGGGAATGTTGTGTAATTTATTAAGATAATGGGGAAGGCAGATTAAAAACTCTTTCGCTTGACGGACGAATAATTTACCATATAATTTAAGTAGATTTCATTGCTTGTGCTAGAAATTTTCTGAGAGTGGTTATCGCTAAGACTTATACCGAAAAGGTTCTGTTTCTGCCTCCGTATTTCAGGCTGTCCGATACTTAGGTAAACCTACCCTAGATAAACTGTAACGCTGAACTCTTCAATCGTTAAGAAGCAGACAAAAAATTAATTAGTCCTTTTTTTCTTTTTTAAATTCTTTTTAATCTCGTAATTTTTTTATTTAGTCGATGAATCACATTTCTAAACGAGGAAGTTAGCTAATTTAGCTTTATAAGATAGAATTTTTTTAAAGGAATTTTTTTTTCCTTCATGAAAACTGGAAAAAAAAGTTTTAAAAAACGTTAGCTTTTTTTTTTTTTTTTCTAATGGCAAATACGAAAATTCGTTTATAGATTTTATCATACGAAAACTTTCTAATCGTTCTTAAGATTTCGTAAGCTTCTTCAACATTTTCTTACTCTGAAGTTTATTAATTTACAAATAAGCTGACCCTTTGAAAAGTTAAACTTCAGAAGATAGTACGACTTGACATGTCCCAAATTAAATGTTAGACATAAATGTTTTTGTCTGCTTCTGAACACTGCCACTTTAAATCGCCGAGCATAAGTCATTATTATGAAGCCAATTTTTTTTTTTTTTTTTTAAATCGTTTTTTGTAAGTCTTGCTAAAATTCTTTGACGTTGTCCTGTTTTAAGCAAATTAAATGTAAAAATAAACGGAGTGAAGGGCAAACTTTTCCAATTTCCGTCAGAGGTATCAAAGTTTTGACACTACTCTTAATTTAGTATTTTGTTTTTTTAATCATAAAGTATTAAATTCTTTTAAAATTTGGCTGAAGTTGCTCGGAAGATTTAAAGTGGCTCTTTTTAAGAAATGCTAGTAACATTAATTGCCTCATCAAGGTTGTCTGAAGCACTTGCAATAAGTGAATTTTTAAAAAAATATCAGGAGTATCAAAAAATCACTTTTAAAGTTACGTAATATTTAAATTTTTATGAGGCTGTATTCACAGCCTCTTAAAATTTTTATAAGGCTGATGTTCTCATGATCTTGTGAAATTGTTACTGCCATCAGCAACTTTTACTAATTAATTTGAAACTTATTCATTTTTTAAAATTTTTGATCTCGAAATTTTATGGAAATTTTTCCCGAAAAAATTGTTAAGTCATTTTGGCTGACTTTTTAATTCAATTTTAATTATTTACATGTCCCATTAGATACATCCATTCGGAAAATTTTCAAACTTTTTTTTGGCGGGTCTATGGAGTTAGGGTTAATTCGAATAAATTCGGCGATTGGACTGCCGTGTTTAGATTCTTTTTTTTTTTTTGTGAAGAGATCAAAACATCTAAAAATTTGATTGTATCTAATCTAATTTTCACAGATATTTTATTAGTATTGATCATAATTTATTGAGGGCAGCTTATATATTCATTCTTTTAGATTTATTATTATCAAAAACGTTTAAAAATTGCCAGATGTAGCTGATGTCTAGTATCTTAATTTTTTTTAATACCGTAACAATATTGTTACTAGCATTTCGATAATTTGATTTCGAGTTCAGTGTTGTTGGTGTATCTGAGTATTGGAAAAAATGGAGTGATAGCAATTTTTTTACGATTTTTTAATGGTTTTGAAAGGCCATTCAAAATTAACGTTAATTCGATGCGTAATAAGTTTGCAAAAATCTTGTATTGCTAAAATCGTATTTTTAACAGGAAAATTTTCCGAAGAGTGTTCCTGTCCGTTTGAATTATTTTAACTCTGCGTTTCGTGGAGTTTAAATAACACGAACGGTAGGGTAACACCATCATAAAAATGGCTCGAAAGTTTCCTGTTGAAAATAAGGCTTTTGCAAAGAAAGATTTGCAACCGACATACGCATCGAATTAACAGCATTTTTGAATTGCCATTTAAAACCATTAAAAAGTCGTAAAAAATGCCAAATCATTTACTTCCAGAAAAAAAAAAAAAAAAAAAAAAAAACTTGTAATTGTATAATAAAATATATTTAAAATAAAAATACATAAAACGAAATATACAGTATACTTATTTACAAGAAACCTATATGACGTCACAGGTCACGTGACCAAAATGATGAAAAAAAGAGCGTGCGGTTCAGTTAAGAGGGTCTTCTTAGAATTCTTTTTTTTTTTTTTAACGGGGGTCCAGTGCTGCCATCTCCCCTTCCTACCTCGCACGACCCTTGCTAAGCGCTCCAATCGAGATAACCAATTACTACTCGGATACCAATGCAAGTCGTAAACGTTACCATGTTCTATTAACTTCTTGAAAAGGCAACCAAGTTTAAATGTAAAGGGTCACCCCGATTGAAACTCTTAGCTCAAGTCGTGCGAAGTAGGAAGGGGAGATGTTAGTATGCCTTATGTTATAGCATACCCAAAGGTGGTTGTCAGCGCACATGTGCTACTCCAACTCGTCAGGTGAGAAATGAAAGGTCAGGACGTGTTCGCCACATTACCTCGTACTACCCTACTGGGACATTGGACCGGTTCGCTCCAGACAGATCTCTAGGATGTATAATCAAAATGCGAAGAGTGCAAAAAGCTACCTGCGATCAGAGAGTGTAAAAAGTATTTTATAAAACCGACTTGCCAAAATAACTACTAAGAGTTACCCTGACAAACGGGGAAAAATAGCGCCCTAGGGTGAGTAAGGGGGGGGATGGCAGCACTGGACGAGAAATTTGACTCACCCGCAAGCTCTATTGAAAACTATCTCTCGAATAACGAATAACCTAATGCTAAGATAATTCCTAAAAATTACCTACACATTGGTTGGAAAATTTAAGTGGAAATAACCAAAATGCCAAGATAATTATTCAAAATTACCTTAACATTGGTATGAATTTGGAATAAGAAAGCCATGCAACTAAAAATAATAATCAAGATAATAATAAAAAAGAAAATTTAAATAAAATAAGAAAATAAATACGCCTAAATAAAAAAAAAAAAAAAAAAACGAAAAATAAAGATAATAATCATAATAAAAAAATAAATAAAAAAAAAAAAAAAAAAAAAAAAGAAAAAATGAAGATGATAATAAGAATAATAATAGAGTTAAAAATAAAAGCATATAGAAAAAGTAATTAGGTAAAAGTTTCCTAACATTTCCCTAACATTTCGAGATAGGAAAGGAAAAGATCAGCGAAAAAAGAAGTTCTGATCGCAGGTCTCTGCTTGGAAAAGTCAAACAGCAAAAAATTGAGTCAGTGCATTTTGCATTAAAATGCACTGTTGAACTTTTCGGTTTGCTTTTCCATAGCAGAAAAAAAAAAGAAAGTCGTCAGACATAAAACCTAACAGTCGACATCCAATGAGAAGTGTCTATTGGCCACGACCTTGGGGGTTTTAAGCTAGACACAGGTTCTTAAATTGTAAATTGTAAGAAGTCCCTAACCGCGATGCCCTAGGAAGGGGAAAAAATATTTTTTCCCAAAATATTCAGAGGCTTTTAAACCTCTTCCTAACTTGCAAAAAAGAAAATACCGATATTAAAATATAAAACCGGTAACTTCTCCTTCGCCACCTTGACATGAACGAAAAAAAAAAAAAATCGCCTAACACCTGTGACTTGACTCAAAACCAAAAAAAGCTCAGGTATGTACTACCTCATGTGACTACTTATCCATCACGATACAGATCGTCTGACTCATTTCGGAGAGTAGCCCGCTTCGACCACCTGTGAGAGGAGCTTTCACGTTAACATTTATAAAAAAAAAAGTAATACAATTTTCTTAGAAAAATTTCTTAGAAAATTGAAAAAAAAAAAATGTTAACGCAATAGCACCCCTCGATGGGGACATTTCATCATTTTAAGTTCTGAAACGTCCCCTCCCAAGTGAAATGTCCATAAGTATGAACATTTACGACTTGGGGCAGGAATCGCCCACCCTTCCTCGATTTCCTGCGCCCGTCCCACATTAAAAAAATTTTTTTTTAAATTTAAAATAAAATAAAATAAAATAAGCGATAATTGTGGGTGGTCATATCAGAAGGCTTTACATTAATTACGATAAATTATATTTTTATTCGTTTTTTTTTCTTCCTCGAGCTAGTATAAACTTTTTAGATCCTGTCCTCTCATGAAATTAAGTATCCTAACTAACTGCTAAAATGAAAAATTTTCTTACACAATATAAAAACAAAAAAAGCTACTATAGTCGGAAAATTTTAAAAGAAAACGTTTCTACAAAATGATGAATCATTTCATCAGAGTTGATGGTCTAGTCGTTTTTCTCTAAGACAATGCGATGATATCGTTCTTCATGTCCGGTAGAGTTTTGTTGCTCGTGTTTAGGATCCCTTTCTGGCTCAGCTGTTCCAACTTCTTGAAGCAAAGCTGAAGATCGTTAATGGTCATCGAAGAATTCCATACTTCGGTTTGAGTCCTAAAAAAATAAAACAAAACATTAGCATCATAATATTAACGAGGATCTTGAGATCACAAGATAAAGGAGTGTCCAATAAAAGGTTGAATCGATAAAGTCGGTTTTTAATTCGATGAGTTGCTAAGAGCAGTAAATAAAAAATATAATAAATTTTGAGAGAATCAAAAATGGCTCCCCTGGCTCAGAAAATGCTCGGAACAAAAAATTGACTTCATATTCGGATTCAGCGACCTCGAAAACACCTTATGAGTCAATAAAATCTACACCTAAAAGTTTTGCCAAAATCGACAAAAATGCAGTCTTTTTTTTTTATTTTTTTTTTTGAACGAAAAAATTGATTTCTTTAAATTTAAACTTTTCCAGGATTTGCGGGGATTTTTGACCCTCCCGAATCCGATGGTAAAGTCAGTTTCTCAATATACGTTTTAACATTTAAAAAAAAAATTGTCAGTGTTTAGGCCACTAATTATTTTCATTGACTTACTTCGATAGGATTCTTGCTCTTTCGAGGGGGGGGGAATGTTGTGTAATTTATTAAGATAATGGGGAAGGCAGATTAAAAACTCTTTCGCTTGACGGACGAATAATTTACCATATAATTTAAGTAGATTTCATTGCTTGTGCTAGAAATTTTCTGAGAGTGGTTATCGCTAAGACTTATACCGAAAAGGTTCTGTTTCTGCCTCCGTATTTCAGGCTGTCCGATACTTAGGTAAACCTACCCTAGATAAACTGTAACGCTGAACTCTTCAATCGTTAAGAAGCAGACAAAAAATTAATTAGTCCTTTTTTTCTTTTTTAAATTCTTTTTAATCTCGTAATTTTTTTATTTAGTCGATGAATCACATTTCTAACGAGGAAGTTAGCTAATTTAGCTTTATAAGATAGAATTTTTTTAAAGGAATTTTTTTTCCTTCATGAAAACTGGAAAAAAAAGTTTTAAAAAACGTTAGCTTTTTTTTTTTTTTTTTTTTTTTTTTTCTAATGGCAAATACGAAAATTCGTTTATAGATTTTATCATACGAAAACTTTCTAATCGTTCTTAAGATTTCGTAAGCTTCTTCAACATTTTCTTACTCTGAAGTTTATTAATTTACAAATAAGCTGACCCTTTGAAAAGTTAAACTTCAGAAGATAGTACGACTTGACATGTCCCAAATTAAATGTTAGACATAAATGTTTTTGTCTGCTTCTGAACACTGCCACTTTAAATCGCCGAGCATAAGTCATTATTATGAAGCCAATTTTTTTTTTTTTTTTAAATCATTTTTTGTAAGTCTTGCTAAAATTCTTTGACGTTGTCCTGTTTTAAGCAAATTAAATGTAAAAATAAACGGAGTGAAGGGCAAACTTTTCCAATTTCCGTCAGAGGTATCAAAGTTTTGACACTACTCTTAATTTAGTATTTTGTTTTTTTAATCATAAAGTATTAAATTCTTTTAAAATTTGGCTGAAGTTGCTCGGAAGATTTAAAGTGGCTCTTTTTAAGAAATGCTAGTAACATTAATTGCCTCATCAAGGTTGTCTGAAGCACTTGCAATAAGTGAATTTTTAAAAAAATATCAGGAGTATCAAAAAATCACTTTTAAAGTTACGTAATATTTAAATTTTTATGAGGCTGTCAAAATTTTTATGAGGCTGATGTTCTCATGATCTTGTGAAATTGTTACTGCCATCAGCAACTTTTACTAATTAATTTGAAACTTATTCATTTTTTAAAATTTTTGATCTCGAAATTTTATGGAAATTTTTCCCGAAAAAATTGTTAAGTCATTTTGGCT
Organism: Liposcelis bostrychophila; assembly: GCA_037577465.1. NCBI lineage: Eukaryota > Metazoa > Arthropoda > Insecta > Psocodea > Liposcelididae > Liposcelis > Liposcelis bostrychophila. Next base: position 10,060,538 of record CM075207.1, read on the forward strand.
GACTTTTTAATTCAATTTTAATTATTTACATGTCCCATTAGATACATCCATTCGGAAAATTTTCAAACTTTTTTTTGGCGGGTCTATGGAGTTAGGGTTAATTCGAATAAATTCGGCGATTGGACTGCCGTGTTTAGATTTTTTTTTTTTTTTTTTTTGTGAAGAGATCAAAACATCTAAAAATTTGATTGTACCTAATCTAATTTTCACAGATATTTTATTAGTATTGATCATAATTTATTGAGGGCAGCTTATATATTCATTCTTTTAGATTTGTTATTATCAAAAACGTTTAAAAATTGCCAGATGTAGCTGATGTCTAGTATCTTTAATTTTTTTTAATACCGTAACAATATTGTTACTAGCATTTCGATAATTTGATTTTGTGTTCAGTGTTGTTGGTATATCTGAGTATTGGAAAAAATGGAGTGATAGCAATTTTTTTACGATTTTTTAATGGTTTTGAAAGGCCATTCAAAATTAACGTTAATTCGATGCGTAATAAGTTTGCAAAAATCTTGTATTGCTAAAATCGTATTTTTAACAGGAAAATTTTCCGAAGAGTGTTCCTGTCCGTTTGAATTATTTTAACTCTGCGTTTCGTGGAGTTTAAATAACACGAACGGTAGGGTAACACCATCATAAAAATGGCTCGAAAGTTTCCTGTTGAAAATAAGGCTTTTGCAAAGAAAGATTTGCAACCGACATACGCATCGAATTAACAGCATTTTTGAATTGCCATTTAAAACTATTAAAAAGTCGTAAAAAATGCCAAATCATTTACTTCCAGAAAAAAAAAACAAAAAAAAAAAAAAACTTGTAATTGTATAATAAAATATATTTAAAATAAAAATACATAAAACGAAATATACAGTATACTTATTTACAAGAAACCGATATGACGTCACAGGTCACGTGACCAAAATGATGAAAAAAAGAGCGTGCGGTTCAGTTAAGAGGGTCTTCTTAGAATTCTTTTTTTTTTTTTTAACGGGGGTCCAGTGCTGCCATCTCCCCTTCCTACCTCGCACGACCCTTGCTAAGCGCTCCAATCGAGAAAACCAATTACTACTCGGATACCAATGCAAGTCGTAAACGTTACCATGTTCTATTAACTTCTTGAAAAGGCAACCAAGTTTAAATGTAAAGGGTCACCCCGATTGAAACTCTTAGCTCAAGTCGTGCGAAGTAGGAAGGGGAGATGTTAGTATGCCTTATGTTATAGCATACCCAAAGGTGGTTGTCAGCGCACATGTGCTACTCCAACTCGTCAGGTGAGAAATGAAAGGTCAGGACGTGTTCGCCACATTACCTCGTACTACCCTACTGGGACATTGGACCGGTTCGCTCCAGACAGATCTCTAGGATGTATAATCAAAATGCGAAGAGTGCAAAAAGCTACCTGCGATCAGAGAGTGTAAAAAGTATTTTATAAAACCGACTTGCCAAAATAACTACTAAGAGTTACCCTGACAAACGGGGAAAAATAGCGCCCTAGGGTGAGTAAGGGGGGGGATGGCAGCACTGGACGAGAAATTTGACTCACCCGCAAGCTCTATTGAAAACTATCTCTCGAATAACGAATAACCTAATGCTAAGATAATTCCTAAAAATTACCTACACACTGGTTGGAAAATTTAAGTGGAAATAACCAAAATGCCAAGATAATTATTCAAAATTACCTTAACATTTGGTATGAATTTGGAATAAGAAAGCCATGCAACTAAAAATAATAATCAAGATAATAATAAAAAAGAAAATTTAAATAAAATAAGAAAATAAATACGCCTAAATAAAAAAAAAAAAAAAAAAACGAAAAATAAAGATAATAATCATAATAAAAAAATAAATATAAAAAAAAAAAAAAAAAAAAAAGAAAAAATGAAGATGATAATAAGAATAATAATAGAGTTAAAAATAAAAGCATATAGAAAAAGTAATTAGGTAAAAGTTTCCTAACATTTCCCTAACATTTCGAGATAGGAAAGGAAAAGATCAGCGAAAAAAGAAGTTCTGATCGCAGGTCTCTGCTTGGAAAAGTCAAACAGCAAAAAATTGAGTCAGTGCATTTTGCATTAAAATGCACTGTTGAACTTTTCGGTTTGCTTTTCCATAGCAGAAAAAAAAAAGAAAGTCGTCAGACATAAAACCTAACAGTTGACATCCAATGAGAAGTGTCTATTGGCCACGACCTTGGGGGTTTTAAGCTAGACACAGGTTCTTAAATTGTAAATTGTAAGAAGTCCCTAACCGCGATGCCCTAGGAAGGGGAAAAAATATTTTTTCCCAAAATATTCAGAGGCTTTTAAACCTCTTCCTAACTTGCAAAAAAGAAAATACCGATATTAAAATATAAAACCGGTAACTTCTCCTTCGCCACCTTGACATGAACGAAAAAAAAAAAAAAATCGCCTAACACCTGTGACTTGACTCAAAACCAAAAAAAGCTCAGGTATGTACTACCTCATGTGACTACTTATCCATCACGATACAGATCGTCTGACTCATTTCGGAGAGTAGCCCGCTTCGACCACCTGTGAGAGGAGCTTTCACGTTAACATTTATAAAAAAAAGTAATACAATTTTCTTAGAAAAATTTCTTAGAAAATTGAAAAAAAAAAAAAAAAAAAAAAATGTTAACGCAATAGCACCCCTCGATGGGGACATTTCATCATTTTAAGTTCTGAAACGTCCCCTCCCAAGTGAAATGTCCATAAGTATGAACATTTACGACTTGGGGCAGGAATCGCCCACCCTTCCTCGATTTCCTGCGCCCGTCCCACATTAAAAAAATTTTTTTTTTAATTTAAAATAAAATAAAATAAGCGATAATTGTGGGTGGTCATATCAGAAGGCTTTACATTAATTACGATAAATTATATTTTTAGTCGTTTTTTTTTCTTCCTCGAGCTAGTATAAACTTTTTAGATCCTGTCCTCTCATGAAATTAAGTATCCTAACTAACTGCTAAAATGAAAAATTTTCTTACACAATATAAAAACAAAAAAAGCTACTATAGTCGGAAAATTTTAAAAGAAAACGTTTCTACAAAATGATGAATCATTTCATCAGAGTTGATGGTCTAGTCGTTTTTCTCTAAGACAATGCGATGATATCGTTCTTCATGTCCGGTAGAGTTTTGTTGCTCGTGTTTAGGATCCCTTTCTTGCTCAGCTGTTCCAACTTCTTGAAGCAAAGCTGAAGATCGTTAATGGTCATCGAAGAATTCCATACTTCGGTTTGAGTCCTAAAAAAATAAAACAAAACATTAGCATCATAATATTAACGAGGATCTTGAGATCACAAGATAAAGGAGTGTCCAATAAAAGGTTGAATCGATAAAGTCGGGTTTTAATTCGATGAGTTGCTAAGAGCAGTAAATAAAAAATATAATAAATTTTGAGAGAATCAAAAATGGCTCCCCTGGCTCAGAAAATGCTCGGAACAAAAAATTGACTTCATATTCGGATTCAGCGACCTCGAAAACACCTTATGAGTCAATAAAATCTACACCTAAAAGTTTTGCCAAAATCGACAAAAATGCAGTCTTTTTTTTTTATTTTTTTTTTTGAACGAAAAAATTGATTTCTTTAAATTTAAACTTTTCCAGGATTTGCGGGGATTTTTGACCCTCCCGAATCCGATGGTAAAGTCAGTTTCTCAATATACGTTTTAACATTTAAAAAAAAAATTAAATTTCTTTAAGAATTTACCAAAAATTCTCTCTCCGAAAATGCCCTAAATGTTTCTAAAATTTTAGCAGAACCCGGTAAAGATTTCTAAAAACCCCAAAAAAATCCATTAAATTTTCAGAAATCCCCTTAAAAAATCCCGAAATTCTTTTGATAAAATTTTTTTAGGACTCACCTGCTTCTAATTTCCTCCAAACAACAAAAACTTCCCTTAGCTGAATAATGACTTTTAAAATTGTTAAAAAAAAGGATTGGCTCGAAATCAAGAGCTGCACCGTTGGAAGCTGAATATCGAAACCTCCTTTCACTTTGCTTGGAGCTGTTACCACTACGCTTTCCTTCCTGAATCTATCTCAAAAACTCGAACGAGGCATTTTATTTTCAGGGCCCGATTGACGAGGAGATAGAGCTGATGTGGTAGACCGACTTTCGTTTCATTTTTCCATCATAGAAATTAGTGTCTGGAAAGAAAAAAGAAAAAAAAATTGGCACCAATCTTTTCTTAATTCAAGATTCAGTCGTTACTAAATAAACCAAGAAAAATCCATTTATTTACGATTTTAAAAAATTAAAAAATAATTAATTACAATTTTTTTTTGTGCTTACCCTAATTACAAAATCTCTAGTGGGCAGATGACAACAAAGATTTCTAATAACTCCGTGCAAATGGCTAATGTTTAATCGAAAATCTTGAAACAAACAGCCAAACGAGCAAAAGTCCTCACTGCTTCTTGGTCCGATAATTGTTTTCCGGCAGTCCTGAAAATTTAAAAATCAAAAATTAAATCGGTTTAATTAAGCAATAAACAGTCAAGTAAGAAAAATGGTGAAATTAACTTTCAAATTTGCAAAACCCAGACAATTAAAATTAAAAGCGATCAAAAATCTTTAATATTTTAATTCATAATTTTTGGAACATTGGACAGGAATTCTTGCTCACGCTTTTAACCAGCAATTTTTATTTAAATTACCTCAAGTTCATTAAATCTCACAAACACATAAAATTCCAAGATCACAGTCAGGCATTAAAAAAAAGTTAAAAAGTATTTCAGGATTACCTGCTAGTCCTTGATGATCTTGGTGGTACTGGAAGTTTGACGATTCAATCATGTAGTTTGCTCTGGTTTTTCAGTGGGTCTTCTGCTGCATCGAAAGTAAATGTTAGCTCCATCATCTAATTTTAAATTCCATCTTCAAATGCGGTTCATCCTCTCCGGATCCTTAACAAAAACAAAAAAAAAAATCCGTTTAGAATTTTAGAGTAATCTCATCATTATGCACAATATGATAAATTTTTTCGAAGAAACTATATTTGAAAACGGCTTCACTCCATTTCAATGTTTTAAATTCATCAAATGATCAGCAAATATTAATTTAATTACATCAGTAATTAGCAAATATTAGAAATTACGACTTCATCTTTAAAATAATCCACTGAAATACCAGGAATCAAAAAAAAAATTTCAAGGTTGAGATCGCGAATCTTTTGCCAGCTCTAAGAAAACATAAAACACACCTTAAAGAATAGCTATACCTTGGTCTTCAATTAATCAAACATACCATTGCTAACGATTATCCTTTTAAACGAAATTGAGAACAAAAAAGCTTTATAAATAGAGAAATTCCAAAACATTTTCACATTTCCGATCCCGAAAGAACCTGCTTGGCTTGGGTTGGCATCGCTGCCGAACGCAGCGCCATCCTTCGGCCGTTTAGGTGAACTAATTTAACGGTTTTTTTTAAAATTCAAAATTCAAATAAAAATTTTTACCTAAACACACCTTCTAACAACACCTGCTGGAATAATAAATAACACAATTCGAAGAACTAAAATTTCTTTTTAATTTTTCCAACAAACCAAAAACTGCTTTAAGGCAGGGGGGGTGTAATTCTCTCAGTTGGGGTTATCGGTATATGGATCAAAGAGGGAACCGGGAAAAAAAAGCTTTCCTTTTGCCTAAAATTTCTTTCTTACGTTAAATAATAATAAAAAAAATTACCGCCGTTTTTATATATTTATTAATTAATTAGTCGCATATCATTTTTTTCGTCACGAAGAAAGAAATTTTAGTTTTTGCATGCTTCGCATATAATATAAAAAAAAAATACTTTAAATATTTTTACTTGAAATTTTTTTTTAAAAATCATTTTAATCCTGTCAAATTATTTTCATTGTGATAAAGACTGCTAAGACTTGATGCTAACAACCGATCTGAGATATTAAAAATTCTTCTAAATTCTCATCCGATCCTAACAAACTACTTATTTCTTCCAAGGAAAAAATTTTAAAAACAACTAAACGTAGTGCAATTAAATTATTTCAGAATAAACATTAGCTTGGAAAATGATATCAAGAGTAAGACGTTACCATTTTCAAAAATTATTTGCAAAAATTGAACAAGTTTATCATGAGCAAAAACAGACGTCAGATTTGACAAAATTATGTTTTTATGTTTAATCAAGCACTGGAGACATCACTTTCCTACAACAAAACGTATATAACAATGTCCAACAGCTAAAAAAATTTTATAAAATCTAAACTAAAATCCTAGAAACTGTATTTTTGAACCATAAATTAGATATTTGCAGCTTTAACTTGGAACATTAAAATACTTCAAAAATTTATGAGGTAATTAAAACTTATCATTAATCAAACAATGCAACTTACGAAAATGCAATCATTCTGATGATCTTGCCTGTACTAGCTGTAGTAGCACTTCAAAGATTAATTCTATGGCTGTGGCTCTTAGATAAAGTTGTAGTTAGATCTCCTCTTGAATTCCCTCATACATCTTATTCCCTCCAGCATCCTGGGTACAGTAATAGTCCTAGCACCAGAACAATTCCATGAAGTTACAGCAATTTTTTCATGAAGTTTAGGTTCCGTCACCCCTCATATCTTCTTGCATTAGCTGCATCTGCAAATCCTCTTAAACTGTAACGCTAAATAGTTCTTATCCATCTGGCTCCTAAAAAAAATAAAATAAAAAAAACAATTAAACAATGTAAAGAGCATTTCTTACTTTTTTGGAATTGTTACTTTATGCACATAATTAAAATCCTTTTAAAGTGGATACTCAAATTAAGAAAATTTTTAATTTTAAAGTTAAATTTAAGGGATTATTCATCTTCACCAGGCAGTTAATAATTTTTAAGGGTTCGAAACCCAAGAAAAATCAAATACGTTCAAAAAATTAAAATACACAACTAGAATAGGTAAACAAAATTACGGCAAGTGATTTATCTATCCATTAAGCACAATTATGAAATTACAATGCCCACTTCTACAGAGACACAATTTAGATCTACATGCTGAGTCAAGCAAGCACATACTGTACAATACAATATATGTAGCCTAAAGTAAAGCACGAGTTACCTTTTATACAATTACTTATCACGATATGTGCACGAGCATATTGTAAACTTTTATATTATAATTGCATATCCTAGAGTTCGTTACAAAAAAAGAACTAAATGACCTTATAAAAAAATATGAACGACCAAAGATCACCTCAACAAAGAAGAGGACATGACTATGAAAATCTTAAAATTAATTACTTACAATCTCAAATTTAAATTGAATGGATTCTTCAGAACCTGTATAACTGATTGTAGTTGATTATAATCATTTTTACCGCAAACAAAACAAAATGTTCTCGTTTTTTACGTAAAACACCTCTCACTTTCAATCAACGCCATCTTGCCAATAGCCACAGCCTTCTTCACGTCATCCGTTTTAATATTTTTTAGGGCCCCAAACAAGGCGCCGCCATGTTGCCAGCATTTGTTTACTTTTTTTTCCTGTGAATCTTTTAATGTATTATTTTCGCGACGTTTTTATTAACCGTTTTATAACTAAAACTAGTTCAGAAAATAATTTATTTTAATATTATGCACGAGAAAACGGCTGTAGCATTTCTATAAGCGTAGGGTAACCGTCGAAATCAGAACCCCGTTTAAATCATATTCAAAATCGCTCATGAAAAATTTTTTTTTTCAGGTACCAAAAGGATAGTCTGAATTATTTTTCCTAGAATAATTTTGGTTTTACATTTAAAGAAGATACTCACGACGCTGGCGATGGATAAGGACATCAAATTAAAGTTGGATCTCAATCTCCAACAATATTCCAGCATTGTTATAGTTACTCGACTTTGGAACTCACCCGTTATTGATAAAAAAATTGAGAAGTTATTTAATAAATATTCAGACTATTATGAATATTGTTATTACAGTGACAACAACAAAAGAGAACGTTTTAAAGAGTTATATGAACTTGTATACAAACGACTAAAGAAACTTAGATTTCCTACATAATTGAAGCAGAAGTTAAAAAAACTATATGTTTAATTGGAGAAAAAATTTTTTCTTGGACTGAATATATACTTGAAGGCTTAAAACTAGAGTATAAATTTGCTGAAAATATATGTTGGACATGTTATGGAAATATTGATCAACACAAGACTATTCAATTATATTGGACAGAATTTATGGAGATGACATATAATCCACTCATTGAAGAAGATGGTTTGATGAGATTTTTTGAAGGTTTCTTTGGATTTGCAAATAGTTGTGACTTAATGTCTGTATGTGCTCAAACAGAGTTTATGAAGACTAATTTGAAAACCATAAGAAATTCAACTATATGTTTTTTCAAAGGTATAATGTTTATTCCAAACAATATGAATCTACATTCTTTGATGAAATTATGGATTTGCCATGCATTTACAAATACAAAAGAGGAAGCTTGCCAAACTTATAAGAATTTAAAATATAAAAATAACAATCCTGATGCAAAAGTACTTTCTATGTGTGCAGCAGCAGGTCAACATCTTGCAGTCAGATATTTTGCTGACAATATAACAAAAGGCAAATACAAACATTTTTTCTGGACTGCTGAAGAAGTCTTAGGCAAACTCAATGAACTACTTAAAGAAAAAAGCAAAAGAAGAGAGCCATATATTGAGATATTTATACTTCTTCTCAATGGAATGTCCGTTGCCAGAAGATATTCTATACTGACAAAATTTTTACCTACTTTATTTGAACTTTTCATCGATGTGTGGCCATACCAAGTGATAGCTTTGCAAATGTTCAGACAATCATTCCATAATTTGTCGAAAGAAAATTTTGAAAAAATTTTAAGTAAAGTTTTGAAAATTTTGGAGCACAGCACTGCAGAAGATGAAAATGTAATTGCTGCTAACATTTGTCGGAAAGTGTTGTCAAAGCTGCTGACTGCAATTCCAGGAGAATTCAAAATGAAGGCTGTGTCAGCGCTAAATCACCTTATTTGTAAATATGTTAAATTGAATGACATTGCAGGACTGAGATTAATTTTAAGCAAAAAAGGGGTAACAGAGCATTGGGAGAAAATAATCGATGACAATTTAAGTTCATTTGTACCCATTGTTGCCAAGGGGGAATATGAGGTATTAAATAAAATTATGGAAATAATGTCTTTAAGAGATGAAGATAGGAAAAAATTCAAACTCAAATTTAATGTGCTGCAAGACTTTGTAAGAAAACAAGATTTTGAAAAGGCTGATGAACTGTTAGATTGGTTATGCGATTCACGTGATGAAAGGACTGCACTTAAGAAACAGGTTAATTCAAGTGAAATATGTTTGTCAAATTTCGAACGAAATCAATTTGATTTAGAAGAAGCGGACGAACTTTTAAAGTGGCAGTTTGACTCAGATGAAGAGCAGATAATGGAGGTTAAAAAAATTATAAGGCTCAATAAATTAGTTTGTATCGAATTTTGCAAAGAATGGGGTAAAAATTGTTCTATTTCCGTAGAAATAGCAAAAACTAAATGTACCAAAGTTTTAAAATGGTTTTTCAAACCAGATGAAATCGAAACTTTTAAGGAAGAAAGATTAATTCAAAATAAATCGCTTTTTGTGCGAATATTCTGCAATTTTTTAAGTCTCCCAGAAAATTTTAAAACTATAAACGAATTATTTAATTTTTGTAAAATACCGATTGAAACCGTGAAAGAAACAAAACAAGAAATCAGCGACAATATCGATCATTGGATCCAAGTCTTTTGTTTCAAAACTTCAAATTTTAGTACACTGCATTACATTATTGATTGGATTGCTGAGGATGATGAAAATAAGAAAAAAAAAATAATTGGGAATTACTTGAACGCAGATTCTGAAAAAGGGATATTATTGTGCAAAGAAGTTTACAATAATTGCATGAACTACACTTATTCTGTACATGATTCTCTTTTCATTCTTTTTCATTACTGGATTAAACCATATGGAGATATTTCAAAATTGTTGAAGGATCTTGTTGAATACAATTTCGGCCGTGGTACGACTGATTTTAAAGATCTTTTGCAGCAACTGCAAAAAAATGGCTGCATAGGGATAGGCGACATTGATTACAAATGTAATCATTTATTGTGATTGATTATTAATCACACAAAGAAAAAAAAAATGTAACTTTTCTGGGTTTGAAATGTAACTTCCGTTCGGGGGCCATTTATTTTAAAAATAGAATTAATTGTTAAACTATAAAAAGCGCATGAAAGTTTTTTTATTGGACCGAGAAATATTCAGTCTGGTTAATTATAAATGTTTAATTCAAGTTTATTAAAAATATTTGAAATTCGTTATGTAAAAGATTTATTCTCTCTTTGTCCACTTCATCGAAAAAACAAAAACTAATTTGCTGAATTTTGCTTGTAAAATTAATTTTTTTTTTTTAATAATTTTGCTAAAACATTTTAATTAGGGAAAATTGCCGCTAATATATTTTATTTTTCCAATTCAACCGAATGCGTTGCATTATTTTCAAATTTTATGATTTGACGGTTTGCATTATTTGTTATACGATTTTAAATTATGAAATTTAATGTTTTCATTGTAAAATTTTCGGTTTCTAAAACAATCTACAAAATTTTTACAAAACGAACTTTTGCTAAAAAAAATTAAATGTCCGGATTTGTAATATTTTGGTAAAATGATTTATAAGTTTTTTAAAAACTAAACTTGGCTAAAAAGCAAATTTTTTGATTTGTAAAATTTGACAAAATGAACTTAACTAAATAAATAGAAACTCAAATTATTATGCACTATTAAACCAATTTTATCAAATTTTTAAACTCATTTTCCTTTTCTTCAGAGAGGCACATTATTCCAAGAAATTGGTATATGTATTCATAATTGGGACATCTACATGTCCCTTGTTCTCTTATTACTTCCTTGAAAAAGTGAATTGTTTGACCATCAAAAATTAATTCGTTTTTAAATTCAATCACATCAGGATCGGCAAAAATAGCTTCAATAATCTGATTATTGCGTAATTTTAAAATGCGTGCAAATAAACAGTAACCCACAATCGGTCGTTTAATTAACATTTCTTTTTTGTCATGTTTTGACATTATTTTAAAGATTTTGTTTAAAATTTTCACAAACAAATTGGTTTTTTGATCATTTTGACTTTCTAAATCTTTTTTTAAAGAACTTAAAATCGAATCTATAAGTTGTTTGTAGTTGATTGTAAAATTTAACTGTTTTGAATATTTACCCACTATTGATATGAGCTGCAATACCAAGTCTCTATAGGGCCATAAAGCACAAAATACTTGACAAATTTCACAAAGATATTTTGCAATAAATGAAAGTTTCTCTTCCCCAGAAGATTTGTTTATCAAAAACAAAAACGTTCTTGCAAGTGCATCTCTCTGAAGTTTTCTCCGATGACATTGTTCTAAAGCTTTCTTAAGGGCTTCTCTGAGAACTTCTTCCTTATTTTCTCTTAATTTTGTTTGTAGATATGCAACAGATTTAGCAAAAGGCCATTCTCTGCAATCTAGAAACAGAACAGTGTACCAGTCTAAATCATCACCACAAGAGTCAAAAGGTAAGTCACTAATCATCTGAAGCAAGTCTTCATCATAATCTTCATCTTCACAGTCTGAATCAGACTCATACAGCTTTCTGTAATGTGACAGCCACTGCTCTATAATAGAATGCATATCTGTTTCATCACTAACTGGATTTGTACCAGACAATTTTTTCAAAACTTCCATTATATCTTTCAAATTGTCATTAAAAATTTTTTCTTGATCGAATAACCAAGCATAAAAAAAGTTTCTGAATTTTACCCAATTCTCTGCCAATATCATAATAGTTTTATTTCTACTAAGTTTTGTTTGAATGTCTGCTTGTTGGATTGCACCATAAGATGTCCAGGGTATGTTTTCTAAAAACCGAGCAGACAAACGTAATTCTAACAACACATAATTCCCCCAGATCAATAATTTTTCACCAATGCTAATTATAACTTCTTGAAGATCATCTTGAATTATTTTCCCTAAAAGCTGGGACTGAGTCAGGTGTGTCATTATTAGTTCAATGATTTGAGGCCATTTCTTTTCAGCTGCATTCGAAAAACATATATTTGGCCTGAAGCAACATGCAAAAGCTGCCTGAACTGAAAATTTAACAGTTGGCAAATTCCATAAGTATAAAGCAGCACTTATCTTTGAAAGATGTTGCAGGGTGATATCAATTTTAATATTGTTCACATCATCCATGATGAAAGATTTAAATAGTCCCTAAAATAAAAGTTTGTTGTTGAAGCATTTGCAAGCTACCAATTTAAACATTATATACAATTCTTAATAATAAAAATATACCTGTGTTCTAAAAACTGCTCCGAATTAATATCAAAAGACTGATTTCAAAATCAGCAGAAAAATTAAAAATGAAAAGCCATGTTCTCAGGAGCTATGGTTGAAGGAAGAAAATCACTTTAGGTTTAGACAAAGAACCCGTATTCTTTCAGTTAAAAAGTAGAGAAAAAAATGTATACAAACTGCTGTTTGACAATGACAAAAACAAACACACACAATGGCCCAAATACATTCAGGAGGCCCTGAATTTAACGCAAACGTTTTCCGCCGCAGCGCTGCATGTCATAAAAATATCCTCTGCAAAAGCCATAAAAAAAGCAATAAAACGATTTTTTTTAAATCCTATGCTGATTTTTTCTGGATTAAAATTAGTGATTTAGGCCTGTAATGCTTGCACCCTAAGCTTTTAAAAGCACCAAATTTTTTCTTAGCAATTAAGTAAATGAATGGGGGAAATTTTTGCAACCAGCGCCATCTGGTTAGTTCACCTAGTACAGCCCTCATTGGTCCACCATGTTTTAGACATAATTGTTTTAACCAATAGCGAGATCGTCTCCGGTCTGTAATTTTAAAAATAAACATAATATGTCGCTATATTTTTTAAATTATTGAATATTAATTCTAAATCATATTGCAAGAGAAACTTTTCTTACGACTTCGAACTTTCAAAAGAACTCTCTTTCATTCTTTGTCGCAGTGAAATGCAGTGAGTCTAAAAATTATTAAGTATTACTGTTTTCTTGCTCCTTAACCTAACTACGTTGCTTTCTTTTTTCAGAAGGAAGGAAAACTTCTAAATCATGAGTCCTGAAAATGTCAAATTCGATTTGTCGTTACAAAAGTTGTCAAGTATTGCTATAGCCATAAGATTTTGGGAGAAACCAGATGTTAAAGAGAAAATTCGGAATTGTGGCAGTGATTACTGGTTTGATGAAAATACGGAAACCTTTTCTAAAGGTCAAGATCTTATTAATTATATTTTCCAACAACTGGGTTTGTTACAATTCCCTGTGATTCTCTTAGATAAAATTAAGATTTTAATCGTTAAATTGGGACGAAAAATTTACTCTTGGAGAAAATATGTTAATGAGACTCTAAAACTTGATTTAAGATATGCAGAAAAGATTTATTGGACTTCTTGCGGTGATATCAATGAGTTAAAAATTTTGAAAACATGTTGGCTAAGAGAGCAAGAACTTTCTCGAGTCTGCTGTTTTATGAGCAATAAATTGTTTTGCATCGCTACAAGTTATGCTGAGGAAAATTATGTGGCAAAAAATATGGAAAAGTTTAAAAAGGAAATTTTTTCTTTCATTAATCGCACACAGCAAAAGCAGCATTGGAGCCCATATGCTGTCATTTCTACATGGATATTGTTTTGTACTAGTGAAACAAAAGAGTCTGCACTAAAACTTTTTAGAAGTTTTAAAACAGTACCTAACCAACTTCCAGCAAAATATTTATTTGAAAAGTGTGTGAATAAAAACTGGGACTTTGGAGCAATGTATTTCTGGAAGAAACTTGATATCAATAATGAGAGGCAAATAGTAACAGTGGAAACTGCCAAAACATTACTTGAGAATTTGAGTTTTGACTTTGATAATAATACAGATTGGGGCACTGAAAAAAAATTTAAACTGCTTTTGTTTTTAATTAAAAAAATGCCAAAGATTGTAAGAGTAGAATTTTTAATGCAGAACTTTTATGATATTTTTAAATTATGCATGATGATTTGGCCGTATCAGGATCTTTGCCAAAAGTTTTTAAGTGAAATGATAGACCATGTTCCTGACCAGTCATATAATCTCTTAAAGCTGATGATTAAACATTCGGAATATGATTGTAGTAAATCCGTGTATTTTGCAAGAACTCAAAGCTGCAATGAAATTTTACAAATTGTGATGGAAAGAGTTCCGAAAGAAGTAAAATATAATTTCTTCATTAGGGAGGAGTATTTAAAATTTTGGAATTTGCTCAAATGTATGGATTTTAAAACTGTGGCGTTGGTTATATCTGATCCAGATTTGAAAGAGTTTCAAAAGGAATTAGTGAATAAAAGCTTTATTTATTTTCAAAAGTTGGTGTATGAGCATGAATTTAAAAACTTACGTAAATTTTTCGAAAATTTAAAGATTAAAGTGGATTTAAAATCATTTAAGGAGCATAAGACAGTGCTGACTCAATTTTTGCTCCTTGGGAAGATGGATCTAGCTGACCAGTATTTAAATTGGTTGTCTGATTCTGATGCAGAAAAAAATGGCATAAAGAACCAAGTGGATGCAGAAGATTATTGCGTAGCATTTTTTCGAAAAAATAAATTCGAAGCAGCTGCAAAATTTTTAGAATGGAGATTCAATGGTGAAGTAAAAGAAATTGAAAATTTAAAAGAAACTTTGAAGCGTGACGATTTCGTGGCGAAGAAAATGCTTCAAATTTGGGGGAGTAATAGTTCCAGCAACGATAGATCAACCTTTGCTAAAAAATCTACTGAGTTGCTAAATTTTTTCTTAAAATCGGAAGAAGAAATTATCCAATTTAAAAAGAAATTAGTCAAAGATGAGTCAATAGTAGAAAGATATTGGGATGCTTTATTTTATGAGAAAACTTTTAAAGACTTCGATGATTTTCTAAAATATTGTTTGTTTACATCAGATAGAATAATAAGGGAGAAAAGGCGCATAGCTGAGGACATGGGTTGGTGGATTGATACTTTCGTATTAGAAAAAAGTAAATTTCTCATGATTGACAATTTGCTCGACTGGGTGTGTTTGGACGAAGAAAGCAAAAAAAAATTAATAATGAATTACATGAGAAAGGCCGAAGCCTCGATCTGCATCCAAGTTTTTAAAAACTATCAGACATCGGATCCTCGTGACACAATTAAATTTTTTAATAACTGGATTGATGAGACTGTTTACATTTCAGCATTTAAGCTGCAATTAGACGAATGCGATTTAGTTGAACCGAATGTAATTAAATGTATAAAATTTTTGTTGAGAAAGAGAGAAGCAGGCGACAGTGTAAAAGAGGCGCATCTTTTGAAATATTTGAAATTTGACAACATCTGTCAAAAGACACATTCAAGAGACCCTGTTGATGTGGAAGGCGATTATGATTCAGGAAGCAATGATGATTTTAAAAACGACTCATCAGATTTGACAGATTCAACAGAAGATTTTTAAATTTTTTTTTACATTGGCTGGAGGTATGTTAAGATTTATATGCATAATAAACTGGCATATACAGCAACAAGCAGAAACATGTATCGATGATTATACATTTTTGAAAGTAAGTCAATTTTCAAAAAGAAGTTGCATCCGCAAAATAAGAAATCATCATCGCTACAAACTAACATTGATCTTACTGGAAGATTCGAGTTAATCTTTGAATTTGAAACTGAGATAGAAAATAGGTCAAGAGCTCGTTTCTTCAAAATGTGCTCGGATGAAGAAATAAGCTTGGCTGTTTTTAGTAAAATACAATTGCATCTATTTAATCATTCTTAATGCTTTGTTGATAACTAGAAAGTTTGGAATAAGTTATTAAAGTTAAACTTTTTATTTAAGTGTGAAAATGGATGAAATATGTGTTCTTTGGCTTCTGAAAGTAAAAATTTGTTTATTTTATTTTAAAATTTTGTAAAATAATGAATAAAAGATTGTTTTAATAATTTTATTTTATTCCTAATTAAATAAAATATTTCCTTTGTTAAATTAAATTCAGTTCCGTTGTCTCATTGCATTATTTTTTAATTGTCAAAATGACTCGAGTTTCCTGTTAAACTAAGATTATGGAGAAGAAAGATCCTCAATGCATTACACAACTAAATAATGTATACACTCAATGCATCGATTTTAACATGGTTGCTTTAGAAAATGGTTCTGATCTTTCGGTTAGGGGCACGATCATATAAACAGGTCTGGAAACTAGGGGTAAAAAAGTGTCTTCTTTATTGAAGCCATTTTTCATTCTGTATTTTGATCAATAGATAGCGCCTCCTGCTTGTAGTCAGATCATGTGACCAACAATAATAACATGGTGGTTGACAACAAACTAAATATAAATATGAAATAAAGAACAAGGTTAGGTTAATTTGAAAAATAAAGAGAAAATAAGTAATTTTGGGAACATAAACAATTTTAAACTTATAAACAACAATTATAAAAAAAAAATTATATTGGGATATGGCAGCATATCCCTACGTAGGACTACGTCTATGGGGTACTGTTTTAATATTACTAAATTTAAACAATAAAACAATTTAAAAAATTTTATGATAAAAAAATAAAAAAAAAAAATGTTAATAATATTAAAAAAAATTATATTTTTGAAAAAGGACAGTGTGTCAAAAGAAATTTGGTGCAGTTGTCTCAAAAGAAATTTGCCCCAGGACCGTGAAACCTATTAGTCTAACATTGAAACACCGCACCACCTCGCTTCCGCCCCCCAAGATCGTCGCGTGACATCTTCAGTCTTCAGAGTGAAACACCGCAACACCTCCGTTTTTCGCCCCCAAAACCGTGGTATGACACTTTTTAGTCTTAAAGAGTGAAACACCGCAACACCTCGGTTTTCGCCCCCAAGACCGTGGCATGACACCTTTTATTTAGTCTTACAGTGAAACACCACAACACCTCGCTTTCGCCCCCCATGACCGTGACACCTATTAGTCTTAGAGTGAAACCGCAACACCTCGCTTTCGCCCCCCCCGACCATGACACCTTTTAGTCTTAGAGTGAAACACCGCAACACCTCGGTTTCGCCCCCCGAGACCGTGGCACCTTTTAGTCTTATGAGTGAAACACGGCAACACCTCGCTTTTGCCCTCAATGACCGTGACATCTTTTAGTCATAGAGTGAAACACCGCAACACCTCGGTTTCGCCCCCCGAGACCGTGGCACCTTTTAGTCTTATGAGTGAA
Organism: Liposcelis bostrychophila; assembly: GCA_037577465.1. NCBI lineage: Eukaryota > Metazoa > Arthropoda > Insecta > Psocodea > Liposcelididae > Liposcelis > Liposcelis bostrychophila. Next base: position 10,077,805 of record CM075207.1, read on the forward strand.
ACACCGCAACACCTCGCTTTTGCCCCCAATGACCGTGACATCTTTTAGTCTTAGAGTGAAACACCGCAACACCTCCGTTTTTCGCCCCCAAAACCGTGGTATGACATCTTTTAGTCTTATGAGTGAAACACCGCAACACCTCGCTTTTCCCCCCATAACCGTGACATCTTTTAGTCTTAGAGTGAAACACCCAACACCTCCGTTTTTCGCCCCCAAAACCGTGGTATGACATCTTTTAGTCTTATGAGTGAAACACCGCAACACCTCACTTTTCCCCCCATAACCGTGACATCTTTTAGTCTTAGAGTGAAACACCGCAACACCTCGGTTTTCGCCCCCAAGACCGTGGCATGACACCTTTTATTTAGTCTTACAGTGAAACACCACAACACCTCGCTTTCGCCCCCCATGACCGTGACACCTTTTAGTCTTAGAGTGAAACCGCAACACCTCGCTTTCGCCCCCCCCCCCCCCGACCATGACACCTTTTAGTCTTAGAGTGAAACACCGCAACACCTCGGTTTCGCCCCCCAAAACCGTGGCACCTTTTAGTCTTATGAGTGAAACACCGCAACACCTCGCTTTTGCCCCCAATGACCGTGACATCTTTTAGTCTTAGAGTGAAACACCGCAACACCTCCGTTTTTCGCCCCCAAAACCGTGGTATGACATCTTTTAGTCTTATGAGTGAAACACCGCAACACCTCGCTTTTCCCCCCATAACCGTGACATCTTTTAGTCTTAGAGTGAAACACCGCAACACCTCGCTTTTCCCCCCATAACCGTGACATCTTTTAGTCTTAGAGTGAAACACAGCAACACCTCGGTTTTCGCCCCCAAGACCGTGGCATGACACCTTTTATTTAGTCTTACAGTGAAACACCACAACATCTCGCTTTCGCCCCCCATGACCGTGACACCTTTTAGTCTTATAGTGAAACCGCAACACCTCGCTTTCGCCCCCCCCGACCATGACACCTTTTAGTCTTAGAGTGAAACACCGCAACACCTCGGTTTCGCCCCCCGAGACCGTGGCACCTTTTAGTCTTATGAGTGAAACACCGCAACACCTCGCTTTTGCCCCCAATGACCGTGACATCTTTTAGTCTTAGAGTGAAACACCGCAACACCTCCGTTTTTCGCCTCCAAAACCGTGGTATGACATCTTTTAGTCTTATGAGTGAAACACCGCAACACCTCGCTTTTCCCCCCATAACCGTGACATCTTTTAGTCTTAGAGTGAAACCGCAACACCTCGCTTTCGCCCCCCCCGACCATGACACCTTTTAGTCTTAGAGTGAAACACCGCAACACCTCGCTTTTCCCCCCATAACCGTGACATCTTTTAGTCTTAGAGTGAAACACCGCAACACCTCGGTTTTCGCCCCCAAGACCGTGGCATGACACCTTTTATTTAGTCTTACAGTGAAACACCACAACACCTCGCTTTCGCCCCCCCCGACCATGACACCTTTTAGTCTTAGAGTGAAACACCGCAACACCTCGGTTTCGCCCCCCGAGACCGTGGCACCTTTTAGTCTTATGAGTGAAACACCGCAACACCTCGCTTTTGCCCCCAATGACCGTGACATCTTTTAGTCTTAGAGTGAAACACCGCAACACCTCGGTTTCGCCCCCCGAGACCGTGGCACCTTTTAGTCTTATGAGTGAAACACCGCAACACCTCCGTTTTTCGCCCCCAAAACCGTGGTATGACATCTTTCAGTCTTATGAGTGAAACACCGCAACACCTCGCTTTTCCCCCCATAACCGTGACATGTTTTAGTCTTAGAGTGAAACACCACAACACCTCGCTTTCCCCCCCATGACCGTGACATCTTTTAGTCTTAATCTTTAATTAACGAAATAAAAGTGCTCTTTTAGGTGCGAACCAACAAATAAACGAACAGAAATCTCCAGGTTACGGGGTATGACGTAGTCCTACGTCAAAAACATTTTTGTGTCCTAGAAGGCCTTGGTTTCAAAATGGAAGTTGTCACATGACTTGACTACATACAGTTCCTGCCATCTATTGATTGAAGTTCGGAAGTAAAAACAGCGTCAATAAAGAGGACACAAGAGCACATATAAACGGTATACAAGTTTCCAGACCTGTTTATATGATCGTGGTTAGGGGTCATGTACATATTACGTAAGCATGTTAAGGGGGGGGGAGGGGGTACCGTAAATGCTTACGACACCTTACCAAGGGGAGGGGTGGGGTTTCACACTTTCTTACGTAAGCTTTTTTCTACTCTGACCAGGAATTTTTGAAAATAAAATAAATAATTAATTAATTAATTTCATGTTTTTTTTTAAATATTGTAAATGTTGCGGTGAGCTAATATTACATTATTTTGTTATCGTCTAAATAAAGGTAACCTTCTCTTTAATTTTTCTCAATATAGGTGTTTATATTGGTTTATTTCAGTTCCTTGAATTATGGGGAAAATTACCGAAGTCGAGTGCCGTTGGTTTCATAAAAAAAAAAAAAAAATTATATTGGGATATGGCAGCATATCCCTACGTAGGACTACGTCTATGGGGTACTGTTTTAATATTATGGTAAATCGTAAACAAAACAAACGGACATTAATAAAATCCATGGCAACCGTTTTTCACGTTGCCAACGGATTTAATCAATATTTTGTTTACCGATCAAATTTTTCGCAGTAACGGTTTTTTTTTTCAAACGTTTTTTACGGATCTTTTTTTTATTTAAATTAATAAAATGGGAATGGGTAGTGAATATTAAGGTAATTTTAGCGTTGTAAATGTTGTAGTGGGAAAAGTTTGTGATTTGTGGTTTATTTTTTTTAAATTTTTTTGATTTCAGAATTACGTTGTTAAATTTTGAGAAGGATCGCAAACAGTGAGATTTTGGTTGCATCGTGTGTTATTATAATTGTAATGTTTTAGGAACTCTGTAGGTTTACGTATTCCGATCGTGTACGATTTCTGAAAATAATTATTATATGTGCTATTAATTTAAATTTTTTTTCTAGGAGAGTTTATGGATTAGTGTTGTTTGTCGGGACTTATAAGGAGAGGATCTACCCTAAGGCAATATTATGTGAATTTCAAATTTTAAAGGAAAACAAGGAGGAAAGAATCGGGGTTTGGTTACGTGTCGTCACACAAAGCTTTTGCTGCGGTTATTCAAATCGCCTTAATTTGAATCGCGTTTTACGTATACCAATTTGAAGTTTTTACTGATTACGAAAGTACTGAAAATAATTTTTAACGGTCGTGTGGGTGCGTTCTAACTTGCATTGAGAGGAAAGGTGCACGTGGTGTTGAGCCTAGCCCGACACATAGAAAATATGTGCTACCACAATGATATTACATGGAAAATGTATCATTATTCTCTACCAGGGAATGTTGATTTAGTAAAATAGAAATTCTTTTTACCTATATTCATTTTAACATAGCAAATGTTAAGTTGTCATTACTATTGCACAGTGGTTTTTTAAAATGATATAAATGTCAGTATCACTGAAAATTTGATATCGCACCCATCGGTTAATCAGTATCACACTGGCGGGGTATTGGTTCGTTTCGATTATTTTTTTGAAATAACATTAGTTTTTAAATATAAAGTCGTTAAAACTTACGTATATTTATTCTTTCTTCCAGGTTATCATTTAGAGAATAATAGTGGAATTCATTTTTTTTTTTTGCTGCAAATTCTAAAAAGCTGCTGGGCTGAGTTTTACTGTATTTTAATAAATTTATTTGTCAAATCATTTTTATTTCTGGGTTTTTATCGATATGTTGGGTAACAACGGATTAAGCCCTTTTTCTACAAGAGGAAGTGACGACGACGAGAAGCGAGGAAGGAAAAGGAAAAATGAAATGGATCCAACAGCAGATGGCAAAAAAATTCGGTTGGAAAGAGCAAAAAAAAGGATGCGAGAAAAAAGGAGCCAAGAAACTCCAGAACAGAAGAAAATTCGTTTGGAAAAAGAAAAACAGAGGATTAAAATGAAACGGATTAACGAAAAAGAAGAAGAAAAAATAATTCGTTTAGAAAAGGCAAGAAAAAAGATGGAAGAAAAACGGAAGAACGAAACGGAAGAAGAGAAGAGGATTCGGCTGGAGAAGGCAAAGGAAAAGATGGAAGAAAAACGGAAGAACGAAACGGAAGAAGAGAAGAGGATTCAGCTGGAGAAGGCAAAAGAAAGGATGAAAAAGAAACGGAACAACGGTACAGCAACACCGGAACAAGGAATATTCGACGAATTTCAAAAAATGTTTTACGAAAACGAATTCGGTCACGCTTGCAGCGTGTGCGATCGCTTGTGGTTCCGAAAGGATCTCAAAACAGCTCCTGCAGAACATTTTCCGCTGTTAGAAGAAGAATTTCCAGGTGAAAACGTGAAAATATTTGTTCTTTGCAACAACTGCTTGGAAAATGTCAGAGTGAATAAAATTCCGTCAATGTCCCGGTCAAACGGTTTCAAATATCCGCAGCGTCCGCCTAATTTGCCTCCCTTGAATTCGGTTACGGCGCGGATAGTATCACCGCGATGCCCTTTTATGCAAATCCGTCGATACAAGGTTTACGGTACGTATAAAATCATTACCACAAGCAAGTCCACAAGCACACTTTTACGTGTTACAAAAAGGGAGACAACACGTGCCGTTTTAATATACCATACTGGCCTTCGGAGGAAACCAGGATACTATTGCCGATGCCGAAGAACGATGGGCGACGAGATCATTTAAAAAAAAGATCGGTCGAATTGAAAAAAGTTTTAGAAACCAAAGTGTACGACAGTTTTGAAGATTTTTTACGTGACAACCGGATGGATCTAGAATATTATCTGAACGTCATCAGGGCATCGATCAAAAGGGCGACAGTCGTTTTTCGCCGTAAGACCAACGAAATTTGGACGAACACGTTTAATCCGGCGATCGCCTCGATTTTGAACGCTAATATGGATCTTCAATTCGTTCTCGACGAATATTCGTGCGCGGCGTATATGACGCAATATCTCAACAAAAGTTCTAGAGGCATTGGCGATCTGCAGCGACAGCTCGTTCAATTTCAACAAGAACATCCGGAGCAAGACTTCACGTGTTTTCTGAAGAGCCTCGGAATTAAAATGCTGAACGCGGTGGAAATGAGCGCCCAGGAAGCGGCGTGGTATTTGTTGCGACAGCCGATGGCGGAATCCAGCCGAGAAGTAGTATTTATACCGACGACCTGGCCGCACGAAAGAATCAAATGCCACAAACGAAAAACGCAAATGGATGCGGAGAATTTGGAAATGGATTCGACGGACGTTTGGACCAAAAACATTATAGAAAAATACGAAGATAGGTTGAACCGATCCGACGACCTCAAGGACGTCTGCCTGGCTGATTTTGCTACGAAATACACGGCTGTCAGAGGATCGAAGAACACGTACAGGCTCAGGGAAAAACCTCGGATATTAAGATACGTGAGGTACGAGCTACAAGATTTGCTCAATCACAAGAGGGAAATGGTCCTGCTTTACGTTCCTTTTAAAAACGAACTATTAGACGTTTTAGATAGAAACAAATTCGAGGCGATTTTCAACGAACGGGAGAAGGAAATCCTACGGAAGAGGGAAGAATACGAAATCGGTCTGGATATCGAAAAACTTGAAGGTGAACTGGAAAAAATGGAAGCCAACGACGGATGCGAGCACGAAGACGATGAAACATGTTTCGAAAACAATCTTTCGTTGGATGCTAACATGGACGACATCCATGTTATCGATTCTCCGTTAAGTTCGATTATAAAACAAAAACAAAACGTCATGACGAAAGAAGAGTATTGCATAGCCATGAGGACAACGAATCAGGAACAACTAGACCTTATTTTGCATAACATCCTCTCTATTCATGCTCCGCCCGACGAGAAGTTTCCTATGCAAATCTTCTTCACAGGACCCGCGGGATCTGGAAAAACGTTTACTTTAAAGTTGTTAATGGAGACTTACAACCGATTCACATTATCGCACAAATCCGACTTAAACGCTTACGTTGCGTGCGCCTCTACGGGGAAAGCAGGAGTCAGTCTCGGCGGTACCACTTTGCACAGTGCGTTTCGATTGACTCGATCTAGGAAGAAGAACCAAAGTTACGGCTTGAGTCACCAGACATTGCAGTCGTATAGGTATCATTTTGCTCCTGTGAAAATAGTTATCGTGGACGAGGTGAGTATGGTTGGCGCGAATATCTTGCATGAGTTGCACACAAGATTGGCGGACATCACGGGGAATTTCGACGATCCTTTTGGAGGTATGAACATCATTTTTTGTGGCGACCTTCGTCAGCTACCTCCCGTGAGAGCCACGCCGGTTTACAAGCCTTTAAAAACTTCTTTTTCTGGTGCATTCCTTTGGCAATGTTTGGATTTTTATCCTCTGAAAACGGTGATGCGCCAATCGAATGTCTATTTTTCGAATCTTTTGACGAAAATCGGGAATGGAGAACCTCTTTTAACCGAGGAAAGAGACATTCTAAACAGTCGTTTTCGTCACAAAGAATGGTGTCAGACCAATGTTCCCGAAGCTATCAGATTATATCACCGCAACGAAGATGTGGACGCGTACAACGCATGCGCTATCGAGGGAACCGACCAGGTCGCTGCCGACGATACATTTTCGGGATATAGAGATCAAGATGGTTTAGATAGCGGCAAAAAAGCTTTATACGAGAAAATTATCGGAGATACAGGAAACCTTCCTCATGTGCTAAAGTTACAGGTCGGGAAACCTTACATGATAACATGCAACGTCGATGTTTCAGACGGAATCGTAAATGGTGCTATAGGCGTACTAAAGCACATCCAGTACGAGGATGGGACTATAAAACGTTTATGGTTGCAGTTCGACTCGCAACACATAGGTCCCAAATCCAAATTAAAATCGAGACCTCTCGTCGCTATGTTTCCCAAAGTTTTAAGCCCAAATTGGATCGCCATAACGAAACGCTCGGCAAACATCAAGATAACCTCGGAGATGAAATGTCGTCGGATACAGTACCCTTTGGTCCCGGCCATGGCCATTACCATTCACAAATCCCAAGGGGGCACTTTTAGGGAAATTGTGATTGATTACGATTCGGAGTTGGATCAACAACTGGTCTACGTCGCGCTATCTCGCGTCACTTCACTAGATGGTCTCTACTTGACCAATGTAAAGAACGATTTTAATTTTTATCACAGCACTGCATGCGATACACCACGGATGAAGGACCTGAGACGTGAATTGTTGAGATTAAATCAACACCGATTTGAAACAATTGGCGAAACGTTAAGAAATTTTGTAACTAAAACGTGTGATTTTAAATTCATTTTAATAAACGTGCAAAGCTTAGGAGCTCATTTTTCCGATCTTGAGTGTGATGATCTATATCAGAAATTGACATCCTAGGGCTAACCGAAACGTGGTTGTCAAACACCTGTCGCCAAAAAATAGAAGGTTTCACGTGCGTATCACAAGAACTAAGGCAAAACGTAAAATCCGGAGGAGTAGCCATTTACAAAAATAATGAAACCAGTCTCAACATTTCCGCATTTCACACCGGGGTTCCAGGATTACTCAATGTTCCAGATGCTGAACAACAGGACGAACTCGGGGATGTATGCGCCGTGACTATTTGCGCCAACGGCAAAACTATTGTTCTTTACACCGTATACATATCACCCGGAAAGCCTGTGGACAAAATCAAAACATTTTTAAAGCGATTTGTAGTTTCCGGCACGCTGCCAATATTGCTTATCGGCGATCTTAATTTAGACATTAAAGAACCCGCAGGAAAAGAGTTTGTTATATTCATGGAGGAACACCTAGGTTTGACATTAAACTCATCTCGTACCTCCACAACTTTAAACAACACGGTCATTGATACCGTGTTTTCCCGGAACATCGAACATGTTCTGTGTCAAAATTATATATCTTATTTCACGTATCATCGTCCCATCGCAACGCTTGTTACATCGGAGTCTACAGGGTGTCACAGAAGTTTCTGACCTAACGTACTGATAAGTTTCGGACCTAACGTACTGATAGCCTTTAGCCCGATTTCGGATATTATTAGGAGAGTATCAAGGAAAACAACTTTGGTATAGGGGGGGTCAGAAACTTCTGTGACACCCTGTACAACATAAGAATTCCCAGGGTATTCCAAAGTTAAATCTACCAGAAACTAAAATTCTATCCAAATTTGTCCAAATTTTCGTGATTTTTTCTTTAATTCATCATTAATTTTTCTAAATTATCCGTTAATTTTTTTAAGTCAAAATTTTAATTAAAGTCTTCAAATTTAAAATTTAAACATTAAAACAATGCTTTAACTCATATTCTTGTTAATTTAATTTTAAGCTCATTTCTTGTAAATCTAATTAAATGAAATTTCAAATAGCCAAAATATTATTTAAAGTTTTTGTAGTTAGGCCTAAATTATTATTATTTAATTGTTATTATTTAGTTATTATTAAAATTTGAAATTTTGACTATATTTTGACCATAAATTTTTTAAAATTCTCTAAGTACCTAACATTAAGCTCATTAAGCTTATAGCTCATTAAGCTTAAGCTTATAGCTTAACTTGCTCTTTTTTCTCGAAAATTATATAAATTTGAAATTTTGACTATATTTTGACCATAAATTTTTTAAAATTCTCAAAAGGTAAAATTTTAATATTAATATATTAATAAATAATTTAATAATTTTTTAGGTGCGAACCAACAAATAAACGAACAGAAATCTCCAGGTTACGGGGTATGATAGCTCATTGAGCTTAAGCTTATAGCTTAACTTATAAAAAATAAGCTATAAGCTCATTAAGCTTATAGCTCATTAAGCTTATATATTAATAAATAATTTAATAATTTTTTAGGTGCGAACCAACAAATAAACGAACAGAAATCTCCAGGTTACGGGGTATGACGTAATAAAGCTTTTTATGACGTAATAAGCTTATAGCTTATTAAGCTTATAGCTCATTAAGCTTATAGCTCATTAAGCTTATATATTAATAAATAATTTAATAATTTTTTAGGTGCGAACCAACAAATAAACGAACAGAAATCTCCAGGTTTAAGCTTATAGCTCATTAAGCTTATATATTAATAAATAATTTAATAATTTTTTAGGTGCGAACCAACATTAAGCTTATAGCTCATTAAGCTTATATATTAATAAATAATTTAATAATTTTTTAGGTGCGAACCAACAAATAAACGAACAGAAATCTCCAGGTTTAAGCTTATAGCTCATTAAGCTTATATATTAATAAATAATTTAATAATTTTTTAGGTGCGAACCAACAAATAAACGAACAGAAATCTCCAGGTTACGGGGTATGACGTAATAAAGCTTTTTATGACGTAATAATAAGCTTATAGCTCATTAAGCTTACAGCTCATTAAGCTTATAGCTCATTAAGCTTATAGCTCATTAAGCTTATAGCTCATTAAGCTTATAGCTCATTAAGCTTATATATTAATAAATAATTTAATAATTTTTTAGGTGCGAACCAACAAATAAACGAACAGAAATCTCCAGGTTACGGGGTATGACGTAATAAAGCTTTTTATGACGTAATAATAAGCTTATAGCTCATTAAGCTTACAGCTCATTAAGCTTATAGCTCATTAAGCTTATAGCTCATTAAGCTTATAGCTCATTAAGCTTATAGCTCATTAAGCTTATATATTAATAAATAATTTAAAATTTTTTAGGTGCGACCAACAAATAAACGAACAGAAATCTCCAGGTTACGGGGTATGACGTAGTCCTACGTCAAAAAAAAAAAAAACTTACGTAATATGAAGGGGGGGGGGGTTGCCAAAATCTTACTCATGCTTACACACGGGGGAGGGGGTTGAAAATGGCAAAAAAAATGCTTACGTAATATGTACATGACCCCTTAAGTCAATGTTTCATATAACATCTTCCTTTATTTAAAACTTCTTACCTTTCAATAAGATTATGCACCATCATTTCATTTGGTATTTTTTTCTTCTTTTTAATCACATTTTCAGGAAAAAAAAAACCACGAAAATAACAAGAAAAAGGAAGTCGCCGCCATCGTTGTTTACAAATCTCAACGACCAATCAAACAGCGACTCGCGTACAAGTAGCGCTTACCGTGGCGGAAAGGAAGAACTAATTTTCGTGTAGTTAAACCACGGTCGTACAGACAGGTCCGGAAACTTCCTATGCCGTTCATGTCCCCGCTTAACTACGCCCATTTTAGTTCTAAAATGGGCTACTGGCGGCGCTGCGATCTTGAGAGCCGCAACGTGTCTAATCGTATAAGTTGGGACCATGCATAGTCTTTTAAACAGGTCAGGAAACTTACCCCCCCGAAAGTGTCCGGCTTAAGTATACGAATTTTAGTTCGGTGAAGCAGGCAACAGATGGCGCAGCGATCTTTCGGGACGTACATTAAAACCGATTATAGTTGCCTCTGTAATTAATGTTTTCAAATGACGTGTATTATTTTTTGATGTATTACACCTTTAATTGCTTTTTAAATATACTTCAAATAGCTTTTTACGCGTTTTGCTATGCGTATGCACTATATTTAACATTTAATACTGAAAAAAAATTTACCTCAGAGATTATAAACACAATCCCCTATAATTGTTTTGAAATAATTGCAACGACCAATGAAAAGCGTCCTGAATACAACTAGCGCTACGGGTGGTAATTGGGCGGAACTAAAATCTGTGCAGTTAAGCCGGACACCGTCTCCCATACATTTAAGATAGGAGTTTCCTGACCTGTTTAAAAGACTATGATGGCAGCACACAGCCGTATAGACGTTTATACGCGTTTATATGGCCATGGTCCCAACTTATATGATTAGACGTTGCGGCTCTCAAGATCGCAGAGCCGCCAGTGGCCCATTTTAGAACTAGAAGGTGCGTAGTTAAGCGGGACATGAACCGCATAGGAAGTTTCCAGACCTGTCTATACGACCGTGAAATCAACGCTTTAAAAATTAAGGAAATGGAACTCAAAGAGGATAAGAGGCAGCTGATATCAGCTAACGAATACTTGCTGAAAGGAAAGAATGGCCTAGAAATGGAGAATAATGATTTAAAAAAACATAATGTAGAATTACTTGCCGAGCAGAAAAGACTTAGAGATGTTATATCCTATAAGATTCATTAGTGGAAGATCTTCAGTCCCAGGTCGATCTTCTGTCTGTAATGGAAGAAGTAAGTGATAAGGTAAAAGCACCAATTATTGACCAGGCACCAATTACTGACCAGTCCATAAGCTAAACACGATTTCCTTTTATGGTATACGTGTTTAGCTTATGGTCTGGTCAGTAATTGGTGCCTGGTCAATAATTGGTGCTTTTACCTTATTTCAGTATCTTCTAATAAACTTTTTTTTTTTTTTTTTTTTATGAGCAAAAACATTGCAAGTGCTAATCAATCAAATGAATCAAGCTCATCAAATGAAACAGATGGGAAACAACTGACTTCAAAAATCAACAATATTACCACATCTTGTTCTTCATCATTGAAGAGTTTTCTTTTCAACGAATGGTTAATTGAAAACTCTGCAGTAGGCGATTTAAATCCTGAGAAATTTAGTGGAGAAAAAGCATTTGCCAGAACCGAAGGCAGAGGAACCAAATCTCCTACTTCTTCTTCTTCTTCTTAGTCCTTTACTCGATTACGAGCGTGGTGATCTCTCACATACACCTGTGCGTGCGCTCACAGGCATACGGGACCTACAGTTTAACGCCGGTTCCGAACGGCTATTTCTGAGAGATTACGAGGCAATTACCGCTCGGTGGTTTGCCATTGCCTTCCGAGGGTGGACCGTTGATTTTCTGACTAGCGCACTAGTTTGACCTGAGAAAAATTCCTAGCTGTGAACTAGGATAGAAGCACGACGCGTCGCATCTCATGATTGAGAGTCGAGCGCGCTATGAACTAGGCTACGGGCCACCACATTAAGTGATATTTCAGTATCTTCTAATTAACTTTTTTTTTTTTTTTAAAGCATCTCCTAATAAACTTTTTTTTTTTATACAATAAAATGAGTAGCAATGGGGAATAGGTTTGAGAAGTCTTGAGTCTTGAGCCTTGAGTCTTGAGGAGTCTATTCCTGATTTTGAAGCTTCTTGAAGTACTGGGTGTTCTCTTCTGGAATTTGTAAAAAGAGGTTTTAATATAAAAATTTACAAAGAACATATACTAATATGCAGAATTTTGCTTGTAAAATTTTAGGGGTCATGTACACTTACGTAAGCATGTAAGGGGGGGGGAGGGGGTCTCGTAAATGCTTACGACACCTTACCAAGGGGAGGGGGGGGGTCTCAAACTCTTACGTAAGCTTTTTTCTACTCTGACCAGGAATTTTTGAAAATAAAATAAATAACATTAATTAATTTCATTTCATTTTTCTTAAAATATTGTAAATGTTGCGGCGAGCTAATATTGATTATTTTGTTACCGTCTAAATAAAGGTACCTTCTCTTTCATTTTTCTCATATAGGTGTTTATATTGGTTTTTTTCAGTTTCGAATTATGGAGACATTACCGAATCAAGTGCCGTTGTTCATAAAAAAAAAAAAAAAAAAAAAACTTACGTAATATGGAGGGGGGGGGGGGGGTTTCCAAATCTTACTCATGCTTACAACGGGGGGGGGAGGGGGTTGAAAAAATGGAAAAAAAAATGCTTACGTAATATGTACATGACCCCTTAATGTTTTTTTTTTTTTTTTTTTTTTTTTGTAATTTTTTTCATATTTTGGTAAACCTTTTTAATTAGGGAAAATGGCCGCTAATATAATTATTATTTTTCCAAGCATTAATTATAAGAATCATAGTGAAAACCATAGTGTGCTCAATCGGCCTACGAAAATTCGTCCGACTCGCGCATGACGTCATATGTCAGAATTTTGAAGCCATTTCTTCTGCTTCGGTTTGTTTCTTATACATTGCTCTTATGGCATAGAGCAGAAGAAATCTTTTCAAAAGTCTGACATATTACGTCACAAGTCAGACAATCACGTGGTACATCCTGCGCTTGAGCACACTATGGTTTTCACTATGATAAGAATTATCAAAATTAAATGCCTTGAAATATATTTCATTTTTTCAGCTATAGCTAAAATCACTGTACCGCCTTTTCTTAACTTACGAATCACGCAGACGCGTCGTCTGCTTGTTTGTCCCTTTTAGACGTAGAATACGTGCTCTACGTGAATTCCACTGTCGAAATCGTCTATCGACAACTTCCAATTTTTCGCCGGAAAAATTATTCTAAACAAAATGGCAAATGGCTAACGGCAGCCAATGAGGGGGGAGAACAAGAAGAAAAAGAAGATTGCTCTAATGTACATAAAATTTACAGGATAAGGAAGTGCCGAGACATCAAAGGTTCTTAGACAGGAAAGAAAATAGAAATAAAACCAACTAAATTAACATTTCAATGATTTTATAATTTTTTTTCTTTTCTTTTTGGTTTTCATCTATTAAAAATATTTTACACTTTTTTTCTTTCATTCCATTACTTTTTTTTCCATTTTTAAATCATCTTCATCATTATCATCAGGGATTTTCAAGGTCAACTTTGCAATGTTAATTCTTTCACACGAAAATTTTTTAAAAAATAAAAAAACGTCCGTTTTAACCCTTCACCGAATTAGCAGTTCAGAGTCTGAGCAGTTGCACCAGCAGCAGCAAATGCTGCATAGGTTCTGGACCGGTTTACAACAGACATTTAAAAAAATAGTAATTTTTAATTTAAAAAAAAAAAAGTTGGCAGTACTGTCAAGAATTTACCATACAATATGAATCATTAATTTTTTTTTACCTAAACAAAAGGAATTTTTGTTAACAATTAAAGCAACGACTGCGAACTCGTCTTTGAGAAAATTTGCAAAGATTTCGAAAATTTTTATTTTTTTCTTTCATCTACCGTGAGAAGAAAAAACACATTTAACAACAGTAAATTAAAATTTTTTTTTAATATAATGGAACCCTGCAAAAATAGGCTATTTTAATGAAATAAAAAACATTTTTGATCTGCGAATGTCTTAATAGAAGAGAAAAAAGCACAATTATTAATTAATAAATCTACCTACGGAAATTAATCAATCTAAAGAACATCTAATGATCCTTTTTAACAGTATTTTTTTTTAAACATAGATGTAAAACGGCACTTAGGGCAAAATTTTTTTTAAAACATTTTTATTTTTTTTTATTTTAAATTCAATAATCGATTGTCGTCAATTCGCGCGTGCGGTTTGAACAAGAAACAACACATCTCAGTACAACCAACGTAACAAACATAATTGATGAAGATTAAAAGGAAACAAAAGGGTGCTTTTTTATAAGACATCGCAGATTTAAAAAAAAAAAAAGAACGAATTTGTGACGTCATCAAATGGACCGCGTCCTCCAGGACGAACGAACAAAAACACAAAGTTTACGACCCGCTTTTTCTTTAAAATCTTCAAATCGGAAGACGAAGCGGGAAAATTTTTTTTTTTCAAAAAAGAAATCCCTTTTTTTTTCGCATTCTCCAAAAACATAAAAATGTGACATTTATTTTTATAATTATCTCTGTACATATAAATTACTTCTATTTTTTTTTTTTAAATCTATAAACTAAGGTGAAAAGTCTTTTCAAAAAAATGTATCCAAGTGACTTGGAAAACAAAGTTGACCAGCGTGGACTATTATTTTTAAAAAAAAAATACAAAAAAAAAATTTTTAAATGCAGAAATTATTTTTATTATTTTTTTGTAAATCCGAATGGTCTTCTGCTTCGGCGGTATAGCTGGTAACTTTTTTACTTAAAAAAAGATATGAAACAGTTTTTTTTTTTTTCGATTAAACAAATAAATAACAAATTCACCAGCGAAACAGACAAAAAAGTTCAGATTTAATTTTTTTTTTTTAAATAATTAAAAAATCGTTAATAAAATTTTTTGTTTTCATTTCTCTATCCTTTTTTTTTCAAACTGTTAGTCGCATCATTAATTGGTCCGTGTTTTTTTTTTTTTTTTTTTTTTTTTTAGTTGTGAAGTAAAGAAAGAGAGAAAATCAAATCGCTAAATTTCTTTGTTCTATACAAAATTTACGAACATTAAAATTAGGATGGTTAAAAAAAAAGAAACGGTGCGAACGACAAAATTTGAACAGAAGTTTTTTTTATAATTGTTTTTTTAAAAAATTCCTGGCCGGCAGATATGTTTCAAGAAGCTTGTAGGTTTTGACTTACTTTTTAAAAAACAAAAAAATTATTAATAAATAACGGAAATCAAGAATCAAAATCGGCGCCATTTTAGTAAATGAAGCGTTGCCATAGGAAAGCAGGTGGTTGAGACGACGCCAAACAGGAGCGGTTGCTCCAGACCCCGGCGTTTGCTGACAACAAAAGCAACCACACTCGTTACCATGACAACGCTTCAAGCATTGTGCCTTACTGTTCAGGAACACCAAAAAGCACCTTTCGGTTCTTAAAATTAATCGCATTTATCGAAATAAATTTTTAATTATAAAATTAAGAATTTGACAATTTTCAACAGAAAATTCCTTAAAAATTATCAGTTGTTTTGGGATGGAGAAAAAAAAATATTCCTTTTTAAACTCTTGTGCGTGTTTTTCAATATCTCACTCTGATTTGTGTCAAATTCTTAATTTTTTTTTACAAAAACAAAGTAGGCGAAAATTAAACAAAAAAATTTTTTATTTTTAATTGACGGTTCAAAAAAAGCCTGAATCGGCAATTTTTTAATACATTTTTTTAAAAATTATATAAATCGCAATGTTTTGACGGTAAAGGTGTTGTTTCGTTTACCAAAAGGAGGAGTCGAGAATTACCTTCAAATGTTTTTAAGATTTAACGTTATTAACTCTTCGTCACCCCGGAACCAGAAGGGTTCAACGATTTTGTCTCTCACATAAGTTATACATAGGAAATACCAAAACTGTTGAACCCTTCTGGTTCTGAGGTGACGTCTTATTGGCTAATTAAGGCCAAAAAAAAGTCTGTTACGAAAAAAAATTGAAGACGGATGCTTCAAATTTTTTTCTACCCGTCTTCAAATATTTTTCAACGCGACTTCAAATTTTTTTCTACGTGTTTTCAAATTTTTTTCTACACGTCTTCTGGCAAACGAAACGACAAGCTTAATTTAATTACAATAAAAATTCTTTTAACTCCCAGATTTATAATGCAATGCTTTTTTTTAAACGACAAACATACAAAATTTTTACTGTAAATAAATATTTTCACATGCCTGAGGTGGAAATTTAAAAATTATAAAAAAAAAGCATAAAAATACGAAAAAATATAAATATACATAAATGCGGAATGAGCGTATACGATTCCGTAAGCGACTTCTTTTCTAATCATTTCAACAACAAACATTCGCTTTTTTTTTCATCTTTAAAAAGGGAAATAATATGATTGCATCAGAGATTCAGAACACACTGGGTAAAAAAAAAAAAAATTAATAATGAATAGCACAGGAATCCATTAAATTTTTTATCCGAGAACAAAAAAAAAATTTGAAATTTTTTCACTGATACAGATAAATTAATTTAATTTTTTTTATTTTTTCCCTTCTTACTTCGGAACACCATATATATTTAAAAACTTTTTTTTTTTTTTTTATACAACGATTATAGTTCACTAACGAGTTTAAGACATCTTTTCGTCCATTCAGTGCCCCACTCGCATTTTGGTTAATTTCACTAAATATAGCAAAACTTCAGAACTTTTTAATTTTTATGTTTTAAAATTCTTTGAAAAACTTTTTAAATGATCTCCGATATACCTCCGATTAAAAAAAAAAGATTCTTAAAGATTTTTTAAAGATGTTTTAAAAGATTATTATTATTATTATTAAAAACGATATTTTTTGTTTGCATTTTTATCTTTCTTGGATTTCATTTTTTTTCTCTTTCTTAAAAATAGTCTTTATAGGAGTACACACAGAGATTTCTTTTTTTGTTTTTGCTTTTTCTCTGGCGATTTTTTATTGATTTGTCGTACTAAGTCATAGAATATCTGAAAAAAAAAAAAAGAAAACGAAAAGGATTAGTTCAGTTGTTTGATTGGCAAATTAGGCTAAATACAAAAAATTTGATTTTCATAGCTAGTGAGCGTTGAATTTTTTTAGCGGTTTTTTAAGTTTCTGGACGAAACCATAATTTAAATAGTCCAAAAAAAAAGCTAAAACTCCAACGCTTCTATAGCTATTTTTCTCATTGGACAAACCATTGCAAATAATACGCATCACTTTAGGATTGATTAAAACCAAGTTCCAGTTTATTTTATTTTTATTTATTTACTTTTTTTTTTTTTTTTTTTTTTTTTTTTGCAACACCCTATACTTCAAAAATTGTCGGCATATTATTTTTGGAGTAAAATATCAAAAATTTTATTTACAAAGCGCCTTTCTACTAGCGAATAAGCATCTCAGTTAAAAATTTCAGATTTCTGAATCAATTACTTTTTCTTAAAAATTGGATCTACGATAAATCTCCTATATTCCCGGAAACTTTGGATAAATTTCTTAAATTCCCAAACATTTTGGATGAATTTCCTTAATTTCTGGAAGTTTTAAATAAATTTCCTAAATTCCCGGAAATTTTGAAAAAATTTCCAAAATTTCCGTCGCATTTTCACTTAAAATGTTCATTAAATTATAAAAGCGAGCTTCGTAAGTGGAACATTGATGATTTGATCTTAAAAAAAATTATTTAACGATTTTCGAAGTATAGGGTCTTGAAAAAAATTATAATAATAATCTGGAGCCTAGCCTTAAGTATAAATTCCAAAGTGCTCTATTTTTTTAAAATAAATATACTTACATCATTAACATTGATTTTGGCTTTTGCTGATGTCTCCATAAAAGCACAATTAAACTGTCGAGCTAAATTAATACCTTGATCTTTACCGACGACTCTCTCTTCCTCCAAGTCACATTTATTACCAACAAGTACCATCGGGACATCATCTGTATCCTGAAATTATTTAAAAAAATATATTAGAAAACCAATCAATTAAAGTTTTCAAAAATTTAGTTACTTGGATTTTTTCTTAATACAAAAAAAAATAATTTTTAGGTCAACAAATGAGTTTTTAAAATTTTTCAAGGTCACCGCACGACCTCAAGAAATAAGACGTGTAACGAGGGACTAGAGATTGTCCCCAGAGCGAGAATTCCTGGGATCTTGACCTTTTTTCCCCGAAAAAAATTTTCCGGGGCTTTCAAATATTTCGGGAATCCCGTTTCTCGACAATTCAAGTTTTCGCATTTTCGAAAATTCTCAATTCCTGACAATGAAGAATTTTTTTTTTCCCGCAAACGAAAAATCCGAAAAAAATTTTTCAACTTTTTATCCATTTTTCAAAATAAATTTTTCATAGAAATTTGCCAATTGCCGCGAATTAAAAGAAACTCCGGGAAATTCGTCACGCCAAAAGTGTATAAAATCTTTGCAAAATAAATGCAAAAAATTTACATAAAAAATGTATCATTTATACAAAAATTTGAACATGCATAACTTCTGCAAAGTTTATGCATTTTTAATAAAGCACCAAAATTTGAGCATGAATAATTCTTGCGAAGTTTATACATAATTCTTACAAACTTTATGCATGATTCTTACAAAATTTATGCAAAATTCTTACAAAATTTATGCATAATTCTTGCAAAATTCATGCATGATTCTTGCAAAATGAATACATTATTCTTAAAAAATTTATGCATAATTCCTACAACATTTATGCATAATTTTTACAAAATTTATGCATGATTCTTACAAAATGTATGCATTATTCTTACAACATTTAGGCATAATTCTTACAAAATTTATGCATGGTTCTTACAAAATGTATACATTATTCTTGCAACATCTATGCATAATGCCTAAAAAATTTATGCATAATTCTTACAAAATTTATGCATGATTCTTGCAAAATGTATACATTGTTCTTATAACATTTATGCATAATTCCTACAACATTTATTCATAATTCTTGCAAAATTTATGCATAATTCTTGCAAAATGTATACATTATTCTTACAACATTTTTGCATAATTCCTACAACATTTATGCATAATTCTTACAAAATATATACATTATTCTTACAACATCTATGCATAATGCCTACAAAATTTATGCATAATTCTGGCAACAAAATGTATATATTATTCTTACAACATTTATGCATAATTCTTACAAAATTTATGCATGATTCTTACAACATTTATGCATAATTCTTACAAAATTTATGCATGATTCTTACAAAATTTATACATGATTCTTACAACATTTAGGCATAATTCTTACAAAATTTATGCATGGTTCTTACAAAATGTATACATTATTCTTACAACATCTATGCATAATGCCTAAAAAATTTATGCATAATTCTTACAAAATTTATGCATAATTCTTGCAAAATGTATACATTATTCTTACAACATTTTTGCATAATTCTTACAACATTTAGGCATAATTCTTGCAAAATTTATACATTATTCTTACAACATTTATGCATAATTCTTACAAAATTTATGCATGAGTCTTGCAAAATTTATAAATTATTCTTACAACATTTATGCATAACCCTTATAAAATTTATAGATTATTCTTACAAAATTTATGCATGATTCTTACAAAATCTATGAACAATTTTTGCATTTATACATGATTCTTATAATTTTATGCGTAATTCTTACGAAATTTATGGATGATTCTTACAAAATATATGCATAATTTTTAAGCACAAAAATCTGAATACCTACAATTTTTGCATTATTTATGCACACAATTTTTTAAACTATAAAGCAGAAAAATCAGCACGTGTTATGCTTAATCAACTTTTTTTCTATTTTATGCATACTTATTTATGCATAATTACATTAGAAGTTGAAAAAAATTTTCCGGTAAAAAAAGTTGAGTGTTTACAGCTAATTTATGCATTTATGTATTTTATATGCATGTCCAATTTTTCGCATAATTTATAGATGATTTTTTTTTTTTTTTTTTTTTTTTTTAATTTATTTAATTAGCAGAAACTCTATTTTAAAAACATCAACAATTATAAAAAATCAAATAGAAAAATTAAATAAAATTACAAAAACTTTAACACATTTTTCTTAAAATTAACAATAGTCAGTTGTTTGACCTCGGGGGGTAAACGGTTATATAATTTTTTATATAATTTATGCATCTCTTTCCCGTTCAGGAATCCAAATGATTAAAAAAACCGGGAATTTCCGTTTTCAAAGATTTTTTTCTCCCAAAAATGGGAATTTCCGATTTCCGTGAATGATAAAAGGTCGGGAAATTTAAAATCTCTTACTTTCGAAAAAAAATTATATTTACCTTAACTCGTAATATCTGTTCCCTTAGGTCTTGTAAATCGTTAAACGTGGACTGGGCCGTTATTGAATATACAAGAACAAATCCTTGACCGTTTTTCATATATAAATCTCTCATCGCCGTGAATTGTTCCTGGAAAATCATAAAAGGAGACCATTAAAATTACGAGGATTAAATTGTCTTACGTGTATATAAACATGAGAATGTCACATCCCCTGACAATTAAAATTCTATTTTATCGATACCGCAATGAACTCCTCCCCCGCCCCCGCCCCCGACATCTAATTACAAAATCGTGTCCATTAATCATCATCTTAGTAACCGTCATGATTGTTTCAAATAAAATAAAAAGTTTTTTTTTCTTCCCCTAATCAAAGGGGAGATTTTTTTTTAAAAAAAAAGGAGGAGGAAAGGGGGGGGGGCGGTTTGATTACTTACCGTACCCGCCGTGTCGAGAATCTCTAACATGCATTGCTGACCGTCTACTTCAACTTGTTTACGATAGCTATCCTCGATTGTGGGATCATATTTTTCCACGAATATCCCCTGGACGAATTGTACGGTCAAAGCTGACTTCCCTACTCCTCCGCTCCCCAGCACCACGATTTTGTACTCCCTCATCCTTGCCGTTTTGCCGACGTTTTAACAATCTCGCTCACTGGAAACATAAACATAAAATAAAAATAAAATAAAAAACCTTTATTAGAATCAATATTATTGTTGTTCTCGGGGTTTTCTATCTATCCTCTGGAACCCGCGTAGTTTCAATTTCTCTTGTTTTAAAGCACTTTCGTCTTACAAACATGAAAAGGAGGAGGAGGGGGGGGGAAGGTGAAAAGGAGGGCAAAGATTGGTTCGATGGATTTACTTTGCTCGGATTGATTTAATATCTATACCTTTACCGGATTTTCAATTATGACGGGTTTTGTTTTAACACCCGGGATGGGACGAGTCCTTTTCGAGAAACCTTTTCCGGGGATAAACAAAAGGGGAGTTAAATTAAATCATTTCCAAAGGAGGAAAATGCCTTTGCAACAAGAAAAGAAAAATCAAAAAAATCTTTTTTTTTGGGGGGAAATCGGGAGATGGAGAGGGAATAAAGGGAATCTTTCATTAGCGTAATTTTCCGAATTTTCCGACTCGTCCCCCCCCCCCCCCCCGGTATAAAACTAAAATAACCTTTTTCTTTTGTCTGCCCCAAAAAGACTTCTCAAACATTCCGGAATGTGAGATAACCATTTTCGCTGACATAGCTCAGAAAGCATGAGCGATATCTACTTGTATACGAAAAACAAAAGATAAGAAAAAAAAAAGATTCCCGCTTTGTTACATTTATTATTATACCTTTCGAACGGCTGCCGTTCTGCTATATGCGAACGTATTTAGCCCATAATTTACACAGTCCTTGTCCTTAGTGCCCCCTACTCATATACCAAATTTGGGATCGATCGGCCTCAAATTGTGTCTCCAATCAAAGAATGAAAAATGAGGACAGACGGACGGACGGTCGGACATGTGTAAATAGCTTTGGATTGAAAAGTTACCCCCGGCAAGTGCCGTTCGTTTTGCTCTCCGTTCGATATTAACGGAGGTACCCTTCACTCAAAACCAAATTTAATATACTCTTCTTATGAAATTGAAGAGCATAAAAATCATAAGAGCCATTCTAGACGATTTTTAAAATGAGTGATCCAATTCCGATTCTGAATATTAAAAAAAATCGGATTTTTTTTAAATGTCCGATTTTTTTAATATCCGATTTTTTTAATATCCAACTTTTATAATATCCAAATTTTTTTAAATATGCGATCTTTTTAATATCCGATTTTTTCAGTATCCGATTTTTTCAGTAAGGTAAGGGTAGGCAAGTGCGACCGTCTGAAAAGTGCGACCGGTTTAATAAAAACTGATAAAAATCCCATACTTAAAAAAAAGATTTCAAGGGACGATTTTTTAATGTTTTCAGAACCTATTATGATCAAAGAAATGTATTGTTGTCGTCCATTTTTGAATAAAAAAAATAATTTTACAAAAGCAAAAATTCATATTCGTCGGAAAGTTAGACTGCCTCATTTTCAATTTGATTTAATTTTATGTAAACATTGGCTAATTTTATGAAATATGCTCCATTCAATTGTCAATACCTTGCATTATTTTTTTATGCTATCAAGAATTTTTTACTCGACTTCCTATTTGATAAACCTTAATAGGTCGCACTTTTTTGGCAAAAATAATATTTTCGGAAAGTGCGACTAGCAGACGACTTCTTTAATTCCTTTGACAAAGGAAACCATCTTGTTTTTATTTACATATGCAATTCGGAGTGCCACTAATAATAATTATTTAATTGTAGTTTTAATAAACAAGGATTATTTGTTTTTAACGGTGTTCAGCAATTTTTGAAAGAAAATTCATCGATCTTTTATAAACAAATAACTTTTGCTTTGGAGAATTCGTTTTTTTAAAAAAAATAAGAACGGTCGCAGTTTTCAAAAAATGGAGGTTTGAAATATTATACGTCGGCAGTCAGAAAAATATGGTTGAACTCTTAATCGCGCCGTTTTTCAAATTTGAGGCTAATGCACATTAAAGCTTAATAATGGAGCAGTATATTGTAATAAAAAACTTGGCTTGATTCTCTTCCTATTAAGAACTAATAAAGGTCAAAATCAATTTTTTCTAGAACCCGGTCGCACTTCCCTACCCTTATCCGATTTTTTTAATATCGAATTTTTTTTAAATATTCGATTCTTTTTAATATCCGAATTTTTTAAATATCCGATTTTTTTAATGTCCGATTTTCTAATATCCGATTTTTTTAATGTTTGATTTTTTTAAATGTCCGATTTTTTTAAATGTCCGATCTTTTTAATATCCGATTTTTTTTAATGTCCGATCTTTTTAATATCCGATTTTTTTAATATCTGATTTTTTTAATATCCGATTTTCTCAGTATCCTATTATTTTTTATACCAGATTTTTTTAATATCCGATTTTTTTTAATGTCCGATCTCTCTAATATCAGATTCTTTTTGATATCCGATTCTTTTTAATGTCCGATCTTTTTAATATCCGATTTTTTCAATATCCGAATTTTTAATATCCAACTTTTAATTTTTAAAATATCCGATTTTTTTTAATGTCCGATCTTTTTAATATCCGATTTTTTCAATATCCGAATTTTTAATATCCAACTTTTAATTTTTAAAATATCCGATTTTTTTAAATATCCGATATTTTTTAATGTCCGATTTTTTTAAATGTCCGATTTTCTTATATCAATATCCGATTTTTTTATATCCGATTTTTTAATATCCAACTTTTAATTTTTAAAATATCCGATTCTTTTTAATGTCCGATCTTTTTAATATCCGATTTTTTCAATATCCGAATTTTTAATATCCAACTTTTAATTTTTAAAATATCCGATTTTTTTAAATATCCGATATTTTTTAATGTCCGATTTTTTTAAATGTCCGATTTTCTTATATCAATATCCGATTTTTTTATATCCGATTTTTTTAATATCCGATTTTTTCAATATCAGAATTTTTAATATCCAACTTTTAATTTTTAAAATATCCGATTTTTTTAAATATCCGATATTTTTTAATGTCCGATTTTTTTAAATGTCCGATTTTCTTATATCAATATCCGATTTTTTTATATCCGATTTTTTTATATCAGATTTTTTTAATATCCAACTTTCATAATATCCGAATTTTTTAAATATCCAATTTTTTTATGTTCGATTTTTTTTAATATCCAATTTTTTTATATACGATTTTTTGAATATCCGATTTTTTCAGCATCCTATTTTTTTTATATCAGATTTTGTTAATATCCGATTTTTTCAGTATCCGAAAATATTACCTATATTTTTTTCCCCTCCCAAATAATTCGTAATTAAAATCGAAACTAATTAAATCGAAGTCAACCACCGATTCAAAGAGCAACAAATTTTCCCAAGTGACTGACTTTCAAAAAAAAAAAAAAGATGGTTAAGAAACCCGAAAAACACCTAAGAACACTCATCCCAAAGATCAGCAATAAAAGATTAACAAAAAACCGGACGGAAACCTCATAAAAGATTTCTTCCTCCAGACCAAAAAAAAAAAATCCTTTTTTTCCCAGAATTTTTTCTTTATTTTTTTTTTCTTTTTTTACCGTTATAAAATAAATCCGACTAAATTTTCCGGAAATCCTCACAAAATTAATCGGAGATAACATCTTGGAAAAAAAAAAAAAATTATGCAAATGTATCGATTACGATTCATTCCAAATGATCTCCCTCAACATCGATTCCATACCGAAATAAGATTAGATAAGATAATCCTCAAAAAAAAAAAAAAATTTCCCCATTATCCACCGCACACCCGCGCCCGATATATAAAATTCACATAGGAAAAATCAATAATCGTCCGGAAAAAAAATTACCATAATCCGTCATTAAAAAAAAAAAAAAAATTCTTACATCATTTTTTTAATCTCAATTTTTTTTTCCATCATTTACATCATTACCTTGAAATTTACCTAAGGCAATAAACAAATATGCTAAAGATTCGGCATTTTTTTTCACTAAATTACTGATAATGTCAGATGTTTACCTTTTTTTTTTTCTTTTACCAAAAGAGCAATGACGTTCGTTCTTATGATTTTTCACAAAAGGGAGGAAAAAAAAAAAAACAAAAGAAAGGAAAAAAAAAATTTTCTCTTTTTCCCGTTGTTTTTTTCATTTTTTTTTTGATGTGGGAAGCTGTGATGCAACCTTCGGGAGCGTGGTATATATATTCAAATCTATAACTCTCGATTATATTCTCTCTCGCCCACGTTTGATTCTTTCGTCATTCTATTCAGTCATCGATTCATTCCCGAGAGCCGCCGTACACCGCGGCTGAAGATGGGATTGTTCCCATTTAATCCCTACATTATCTACCGCTTGATATTAATTACCGTTCGGCAACGTCTTATCCCTTCAACTACACAATTAACAGAAAGACAAGAGAAAGAGAGAGAGTGGGGGAGTAGATTAAGAGGAGGAAGGAAAAAAAAAAAAAAAAAAAATATTACTTTACGATAAAGATCTCGCCGAGCCCGTCAGAAATGAAAAGAGTAAATGGAGATTAATTATTTCGTACGAAAAGGTTTTGAAACGGCGGGTCTACGAAAAAAAAGTAGGATCGTTGGGTCGAAACAATTAAGAAGTGGGAACGCAATTCCCAGGAAAACCTGATTCTGAGCGGGAAGGAACGGAGGAAGTTGCGAGAAAAATTACTTAAAAACTCATAGCGACCCTCAAGGCCGTATAGACAGGTCTAGTCCCGCTCAACTACGCGAAAATGAGCTCTTCCTTTCTGCCACCGTAAGCGCTACTTGTACGCGAGACGCTTTCTCATTGGTCGTTGAGATTTGTAAACAACGATGGCGGCGACTTTTTCTTGTTGTCATTATTATAATTTTTTTTTTTTTTCGTAAAAATGTAATAAAAAAAAAAAAAAATACCGAATGGAATAACGGTGCATATTGAAGGGTAAGAAAGAATCCTGCACAGAATTATAGGAATTTGGGCACAGGATGAAGTTTAAATTTAAAAATAAACAAAAACAAACGGAGTTTTATCCGGTGCCCAAAATCCTAAGAGGAGGCTTTACGGAATACCAGGGATGATTGTTTTAAAACAAATTGGTTTAAAACACGGTGTTTTAAAACGTTTTAAAACATTTGAATAGAAAACACCGTTTTAAAACACTAACGTTTTAAAACACTGTTTTAAACATCGTATTTTATTAAGTGAATAAAATACGTTTTAAAATGCATTTTTAAGAGGCCCGAGCCCGCAATTTGACTGAAAATTTCCTGTCGCGCACGCGCACGACTCATTTTATACAATCTATGGTATGGACCATACCATAGATTGTATGAGCCGCTCATATTCATAATGGTTGCTTAATCGATGGCAGGGATGATTGTTTTAAAACAAATTGGTTTAAAACATGCTGTTTTAAAACGTTTTAAAACATTTGAATAAAAAACGCCGTTTTAAAAATTTGAATAAAAATAGAAACGAATTTAAAACATTTTGAACGTGTTTTAAAACATTTTTTAAAACGTTTTAAAACCAGGCCGAATAAAAGACGTTTTAAAACGTTTTAAAACATGGAAAATAATATAAAATGTTTTAAACAGCAACCCTGCGGAATACTGGAAGGAATGGCTTTTTGTTTAACACTCGATTTACGGGGGGAAAAAATCAAATTTTAAATATCTAACGAACACCTTTGAATTTTTCTTTTATTTTTGGTGCAAGTTTCAACTTGTTCCAAGTAAAAAAAAAACCAGCCCAAGAAAAAGTGTGTTATAAAATTGAGTTATTAAAAACTTAAACTTCGTTTTAAAAGGCTGCCACCGGGTTACCATAAGGGTTGTGCCCCGAAATTAATTTTTTTTTGGACTTTTACCCATCGATAGGACCTAGTGAGGGGGTAAATTAGGCCAAACGTTAGGGTCGAAATGAAAGCCGTTTCTGAGGCGGGAATGGGAATATTAATTCAGTTTTTATTTATTTGGCAGAGAATGGGTTGTCCGATTGAGGAATTCAAAAAACGAAAAAAAAGCTCTTTCAAAGGGCTATCTAAGGGCATAATTGTTAATTTTTTAAAAAGTGGCCCATTGGCCAAAATGGCCAATTAAAAGAAAAAAAAAATTATTTTCTTCAAGTTAGCGTCGCCGGACCAAAATTTTGCTATGACAGTCAAAAAGTACGTCAAAAATTGGCCTAAGTACATGTGCTTCTAAATTTTTTTTTTCAATGAGAAAGTGGCCAAAAAAATGGCCAAAAATTAAAACAATTTTTTTCACCGCCAAGATGACGCCGGATAGAAATTTTGTTATCACCTCGTGAGAGTACGCAAAAAACCTGCCTAGATTCCGTATTTTTATGGTTTTTTTCCCCAACGTCCAAAATTTCTAAAAATTTGTTTCGCCACGAAGACCACGCTGGGCCAAAATTTCGCGTTCACCATGTGAAAGTACATAAAAAATTGGCCCAAAATCATGTATTTTGCCTTGGGACCATAAGGTCGAAAGTGGCCAAACTTAAAGGCCAAAATCATAAAAATCGCAAAAAGTTTTTTTCACTCATAAGTCCCGGCTGGATTAAAATTTCGCCATAACCGCGTGAAAGTACGCAAAAAAATAGCCTAGAAACATATTTTTCCGTTGGAGAAAAAAAGGTAGAAATTGGCCCAAATTTACGCATTTTGATTACTTTAGGCCATTAATTTGGCTGATTTCTACCTTCTTTTCTCCAATGGAAAAATATGTTTCTAGGCTATTTTTTTAAGTACTTTCACGCGGTGATAGCGAAATTTTAATCCAGCCGGGACTTATGAGTGAAAAAAACTTTTTGCGATTTTTATGATTTTGGCCATTAAATTTGGCCACTTTCGCCCTTGGGGTCCCAAGGCGAGATACATGATTTCGGGCCAATTTTTTGCGTAGTTTCACATGGTGAAGGCGAAATTTTGGTCTAGCGTGGCCTTCGCAGCGAAAAAAATTTTTTTAACTTTTGGCCATTTTTTTGGCCATTTTCTTGTTGAAAGAAAAATTTAGAAGCACATGTACTTAGGCCGATTTGGCCTAAGTAAACGGGTAAATAAAAACCGTAAAAGTAAGTCAGTAACAAACATAATAAATATGGCCGCCACGAAAGTCCCAGTGGGAGTCCCAACTTAAAACGATTAGACAAGACCCTAATTCAGCTACTGGCCGGATTCAAAAGCTCTAAAAATCTGGTCATGGCTTTTTGCCTGCGGCTCAAAATGCGTGCCCCAAAACTAATTTCTGACTTCAAATTCGTAATCTACGCAAAATTTCCGATAGAAATCGATGGTCTTTTATGCAAAAAATAAAATAAAAAAATAAAATAAAAAAAGTTCATTTTTGGCCCTTTTATGGCTTTTTGAAAATTTTAAGGCCGATTCGACACCTCAAAAAAAACTTTTCCCGATATAGAAGTTTTGAAATTTCAAAAAATTTGATTTTTGAACCACCCTAATAATCATAACTGAACCTAATTTTTGCAGCTTCCTAGATACGCCTTTAAGCAAAAAAAGAAAAAAACGAACAAGGAAAGAGCTCGAGTTGTTCAAGCTAATTTTTTAGCTCTTAAAATAATTTTTAAAAAAACATTAAGCAAAACTTCTAATCGAAACAGGTTCCGATTATTAATAAAGTAAAAAAAAAACCTGGCTCTAGAACCCGTGCAGTTCATAATTTAAACATGAGTTTATCCTGAACCTGTTCCCATCAACATTTAAGGGACGAAAACTGCACTCCCAACGCTTCGAAAAATGCAAAAATACCATTCCCAATACTGCACTTGCATATTATTTATCTATTTTTTTTTTTATATTGACATGACTACACACACAAAACGCGCATTCTTTCGTATACAAAACAGTACCTTTAAAAAAACAACAGTTAACTCCCATCAAAACGTCCTTGGAATATTTATAAAAATAATAGGCGTTTAAATTCCCGCCATTTCCAGAATCGAATTCTTGTGGGTTCAAATTTAGGGCCAACGAGCGCCGAGAGGCAAAATTTTTTTAAAAAGAAAAAAAAAATCACCTACATAACTTCGATACATTCTTTTTTTAAATCGTATGCTATTTCTGATAAAACGGAAATTGTATTGACCGTGAAAAACAAGCGTAACCCCAGGGGCAGACAATAGGGAGTTCACTAAAAGGAGGCGGAACGTGCCTCCCCACCAAAAAAAAAAAAAAATAAAATACATAAATAAATAAAATAAAAAGAATTATTGCATTGCATGATGTCTACATTTTTCTTTTTAATAAAATCAGATTCGAAATAAAAAAAAAATTTCCCCACAGTCCCAGAAAAAAAAAAAAAAAAAAAAAAAACGAGTCGACTTCCGTTTTCATTTTCATCTTCAAAACCATCGAGGGTTTTTTTTTTTTTTTTATTATTTTTTTCCCCGTTTTTCTTTTATTTTCCTCCTGAAAAGCTTCGTAACACGACTTATCTCGAAAAAAGACCTTCAAGCAGAAAAAAAAAAAGCGACTGATAAAACACGAACCTACACATGTACGTATAGAACATACAAAAATATCAAATGCAGGATATACACAAGGGCGTAGTCACCAAACTTTTGCAGGAGGGACCGCTTTTTTTTTTTGAAAAATTTGGTTATGGATAAATAATGTTTACCTCCTCTTGTCAATCAAAGACTTTCTCCACGAGTAAAATAAATGTTACATCTTTAATAAAATTGTTCTTCGACAAAAATTTTAAAGTTTGCATGTGTACGTTATGGGCAATGTCTAAACTCAGGAAATATTAATACGATTTGACTAAAGATGTTACGTTTACTTCCAAATTCATAGGAACTTAAGGGATGAACAATACAGATTTAAGAACACTATGCGAAAAAAACTTAGTCTGGAATCGTCTGGCAAGCAATTTAAGCACAAAGCAAACATCCCAAGCCATGCTTTCTTCTTATTAGAACGATTGCCTCAATGTGTTGCCGCAATTTGCACATTTCGACCATAACATATACACTTACATCCTGCCCTTTTTTCCTCCGAATTTTAAGCAGCAAGATTAAAACATGCTACAACATGCACTTTTAATGGAATGATAATAAAAACCATTTAATTTCTCCGAATTAATACAATTCTTATCATTTAATGGTGATAAAAATATTCCACACATCATAAAAACATTTCTGCAAAAAACCTATTGAAGCGAAACAAAAAAAAAATATCTTTTAACACTGGACAAAAAAAAATGATTCAGGAAAAAAATTATTAGTCATAGGGATGATTCATAATCCCTTTAGGGGTATCACACACATTCCTATTCCTGAATGAATGAATAAATAAATAAAAGAATTTGACTTCCTCCTGTCCCTAAATTGAAAATAATTGTAAATCAATTTCCTGTTTATCGATTTAATAAACAATTAAAAACCCAGGACTCAATTTCTATTCCGTAAGAATGATATTTTTGCTACCAATCACTTAATCAAGTGGGATAAGGATCAAAGGTCAAACTTGTAAAGGGGGTTTCCAACAACAGGTAAACTGAAAGTTCAAAAGCAGGGAAATTTCTAAGTGTTACTTAATTACTCCGAAAGGTAAAACTTACAGTCCAATATCGTTAAATACATTTGATGTATTTTATACATCAAAGGTTTCATTTAGAAATCACAATTTTCGAATTCAATCAAACGAAGGGGATTTTTTTTTTGACATGTAATTTTTCTTTTCTCGTTATCATGATATGACTGGAACAACATTAAATGAATTACACCAACAGGCGTTAATTAACAGAAAAAAAAAAAAGAAAAAAAAAAAAAAGAGGACAATTAAATGATTTTAGTTAAAGGTTAAATCAACTCTGGTATGTGATATTCACTCATTATCACAAATGGGCGTTTATTGGTCCAAGGGCGAAATGAGACAAGACACATGCATCAGCCTTTTGACACCTCAAATATTAACCCACATATCCGTGAATTATAAAAAAAAAAAACGAATAAACATCCCGTGGGTCACTCGTAAAAAAAAAGAAAACCACACACGCATAAATGGTCGTATTATTATTAATAACTATCCTTACCAGAGAAGAAGATGATCAGTTCGATATTTCGAACCGGGCGTTTTTTATTAATAACACAGCTTAATGTATGATTTTTTTGATTTTGTATCAATTTACTTTGCGACAACTAGACCGCCATTCTTAAACCGTGACTTTTAATTACCCGTTTCGCGCTATGACACAAACCGCATGAAACGAACGTAATTATCGTACGGAAAGGTTTCTTTTCACCTCGGAACGGTTCGAAATTTAATATTTTTAAACATCCGAAATGTTTTTCGTAAAATTATAATGAAATATCTAATTCAATTGGGCGATGGCTGCTGTACTTCGCGCATGCGTCCTTGCAGGTTAACCAACTTACAACGCAAAACGGCCTAACTCCATTTTTGTTATAACCTAATCCGGTTAAAAATATAAATTAAAGTATGAAACTTGGATCGTTTAGTTTAAAAGATCATGTTAATAATTATAATCGCTCGCTTTATCAAATATGACGGACGAATAAAACTGCATCTATTAAAGGAAAATTAAACGAAAAGAAATCAAAATGGTTGTGCACATAGTCCGTTTGATTGCTGTGCTAAAAAACTCCGGTTACGTCACTAGTGAATTTCTGAACGCACATCAACGCCTCCTTGATTTTTATGAATTGCATCCACTTTTTATCTCGTTTTTTTATTTTTTTTCAACTTTCCTTCATAGTTTTTTTCCCAATGTCCTTCATTATCCAACATATATTTACTCAATTTAGGAAATTTTTCTGCTTAGCAAAACGCCATAAACACATCTCTTAAAAAACAAAATCCATGTGTACGGCAACCTTTATCTCGTATCGCTTACATATACGCTAAGGTGCTTCAAAGAAATTTCTCTTTAAAACACGTCAGTAAAAATTTAGTTTCAATTCTGTTATTCTTTTTCTTCTTCGTTGCTTGCCGGTCTCTGGCTTTTATTTTTTTTTAAGTTCAAAAACAAAAATGTCCCCTGACATAAAATAAATCCGTCATCATGGCAACCACAACCGAATACCGTATCTCGTGCAGCTTAACTGATGCTAATCAGGATAAAAAAAAAATAATAAATAAAAGATTGTCAAAACATAATATCGTCTTTTTATTAAAT
Source organism: Liposcelis bostrychophila (assembly GCA_037577465.1). Lineage (NCBI taxonomy): Eukaryota > Metazoa > Arthropoda > Insecta > Psocodea > Liposcelididae > Liposcelis > Liposcelis bostrychophila. Next base: position 10,109,922 of record CM075207.1, read on the forward strand.
CGATTTCACAAGAATTAATATGGTATATTGTCATTTTGATTTTTTTTTTATTGTTAATAATATTATTATTGCAGCAAGAATGTACGGACGGTTCATCTTGGCAGCTTTGATTAATTCTTGAGCTTTTTATTTCTAATACGTATCATGCATCTTTTTTTTAAAAAAAACTTTATATAAACATGGCTCCATTAAATAACAACAATAAATTATTACAGTGATCATAAAAAATTTTTGTAAAAATCCCGATATATAAATTTTGAACAAAAATAAATATTGTACTTTTTTCAAACATATATAAATCACTATTGCATGCCTTTTTTGAAAATAAATTAAAAAATCGATTAATACATTTTTTTAGGCACTTTAAAAAAACATTTAAAAAAAGGAATCTGTTAATTTTGTTATTTTGAGTACTGCAACAGGTCATAACTTCACTAAACCTAATTTTCTTTCCGACTACTGGCGTTTTCATTTTAGTTTCAGCTTGGTAACTCGTCGAATTTTGTGGCGGTTGATAAGGCGGCGAACCATCTAAAAAAAAGAAGAGATTTAAATTAAAAAAATAAAGAAAAAAATATAAAAAAAAGAGTGCCAAAAATTAAATTTTTATTCGTAGTTACCGTTCAGCTAATTCTTCCGTATCCGCATGGAACACAAGTGGTGACTGTTGTGGATGTGTTAATGAGAATATTAGTTTTTTATCCACTTCCTCAACGTTTTCCTTAAAAAGAATTCAAATCAATTAATTAATTAAGGATAAATGCAGGCTTTTTCATTGACGTTTTTCTCTTCGACGGATTTACTTACTTCGGCATGCAGGACATCATAACCCAACACCGGTATGGTTTCTAGGGCCATCACGTCCTCGCTGGCTCTGTATATGTATAACACATGTTCTTTCAGAACGTACCAGTGCTGCTTCCAGCTCCTGCCTGATCTCCATTTTCTAAAAAAAAAAAAAGAAAGAAAAATAAGTAATAATCATAATAAATCCAGTCAATCATACAAAATAATTCTTTAAACAAGTTTGATTTTTTTCAAAAAAAAAAAAAAAAAAAAATAGAAGCAATTGAAAAATTTTCCACTAGAGGAGCTGCAAGCGCTCGATTTTCCCTACTTTCAAGTATGGATGAAAAAGGATCCAAAGACCCATGGTGAAATTTCTTATTGATATATTTTTTTAAAAATTCATTTAAACTTCTTGAAAAAATGATTAAATTCTTAAATTTTGAAAAATTCTAATCATAAGCAATCTCATAATTTTTTTTTTTACCTAAATAGCCAACCACTCATAGTTGCTTCCGTGTCATTTGCCGATACTTCTTTAAGTCTCGGAGGTATGAATTTCTGTTTCTTATAGCTATTCGTCGACGAGGATTTGATAAATTTTGATTTTATATCCAAATAGGCATTATGAATTTCCTCGTTTTCAGATCTCATGACTTCTTTCAAATATTCATAAATACTGTCCTCCGAATCCTCGTAATCTGAAATCAAAAAACTCGTTAAGCCCAACACTTCAATTCTCCCGTCCTTTCCATCAACTTACCTTTCAACAAAATATGAAAACACGAATCGCAAACTTTCTCCGGTTTGAACTTCCTGTACTGTAAAGGGGCTTGATTCCCGACGCATTTACCGCAAACGACCCTCCCGCAGGCCCGACAGTGATGCCTTCTAAACAGAGTCGTAAATTCAGTCATGCAAATCTGGCACATGGTAACTTTTTGGTCCTGGATCCAAACGGGAGCTTCCTTCCCTAATTTAAAGCTATCAGTCTCTGGTAATTTTACGTTCATAAACGTCTTTTGCCTTGATATGTAATCCTCGATCGCCTTTTGGAGGGCCTCCACCCAGTCACCCCTTTCCGCTTCCGTCTTCGCGCATAAAATAAAACTTTTCGTTCTGCTGACCACCGTGAAGGAATGAGGATATTTTTTTTCTTCGTTGCAGGAAACTTTCATCCCGTGCAAAGATAATACTTGATGGATTTTTAAATACGTTTTGGAGTATGTCGTGTGTAAAAGACAGTCGTTCAACTGAAACGAAAAAAATTGATACATTAGGAAAATAAAAACAATAAAAAAATTAATAAATAAATAAAAAATAAACAATTCAGGGGCCTTAAAAGGAATTTCTTATCTCATTCTTGTCCCTTTTTTAAAGTTTTTAAAATTTTTTAAATAAAAAAAAAATTTTTAATTTTTTAGAGCCCTTTTTTTAAATTTTTTGTCCATAAGACTCAATGTAAGTTGGTCCTCCAGTGAGATTGTTTGTCCTCCAGTGACGTCAGGCTAAATAGTTCGTTATGGGATTGGACCAACCACTTCCTCTTAAAATGACGTCACGTGCATACGGTCTATAGTCACACGATTTTTTAAACAGAATTAAAACAGAGTATCTCCATATTTGCGATGGAAATACTTCAGATGACCTCAAAGCGAACGAAATTTTGCCCGTATGTTTAGTTTGGACCATGTGGTACCCGTACGTCCAGGTACTGTATAGTTTAGCTAAACATCATGGCTAAACACTGCTGCGACTATTAGATATCAATTTTTAAATTAAAATTAAAATAATTGTCTTACCAAAATAAAAAATCTATCCTTAACGGTCTTCCTACAAATTTTTTCTAGTGAGCCGTCTTTAATAAACTCCCGGCCGGGTTTTATTAATTCAAAATCTCCTAAAAGGGATTGATAATGCATCAATCTTCCGTTCTTATCCTAAAAAAAAAAAGGAAGAAAATTAATTATGAAAAATTAAAACTGGAACGAAAATGGTGAACAGAAAGAAAATATTCCGTGGAGCTGATTGGCCAGATTCGCTAATAAACACTGTCCCCTATAGGCTACGAGCGACTCTGATTGCAGCGCCGCCATTAAAATTATGTTTAGCTTATAAAAAAAACAATATTCCCGCGAACTAATTGCGTGATGGAAATATACACGCTTCTATAAGGTAAACAGGTATATTTAAGTGTATATTTATACAAAAAACAGTCGCTCGGAGCCTATAGCAGTCACTAAGCTGTGATTCAAACTAGAGACCCTTTTTAAAAGTAGACTTGTGAATTCACCGATAAATTTATTGGTTCGCTTTTTAGAAGCCATATTGGTTCGCCATATTGGAAATTAAATGAAAATTTGAAAATTTTTTTTAGCTTTACCAATATATGAAATTTAAATCTTTTAACTTAAGTTTTTTTCCAATTTTCTTTTGTCAAAAAAAAACCTTCTGAAAATCCTAAAATCCAGACGGCTCGACTTCGAAAATGACGATTTTTCTTCTGCTCAAGTTAACATTGTAAGCTGCCATACATTGAATAAAATGGCGTCAATTTAAATTCGCCAGTCTCTTTCTATATAGGGTCTCTAATCCAAATGGATTCCAAAAAAATCTTATTGGTCCGTAACAATGTGTCTGGTAATGTTCACTAGCGATTCTAGCGGACGAAATTTCAACTACATTTTTTATTTGGACGGAAAACAAATGACTAAAATTCATGCGGTGTTTCTATTAGATAATTAATATTAGGGTTGAAAATTCATAAAAAGCCGGCAGTGTTGGGATTTTTTGAGCTAAAATAATGTTTTCCACTACAAATGCCATCAGTCGTGGCAGCAGATAAATCATATTTTTCTTTTTATGGAAAAACAAAGACATATCTTGAAAAAAGAAAAATGAAGAAATCTTAAGGAAAAAATTTAGCAAATTTCTTAATTTTTTATTTTTTAGATTTGTCTTCGATTTTCCGTAAGAAGAAAAATACGATTTATCTGCTGCCACGTGATGCGCACTCTTCACCTTAAGAGGAATCATCAGTCGTGACAACAGACTAATCATATTTCAATTTTTACGGGGAAACGAAGACAAATCTCGAAACAAAAAATACTCTTAAGAGTATGCTGCAGTCGTGGCAGCAGACAAATCGTATTTTTCGATTTGAGGGAAAACGAAGACGAATATCGAGAACTGGAAAAATTGCCCATATTCAAAATTTAATTCTAAATATGGGAAATTTTTTCGATTCTCGATACTTATCTTCGTTTTCTCTAAAATAGAAAAATACGATTTGTCTGCTGCCACGCTTTAGTCCTTTTCAGGAACAAATTCCGAAAATTCCTTAATATTTTTTATTTTGAGATTTTTCTTCGTTTCCCCTTAAAAAGTAAAATACGATTAGTCTGCTACCACGACTGATGATCCCTCCTAACTAATTTTCCGTTCCTAATTAATTTCTACTCTTCAATCTATCCAGTTTATAGTACATTAAAATTAAATTAAATTAAATCTCTACACACCCCATCTTTCATGCTTCGATTCGCGTGCTCGGCCACGTCGCAAACAATTTTCAAAGCCCTCAGCGTGTCCGAATAATCCACCGAGTTCTCATCCAAATGCTTCAAATAATCATTCAACAACAACCTATACTGAGGAATCCTCTGAACCGGTTTCAGCATGTAGTGCTTTATGCTTAATTTTTTACAACGATCGGTCGCTTCGAATTCCTTCACCTCTTTCGCGAACTTCGGATATTTCGCAGTGCACTCGTCCAAATAGTTCGTTTGCTGTTCGAAACTTTGAATGTAACTCGTGTACATTTTCAAAAAGGCTCCCTTTTTAACGATGACGTCCGCTATTTTCGGATTCGTCCCCCAATTTTCTATCCTCTTCTTCATGTCTGCCAACAAATCCTCGTTCAACGTTTGCAACTGCGGCAAATAATTCAGGATTTTACAAACGTCCCCTAATGGGATGATGGAATTTTTGCTTTCGTGATTTCGATATTCGATGAAATTTCTGAAATCCACGTTTAACAGTCGGAGGACGTCGATGAAAACCTCCTCCGAGGTCATTAACTCTTTGGCGATTAAAAAAGCTTTATCGGTTTTTGTGGTTTTGTCTTGATTCATGTCCAAACGTTGAACGCTGTCCTTATCATCGTCTGAATCACTGTTTGGGTTTTCTTCCGAGTATCCGCTGTTAATACTTTCGGAAATGCTGCTATTCCAATCGTTCTCTTCGCGGCGGATCATTAATCGAGGCTCGTGACCTAAAATTGGAACAGAAAGCAGAATTTAGTGACATGTAAAAAAAAAAAATTTAAGTCAAAGGTGTCGTTTTGCTTGCTAAAAGACGCGAGCTCAAAAATTTAAATCGTCAAGGTATACGTTTGAAAATATTTTTCAAAATACCGTTTTTTGCCTTAAGAGTGCGCATTAGTCGTGGCAGCAGATAAATCGTATTTTTCTTTTTATGGGAAAAGGAAGATAAATCTTGAAAAAAGAAAAATTTAATTTTTTATTTTTCTAGATTTGTCTTTGTTTTCCCGTAAGAACAAAAACACGATTTATCTGCTGCCACGACTGATGGCTACTCTTAATTAAGAGTATGCTGCAGCGTGGCAGCAGACAAATCGTATTTTTCGATTTGAGAGAAAACGAAGGCAAGTCTCAAGAATCGAAGAAATTTCCCATATTTAGAATTAAATTTGGAATATGGGAAATTTTTTCAATTCTCGATATTCGTCTTCGTTTTCCCTCAAATCGAAAAATACGATTTGTCTGCTGCCACGACTGCAGCATACTCTTAAGAGTACCCATAGCTGATTAATCAGCTGATGTTTTAATGACGTAAAAATCAATTAAATCGGAAGAAAAATATTTTCTGAAAATAATTTTCTAAGTCCACATCTAGGGGCTTTTTTGGTAAGCAAAACGGGACCTTAAGATTACGCAGTACCAGTAGCAGCAGATAAATCGTATTTTTCATTTTATGGGAAAACGAAGATAAATCTTGAATAAAAAGAAAAATTAAGAAATCTTCAGGGAAAAATTTCGAAGATTCCTTAATTTTTTATTTTTCTAGATTTGTCTATGTTTTTCCGTAAAAGCAAAAATACGATTTATCTGCTGCCACGACTGATGGGTATTCTTAATTAGCTGATATGTTTTAATGACGTAAAAATCGATTAAATCGGAAGAAAAATATTTTCTGAAAATAATTTTTTAAGTCCACATTTAGGCGCCTTTTTGGTAAGCAAAACGGGACCTTACGGGATCGCAGTACCAGTGGCAGCAGATAAATAGTATTTTTTATTTTACGGAAAAACGAAGACAAATTAATAAAGCAAAAACTAAGAAATTTTTTTCAGAAAACAGTTTTAAAGATTTTTTAGTTTTTCTTTTTTCAAAATTTTTCATCGTTTTTATGCAAAAAGAAAAATACGATTAATCGTTAAAGTTTTTCTTACGGAAAAACGAAGACTAATCTTAAAATAAAAGCTAATGAAATCCTGGAATTTTTTCCTGAAGATTTCTTCATTTTTCTTTTTTCAAGATTTACCTTACTTTTTTTGTAAAAAGAAAAATATGATTTATCTGCTGCCACGACTGTTGCATAATTTTATCACAACAGAAAATCATGACAAAACATTTTTTGGGGCCATTCAAGTATTGCGTAAGCATCTTTCGCGGGAAAGGGCGTCGAATTAGTGATGTTCACCATAAGCTAAGTATTGCCAGAGAGAGGTGGGGAGGGTAGGGGGTTAAAAATTATCACAAAAATGATTACGCAACACTTGAACGGCCCCTAAAGCATCAAAGAAAATGAGTATTTTTTTCGGCAGTCGGCTGCTGTCATAGTTAAATGGCGGTAGCTTTCGGATTGGTTGTTAAGAGGAATCATCAGTCACTTGTCTGCTGCCACGATTTAATTTTTCCACTTATGTTTAACTTATGAATCGATGATAGCTTAAATTTCACTGAGGATTCCTCTTAAATAATCCCTTTTTATCTTAAAAGGAACAATCAATCTTGGCAGCAGACTAATCGGATTTTACTTTTTTACGGAAAAACGAAAACAAATCTCGAAACAAAAAATATTAAGGAATATTTGTAATTTTTCCTAAAAATTCCTTGATATTTTTTGTTTCGAGATTTGTCTTCGTTTTTCCGTAAAAAGTAAAATACTGTTAGTCTGCTGCCACGATGATAATTTCTCTTCAGTCATTTTAAAAAAATCATTAGTCGTGGCAGCAGACTAATCGTATTTTACTTTTTGTGGGGAAACGAAGACAAATCTCGAAACTAAAAATATTAAGGAGTTTTTGGGATTTTTTCTGAAAAGTACTTAACAATTTTTGTTCTGAAATTTGTTTTCGTTTCCCCGTAAGAAGTAAAATACGATTAGTCCGCTGCCACGATGATGATTCCTCTTGATAACCAATCCGAAGTCGGCCGCCATTTTACAAATATTTGTTAGTATCAACAGCCTCCTAGCGGAATTAGTTTACGCTAAAATCTTATTAAAAACAATTTAGTACAAATTTCTACTAAATAAAAATATTGTGATGGTGGCTAAACTTGACGTTAAAAAAGTTTAATCCCGTTCAAAGCTCCAAAAAAAAAAAAAAAAATTCAAATTTAAATTATTTGGGTCCGACTCTGACCCGCAAAATGTTACATTCTAATTTTAAGTGATTAAAGTTGCAAATTTCGTCAGATCATTAGTGGAGATATTCATATGGCGTTTATCGCTCTAAATACATTATAGTTTATCTCTTTGAACTTCTCGGACCAAAACAACAAGGGACTTCATCTCATTGTTCACAAACAGAAGTTGGTCCGTTTTTGCTTGACAAAGCTTTTCTGTAATCTATCTCTTTTAATTTTTTTGCATCAATCGAGGTCTTCTCAATTAAAGTCGAATTCCCATAAAATTTAAAAATGACCTAATTAATGTTAAGCATTGACACAAAGAGATTCAGGAGAAGGGGAATTTCACTCCAAATCTCCCACCTCCTGGTACTTAAAATTTAAAAAATCAAAATAAACCGATTCCTGTTATTGCGACGTAAATATTCGCTTCCATTTTTAAATAAATAAAATTTTTTTCTTTTAACCTGAATTTTTTATGTCCGGCAAAGAAATCGCTCTGGACCTCTCGCTTAAATCCGCATCGCTCCCCATACTGCTTGGAGAAGTATAAAACTGACTAGCACACCTCTCCTTTTTCTCAGTCTGCTTTTTATGGCCTTTACCGAACGAACCGAACCAGGGAAATCGTTTCGTGATCCCGAAGCTTTCCGGATCCGAAGAATTCAACTTCGTCAAACTTTCCGAGGAGCCTTTGCTGTTGTTTACGGCGGCGGAATCGTAGACGACGGGCGATAAAGAATGTGACGTATCTAAAGAAACAAAAAAAAATGCCGAAAAATCCACTTACTTTTTTTCTACAATTTACATTAAAACTAACATTTCCACCCTATTAGATAACGTGTAAAATATCTTAATGATAAGAAACGTGTACTTATTATCAGCAGAATTACTTGCAGCAAAAAAAAAAATTGAGTTAATTACAAATTTTTTTTCTCTGTTTGCATTTTTACTCATCCATTCATTTGGATTTACTCAATCACAAATTTTGCATAAAAAAAAATTTTTTTTTCTTAAAAATCAGACGGTATTGTTACCGAATCGGCTAAACAATGCGTATTGTAAACATAAAAATGAATCATAACTCTTGATAAGAAAATTCTCGTTTTTAAAAATAAACCGCAATGAATCTGATTTTAAAAGGGAAAATTTTTTAAATTTACCAGGAGGGATTATTTGATGATTCAAATCGTTGCTTTTGGTCCCGTTCAATTTGAGTTTAGGCGTCGATTCCATATTCACATCCTCTATCGTTATGAATTCGTAGCTATCGAAAGATCCGATTTTGTCGACCTTTCGATTTTCATTTTTGTGCAGGAACGATTCTCTCTGGTCGGCTCCCTTTTCGATAACTTCATTTATTACCGGCGTAGGAGGATTTTCTTTTTCTTCAGTCTTAATTGAACCTGCGCTGACCAATCGATGAAGAAAGGATTGCGGGGTCGTTTCCTCAATTTGCCGCTTTTCACTTCAAAAGGAAAAAAAAAAAAAAAAAAAATTAATTAAAAGTACAATTTAAAAGGAAAAGTTTAAAACCACTTCAAAACGACAGTTTTTGATAGCAGAAAAAAATTATCTTAAGATGAGACTTAATAAAAAAAATTAACGATTAGATTAAAACAATCGACGATTAAAAAAAAAAATAATAATCATGTTCGATTTTCCTCGTATTTTTTTCGATCTCTAAAATAACGAAAAAGTACCTTTGTTCATCGTTTCCGCAATTGCTGTTAATCACATTGCTCTTATAATTATTGTTATTCGTTGGGCTGTAATTGTTATTATCATTATTGTTATTATTTAATGAACCGACGTCATCTTCGTTTTTTCTGTGTTCGAATTCTTTGACGTTCAATTCCTCTTCTATTTTTAAAACGGTCCCAACTTCCGATATAATATCATCATGGGTTACTCCGTTGCAGTCCAAGTTTTGGCTTTCATTATCACAAATATTATTCACAGGAGTATCCTCGGTTTCGTTGACTGCTGACAAGGAACTTATCGCGTGGATTTGACGCTCCGGCGAATTTTCGCTATCGACTAGAGATTTGAAGCTTTCGCTTGACTCGGAGCTGGAAAAATAGAATAAAAAGGAAATTTGATTCATGTTTTGATTGCACTGCAGATGTGTGTAAATATCTTTAAGTTTTCGAAGACCCACGGCATTATTGGATTAATAGAAAGCTACATTCAATGCAGCAAGGAATGGCTCTTTTGTCTAATACATTGATTTACAGTGAAAAATCCACGTTTAAAGTATCTAACGAACGAACTCCTGGTGTAAATTAGGATTTATAATACACGTTTCAACTCGTCTGAAATTTATGTGTCGCCGGAAAATAATTTAAACAAAAATTGCGATCGAAAACCTGTGATTTCTTTTCCAAGTTCGTATTTATTTCGAACAAGTTGCAACTTGTACCAAAAATACAAGAATAAGTCAAAGAAGAGCGTTGTATACCTAAAATTTGAATTTTTTCCCCGTAAATCGAGCATTAGACAAAATAGGAATGCTCAACATAGGCAACATAGGCATACGTTGTTTAATTTCAGCACTGCAATTTCGAAATACTTACGGAAACTTAATCCAATACTATATAAAATTTTTCCAAAATCATCCGACAATTAGAGGTAGAGCGTCCCGAAACGTCCGCCATATTGCTGGAGACAATATATTTTTATGTTGGTTTTACCCAAAGTCCCTAAAACCGACAACCTAACAAACCAAAAATCCGTAAATATACGAATTTTTGACTTTTTAAGTTGTCGGTTATGAGGGATTTTTCAAAACGCATAACATAGTCATATAAACGCCATAAAAACGCCAATCGTAGTCATAGTCATAGTCATAGTCATATATATATATAGTCATATTGGTTTATATGACTATGACGCCAACCTAGAAAATATCTGGTCTCCAACAATATGGCAAACGCTCTAATTGTCGGACACTTGTATTATCGGTTGGTAAGGCTTCCCGAAACGGGAAGAGGTAGAGCGTCATCGATTTGGTCATTCGAACATGTCCAAACACGTTCAAATCCCGATTAAGTTTTGGCATTTTAAAAGTGCAACAAAGTGCTGGAAATAAACAATATTGTGCTTATGCTGAGCGTTCTAGATTTATTTACATTAGAGACCCTATATAAAAAGAGACGTTTGCGAATTTACCGATAAAAATGACTGGTTCTTTCTTTAGAAGCCATAATGGATCGCCATATTGGAAATTAAATGAAAATTTGAAGATTTTTTTAGTTTTACCAACATATGAAATTTAAATTTTTTAACTCAAGTTTTTTATCCGATTTTCTTTTGTTTAAAAAAAAACCTTCTGTGCTTGACTTGGAAAATAGCGACTTTTTTTCTGCTCAAGCTACTGCATTTGTAAGATGTCATATTGAATAATATAGTCTCCGAGAGACTTTGACTGCAGCGCCATTGTAAAATTATGCTTAGCTAATATAAAAGCAATATTTCCGCGAACTAATTGCGTGATGGAAATATATACGCTTCTATAAGGCAAACAGGTATATTTAAGTGTATATTTATAGGAAAAAAAGTCACACGGAGCCTATGGCGTCAATTGAAACTTGCCAGACTCTTTAATTTACATGAGGAGGGTTAACGCAAACTTTTTCCGCCGCGGCGCTGCATGTCACAAAAGTATCCTGCCTGATGCAAATTGTAGGGAACTATTTTTTTTAAAATCTACTGATTTTTTTTGCATTAAAATTAGTGATTTTCAATGCTTGTATTTTTAAACTTCCAAAAACTCCGAATGTCTTTTTATATTTTGCTAATACTGATTTTTTGACATGTAAGTAAATGGAAGCGAAATATTTTTGTGACTATCAGCCGCCATCAGCGCCATCTGCTTAGTTAACCTGTTGCAGTTTTCATTATAAGGCCAAATCAAACGCTATTTTAAATGTCGCAGAATATCGTCTTATGTTCATTAATCATTTTGGAGATGATAACCGTGTTTTGTTTATCAAAATATAGTAACCTTTGCTTACATGGTTTGTAAACAAGGGAACTATTTCCCAGACGAAATTAACAAAGAAGATTTATTCGCCTTTGTGGTTTCTGCAATTTTATTGTGTCTGCAAGTTTTTCACAAAATTTTACAAATATTTGTAAAATCTGAAAAGCTGTTCTGGGGCAGCCCAAAAGTTTAAAAGGTGTTCACCTTTCCTATAGTCGATCTTATTTAAATCTGGAAATTAGCCGATTATTTTGCATGATTGCACTTTAATTGTGACGTTCAATGTGTGGACAAGTTACGTCTTGAACGATATTTGATACGAGTAGAGACCCTATATAAAAAGAGCCTGGTGGGCCTGGTGAATTTAAATCGACGCCATATTATTAAATATGGCAGCTTACAATGCAGTAGCTGTAGCAGAAGAAAAATCGCCATTCTCCAAGTAAAGCCGTCTGGATTTAGGGATTTCCCTTATATCATAGTCTTTTAAACAGGTCAGGAAACTTACCCCCCCGAAAGTGTCCGGCTTAAGTACACGAATTTAAGTTCGGTGAAGCAGGCAACAGATGGCGCAGCGATCTTTCGGGACGTACATTCAAACCGATTATAGTTGCCTCTGTAATTAATGTTTTCAAATGACGCGTATTATTTTTTGATGTATTACACCTTTAATTGCATTTAAATATACTTCAAATAGCTTTTTACGCGTTTTGCTATGCGTATGCACTATATTTGACATTTAATACTGAAAAAAAAAAATCACCTCAGAGATTACAAATACAATAATCTCAATCCTCCATATTTGTTTTGAAATGGCAACGACCAATGAAAAGCGTCCTGAATGCAACTAGCGCTGCGGGTGGTATTTGGGTGGAACTAAAATCTGTGCAGTTAAGCCGGACACCATCTCCCATACATTTAAGATAGGAGTTTCCTGACCTGTTTAAAAGACTATGCCTTATATTATAGAATCCATAGATAGGACAATGGCTTCAAAAAAATGTTTATATGGGCATCCATAAGCTAAACACGAGGTAGGCTCAATTTTTTCGTATCAAAACAAACAATGTAAATAGAATAGGAATGTATGTGCCATCTATGGATTCTATTATCTAAGGTTTAAAGATTTAAATTTCATGTGTTAATAAAACAGAAATCTTCCAATTTTCATTCGATTTCCAATATGGAGATCCATTACGGCTTCTAAAAAGCGAACCAATCAGATTTATCGGTAAATATGCCAGTCTCTTTTTATATAAGGTCTCTACGAGTACCTAAGGCGTCACGATTTAAAAGGAATTCACAAAGTGAAAAAACCGAACAACTTCCGGTGTTGTGATTAATCAAAGTATTACAGAGGGAGGACATAATATCATTTCTCTTTCAAGCTTTTCCATCTTTTTTTTTTTTTTTTAATCAATTTTTTATCAACCGCACAAGCTTCTGAATGCAGGAAAGAAACTTCTCCAACCTTTTTTCAACCCAACCCTCTTTAATTTTCTAGCAACTTCAGTTTTTTTCCAAAATGTAACGACTTTTTGTTATAAATTTTAAAAGAAAAAAAATTTACCTTCTTCTTGTTTCGAACGCTTCAAAAGTAGAATAATATCCTTCTTCAATCTGCAAAGTTGTAGAAACAAAAACTCTCTCCTCTTCCTGAACCTTCCTATTTTTCTTTTTGCTATAATCCACAGTCGCATAAATCGGGCAACTCGACTCTATATTTGGCGAAGATCCTATGCTATCCGGTGAATGACACGAAGCTAAATCTAATTCTAAATTTAATTTTGGTTTATTTTTAATCCTAGGCCGGGGAGTCGGGGGCTCTTTCCCGTCGATAAAAATCTCCCTCTCCAAATTTTTCCTGTTGCTAATTTGTTGATAATACTTGATCGGAGTTTTAGAATTTTTATTCAATTCCTTGGCCGTCCAATTTAAATTTTCATTCCTAGCTAAACTGGCACTTTTTTCCCTGCGAAGTTCCCGAAAGTCCGACGACGGCTGGGGACTCGTAGGACTGTTCAGAAAATCGAACGGGTCGGTTCTCGGAGTCCGTTTCGGTGATCTGGGAGGTCGAACCGGAGGGGCACTGTTGAATTTCTTCGGGGACACTTCGGGTTTCGGGCGTGATGGCTGAGGCGTCGAATTCTCGACTTTGATTAATTTTTTGAAATTGTTCGACTTCGGCGGAAGCTGCGGTTTGGGTGAGATCGCCGGAGCCTTTCGCGGAGGTGAAATAATTTCTTTACTCGGAGGTAACGTTTGTTGCGTTGGACTATAATTAATCGACTTGACCGAAGAAACCTTGGTTTGCGCGGATGACGAAACTTGAGTTTTTTTATTATTTGAGCCTTTGCGATTCGCAAATCGGAAGCGGATATCTGAGGCTTCGGCAAAAGGGCCGGTTTCGATTTCGGATAATTATTTTTATTTACAGCATCACTGACACAATTATTGTTGCTTATCACTCGCGGTTGACTAGATGACGTTGTTTCATTCTCGTCTGCCATTGCAGGACTTTTTTTTTTTTTTCAAGACGTTAATGGCTTGGGAACATTGTTCGATGTGACGTTTTCTTCATTTGAAAACATGACAATGCATTCGGTATTCGTTTCGTCCTTCAATTTTGTGGGTTATATTTAAACCTGAAAAAAAAAAAAAAAATTAATTAATTATGATTGACATTTTTTTTTGAATGAAAAAGAAAAAAAATCAGAAATAAACATTATTAATAATCGGATTAAATAATTCTTTTTTTTTTTGGTCAAAGCAGGTTGTTTGAATTCATCTAGTCCAAAAAAATTAGACCAAGATTTGTCACAAAAAGACTAAACAAGTTAGGGTCTATTTTTTTAATTAAATCGTCAAGAGTCTCCAATCTGAAATTCCTCAAGTGATTCGTAAAAAGAAAAATGTTACAAATAAAAGCTTTAAAAAGAAACAAATATTGTTTATCTTGCTAAGGAAGCAGAAATATTTATCAAAAATGTTTTCTGATTTTAATCGCAAAAATAATAAATTTTCAAAAAAACATTTCCTTTTCTTGAACCCCTTATTTATTTACGAAAATGAGTATTCTCCTTTGAAAAATTTCTGTTCAAGAAAAAGTCACTATATTGCTTTAAAAAAATGACTGAAGATGTTACCTTTTAAAATTTTTTTTAACAATTTTTTTTGTTTTTCCTGATAAGCAACTCCCTCCACAAATTAAATTTTTTTTTCTTGCACTGATTTTCTTTTTTTTTTCTAAAAATATTCAGACTGATACAAAACGACAGAATGATGGTCCATATCAAACATTTAAGAGACACTTGACAGACATCTCTAACCTTCAAAGTTGAAATTTCCACCGCAACTCATTTCTGTTTAAATCGTCACAACACAACTCATACTTCCTTCTTGAGTGTTTCATAAAAATTCAAGGAAAATCATTTGGCTTCAAGAAATGTCACAAAAACCAAGTGGTTTAATGTGCTAATGTAACAACAATAGGCCCACCTTGATTAATTACATAATGGGTTTGACCAGTAACATTAACATGATTTCTCATTTTCACAAAACAAAAATAAATAAAAAATATCAGGGACTCAATTTGAAAACGATCCTTATCATTTTATGCTTATTTAAATTCGGAGAGATGTACGTTCACAATGAAATCATCAATCACTTATATTCACCTGCATTTTAATTTTAGAAAACGTCAAAACACTATAAATAGCCTTAATTAATTCAGGCACGAGGATCCACTTTTGATTGAATCAGTATTTAAAAAAAAAAAAAATACTTATTTGTAAAAAGAATAAAACGAATACAAAAGATTGTACACGAGAATCAAACATAAAAAAACTTATTGTTTTCCTTTCAATGCAATATTTATCAAATAACCTATTTCCATTTTGAAACTAATTCACAGTGTTGCCAACTTAACATTCGTTTTGTTTCCAAGATGGCTTCCTTCTTCTTCTGCTTCTTCTTGTTCTCCCCCCTCATTGGCTGGCAAGATGGCTTACTTTCCAATTTTAAAAAAAAGTGCCGCGAAGAGAGTTTTATGAAAAAAAGACAAAGCCCAAATCTGCGAGGTAGTATCAAATTTTTAAAAAAAACTTCGCATGCAGGGGCTTTGCAGTTTTCCAAAAGATATGCAACCCCCAGTCCAACGTCCCATGATCGAAATAAACCGAAGTACCAGAACAGTCTAAAAAATTTCGATCGCATTTAGACCGAACCAGTACCTCTGTTTATCAAGTCATTGTTCTTTTGGAAGAAAATTATAAAAAAAAAAAAAAAAAATCAACGACGTCCTGATGTTTAGTCATAATAGTAACGGTTCAAAGCACAAAGTGAATGTTACATTCTTTTTGTGTTCTTTACGTAATGTTAACATTCTAATGTGCTTGGAACCGGCACCATTCAAAAAAAATTATAACAAAATCTTGTTTTTCCTTTCAACAATAAATAAAGGTACAAACTCGGTTGAAAAAATATAAATGAGTGTTTGAACTTAACTTCAATTTGTACCGGTTACTTACACAATCTCACATCACTAACTGAAATTTTAAGCTAAAGGAATTTTCGTCGCAAATTTCGAAGAATATTTTTAACCTGGAGTTTAAAATTAACCGATCCTTTAACTCCTACGATAAGAAATTTATCATGGCCCTAAAAATTCTCCTGGCTCGAAAATATTATGTCTAAAATTTAGGCTTAAAAAAAATATAAGGTGGATGGAATGTTTTTATCGAGGTAATTAAGGTGTCAAATGAAATGATGATAAACAAACAGTTCAGATCTCAGATTGAAAAAGATATATTTATATATATATATATTTTTTTTTATAAAATATTTCATAGACTATACAAATTGAATTTAACAATTATTGGCACTTGAAGAATTGACACGAACAATTAATAATAAGGCAGGTTACATTCTGAAAATACCGAAATCTGTTTTCTTATTGGGATTGTTCAAAGCAGCTTTCAGACTTAAACCTAAAACGGTTCTGGTATCCAAAGGATCGATCACTCCGTCGTCCCAGATTCGTGCGCTTGAGAAAAATGGATGTCCCTCTTTTTCGAATTTTTCGATGATAGGATTTTTTATCTTTGCTTCTTCTTCTGCAGTCCACTGAAAATGAAAAAAAAATTAAAAAATTAAAATGGAGAGTAAAGGTTACATTCTTCAAAAAGACAAAAAAATATGTCAAGAGAAAAAGATGACGTATGCAGTCACCTCCCGGTCATTTTCCGACAATTCTACGAGTTTTGCTCCAACAAAAGTGAGTGTATTGCAGACAACACACCAATAAATTCCTAATTCATTTTTCCTACAATTTTTTTTTTTTTTACCATTTCTTTTTCCTAATTTTCAATTTTCATAAATTTTTTGGTTCCTAAAATATTTTTTCTAATTTTTTAAATCTTAATTTTTTTTAAATTTTTGCATTGATTTACTAGGTTGGGTCTAAACGGGAATTCTAATATGTTTTTTATATATACCAGAATTTTGAGAAAGACATAATAACCGACGAATTTAAAAAACAAAAATTAAATGGAAAAACCGAAATTGGCAAGTTTGCATTAATTATTACAAAAATTTAAGGGATTCAAAAAATTAGAAAAATATTCATTTCAGGAAATTTTATTTTAAGAATAAAAATTTTTTAGGAAAATTAAAAATCAGGAAATGAAATAATTAGGAGAAAAATTTTAGAAACCGAAATTTTTAGGAAAAATGATAGGGAATCAGGCGCAACATTTTTGTCCTTTCCTGGGAAATTTTTTTCCCGTTAGCTGACCCTCCCCCCCCCCCAGCCGCTTCAAAATTTTTCTTACACTCCTGCCTTTTTTCACACTCTTTTATATCCTCTGATTTTCTTTTGCTGCAGTTCGGGACTCCCAATTTCCTGCAGTTTTTAATGTTAAATCCTTAAGAAACTCTCAGTCCCGAAAAGGACTATATTTTGCCTTTAAAATTTTTAAAAAAATACCGTAGATTGGGGTGAAGTTGAAAGGAAATTCAAAAAAAAAATTCTAGGTTTATTTTAGGCACTAAAAATAAATTTTTTTACTTAAGTATCCCAAAAACAATATCCACTTAACGAAATAAAAAAATTTTTTTTAGTGCCAAAAATAAACCTAGAATTTTTTTTTTGAATTTTTTTTCAACTTCACCCCAATCTACGGTAATAATAGAATCTGACACAAAATTATCTGGGACTGCAATCCCGAAATCCCGAATTCCATCCAGAGATCTTGAAAAAATTTTCATTCAGATTAATAATTCCGGGATTTCCAGTCCCTACCATCTGCCATTTGAATTGGAAAATTTTTTTTCGTTTTATTCTCGGCGCCCCCCCCCCCCCCCCCCCAAAAAAAAATCAAAAGTGTTAAGCACTTCCTGCGCTCTTAAAAAAAATCCAGCACTCTGCAAAATCTTCTTCAGGTAATCACCTCTTTCCCTTGTTTTTTTCTTTGAGCTTCCGCAATTTGTGCCAGAACCCCAGCAGCCTGTTCCCCTCCCATCACTGAAATTCTAGAATTTGGCCACATGTATAAAAATCTGGGTGAATAAGCTCTGCCACACATTCCGTAATTCCCAGCGCCGAAGCTGCCGCCTATAATAACTGTAATCTAAAAACGGAGAAATAAAAAATGAAATAATCAATTCTCTTAATCCCGATTTTCTTTGCTAATATTTTACCTTTGGCACGTGAGTACAAGAAACCGCAGTCACCATTTTGGCTCCGTTTTTTGCTATCCCTTGACTTTCGGCTTCCCTACCAACCATAAACCCTGTTATATTTTGCAGAAAAATTAAAGGAATGTTTCGTTGTGAGCAAAGTTGAACAAAATGAGCTCCCTGTACAAAAAGATTAAATTTCAATACTTCGAAATTAATTTTAATAATTAACGAAAAGTCAAAATGTTACCTTCAAAGCGCTTTCGGAAAACAAAACTCCGTTATTTCCAAGAATTCCCACTTTATGGCCGAAAATGGAAGCAAAACCAGTGACTAAAGTATCCCCGTATTTTTCTTTGAATTCATGAAACCTCGAACCGTCCACAATCCTTGCGATCACCTCTCGAACGTCAAATGTTTTTTTTAAATTACCTCCTACGATCCCGTAAATGTCTTTAGGATCAAATAACGGAGGTTCGCTTTCTTCTTCCGGTTCGACATTTATTCCTTTTTTTATATTTTTAACAATGCTTCGAGCAATGTGCAAGGCATGCAGATCATCTTCAGCGTAATGATCGCTGACGCCGGAAACTCTGCAATGTAAATCCGCTCCTCCTAGCTCCTCCGCTGAAACTTCTTCTCCTGTAGCTGCTTTGACAAGAGGAGGGCCGGCGAGAAAAATCGTCCCCTGATTTTTAACGATGACGTTTTCGTCCGACATAGCTGGGACGTAAGCTCCTCCGGCTGTGCAGCTTCCCATTACAACTGAAATCTGATATTTTAAAAATTATAACAATTTTTTCTAACACGAAAAAAATATCAATACCAATTTTATACCTGAGCTATTCCTTTAGCTGACATATTAGCTTGATTATAAAAACACCGGCCGAAATGAACCTTGTCTGGGAAAACATCAGCTTGAAAAGGCAAATTCGCTCCACCAGAGTCAACTAAGTAAATGCAAGGTAGATGATTCTCTATTGCTATTTCCTGAGCTCGTAAGTGTTTCTTAACAGCCATCGGATAATAAGTTCCTCCTTTAACTGTAGCATCATTTGCAATTATCACACATTCACGTCTGAAAAACCTCTGCGTTTAGTTAAATAATTTAATATTCAAAATTGAGGGTTATATACCCTTGAACTTTTCCGATTCCTGTAATTATCCCTGCAGCCGGAACATAATCTTCATACATTTCATGAGCAGCAAGCTGGCTTAATTCCAAGAACGATGTTCCTGGGTCCAAAAGCATATTAACCCTATCCCTTGGTAACAACTTCCCTCTCGAAACATGAGTTTGTCTTGATTTTTCACTTCCTCCTTGTATGATTTTAGCCACTGTGCATTTTAATTGGTTAACGGCTTCCAGCATCTGCTCTTCATTTTCCTTTTAAAGAAGAACAAAGAATATGTATAATTATTTTAGTAAAAAAAAATTATTAAATAATATTAAATCCCCTACCTTGAATGATAAGAGCGAACGATTTGGTTCACTTCCAATAACAGTTCCGAATCTTTTATTAAAAGAAACCGCAAGGTTTCTTACGTTTCTATACTTTAATTTTTTGAAAATCATGTTTTTAATACAAATTAGAAATCAAATGAACCTATTAACAGCTTTATAACAATTTAAAAACACCTGTAACTGTCACCTAAGCATGATTATCAGATTTGTTTATCTCTTGCTGTTCTCCGTTTCCGGTTTCTCGATATGGCGCGATTATATCGAGAACTTCGAATGGCGCCACATGCACCGATTTAAAATTGAAAACCCGACATCATTTCAATGGTCGGAAGTATTTTCGCAAGCTTCTGCTTCAGTGAATGTATAGTTGGTATCGGGTAAATGGGGGCACATAAACTAACACATATAGGCAACTTGTGTTACAAAAAAAAAAAAAAAAAAAACGGAGAATTGCATAACTACACCCGTTTACCCGATACCACCTATATCCACCGTTTTCGTGTAAAAATATATGAAAATAGAAATTGCCAATGAAATAAAACTTCACTGAACTAAAAGCCCAGTACAAAGATCAATTTTACTTGAGATCAAATTTGAGACCGAGCACTCCTAGAATTTTTAAATTATTTTCGGTTTATTATTTTTTTTACAGTTGTTTTTGATTATGATTTTTATTAAAAGTATTTTAAAAAATTATTTTTAATTACGGTTTTTAGCAAATTCTTATTTCAATTTCGATTTTCGATTTTTTTATTTCGAATTCAATTTCGGTTATGATTTTGATTTCAATTCCGTTTCTTAACCTCTAATTTCAGTTACGGATATTCAATGATTTCTCTTCTTTTTTGATTGGTTTCAGTTTTTGTTTTTTTGGAGTCAGAAATATTCGATTAATCGCTATTTACGATTATGATTATGATTATGATTTGATTAACAGCCTTGGTTAGGGCCCCTAACCCATGCTTTTCTCTGAAAAATTAAGAAAACAGAAAGCTCTTCCAGATTCACATGCTGTTCTGATGTGGCTAGTTTTGGTCCGCCTGAGGAATTAATCCTCATACTCTCTGATTTTCGAGAGCGTTCCCCTATCCGCCACCTGGGGAGGCGCCCGATGGGGGACTAGCCAAAAACCCCACACGGGTTGGTGGGACAACCCTGTCCCCAGCCACCGAAAAAGATGCCATCCTCCCAACGGCACAAAGTCACCCACCTCGTACGGGTCGACATAAAAATGACGTCCTTTTCATATCGATCCGCACGAGATGGGTGCCGTATGACGTAAGGAGGATTTTATCCCTCTAGATGGCTGACTTAAAACTAATTTAAAACTACCCTAAAAACTAACTTAACTTAAATCTAGACTTAAAACTACTTAAAATACTTAACTTATTTATCTTATATACTAAAAGTTGTCCATCCCCCTGTTTATCTGTCTGTCTGTCTGTTTGTTTGTTTGTATGTCCGTCGACGGAAAAGTTGTAAAATCTACAACTCTTTAAAAAAAAATCGTAAAAATTTGAAATTTGCACCGAAAAATCGCATTTTTAATTCTCTACATTTTTATTCCGCTCCCGATTTTTTTTACCTCTTCCCGAATCCGGGATAATTAAAAAACCGGGAAAAAAGCGATTAAAAAAAAAAAGTCGCAGCGGGGAAACGGTACTCGCTGGTAAAAAACTCGTGCGCGCGTCCCGTATTTTCGCGTTTTTCCCGGGTCCCGGTTTTAAATTTCGACGATCCGTTTTAAAAAAAACATTCCTCAGGTCTTTCCGATCCTTTTAAAAAAAATCCCGACCTTTTCCGACAATTTTTTACCTTCCAAATCAAACATTGAAAAACGAACACGGAAAAAAAAAAAGGTGTCAAAATGGCGTTCCGTTTTCAGACGTTTTCGAGGTCTAAAAATCGTCCGAAAAAAAAAAAACCGAAAACGAAAAACAATCTACGAAAAAAGAGGAATCGAACGAACCCGCTCCCGAATTTTTCCGATTCCGGGAAAGGTTCGAAATCGCGATTCGAAAAAAGGGAAATTCCATGCAAAATCGTGCAAGATTTTACAAACTCGGGATAGGGAAATCAACGTAGGGTGATGAGGACGCATTTCATAGGTAACCTTCGATACGACAGCGTAGTCTGGTCGGTAGAAGCGTCGCTTCGCTGCCCTCGGTAACCGTGTTCGGTTCCCGTATTGAATCATTTTTTTTTTCTTTTTTTTTTTTCCCAATATTTTAATCACAATTTGACTTTAATTATTTTGCAGCCGTTTATAAAAATGGACCTTTATTATTTAAAAATGTTTTAAAATTTAAAATTAAAAAAAAAAAAAAAATAGAAATGGGGGGGTTTCTTTTTCTCTTCTTTTTTTTTTTTCGCACTATTTTATTAACCCTTTCATTAACTTTAATAATTTTCTTGCATTTTAAGCCGAATTTAATAATTTTCATGAATTTTAAGTTGAGTTTAAAAATTATTTTGGATTCCAACTGACCGGGGCGAGGCCGAAGGCCGAGCTGCGTTTCATACGGGCCTCTTGCCTACATTCCTTATCAAGATCCCTGGGCGAGGCCGAAGGCCGAGCTGCGTTTCTTGCATCGGGCGGTGGTTTAGCTTATCCCATATCATGATCATTCTCGTGCGAGGCCGAAGGCCGAGCTGCGTTTCATACGGGCCTCTTGCCTACATTCCTTATCAAGATCCGTTTCTTGCATCGGGCGGTGGTTTAGCTTATCCCATATCATGATCATTCTCGTGCGAGGCCGAAGGCCGAGCTGCGTTTCATACGGGCCTCTTGCCTACATTCTTATCAAGATCCCTGGGCGAGGCCGAAGGCCGAGCTGCGTTTCTTGCATCGGGCGGTGGTTTAGCTTTTCCCCATCATGATCATTCTCGTGCGAGGCCGAAGGCCGAGCTGCGTTTCTTGCATCGGGCGGTGGTTTAGCTTATCCCCCATCATGATCATTCTCGTGCGAGGCCGAAGGCCGAGCTGCGTTTCATACGGGCCTCTTGCCTACATTCCTTATCAAGATTCCTGGGCGAGGCCGAAGGCCGAGCTGCGTTTCTTGCATCGGGCGGTGGTTTAGCTTATCTCCCATCATGATCATTCTCGTGCGAGCCGAAGGCCGAGCTGCGTTTCTTGCATCGGGCGGTGGTTTAGCTCATCCCCCATCATGATCATTCTCGTGCGAGGCCGAAGGCCGAGCTGCGTTTCTTGCTTTGTTTGATAGTGCAGCTGCACTTCCCCATTCCGGCCGCCCGGCGGCCGGTCATTCTGGCGCGCGAAGCGCGCGGGGGGGGACCCAAAATCGCGAAGCGATTTTGGGGGGGGCGAAGCCCCTCTCTAGCGAAAAAGGGGCGCGTAGCGCCCCGTTGCGCTAGTCTAATATACTAAAGTTTCATCGTCCCTCTGTTTGTTTGTTTGTTTGTATGTCCGTCGACAGAAAACTTTAAAAATCTGGCTAAATTCGAAAAAAAATCGTAAAAATCTGAAATTTGCACCAAAAAATCGCATTTTTAATTCTCTAAATTTTTATTCCGTTCCCGATTTTTTTCCGCTCTTCCCGGATCCGGGATAATTAAAAAACCGGGAAAAAAAAGGATTAAAAATAAAGTCACAGCGGGGAAACGGTACTCGCTGGTAAAAACTCGTGCGCGCGTCCCGTCTTTTCCCGTTCCCTCCCGGGCCCCGGTTTTAAATTTTGGTAATCCGTTTTAAAAAAAACATTCCTCATGTTATCCCGATCATTTTAAAAAAAATCCCGACCTTTTCCGACAATTTTTTACCTTCCAAATCAAACATTGAAAAACGAACACGGAAAAAAAAAAAGGTGTCAAAATGGCGTCTTTTTTTTTACATTTTCAACGTCTTAAAAATGGTTCCCGAAAATAAATCAAACATGAAAAATAATCTACAAAAAAAGAGGAATCGAACGAACCCGCTCCCGAATTTTTCCGATACCGGGAAAGGTTCGAAATGGCGATTCGAAAAAGGGGAAATTCCATGCAAAATCGTGCAAGATTTGACAAACTCGGGATAGGGAAATCAACGTAGGGTGATGAGGACGCATTTCGTAGGTAACCTTCGATACGGCAGCGTAGTCTGGTCGGTAGAAGCGTCGCTTCGCTGCCCCCGGTAACCGTGTTCGATTCCCGTATTGGATTTTTTTTTTTTTTCCTTTTCTTTTTTTTCCAATATTTTATTCACAATTTGACTTTAATTATTTTGCAGCCGTTTATAAAAATGGACCTTTATTATTTAAAAATGTTTTAAAATTTAAAATTAAAAAAAAAAAAAAAAAAGAAAGAAATAGGGGGTTTATTATTTTCGGATTTTTCTCTTCTTTTTTTTCGCACTATTTTATTCACCCTTTCATTAACTTTAATAATTTTCTTGCATTTTAAGTCGAATTTAATAATTTTCATGAATTTTAGGTTGAGTTTAAAAATTATTTTGGATTCCAACTGACCGCGGCGAGGCCGAAGGCCGAGCTGCGTTTCTTGCTTTGGGCGGTGGTTTAGCTTATCCCCCATCATAATCATTCTGGTGCGAGGCCGAAGGCCGAGCTGCGTTTCTTGCATCGGGCGGTGGTTTAGCTTATCCCCCATCATGATCATTCTCGTGCGAGGCCGAAGGCCGAGCTGCGTTTCATACGGGCCTCTTGCCTACATTCCTTATCAAGATCCCTGGGCGAGGCCGAAGGCCGAGCTGCGTTTCTTGCATCGGGCGGTGGTTTAGCTCATCCCCCATCATGATCATTCTCGTGCGAGGCCGAAGGCCGAGCTGCGTTTCTTGCATCGGGCGGTGGTTTAGCTTATCCCCCATCATGATGATTCTCGTGCGAGGCCGAAGGCCGAGCTGCGTTTCATACGGGCCTCTTGCCTACATTCCTTATCAAGATCCCTGGGCGAGGCCGAAGGCCGAGCTGCGTTTCTTGCATCGGGCGGTGGTTTAGCTTTTCCCCATCATGATCATTCTCGTGCGAGGCCGAAGGCCGAGCTGCGTTTCATACGGGCCTCTTGCCTACATTCCTTATCAAGATCCCTGGGCGAGGCCGAAGGCCGAGCTGCGTTTCTTGTATCGGGCGGTGGTTTAGCTTATCCTCCATCATGATCATTCTCGTGCGAGGCCGAAGGCCGAGCTGCGTTTCATACGGGCCTCTTGCCTACATTCCTATCAAGATCCCTGGGCGAGGCCGAAGGCCGAGCTGCGTTTCTTGCATCGGGCGGTGGTTTAGCTTATCCCCCATCATGATCATTCTCGTGCGAGGCCGAAGGCCGAGCTGCGTTTCATACGGGCCTCTTGCCTACATTCCTTATCAAGATCCCTGGGCGAGGCCGAAGGCCGAGCTGCGTTTCTTGTATCGGCCGGTGGTTTAGCTTATCCCCCATCATGATCATTCTCGTGCGAGGCCGAAGGCCGAGCTGCGTTTCTTGTATCGGCCGGTGGTTTAGCTTATCCGCCATCATGATCATTCTCGTGCGAGGCCGAAGGCCGAGCTGCGTTTCATACGGGCCTCTTGCCTACATTCCTTATCAAGATCCCTGGGCGAGGCCGAAGGCCGAGCTGCGTTTCTTGTATCGGCCGGTGGTTTAGCTTATCCGCCATCATGATCATTCTCGTGCGAGGCCGAAGGCCGAGCTGCGTTTCATACGGGCCTCTTGCCTACATTCCTTATCAAGATCCCTGGGCGAGGCCGAAGGCCGAGCTGCGTTTCTTGCATCGGGCGGTGGTTTAGCTTATCCCCCATCATGATCATTCTCGTGCGAGGCCGAAGGCCGAGCTGCGTTTCATACGGGCCTCTTGCCTACATTCCTTATCAAGATCCCTGGGCGAGGCCGAAGGCCGAGCTGCGTTTCTTGCATCGGGCGGTGGTTTA
Organism: Liposcelis bostrychophila; assembly: GCA_037577465.1. Classification (NCBI taxonomy): domain Eukaryota; kingdom Metazoa; phylum Arthropoda; class Insecta; order Psocodea; family Liposcelididae; genus Liposcelis; species Liposcelis bostrychophila. Next base: position 10,135,362 of record CM075207.1, read on the forward strand.
GCTCATCCCCCATCATGATCATTCTCGTGCGAGGCCGAAGGCCGAGCTGCGTTTCTTGCTTTGTTTGATAGTGCAGCTGCACTTCCCCATTCCGGCCGCCCGGCGGCCGGTCATTCTGGCGCGCGAAGCGCGCGGGGGGGGACCCAAAATCGCGAAGCGATTTTGGGGGGGGCGAAGCCCCTCTCTAGCGAAAAAGGGGCGCGTAGCGCCCCGTTGCGCTAGTACTAGTTACTAAACTTAGCTTAAACTTAAATTAAGGTTGTACAAATGTACAATGTACGGCATTGGACATTCATACAATTTACAATATTAGATATTAGAGACAAGATTGTCTGTACTTTTCGACAATCTTTTGCGCGAAAAATGAACTCGATTCTGTTTTTTTTTTTTTTTTTTTATGTCGTTTAACCGCTTTAAAAAAATGTGCTAATCGACAGCTTTTAAAAATTATAGGCTGTCTTTTAAAATCCCGTTTTATTTTATTATTATTTTTTTTTTTTTTTTATTAATAAAAAGATGTGAGGGAGAAATAGAAATAAGAAAAAGATGAAAAGGTAAAAACTCCATAACCCAATACCGAGTATAAAACACCTATGCCCATGCCCATGACCATACCCATTACCATACCATGCCTGTACCAAACTCAAACCTCCTTGATGAAGCTTTTGGACTGCGTTGGCGGCTGCGACGACTCCTCTGGCTGCGACGATTCCTTGGCTGCTCCTGTAAAAACAAAAACAAAAAAAAAAAGACAATTAAAAAAGGGGGGGCTTGGAGACCCTCACAATGGAGTTTATCTCCCGCGGTATGATTGTAATAAAAAATTATTATTTTAAACTGTAATGTTATTATTATTATTACTATTTTTTTTTAAATTAATATTTTGAGATTATAAAAAAAAAAAAAAAAAAAAAAAAAAAAAAATGCAAAAATGCAAAAAAATTTCGGATTTCCAGGCGTAAAAGGTTAAGACCTTCCGCATTGGACCGACCGTCAGGGGAACCATGCCATTAGAGCGAGCCGGGAGCCTATCGGCTTAACTGTGCATATATGTACAGCTAAGGCTTGCGGTGCGCCAATAACCTCGGACACCCAGTCATCCGAAATGAAACCCTGGAGACTCTCACTATGGAGCTTATCTCCCGCGTAATCCATGATCGAATCGAATAGAATACACAGCCTAATAAAACTCTGCAGCTCCAAGAGAGGGGCTGACTCCTAAATTAACGTTTCGGGGGAACTTAACACTAAACACTTAAAACTAATACCACAAGGCCAGTCGCTGGGTCGATACCTAGGCCTTCTACGATGGGAGACTAAACCTCCTGGTTTATCTCCAAGCCGGGCCGAAAATAATTATTTAAAAAAAAAAAAAATTAAATCCCGTGATTTAAAAAGAAAATAAAATAAAGCCCGCACTAAAAATATTTATAAATAAAAAAAAAATAAAAAAATTACGATGCGACTCCTCCGAGAGTCAAAACCCGAATGACGCTAGGAACCTGAATCAAGATGGCGCTTGGATACGTCATGCGCAGACAGGCACGCCCTCTGTAATCCAATATGGCGCCTCAAACATTTTAACTGTAAATATCTGTGAATCCAAAACTTATTTACTTATTTATTTATTTATTTATTTATTTATTTACATATTTATTTAGTTCGAAAGGCCCTTCTGTCGTTAAGTACAAATCTTGTTTTTTAAAAAAAAAGTTGAAAAACCTGAAATTATAACTTTTTTTTTTCAAACCATACATTTTCCTTTGGAAAAACCATTTTTTAAAAATGACGCGTTTTTTGTAATAAAATACGTAAAATCGACGTTTATTGAATTTAAACAGCCGAATAATGCATAAAAAACACGAAAATTATCAAAATAAATTAAGTTGTGCGTTTAGCCGAAGACTTAACAAAAGAGCACTCTAGCGGCGAATCGCAGAAGTTTTTCAAGAAATGTTATTACAACTTTTTTTTTAAAAAACAAGATTTGTACTTAACGACAGAAGGGCCTTTCGAACTAAATAAATATGTAAATAAATAAATAAATAAATAAATAAATAAATAAGTAAATAAGTTTTGGATTCACAGATATTTACAGTTAAAATGTTTGAGGCGCCATATTGGATTACAGAGGGCGTGCCTGTCTGCGCATGACGTATCCAAGCGCCATCTTGATTCAGGTTCCTAGCGTCATTCGGGTTTTGACTCTCGGAGGAGTCGCATCGTAATTTTTTTATTTTTTTTTTATTTATAAATATTTTTAGTGCGGGCTTTTATTTTATTTTTTAAATCACGGGATTTAATTTTTTTTTTTTTTAAATAATTATTTTCGGCCCGGCTTGGAGATAAACCAGGAGGTTTAGTCTCCCATCGTAGAAGGCCTAGGTATCGACCCAGCGACTGGCCTTGTGGTATTAGTTTTAAGTGTTTAGTGTTAAGTTCCCCCGAAACGTTAATTTAGGAGTCAGCCCCTCTCTTGGAGCTGCAGAGTTTTATTAGGCTGTGTATTCTATTCGATTCGATCATGGATTACGCGGGAGATAAGCTCCATAGTGAGAGTCTCCAGGGTTTCATTTCGGATGACTGGGTGTCCGAGGTTATTGGCGCACCGCAAGCCTTAGCTGTACATATATGCACAGTTAAAGCCGATAGGCTCCCGGCTCGCTCTAATGGCATGGTTCCCCTGACGGTCGGTCCAATGCGGAAGGTCTTAACCTTTTACGCCTGGAAATCCGAAATTTTTTTGCATTTTTGCATTTTTTTTTTTTTTTTTTTTTTTTTTTTTATAATCTCAAAATATTAATTTAAAAAAAAATAGTAATAATAATAATAACATTACAGTTTAAAATAATTAATTTTTTTATTACAATCATACCGCGGGAGATAAACTCCATTGTGAGGGTCTCCAAGCCCCCCCCTTTTTTAATTGTCTTTTTTTTTTGTTTTTGTTTTTACAGGAGCAGCCAAGGAATCGTCGCAGCCAGAGGAGTCGTCGCAGCCGCCAACGCAGTCCAAAAGCTTCATCAAGGAGGTTTGAGTTTGGTACAGGCATGGTATGGTAATGGGTATGGTCATGGGCATGGGCATAGGTGTTTTATACTCGGTATTGGGTTATGGAGTTTTTACCTTTTCATCTTTTTCTTATTTCTATTTCTCCCTCACATCTTTTTATTAATAAAAAAAAAAAAAAATAATAATAAAATAAAACGGGATTTTAAAAGACAGCCTATAATTTTTAAAAGCTGTCGATTAGCACATTTTTTTTAAAGCGGTTAAACGACATAAAAAAAAAAACAAAAACAGAATCGAGTTCATTTTTCGCGCAAAAGATTGTCGAAAAGTACAGACAATCTTGTCTCTAATATCTAATATTGTAAATTGTATGAATGTCCAATGCCGTACATTGTACATTTGTACAACCTTAATTTAAGTTTAAGCTAAGTTTAGTAACTAGTATAAATAAGTTAAGTATTTTAAGTAGTTTTAAGTCTAGATTTAAGTTAAGTTAGTTTTTAGGGTAGTTTTAAATTAGTTTTAAGTCAGCCATCTAGAGGGATAAAATCCTCCTTACGTCATACGGCACCCATCTCGTGCGGATCGATATGAAAAGGACGTCATTTTTATGTCGACCCGTACGAGGTGGGTGACTTTGTGCCGTTGGGAGGATGGCATCTTTTTCGGTGGCTGGGGACAGGGTTGTCCCACCAACCCGTGTGGGGTTTTTGGCTAGTCCCCCATCGGGCGCCTCCCCAGGTGGCGGATAGGGGAACGCTCTCGAAAATCAGAGAGTATGAGGATTAATTCCTCAGGCGGACCAAAACTAGCCACATCAGAACAGCATGTGAATCTGGAAGAGCTTTCAGTTTTCTTAATTTTTCAGAGAAAAGCATGGGTTAGGTTTAATTTTTCAAACTTCAATTAAAAATTTACAAAACTTCAGTCCGATTTCAACGCTTTCGACAAGCGCAAAATTGAATGGCGCCGGTTGTTTTTATCGTTCCGTACAAATAACCAATAGCTGGTATCGGGATTACGGGGGTAGCTATGCAATCCGCAGTACGGGAGAATTGCTCGCCTGCCAGAGTCATAAGCACAGTATAAAGCAGGCGAGCAATTCTCGGTTGTTTTTTATTTTTGTAACACAAGTTGCCTATATGTGTTAGCTTATGAGCGCCCTTTTTCCCGATACCAGCCATATCGTCAATGGTAAACGGCAAATAACAATGGTTTTTTTTTTTTTCTGGGTGGCTTCCCTATAGTTTTTCGAGTGGCAGATGATATAATATTTTATCTATTTTACATATTTTATGAAATGGCTGATCATAATCTTACGAAATTTTTTGTCCGGCTCGAAGACGAAAAAGATATTTTTTACTTTGAGGTACCACATGCTGACGAAACATGTTTAGTAGATATGGCCCCTGAATTTTGTGAAAACATTGTAACTCTTAAAAGCAAAGAAATTAAGCGTCATATGATCCAATTCCGCCAACATAATCCTTTTAAGGTTCTAGACGCAACAGTTTCCATTAAAGCTTTGAAGACAACTAATTTAGAACCTCTGGTGATTGTAGATATAAATTGTCCCCATACAAAGGTAAATATTTTACATACCTTTTATTACAATTAACCTGTGAGTTTAATACTCGTTTTTCTTCCATTTTTAGTTGCCATTACGTTTTATCTGGGAAATTTAAAGGGGGAAAAAGCGGAAGCACGTTTTGCATGTGACACTATGGAGTCTGGTATTCTTCTTTTTTTTAGTCCTTTACTCGATTACGAACGTGGTGATCTCTCACATACACCTGTGCGTGCGCTCACAGGCATATGTTTAACGCCGGTTCCGAACGGCTATTTTTGAGAGATTTTACTAGGCAGTTACCGCTCGGTGGTTTGCCATTGCCTTCCGAGGGGTGGTGACCGTTGATTTTCTGACTAGCGCACTAGTTTTGACCTAAGAAAAATTCCTAGCTGTGAACTAGGATAGAAGCACGACGCGTCGCATCTCATGATTGAGAGTCGAGCGCGCTATGAACTAGGCTACGGGCCACCACGGAGTCTGGTATTATGCTCGACAATATGCTGAAAACAGGTGGAAAAGCATAAACCTCAAAGAAACGGAGTACCATTTTGAAGAAAGAGGCAATGATAAAAAAGCAATTACAATTAAAGATGACCGGCCGGTTATGTAAAGGAAATAGAACCTTTAAAAAGTTAAAATTTATCTTTTTTGATTTAAAAAAAAATAAACAGAATGGAATTTTGGAGTTTGAAAGGCCTTGTTTATTCCAAATCTAATGCTTGTATAATATAAATCAAAATAATTCCCAAAAAAATCCAATCCACCATCATTTCAAATTTTGAAAACATTTTTTTCCCACATCCTCAGTTCTTGCAGTCATTTTTGTTCTTATCTCATTTCGTTTCTTCTTTTTTCCCAAGAGGCATTGATTGAAGCGCACAACTCTTTCCAAAGTTGATAAATTTCCAAATGGGCATAATATGCCCTACTACCATCATTGCGAAGTTGTCCTTGCCGCCTTTCAAGCACACGTTCAGCATAATTCAGGCATTCTCTTATATCGCCAGCTGTCCAATTTCCATTCCCATTCAGCCTACTAAATATGGAAGAGGCTTCCCTCAAACACTGCCGGTAACTGTCTGCCTTTGACCCTCTCCCTACCCAAAAATCCCATGATATAAAAGGGCCTTCCACTGATACACGTTCTGTAAAGGCATTTTCAAGCCTAGGATCAAGGTTTCTAAAAAACCTTCTCCAAAAATTGTATTCATCGTTGCCTGGATGTAAGGCACAAGTGATTTCACCAGCATCCTGTTCTTCATCGTTTCCAATGAAAGGTTTGAAAAAGGCAGCCATAATTTTCAACCAAAAATGAACTATTGGGATAATACGGTGGATATTGCAGGAGGATATAAATACATAAATTTGCTGTAATCACATTTCAGAAAATAAGTAACCCCCTGACCCATGACAAACTCCAAAAACTTTTTTTTTTTAAATCGTTTTTTTTAGCTTCTTCACATTGTTTTGCCTTGACAATTAAATGCCATCAACCATCACCTAAAATTTACATCACAGAAGCTCCAATTCCAAAAACTTTTTTCCAATAAAAAAGCCGAATAAACATTTAATATTTTGATTTACTCCGAAAATTTAAAATACGATGTGGAATTCAGAATTTGCAAAGTGGTTGAGGAAAGTACACTAGGGACAATGCGAAATTATAAATATTATGACAAAGCATATAAAAAAAGTACAGTTGGTAAAAAAATTTAAATACAATGCAGATCATCTTTAACTTTTTTTTTATAAAACTTTATACTTACCAATTAAAAGCAAACTAATAATTAGTAAAAATACCTGTATAACGTATTAAATTAACGAAATGTAATCTTTCATATATAAGCAGGAACAAGTGAACACAAAAATATTATAAACTGAATGTTTAAATCTGAATAAAATTATTTGAAAGAATTGTTTACAAAGACTAGTTCCATTCTTCGCCACATCGCCACTCAAGCGCGCCACTTCATCGTTTGATTCTATTTCCGGTTTATCGAGTTTTTCGACTGCTGTAAAAAAACTTACATGCTTCCTCGTATCAGATTGTTTTAATTTTGTTAATTATTTTGATATTACTGTAAATATTAATCAAAATGGTCGAGGAACAGAAAGAACGAATCGAAACCGAGATGACGAAATTGATAAACGAAGTCGATAGAAGTCATTTACGTAGAATACAGGTTTGTATCCGGCGTGTTGAGGTTATATTATTCTTTCGATGTTATAATCATGAAATGAATTTCCAGGGTGATATGCATCGTTGTGCGGCTGCATGTTGTGAGGACAAGGATGCCTCAGCGGAAAGTGTCCAGCGATGCATACAGAATTGTAACAGACGTCTTGAAGTAGCCCAAAATGTTGTTCAAGAAGAATTTAATCATTTCCAGAATCGATTACAAAGGTGTATTATGACTTGTAACGATACAATTAGAGACAAAGCAGGTGCTAATCCAAGTGATGCAGAAATTGCAAAATATCAAAAAGAATTTGAAGGTTGTGCAAGGAAATGTGTAGATTCCCACATTGATCTCATTCCGAATATTTTAAAAAAAATGAGAGAAACATTTAGCAAGAAAGAATTTCAAGCAAATTATCAATAGCATTAAAAGTAATGTTGTAGTTGCTAATCTTATAGAATCTTCTATTTTTTAGACTGAAAATACATTGCCAATTGTTTTTCCGAATTGTTAATTTTTATTAAAGGATAGGATTAAAAGAAATATAAAAATATCAACATAATGAATTTAAAATTTTTATTTTTTATGCATAAAGCTTTTGTTAAAAATCTTAAACCTATGATTTTTTTTTAAATGTTTACAAAACATTTTTATTTTAGGTAAAGGTCCAGAAGTCCATTCATGTATAAAAAATTTTAAGTAAAATAAAAATTTATTTTTTTTAAATATAATTTATAAATATGAGAACTTTTTTTGAATGAATTTATGAACCAATGCCTTCTTTTTTATTTGTCATGTTACACAAAAATTTTGTCTGTGCTTTTAGAATTACTTTTGGCACTAAGTGGTTTCGGGCAAAGGGTCATTGGCAAGGAATGAATGGCCAAAGGGTTCCAACTTCCTTTTTAGTATAAAAAAAAAAAAAAAAAAAAAAAAGCAGTCTGCTAATATAAGAATCATGTAGAGTGTAGGATTTTCACACCCACGAAGTTCTTCACAACCTCAAAAAATGCCCACTAATTCCCGGTAATTTAGTGTTTAAATATTTAAAACGTTCATCTTAGGTGTATTAACCTTGAAATGCTATTTATTATTTTTTTATGTCATGAGGTCGAAGCTTGGAGCTGGATTTTTCGCACTTTAATTAAACAACCAACCCACCGCTAAGTGCCGTTAAAGAGGTTTTTTTTTTCTTTTTAATAATTTAATTTTTATAAAAAAAAGGCAGTAGAGTAAATTAAATAGTAACTTTTTATAAAAAATCGTCCTTTTTTGCAAAAGGATTTTTTTTCTTTTCTTTTTACAAGACAAATTAATTTTAAGGGAAACGGTGCGATTTTTTTTTCTAGGGAGAAAAAAAAAAAAATTAAAAATCGCACTGAGTCCCTTTGACAATATTTTCCCTATTTTGCAGTAATAAATTAATTTTTTTAGTGTGTATGGCACTCGTTTTTTTTTTACGTTTTCGTGGTTTTTCTCAAAGAGTCTTCCGGTAAACATGGAATAATTAACTCGAGTTAATTAAGTCGATTAGGTTAATATCAAGCCATTCGATGAATTCAAAGGGATAAATTTCTTTTAAAAGGTGGTTCGAATTAAATGAAAATCAACGCAATTAAAATCAGTTTATCTGCGTTAATTGATTTTTGACTATTTTAAAATTAAATTAACTGACGATACTAAATTACCGCCAGGGTATTTTCAGGAAAATCAATTAGAATCAGCATCAAATTGATTATCAGTACCTAGTTTTAAATTTTGGTTCAATTTATAATTTAATTGCAATTGAAATCAATTAATCAATTTAAAATGATCTGAAAACAATTATCAAATTTAAAATTAATTCTTTAGTTGAACTTTCATAATTTTTTGGGCATTTTCCATAAGTTAACACAGGTTTTAACTGGAGAGCTATGGAGGTGGCCAGAAATTAGCAATTCCAACTACACTAATCTACGCTTGTAATTGAAACTGATTTAAATTAAAATTAAAATTTAAATCGTATTTTTTTTTTAAAATTCAGTTTAATGCTGAAATTAATTATCAAGCCTCCACAACTTGCCAGTTAAAACTCATATTTCACTTATGGGAAGTTATGGAAGCTCTACTGTTTAAAGCTTAACTCGATCGGATTTCAAATTAATTTTTTTTTTAATTGACATTAACCAAATCGACTCAGTCAACACGGCTAACCATCCAGGTTTACCTTTACTACAAAACTTTCGGGATCAAAATAAAATGTTAATAATTCGAAGATTGGTAAGAATTCTAAATACAATATAAAACTCATTTTCATATTCTTTCTTTTTTTTTCTCTTAAGGCAAAGGAAAAAAAAAATTTTCTTAAAAATTAAGAAAAATTAACTTCCCGTTTTTTTTTTCAACAAAAAATTAATTTTTTCTCATTTTTTTTTTAAATTAAAAAAAATCTACTACACCGTCTGCACGAGAAAAACATCGTGCAAGGTAACTATACAGAAGAAAATAATAAAAAAAAAAAAAAAGCTAACCCCACCTAGTCACCAATGCCTTAAGAGAACTTAAAACAAAATTTACCCATCAATATGAGAGTCTTATTAAAAAAATCGCACAATGTCACAAGTCGAAATCTTTCATCTAAAAAAAAACTGACTTTTCGTTTTTTTTTTTTTTTTAAAAAAAAGAGCTTACAGGTAACTTATTAAAGATTTCGAATTATGGACCATCGTCAGCGATTCATCCGCATCAAAACGGATTATCAATTAATTAGACAAGTTTTAGAAATTAATTTTTTCCTATTTTTTTTTGTTTTTTTTTTTTTTTTAATGTTTTTTTTTTTTGTAAGTATTAGCTGCTATGACTGTAGGCTGTGTTAGTGTAAGGACCACTGTATATTGAGCTTCCCGTACTGCTTGTGTCTTTTCTCTTCCTCCTCCTCGCCAATAAGAATATAATTGCTAGTATGACTAAAATAATTAAAATGAGGCCAGCTATGGCTATCCCTATTGCGAAATTCCTCTGCGATATGCAGATTAAATCTGGATCATCAGATTTCTGAAAAAAAAAAAATTAATTAATTAATTAATTTTAAAAAAAAAAAAAATTAAAAAAACTCATACTTTTTCTTTCTGGACTTGATCCAGGATATCGTTTTTATCTGTGGCCTCATTAACGTATAGTCCACTATAAACTTCTATTGTTGCAGGAGCTCCTTCGTCGTCTCCTTTGCTTTGTCTTTTTCTTCTGACTTCGTTTCCGCAAATCGGAGGCTGTAAAAAAAAAAGAAAATTAATTAGCAGGCGAGACAAAAAAAATTTTGGACTTTTTACGTCATGTTACGTAAAAACGTATAAATATTAGATTTCTAAATTGAAAGTTTTACGCCCAAACTTTGTTCTTGGCCGATATCCAATACGTTTTGTAATTTTCACTATAAATTAAAATTTTTTTATGGTGCCGTTAAAATTATTTGCATACGCGAAAATTTTTAAATGATGGCTTTTTTTTTTTTTTTGTAAAGAGGAAATACCGATTGTGTTACTAAATCGCCATGCCGTATGCGGTATCAGTTACCTAATCGTGTTTACAATTAATACTAGAGGTTAAGGTTTGGTCTTCTGCACAGAAGCACAATGTTTAATTGAATCGTCAGGAAATCGCCCTAGGGTGCCGAGAAGGGTTTGAAAAGCAGTAAAACTTATATAAAAAATTTAGGGTGCAAGAGAGTTGTTTACAAAAGTCTTCGGCAGGGGTACTGTTTTTACACCTTTGAGGTGCGATTTGTGATTTCGACCTACAATATTTTACTTTGATTAAGCCGAGAGATTGCCATCCTGATTTTTGAACGGGATTAATCCCGGGATTAAATACTGGTTAAAATCGGTTTTTAAAACGGCTCTAGGAGGAGCTTTTCACTTAATGCCGAGATTCCGGCGATTTTTGAACGGAATTAATCCCGGGGTCCGGAACGATTTTTGAAAGGGATTAATCCCAGGCTCCCGGACCATTTTTGAACGGGGTTAATATCGGGATCCCGGACGATTTTAAACGGGATTAATCCCAGAGTCCCGGACGATTTCTGAACGGAATTAATCCCGGGATCCCGGACGATTTTTGAAAAAGATTAATCCCGGAATTTTCACTCCCAAAAAATTGCCACTTTGTCCTAAAATTGGCACTTTTTCTCTCATATAAACCATATCCACGTTGGGAAAGTAAAATGGCGACCAGAAGTGGGGCTAGGTTTAATTCCTGATCCTGATCCTGAAATTTTGGATATGTATAAGAGAGTAAAAGAGTCAATTTTAGGATAAAGTGGAAATTTTTAGGAGTGAAAATGCCGGGATTAATCTCTTTTAAAAATCGTCCGGGATCTCGGAATTAATCCGCTCAAAATCGTCCGGGGCCCTGTGATTAATCTCGTGCATAAATCGTCCGGTATTTCGTGATTAATCCCGCTCAAAATCGTCCAGGACCTTGAGATTAATATATTTCAAAAATAGTTCGGGATCCCGATATTAATCCCGTTCAAAAATCGTCCGGGAGCACGGGATTAATCCCGTTAAAAATCGTCGGGGACTTGGGGATTAATCCCGTTCAAAAATGCCGGAATCTCGGCATTAAGTGAAAAGCTCCTCCTAGAGCAGTTTTAAATATCGATTTTAACCACTGATTAAGGACTTTACTTTTCGATTCTCCATAAGTTAAAAATTAATTAAGCTAAAAATTAATCGTTAAATTCCGACCTTGTTATTAGGACATCGGCATTTTACATTTTAACGTAATTTTTGTAACTTTTCCTTTTTTTAAGGACTTAGAAAAGTAATAGTCTGACCGTTTAAGAAAAATAATATTTTGGAAATTCCAGGCACCATGCATGGAAATACTCACTGTATCGTAACATCCTCCAGCTTTAATACACAACCTTACATTACATTGATAATATACGGAATCGGTGTAAGGAAATTTGTGAGCTTGAAACTGCACCGACGCCGTCGTCTTATCTTTTGAATATTCGAATTTCCCCATAATTTCGTTGTCTACGGGGCATCTGCAAAGAAAAAAAAAAGAATTAATTAAATGACAGTTTGCTCAGTTTAGTTTGACAATGACAATTTGAGCAGTTCGAGTTACAAAACACTGATTGTTTCGAAAAATCAAAACTTTATTTTTATGTGAACCTAGTCGTTGTCTTATTAGACTTTCTATGCAGATTACGAAAATGAAGTTAGAATTCATTTATGACAAACGATTAGCTAGAGGACAAAAATATAAAGAATTTCGTTCCCAACCATTTTTCCTAAAAATTTTGGTTCCTAAATTTTTTTCCAACTACTTTTTTTTCCTAATTTTTTTAAATCCGTAAGATTTTCCATCGAAAAATTGGGAAAAAAATTGTTAGGAAAACAATTTTAGAAAAACGTTTTTAGGAAAAATGGATTAGGAATTACATTTTTTCAAGAACAACGGATTAGGATTAATTTTGTTTTAGGGAAAGGAAAATGGATTAGGAATTAATTTTTTGCAGGAACAGCGGATTAGAATTAATTTTTTTAAGGGAAAACGGATTAGGAATTAATTTTTAGGATACAATTTATTTTAAGGAAAACTGGATTTGGAATTAATTCTTTTTTAAAAAAACGGATTAGGAATTAATTTTTTTTAAGAACAACGGATTAGGATTAATTTTGTTTTAGGGAAAATAAATTAAAAATTAATTTTTTTTAGGAAGAACGGATTAGAATTAATTTTTTTTAGGGAAAACGGATTAGGAATTAATATTTTTTAAGAAAAATGGATTAGGAATTAATTTTTTTTAGGAAGAACGGATTAGAATTAATTTTTTTTAAAAGGAAAAACGGATTAGGAATTAATTTTTAGGAATTAATTTTTTAAAAGGAAAACGGATTAGGAATTAATTTTTTTTAAGAAAAATAGATTAGAAATTAATTTTTTTTTAGGAAGAACGGATTAGAATTAATTTTTTTTTTAGGGAAAACGGATTAGCAATTAATTCTTTTTTAAGAAAACCGGATTAGGAATTAATGTTTTATTGGAAAAATAGATTGGGAATTAATTTATTTAGGAAAAATAGATTAGGAATCGCTTTTTTTCAAGAACAACGGATTATGATTAATTTTATTTAAAGAAAAACGGATTAGGAATTAATTCTTTTTTAAGAAAAACGGATTAGGAATTAATTTTTTATAGGAAAAACGGATTAGGATTAATTTTAATTTAAGAAAAATGGATTAGGAATTAATTCTTTTTTAAGAAAACCGGATTAGGAATTAATGTTTTATTGGAAAAATAGATTGGGAATTAATTTATTTAGGAAAAATAGATTAGGAATCGCTTTTTTTCAAGAACAACGGATTATGATTAATTTTATTTAAAGAAAAACGGATTAGGAATTAATTCTTTTTTAAGAAAAACGGATTAGGAATTAATTTTTTATAGGAAAAACGGATTAGGATTAATTTTAATTTAAGAAAAATGGATTAGGAATTAATTTTTTTTTAGGAAGAACGCATTAGAATTAATTTTTTTTAGGGGAAACGGATTAGGAATTAATTTTTTTTAAAAGGAAAAACGGATTAGGAATTTTTTTTTTAGAAAAAATGGATTAGGAATTAATTTTTTCTAAAGGAAAAACGGATTAGGAATTCATTCTTTTTTAAGAAAAACGGATTAGGAATTAAATTTTTATAGGAAAAACGGATTAGGATTAATTTTAATTTAAGAAAAATGGATTAGGAATTAATTTTTTTTTAGGAAGAACGCATTAGAATTAATTTTTTTTAGGGGAAACGGATTAGGAATTAATTTTTTTTAAAAGGAAAAACGGATTAGGAATTTTTTTTTTAGAAAAAATGGATTAGGAATTAATTTTTTCTAAAGGAAAAACGGATTAGGAATTCATTCTTTTTTAAGAAAAACGGATTAGGAATTAAATTTTTATAGGAAAAACGGATTAGGATTAATTTTATTTTAAGAAAATTGGATTAAGAATTGCCTTTTTTTCAAGAACAACGGATTAGGATTAATTTTATTTTAAGAAAAATGGATTAGGAATTAATTTTTTTTAAAAGGAAAAACGGATTAGGAACTAATTTTTAGGAATTAATTTTTTATTGGAAAAACAGATTTGGAATTAATTTTTTTTAGGAAAAATGGATTAGGAATTGCCTTTTTTTCAAGAACAACGGATTAGGATTAATTTTATTTTAAGAAAAATGGATTGGGAATTAATTTTTTTTAGGAAGAACGCATTAGAATTAATTTTTTTTAGGGGAAACGGATTAGGAATTAATTTTTTTTAAAAGGAAAAACGGATTAGGAATTTTTTTTAGGAATTAATTTTTTATTGGAAAAATAGATTTGGAATTAATTTTTTTTAGGAAAAATGGATTAGGAATTGCCTTTTTTTCAAGAACAACGGATTAGGATTAATTTTATTTTAAGAAAAATGGATTAGAAATTAATTTCTTTTAAAGGAAAAACGGATTAGGAATTAATGTTTTTTAGAAAAAATTGATTAGGGATTAATTTTTTTTTTTTTTTTTTTAGGAAAAATGGTAGGGAAGTTCCTATTAAGGAGAAGGTAAAGAAGGAAAAAAATGTCTAAAAGTTGCTCTTTTAAAATACCGGAATTGCTCCTTACTGTTCTTATAACATTAAAATGAGTGCAAAAGTTCGAACCAGCCGACTTAATTTTCCGTTTCACTTACCCATCTTCATTAATTAAATATTGCTCTCCCCAGCCTAAACCATCCCTAACAAGACAATCCGATATTTTCAGACCGTACACATCCTGCGAATCTATCGCAATGACCAGAGTTAAAGGGTCCCCGATTTTGACGTTCTCCGCCACCTCCCTGTTATGCGGGTCCCCGTAAAATATTTTCATTGTGCACCCCGGCATTGGAGCAGTCGCATGAAGGGGCTGCGTCTCCATCAGACTAACGTTCATGTTGTTGGTGATGGTTTTGTCCCTCGTCGTGTATATGCACCTGATGTGAAAACCTCTACCTTGATTTGTGACTAACTTCAGATGAGGTTGAACGACGATTGTGTTGAAATATTCGATACCTCCATCGTCCTGGAACGACAATAAAAAAAAATTTATTAAATATTAAAAAAGACTTCTAGTGGACTGAGGGGGAGGAGGAACTTCGGGATGATAAAAAAAAAAAAGAATAAAAGAAATCTTTGAAAAAAAAAAACTAATATTATATTTTTGCGGAGGATGCAAATTAAATAAAAACGTGATTGGACGAGGACTTCAAGAAGAATAATAAAAAAAAAAAATCGAAATCCCTGTTTGAAAAAAGCCAATGTCCTATCAGTAGAGTTGAACGTTCTTGTTTAAAATCTTAATTACAGCATTATATAGCTGCTTCAGTAGGAATAAAAAAAAAAACGTAGGAAGTTGGATTTTTTTCTTTTCGTATAAATATATATTTTTTTTTATATAAAAAATCGTTAACGCCAATTTCCAAGAAATTGATTTTCTTTAGATGATGAGCACCCGATATGCATTTTTGTAAAGTATAGCCCAAGGAGAATTGTGCACTAAAGGATGGAACAATCCTGACCTTAGTTTGGAGAAAAGCGATCCGGTTTTTTTTTTCTTTTATGGACGAAGAGAAGAAAAAAAAAAGATTCGAACAGCCACCTACATGATTATAACCTATGATGGTGTAGAAAGCAAAGCGGTTGGCTTGTTACGGAGGGAAGGTAATTGCATATTTCGGTTTATTATTAGTCCTCTTCAAGGATATTGTATCAATTTTAAGAGTCTCATTGTCCTCTTATGTTCGGTGCCTAATTCTTTCGAATGGGATTTTCCGTTGCGGAGAAGTTAAGACGTACACTTGGATTCTGGGGAAGAAGCTACTTCTCCAGGATTCCGAACTGCAAAAGAATTGACCGTCGAGATTATTTTAAAAAATCAAAATCGGACTCGACGGACAATTTTTTCTTTTCCAGCCCTTGTGTTGTAATATACTATTTTTTATTTTATTTTATTATATATTTTTTTTTTTTAATGAAGCTCAAAATAATGAACTAATGAACTTCAAAATGAAGGTAAATAACGGACAGACAGTCATTTCTTCAATATTCAACCCGAGACTTCGCCTATATTTAGCTTATAGGGAAAACGGCTTATTCTGTGTAGAGGCGTTTATAAGTTTAAAAATAATAAAAACTAAATATTTTGGGGGGGGGGGGGGTTTGAACTGCTAACTCTGAATTTGAAGTCCAAATTTTGAAATGATTGAAGGTAAAGATGGAGGACCATTAACATTTCAGCGACGATTCCCTACCACTCTTTTTAAAAAAATAAATTCCTAATCCATTTTTCCTAAAAAAAAAAAAAAAAAAAAAAAAAAAAAAAAAAATTCCTCATCCATTTTTTCTAAACATTTTGGTTCCTAAAATTATTTTCCTAACTATTTTTTTTTCTAATTTAATTAATTTTCCTAAAATTTTTGGATTCCTAAAATAAATTTTTTTAAATTCCTGAAATAAAATTTCCTAAAATCCCTTTAGTGATTTAAAAAGTTAGGAAAAATATTTATTTTAGGAAACTTTTATCTGAGGAATCAAACATTTTTAGGAAAAGTGGATTAGGAATTTATTTTTTTAAGGAAAAACGGATTAGGAAAAATGGTGGGGAAAGTCAGCGACCCCTAAAATCCCTTAATTCATACAAATAATATTTAAAAAATTTCGGGAAAAGGGTTAAAAAATTAAAATTGAGTTTGAATCACCGGTTGCATAACTGAGCAATATCGGGCGCATCAATTTTTTTAATGTTCCTTTGTCCTAGTGCTTTACCTTTGTAGGTATAATTCAAAAAAATAATCTTTGGGGGGGAATGGGGTATTTCCAAATTTCGAAATATGCCGGCAAAGGGTTAAATATGCTAATATTTAGCCACATTTTTTGCGAAATTCTTCATATTTTTGTCTTCTAGCACTCTATTCGTTTGGCATAAATAAATTTGAACTTCAATTTATCAATTTGCATCAAAATCCGAATAGGAAACAACCATTTTCACGTAAAAATAAAATTTTTGTTTTTCGGTCTCAACGGGAATTTCGAAATTTTCAAGTCCCTGGGGGCACTGCTAAACGACGTCCAAAAAATCTGAAAAAATTTTATGGAATCTTTTTTCGTTTACTATAAAAGAATTAGGGGGTACGTTCGCCTAAATTCAAAAATTCGTAAAATAAGGGCCACCCTACTGTCCCTATTTTCTTCTGCATAAAGTACAATCGTTCCCGACCATTTTTCCTAAAATAATAAATTTCTAATCCATTTTTCCTAAAAGAAGGTAAATTCCTAATCAATTTTTCCTAAAAAAATAAATTCCTAATCCATATTTCCTAAAAAAAAATAAATTCCTAATCCATTTTTCCTTAAAAAAATAAATTCCAAATCCATTTTTCCCCCCAAAAAAATGAGTTCCTTATCCATTTTCCCTAAAATAGTAAATTCCTAATCCATATTTCCTAAAAAAAAATAAATTCCTAAACCATTTTTCCTAGAAAAAATAAATTCCTAATCCATTTTTCCTTAAAAACATAAATTCCAAATCCATTTTCCCCCCAAAAAAAAAAAATGAGTTCCTTATCCATTTTCCCAAAAATAGTAAATTCCTAATCCATATTTCCTAAAAAAAAAAATAAATTCCTAAACCATTTTTCCTACAAAAAATAAATTCCTAATCCATTTTTCCTTAAAAACATAAATTCCAAATCCATTTTCCCCCCCAAAAAAAAAAATGAGTTCCTTATCCATTTTCCCAAAAATAGTAAATTCCTAATCCATGTTTCCTAAAAAAAAAATGAATTCCTAAACCATTCTTCCTAGAAAAAATAAATTCCTAATCCATATTTCCTAAACAAAGCAATTCCTAATCCATTTTTCCTCGAAAAAATGAATTCGTAGTCCATTTTTCCTAAAAAAAAATCCCTAATCCATTTTTCCTAAAAAAAAGTAAATTCCAAATCCATATTTCCTAAAAAAATAAATTCCTAATCCATTTTTCCTGAAAAAGTAAATTCCTAATTTATTTTTCCTAACGAAATAAATTCCTAATCCAATTTTCCTAAAAAAACTAATTCCTAATCCATTTTTCCAAAAAAAAAAAAAATAAAATAAATAAATACCTAATCCATTTTTTCTAAAAAAATAAATTCCTAATCCATTTTTTCAAAAAAAATAAACTCCTAATGAATTTTTCCTAAAAATTTCGACTTCTAAAATTTTTTTCCTATTTTATTTCCCAATTTTGAATTTTCCAAAAAATTTTTGATTCCTAAAATAAAATTTTCTAAAATGAATGTTTTTCCCAATTTTTCGATGAAAAATTCACGGATTTAAAAAATTATGAAAAATATTTATTTCGGGAATTCTTATTTTAGGAATCAAAAAATTTTAGGAAAATTATAAATTAGAAAAAAAAAATTGAAAAAAAAAAAATCTTAGGATGCAAAATTTATAGGAAAAATGGTAGGGAATCAGTACAATCTATCAAAGACTACAAATTTATTCCTTTCAAAAAAAAAGTTTAGTTCGGTCTTTTTATTTTATTACCCTTCACGGCCATGCAACTACACACTAAACTGTTACACATTTTTTTTTTTCAACTTTTCACAAAAATAAACGCACTCTAGGCCTATTCCGCTTTCCAGTCACGTATTATATTATATCATATCCCCGCAAAGGGCAATAACTGGACCCGAGTGCGAGAAATAGGCAAAAAGGTCGGAGAGAAGTCGTCTAGACGTGAAATGACCTGTCAGTCCATATGTAATGAGGAGAGAAAAAGAAATAAATAATAAAAATAAAAATCATGATCATCATTGCTTCAAGAGTTTTTTTTTATGCGAATTGAAGTACATCCACACTTCAAAGTACAAAACGAATAGTTCCGGAACGATCGTATGAAGTGTAATTAATGGCATCGATAAAGTATTAACCATCAATCAAACTAGTAAAAAATCAATTAATCACAAAATAAAATCAATTTTACAATCAACAATGATTTTTTTTTTCTTTTCATCGATTTTTTTGTTGTTATTTTTTAAAAAAAAAATCAGCTAATCAGCTTCACCCGTCAATACTTTTTTTTTTCTCTCCTCCAGACAATTCTCGAAAATCCTTGAAAAAAAAAAATTAGTGAACTATAAAAAACTTCATCCTTATTTGGCATTTACAACCAAAGTGTTTATAAATATACCTCCACAAAAATTAACTCCGTAAAATAACAAGGCAAAGAAACACGAAATTCCAATCGAGACAAAATGTCCATTCTTCAACAGGTATGAAGATTGCAATTTAGTTATTTTTTTTATTTTTTTTATAGTTTGTATGTCCTTGAGGGATCAGTTTGCCCTTTGACCTTAAAGCTCGAAAACCCCGTAATGAAAAGAATATTGACATTGGGGCAAAACCGGGGAAAAATACAGAAAAACTCTTCTTTATTTTATTTACAAAAAAATTTAAAAAAAAAAAAAAAAATCAATTGACAATGAACGTCCTTGGAAAACGACCACAGTCGTAACACATTAATAATGTTTGAATATTTAATCATGCAAAAAAAAAAAAAAAAATTGAATAAAAATAAACAAATAGTAAAAAAAAAATTCATTAAAAAACCGCTTACCAGCTCACTACTCATCGTGTTGCAACTTCTGAGAGGTAGGTGGTATTTAACTGGACTTGTTTCTTGTGAAAATTCAGCCATGCAGCTTGAATTTTTTGACAGTCCTTTCGGGTATATCATCCCGTTGAAAACTCCCGATTTCGTACTAATGGCAACGGCGATTTCGTTCGAATTGCAGTCTATTTTTAAATTTTCGTCTAACTCTAGAGTATCTGAAAAAAAAAAAAAAAAAATTAGAACGATTTTTTTCAAAGAAATTTTTTTTTGAATTCCATTTATTTTAAGAATATTACGTCTTGTTCCCGATTGGGAATTAATCCGATAGTAGGATTAATCCGAAAACCGGTTAAAATATTTTAGAGCTCCAATTAAAAATTGTTTTTATATTTTTCAGCCGGGATCCCGGTACTTCCCGTGGATTCTTGGGAATTTTGCGAATCCGGGATTCGGGATTTCCCGTTTTTTACAAAAAATAGTTTTCCGGGATTTGGGAAACCAAAATTCAACGGGGTCCCGGGTTTTCCCGTTTTTGACAAAAAATCGTTTCTTGGGATTTGGGAAATTATAATTCACCGGGATCCCGGGATTTCCCGTCAATTATTGGGAATTTTGTGAATCCGGGATTTGAGATTTGGAGTCGTACATAAATTACGTAAGCACATTTAGGGGGGGGAGGGGGTCCGAATTTGACATCTCACTCATAAGCTAAGCATAGGCGAAATGGGATAAAGCGTGCAAAAAAGGCCTAACCCATGCTTACGTAATTTATGTACGACCCCTTTCCCGTTTTTGACAAAAAATAGTTTCCCGGGATTTGGGGATTCAAAATATACCGTGATCCCCGATTTCCCGTGAACTCTTGAAAATTTTGCGAATGGCCCAGGATGAAAAAAAAATTTCCCGGATCAACGAAAAAAACACCAGTCTACATATAACCTCTTATTACTCGTATCGTCGGATTAATCTTATTATCGGGATTAATCCGTTAATGGAGACACGACTTTCAGCTGACCATGTGCCAACTTTTTTTTTATCAGAAGCCCGTAAATGTCACACAACTTGTCGGTACCCGTTTGAAGAAAAATGATGCAAAAATGTATGTAAAAAGTGTATTATTTTTGTATCATTTATTTAAAAATTTCAATATGCTTATATTTTTACAAAATTTATGCATAATTTTTTTAAGCATGAAAATCTGGATATGCATAATTTTTTAAATTGTGAATCAGGAAAATTTGCAAATATTGTGCTCATTCAACTTTTTTTTTCCATTTTATGCATACTTATGCATTAAGATTTTTAAATACATAATTTATGCATTTTTTATGCATTGCCAATTTTTTTTGAACAAATTCTTCATAATTTTTATTTAATTTATGCATCTCTTTTTCGTTATAGGGTAATTTCTTAAATTTCCCCGAAATTTTTGAATCCAGGACATGGGATTTCCCGTTATTGACAAAAATAGTTTCCCGGGGATTCGGGAATTCAAAATTCACCAAGATCCCGGGATTTCCCGTTTTTGACAAAAAAAAGGTTTCTTGGGATTTAAGAAATCAAAATTCGCCGGGATCCCGGGATTTCCCGTGGATTCTTGGGAATTTAGTGAACCCGGGATTTCCCGTTTTTAAGAAAAAATAGTTTCCCGGCGATTAGGCAAATCAAAACTCGCTGGGATCCCGGGATTTCCCGTGGGTTCTTGGGAATTTTTGGAATCCGGGATTCGGCATTTCCCCTTTCTGGCCCAAAAAAAGGTTTCTTGGGATTTAAGACATCAAAATTCGCCGGGATCCCGGGATTTCCAGTGGATTCTGGGGAATTCAGTTAACCCGGGATTTCCCGTTTTTAAGAAAAAATAGTTTCCCGGCAATTAGGTAAATCAAAACTCGCTGGGATCCCGGGATTTCCCGTAGGTTCTTGGGAATTTTTGAAATCCGGGATTCGGCATTTCCCCTTTCTGGCCCAAAAAAAGGTTTCTTGGGATTTGAGAAATCAAAATTCGCCGGAATTCCGGGATTTTCAGTGGATTCTGAGGAATTATCGGGAATTTAGTGAATCCGGGATTTCTCGTTTTTGACAAAAAATAGTTTCCCGGGGATTTGGGAATTCAAAATTCCCCAAGATCCCGGGATTTCCCGTGGATTCAGGGGAATATTTTGAACCAGGAATTCGGTATTTCCCGTTTTTGACCAAAAAAATTTTTTTTGAGATTTGGGAAATCAAAATTAGTCGGGATCCCGGGATTTCCAGTGGATATTACGGATGTTTTTCCGGGAATTTAAAAACTACGGGAAAAAATGAAAAACGTCAATTCCGGGAATCGGGATTGAAATTTTTCTCGGAATCCCGTGAATTTGTCATTTAAGCAATTGGCACTACTTGTACAACCTACAAAAGGATATCAACAAGTTGAATGAACCCTTTTAAGGCATTTCCGCTTCCTCAGAAGCGGAGTTCTTGCAACTGAAGTCCATTACAGAGCTTAATGCTCTCTACTAACCATCCAAGAAAACATTCCACGCAATCTGTAAGCATGTATGCAGAAACTTATTTTTTTATTTATGAATCGGAGGGGGAGGGTCAAAAATAACCAAAACTATGATTACGCCATTCACGTACACCTCGGAAGATTTTCCTTGCGTGATTTATTTTCCGTTCGGCCAAAACCTTAACAAAAAAAAAGGTAAAAAAATCGAATTTAAAAACAAGTAAAGGCCTATAATTTTTTTTCCTTATTTTGAATATCCTCTTTCGGCGTAAAAAAAAAAAAAACGTACGAGCCACGAAAAATAATTTTCAACGGTTATTATTAACCACTAACTACCGAAATCCAACAACCTTGAACCTAAGAAAAGAATATGACGACATAAGGAATTCGTCCTAGTGCATTAGATGCGCGGGATCAAAAAATCGTGATGTCATCCTACACGGCTAATGTAACTGGAACCCATCCAGGTTTTGTTATTTTCGAGTAGGTAGACGGTACAGGTTGTGTAGGTGACGCAACCGCAACCTTGGTATACATGTAGGTGAAAAAAAAAATAAAAAAACATGAAAAATCTATTTTAAATAAAATTTACGAATTTACTGTTCCTCGGCAAAATTAATGATTATTGCTTTTTTTTTTTTTTAAACCTTCCCTGACGCTAATGATATAATACATCATTATCAAAACATCATTCACGTGTCAAAGGTGAGGAAAAATCGGCGTCTTCTTTTCTTTCTTTTAACCGGTTTAAAGTCCTCCTCAAATTAAAATTCATGAAACGATGAATTCGCAAAACGATCGATGACGGATGATATACATGATGTAATAATTATAATAAAAAAGTAAAAAAAATAACTAACCGGTAAATGGATTTCGGTTCGTGTAATTGCCAATTTTCAAGTACACAACTTGAAAAAATTCGTTACACCGAATTTACAAAGAAGCAAATGAAGTCAGAAGGAAAATAAGAAAATATTTTTATTTTGCTGAACCGGAACTTTTGTACTAAAATAAATTACCAAGAACCTTGGGTCGTTTTTCCCACTCGGGAGGATAAAACCGGGGGGGGGGGGGCGGGAATTAAGATATGTTTCTCATGTGTTAAATGTTCATCCGTGGGATGTATGACATATAATATGTGTCAAAATGTATTCAGAAGACCGTCACTAAAATAAATCACGAATGATAAAGGGACGGAGAAATCATTCGGAAATGTTTCAAGATGCCATACAGAAAAATTTTAGAAACGACTTAATGTATCCCAGAGTTATTTGAGACATGCCAAAAATGTCTAAGGGGGCGAGAAATCATAAGGAAAATATCCCTTAATATTTGAGAAATCCTCTTCTCTTTTTGGGGTAGGACCAAGTCACAGGGCTCGGTTCTGGGAAAATCTGTCTGTCCGGGTGGTGTCGGTCTCTTCGCACCAAAAATTAATATTTAGTTATTTTGATATTAAAATTTTAACTTTGAAAATTTTAAATAATATTTCGACTATTTTTTTTTAAATTTTTGGCCTTAAATATTATAATTAGACTAAATGAAGAAAAACCAAAACTTAGAAATTTTTAATAAAATGTTTACTACATTTTTTAAGGCTTCTACCGTATAACCATATGGTATCTGCCCAAATCACCGATTTTGACGAAACTTTGGGGATATGTTAGGGTACCGTAGAGACCACTTATGGACCATCAACCGAATCTTTTTGCAAGCCCCTTATGGGGGTTTTCAATGGGAGCTTTTTTTTTTCACTTTTTATTTTTTTACTACCTATTGGAGCGGCCGATTTGAACGAACTAAAAACGAAAAAAAAGCTCTTTTTATGGTCGATGTAGGCCGTAGGTGCCGTTTTTCGGAAGTAATTTGCCGAGTCGGGGGAACCATTTTTAAGAAAAAAAAATTTTTTTCTCCGCAATTCAATCGCCGGATCCAAATTTGGACATCACAGGGAGAAATTACATGAAAAAATACGTCTTACACGTATTTTCAACATTTTTTTTCAAAGGGAGAAATTGGGCTAAAAAAGGGCCGAAATTTTAACATCGATGTTTTGCGGTCATTTATTTTTTGGATCAAAATTTCGCCTTCATAGGCTGAAAGTACTCCAAAAATTACCCCAGATACGATTTTTTCCGCATTTTTTTTCGGCTCAGAAAACGGCCCAAAAAAGGGCCGAAATTTTAAAATTTGAATTTTGACCGGAAGACCAAGCGTCGCAGTAACTTTGGTTTCATAGGATGAAAGTACGCCTAAAGTTACCCCAGAACAGTATTTTTCGGCATTTTTTCCTAGTTGTGATAACTAATGTGATAACTAATGTGATAAAAATGAGGCCGAAATCATAAAATTGATTATTGGCCGCGACCCTTACCCCGGACCAAAATTTCACTATCATAGGGTAAAAGTATGCCCAAAATTACCCCGGATACGTATTTTTCCGCATTTTTTTTCGACTGAGAAAATGGCCCAAAAAATGGGCCGAAATCTTCAAATTCAAATTTCGGCCGAAGGACCAAATGTCACAGTAACGGCGTTATCATAGGTTAAAAGTACGCCTAAAATGACCCCAAAATAGTACTTTTCGGCACTTATTCCTAGTTGTGATAACGGCCAAAAATAAGGCCGAAATATTACATTAGATTTTCAGTCGCGACCCCTTAGCCCGGATCAAAATTTTATTATCCAGAAATATCCTCAAGAATTCAACATGGAAGAAATACGGCCCTTACAAAACCTTAGAAAAGTCCAAAACATTCCGGGGATGTGTCAGCATTTACGAAATGATCAGGATTCGTCAATGGCTTCCCGAAAAAATCCCGGAAATTTACACGTTTTAAAACATTTTAAGGTATTCCAGAAATGGTCCAAAAATGCTTAAGACAATTCAAAAATATCCCAGAAATGAATCCCAAAAATTAAAAAAAAAAAAAAAATGCTAGAAAATTATCAAATTGGTGGCACTCGAAATAGTCTTTTTTTTTTTTTTTTTTTTTGCTTAGGCGCCCGATATTGTCTCTTTTTTTTATTCGGCATAAAATCGGATGGTACTGTCCTCCTTAAAATGATGACATAAAAGATGTATCCCAGATACACTACAATATCTGTATGGCTCAGAGCCTAAAATTATTGTAAAAAGCGACTACTCATAAAAGCTGAGAATTTCAAAACTTCACACTCCCTCCCCCTCCCTCCCTTCCGAAGCTTTCTGAAGGGTTCCAAAAGAATTTTAAAACATTTTTTGGGGGCTTTAAGTTTGTTAATTTGTTGCATGCATGTTAGAACGTGCTTTGTGCATGTGTGTCTTGTGGACATCCTGTGGATTGTCCATTAGATATCCACAGGATATCCAAATCCATTGGATATCCATAGGACGTCCAAAGGGCGCTTTTTGGATCAGTGCGGACAAGTTAATCCAATGAACATCCAATAAATATCCTCATGACGTCTTGTGGACTGGATAGACTTTGCTCCCTGCACAAAATTTTAGCTCATTTAATCTACAATTCTGTAGGATGACATAATATCTCCTCCCTAAATTTGAAAATGCATGTACACCATGAGCCACGCGCCGTATCCCATGAAAAAAAATGAGCATAGGAATTTAGATGCCAAAGTTCATTTTTCAATAAACAGATGCTCGTAGCCATCGCAAGAATATTCCAAACCCCCAATGTCAATTAGGCCTTTTCAAGATTACAAAAATATTTTTCTTGCAACTATAAAAGACAAGTAAAAGCCTGAAGGAAAATGTCGTGTTTAACGATAAAAGTACCGAACTTGATCAAGGACGTTTGAAGTAGGGTGTGGTGACTTTATGATTTTCAAAACCCCTCCCCGAAATTTCTATATTTATCAAATTAACGTTATTGTATACAGTGTTGTTTAAGGATTTTTTAGATTTGTAGAACGACGGGACATTTTTTTTTTTAAAAGGTCACTAATTTTCCAAAAGTGGGATTTTCCTATGAATAAATAATTATTTTCACTTTTTTTTTTTTTATTATTCGCGGTAAAATAAATAATCCTCTTCTCAGAAAAATTCACTTCAGTGGGATTTCGATGATTGATAGGAAGGACCTTGAGTAGGCTTATTAATGTCTAGTTTATTTAACAAAGATTAGGTAACGGTGTGCGATTTTTTTTTTAAACCGTACACATGAAAATACTTCAGACGTAATCGTTTCTACCAATATGATTGTCGGATGGAAAAAAAAATTAAATGTCTGAGAAAGTAGGAATGAGCTTTTAAAAATTATAAGGTATCGACCGGGTAATGACAGGGTTGATTGTTTTAAAACAAATTGGTTTAAAACACGGTGTTTTAAAACGTTTTAAAACATTTGAATAAAAAACACCGTTTTAAAACACTGTTTTAAACACCGTATTTCATTAAGTGAATAAAATACGTTTTAAAATGCATTTTTAAGAGGCCCGAGCCCGCAATTTGTCGCGCACGACTCATTTTATACAATTTTTGGTATGGACCATACCATAGATTGTATGAGCCGCTCATATTCATAATGGTTGCTTAATCGCAGGGATGATCGTTTTAAAACAAATTGGTTTAAAACACGGTGTTTTAAAACATTTGAACAAAAAACACCGTTTTAAAAATTTGAATAAAAATAGAAACGAATTTAAAACATTTTGAACGTGTTTTAAAACGTTTTAAAACCATGCCGAATAAAAGACGTTTTAAAACGTTTTAAAACATTTGAATAAAAAACACCGTCTTAAAAATTTGAATAAAAATAGAAACGAATATAAAACATTTTGAACGTGTTTTAAAACATGTTTTAAAACGTTTTAAAACCAGGCCGAATAAAAGACGTTTTAACACGTTTTAAAACATTTGAATAAAAAACACCGTTTTAAAAATTTGAATAAAATTTAAAACATTTTGAACGTGTTTTAAAACAAATGTTTTAAAACGTTTTAAAATCAGGCCGAATAAAAGACTTTTAAAACGTTTTAAAACATTTGAATAAAAAACACGGTTTTAAAAATTTGAATAAAAATAGAAACGAATTTAAAACATTTTGAACGTGTTTTGAAACATGTTTTAAAACGTTTTAAAACCAGGCCGAATAAAAGACGTTTTAAAAGGTTTTAAAACATGGGAAAATAATATAAAACGTTTTAAACTGTTTTTTATTAAAAAATGTTTTAAACAGCAACCCTGGGTAATGATGACAGAATTGTAGATGATGCCTTTGCGTAGCTGCAAATAGAGTGTGCAATTCAAATTTTGTAAAAGTGTAGCACAAAGTGTGTTCTAACAAGCACAAAGCATGTTCTAACGTGCACGAACCATAAAGCATGTTTCAGTAAGGAAAAGGGGAGTTTATAGTGGGCTACTGACTGCCGAGATCGAAGAAGTTGTAAAATTTCGGTAATTTGTAGATAAACCGAAAAAGGTCTTTGCAGATGATTAAGGTCCTTTGCCCCCCCATGGATCAATATATGGGCCCATCAGTTTCGCAACTCTGCAAAGCTCTAATTTCTTAAAAAATTGTAAAAACCATGTAACTAGGGGTATTTTGACCTCCTGAAACCGAATGTGAGGTCAGAATTATAAAAAAAAAAAAACCGAATTTCAAGATGGCGGATGGTTGGTAAAATCTAATTTAAAATACAGTATTACTCATTTTTTTATGTTCGAATTTAGTAAACGCTTTATTTATTTGCTCTTTTTATTCTTATGAACTTAAAAATGCAAGTAAATAACGGATGGACTGTCATTTATGCAATACTCAACGACATATCTTCGCCTATGTTTAGCTTATGGGCAAAACAGCTGTTTCTGTGTAGAGGCGTTTATAAGTTCAAAAATAATTATAAAAAAATATTTTGCGGGGTTTTATGAACTGTTCATTCTGAATCTGACAGAGCTGTAGCCAAGGGGAGCCAAGGGGGTAGTTGTCCCCAGGCCTGACTTGGTGCCCCCCTGAAGTAAATTGGCTAAACATGACAGGTATAGGGAATGAAAGCCTATTGCCCCCCTTAACGAGCCCAACTGCCCCCGGCTCTTCGTTCTGGCTACGGGCCCAGAAACTGAATTTCAAGTTTTTAAAAAACTGAATTAAAGAAAATTTTTTCTTAATTATTATTATTAATATTAATTTAGAATTCAGTTTTCTTAATTATTATTACATGAAAAATAATCGGTTTTTGAAAAATGGCGTACTGGTATGGCGACTTGCATAACTATTTTTTCAAGGGCTCAGCAATTTTTCAAAAAATATTCCTGAAATCAGCCGTCATGAAAGTCGCACTTCACCAAAAGGCCTTCGTCGGAAAAAGATTTAAAAAAATTCGATCCCAACCAAAACATTCGAAATAAAAAATAATAAAAAAGATTTCGACGTGTATTAATTATTTTTATTTACTAAAACAAGTTATTTAAGGAAAATATTTCAGACTATTATTTTTTTTGGAAGATATCCCTGACCTCAACTTTAAAAAAAAAAAAAAATACTTACTTGTAGTCGTCTGTGGAACTTGAGCACCAATTGAAAATTGCAATAAACATCCTATCTGTAAAATAAAAAAGAAAAAAAAATCCAAATTAATTTTCTTTTTATGTTAAATTTTCTTCCGACATTTAATCGTACGACAACAAACTTTGGTCCATAAATTAGAGCGAGAAAGAAAAAAAAAAGGACCATAATTTTTTCCAACGCCCATGACGTCATAAAAAAACATGTTTTTTTCTGCTTGAACCAAATGTGAAAGTTCAAATGTAAATTCTGTTATATATATTTTATTTTTCTCAAAAGATCGAGGCCAAAGCCCAAGAAATAGATATTACAATTTTTTTTTTTCCTCATACGAAAATTGATGTTGCACCTGAGAGAAAAAAAAAACAAAAAAAAAACGACCTCAAATTTTTATTTCTTCTCCAGGCCTTTGGAGACATTTTAAAAAATTGCAGTGCATTTCCATGGTTTTAATATAAAAATTTCCAAGGTTCTTTCCACAAAACGCAGCAATGATCATTATGCGTTACTTAACTGATTCACAGAACTGTAAAATCTTTTCCGGTTTATAAAGATTTTCCGAAAAGAAAAAAAAAAAATTAATTCTCCTTGATTTTATGAAATGGGAGGCGTTCCGAAGAATGAAAAAGTAAATGACTTTGTTTTATGATGAACTTGATGAGCTTGAAAAAGAATAAAAAAAAAAAAAAGAATGCGTGTGTGTACTTCAATTATACGAACATTTACTGCATTGTATTTGACGATGCACAATACTTCCTTACGAAATTACGCAAAAAAAATCTAGCGCATGGGCGCTTGTTTATAACGTTTATACCTTGGCCTTGGCTACTGCCCACAGACTTAAATTATATAAAAGAAGCTTTTTTTTTTCTTTTTTTTTTTTTTAAGAAGATAAAAAGAATATCAAGAAAACCTACAAATTGGAATTTAATTATATCATCCTGTATTTTTACTATATTACCAATTTCTGCGCAAGAACGTGATTAGGTGTGCGCAATGAGTGCCTTAATTTTACCCGAATTAAACCCACGTCAAGGTATACCGACCTGCAATTAATAAGTAATTTTTACAGTAAATTAAAATAATAATAATAAAGCACGAATCGAAAAAAAATATAAGTTTCATAACCGAAAAAGAAAAAAAATCGTTATAATTTTTATTTGCATGATTGCATAAAAAAATAAAATAAAGAAAAATAAACAATGGAGAAATCCCATATATGAATAAGCTTTTTTTTTTAAAAAAAATATTTTTTTTTTCATCTTAAAATCCATTAAAGGTTTTTCGATCGACTTCTCTCAGACAATAAAAAAATTGACGTAATTATACACCTAAACCTTGATATTTTTTTTTCAAAGGATGATAATGTACTTCCCGGATTTTATATGAATAAAACAAAATTTTTTTTTTTTTTTAATATCCTGTAAGCTGTAAAAACAATTCGTAGAGGTGTTTATTGTCCCTCTTTAAGTTGGGACAACGCACTTACGGGCGATGATTCAAAACGGAAACCGATAATAAAAAATAAAAAAAAGTCTTGTACGAAAAAAAAAAAAAAAGCTGATGATGCGAAATTACATATTATTAAAACATGGATTTTGAGCTCGCAGGAAAACGGTTAAAAAATGTACCGATTTTATTCAAACGAGCTTTTTAAAGAACGTTAAACCTTCAATTGATTGAGTAATCATTCAATGGTAGACTTCAACCGGCTCATGCAATTTTTTTTGGTCTGTCTCTCTAGTCAATTATGGCCACCGTGAATATTTTAATAATCTGTTTAAGATCGGAACCGATTTGCAAAATTGTTACTCTTTAAAAAGCCGGTCTCCGAAGGAAAAAAAAAAGAACGGAAATTACTTTAAGTGAAGTCTTAATTTAGAAAATTAGATCGAAAATAGAGGTTGGATTTCTTCGGTTGGAGAAAAGTATAAGCATGTAAAGCAGAAATAAAGGGTTATTTCCAGGTCTTTTCTTGTGGGTTTCTTTGCAAGAGAAAGCAACAGATCTTCGTATTTTTTTAAAAATATGTTCCAGTCCGAGGACGTCTTCAGAACGTCATGAGGATATTTATTGGACGTCCATCGGATTTACGTTCAATCGGCGGCAAAATTACTAATTTAAGAGCTTGGACCGGCTTAAGAGTACGCATCATCGTGGCAGCAGACAAATCGTATTTTTCGATTTGAAGGAAAACGAAGACGAATCTTGAGAATCATAAAGCTGGCGCATATTTAGATTAAAATTCCGAATATGCGCTAGCTTTTTGATTCTTAAGATTCGTCTTCGTTTTCCCTCAAATCGAAAAATACGATTTGTCTGCTGCCACGATGATGCGTACTCTTAACTGTCGAGGAGCTCTTCAGGATTGCCCCCGATAGAGACGAGTATAAAAGTCTCATTGATGCGCAGGGTTGCTGTTTAAAACATTTTTTAATAAAAAAAGTTTAAAACGTTTTATATTATTTTCCCATGTTTTAAAACGTTTTAAAACGTCTTTTATTCGACCTGGTTTTAAAACATGTTTTAAAACACGTTCAAAATGTTTTATATTCGTTTATATTTTTATTCAAATGTTTTAAAACACCGTGTTTTAAACCAAATTGTTTTAAAACGATCATCCCTGCGATTAAGCAACCATTATGAATATGAGCGGCTCATACAATCTATGGCATGGTCCATACCATAGATTGTATAAAATGAGTCGTGCGCGACAAATTGCGGGCTCTGGCCTCTTAAGAATGCATTTTAAAACGTATTATATTCACTTAATAAAATACGGTGTTTAAAACAGTGTTTTAAAACGGTGTTTTTCATTCAAATGTTTTAAAACGTTTTAAAACACCGTGTTTTAAACCAATCTGTTTTAAAACAATCATCCCTGATTGATGGTCGCCTACGCCTGGACACAGGTATGGCACCGTAAGAAGTAGAAAACGGCAAAATCTTTTACGTCATCAGAAGACGTGTCACGGGAAAATGTTCACTTGCGAAAAGTGCGAGAAATCTGTTCAAAACAGAGCTGACTCTATTAGAAGACACCGAAACAGTGCGGACGATGGAGGATGGAAGATGCGCCGATGGAGGATGGAGGATGGAAGATGGATGGAATGGAAGATGCTCCGTCCCAATCGAATTCCGATTAGGCCTAGTGTAGTGCGATTAGGCTTATGTCCGCACTGATCCAAAAAGGGTTCTTCGGACATCCTATGGGTATCCCATGGAATCGGATATCCACTGGATATGTAATGGAGAATTCACAAGATGTTCAACGGACTGAAAATGCTATCTGGTTATTGTCGTTCTCATTCTTATCTTAATCCTAATTCTTAACCCAGATAGCATTTTCAATC
Organism: Liposcelis bostrychophila; assembly: GCA_037577465.1. Lineage (NCBI taxonomy): Eukaryota > Metazoa > Arthropoda > Insecta > Psocodea > Liposcelididae > Liposcelis > Liposcelis bostrychophila. The sequence goes on from CM075207.1 coordinate 10,167,126, forward strand.
CACTGGAATCCTGTGGATTGTCCATCAGATATCCGCAGGATATCCAAATCCATAGGACGTCCAAAGGATGCTCTTTGGATCAGTGCGGACATAGGTAAATCCAATGGACGTCCAATAAATATCCTAATGACGTTCTGAAGACGTCCTCGGGATAGACTTTGCTGTGTAGGAAGATTAGTCAGATCCTCATCCCAGCCTCGTCTGATCCTCAACCATTATTACCCTCATTTTCACTTTCCCCTTTACCCCCATTCTCCTTCTCATCTCCACTTTCAGGAACCAAACTTTTTAGGAAAATTGGATTAGGTATTTATTTCTTTTAGGAAACACAGATTAGGACTTTATTTTTGTAGGAAAAATGCACGGAAAAAAAAGTTCGGTTCCTGTTACTGAATGTTAAGTTGGGTCTTGTGACATCTAAACATTTGGGTTGATAATACTAAAAATTAGGTAATTATTACTAAACGTTCTTAGTCATTACGAACTCGTAGTAATAATTACTAAATTTTCGGTATTATCAACTCAAATGTTTAGATGTCACAGGACCCAACTTAACATTCAGTAGCAGGGGCCGAACTTTTTTCTCCGTGTGGATTACTAATTTTAGGAACCAAAATTTTTACCAAAAATTGGTTAAATTTAAAAAAATGAAAACGGTTTATGACATTCAGCGCCCTTGTCGGAAATTGATCAAGGGCCATTGGATAGAATCACCCTTTAATCGATTTTTAATTTTTCAGTTGCGATGCCGGGTATGGTCTCGTTAATCAATCTTTTTGAACGTATTGTAATATCATTGGAAAACATTTTTGATCTGACCGGCACTCCGGGTTGGGCAAGGGGCCGTAAGTATTACGGTCCTATAAGAAAAAAAAAATTCTTTTTTGATTTCTCTTCTTTTTCTAGCAATCCTTGTCGTGGTTGTAGGCAGCATTGTTGCCTTCATGATCAGCTTTTTCAGGGCGTTTACTTTAACTATTATGAAGTTTTTGTTTTTCCAAACTTTTTTTTATTTTTTAAAGTCTGATACTTGTTAATCCGCAATATCGGATTTTGAAGATTTTTGAAATTCTACATGTTAACTTTGAAAATTGAAGACTTAACGGGAATAGTGGCCTAAGTCCACTGTTTTTGTTAACATTGCTTTTATAAAAGCTAAACATCAGAGATCAGTGCCAACATGACGAGGTGGACTTAGGCCACTATTCCCGTTAAGTCTTCAATTGTCAACATTTAAATTTAAAAATAATAAAAATTTCGGCGATATACAGTTCTTAAATCGTTGATTTTCCATCCGCTAAATAACCTCTTTTAAAAAATCTGTTGTTGAGACATAGGAGAGTTTTTGATTTATAATGTTGTATTAGTTTTAAGTTGTCAGCCAGAGGAGTAAAGTCCTCCTTACGTCATGCGGATCCAATGTCGTGCAGATCAATGTGAAAAGGACGTCATTTTTTTGTCGATCCGTACGGGGTTGGTGACTTGTGCCGTTAGGGGGATGTAATCCTTGGACGCTGGCTTGGGGGACTACTCGCTCGCGCGTGGTCTCCGGGTTTTCCCCCCAACCCTTGTGGGGTTTTTGGCTAGTCCCCCATCGGGCGACTCCTCAGGTGGCGGATAGGGGAACGCTCTCCGAAATCAGAGAGTATGAGGATTTATTCCTCAGGCGGACCAAAACTAGCCACAACAGAACAGCATTTTTACTCTCCCCCTCATCTCCATCTTGCCATCTCCTCATACCCTCCATCGTCATTGCTGGTTCCCAAAGCGGACCCTCCTTTCAGATCCACTGCATGCCATCCGTCACCATCGTCAAACCACCATCGTCTCGCAAAACTTAAGCTAATCACCATCAGCGTCACTACAGCGTTTACTATCCTCATCTCATCCTTACCCCTATTACCATCAGCTCTATATTGATCCTGGGACTTCACGCTAATCTGATCCTAACTTCTACCCTCATCTAATCTCATCTTATCTCATCCCATCCTCAACCTTATCCTCATCCATAACCCCGTACGAAAAAGAAATACATTCTATGTGTATCCAAATTTCCATGTTTAAAAAAGTTACAGTATGCATAAATTTTGTAAAACATATCGACATTCAAATTTTGGTGCTTGAAGGAATATGCATAAACTTTGCAAAAATTACGCATGTCCAAATTTTTGTATAAATAACACCCAAAATTTTATACATTTTTTGCATCACCTTTTTTTACCCTTATCATTTTTATCGTCTGAATGATGATAAAAACGAATGGGGTGAGGTAAGGATAAGGACGAAGATGAACATGAACTTAAACATGAGCATTCAAATTCCTAAAAAACAAAATTTGCCTTACCCTAAAAACTGACCAAGAAGCGTTTGAGAGAGAAAAAAAAAGTAAATGCATTATACTACTTTTATGCATATTTCATGCTCTGAAAACTGTTTTATGTGTATTTTCCTTCTTTTTTTAAATCCATAAGAGTAATTCTTCTAAAATATTTTTAATGGCTTCTCGCCTGAGCAATTATATTCCAATTACGGAGATGAATTACCAGTTAAATCGCATTCATTAATATTTTTAAGTGAGTGCATAAAAGTGCATTGCATTTACAACGGCAAGGGCTGGATTGGAACAAAATTAAAAAGTGCAGAATAAAAAAGTACAATTTTTTAAAAAGTCACTAAAAATTTAAAAAAAAATTCAAATTGTTGACATAAAGTGGGATCCTCAAAAAATTTAACTTTGAGTCAGCAGAATAAAGGTTTTCTTTTCCTCCTGCAGGATAAAATGAAAAAAAAAAAAGGTTCATAAGAATAATATTTGCAAATTTTCCTGCTTTATGATGTAAAAAAATTATGCATAAATTTTACATATCCCTATTTTCATACTAAAAAAATTATGCATAAATTTTACATATCCAATTTTTACGCTTAAAAAATTATGCATAAATTTTACATATCCCTATTTTCATGCTTAAAAAATTATGCATAAATTTTACATATCCAATTTTTACGCTTAAAAAATTATGCATAAATTTTACATATCCCTATTTTCATGCTTAAAAAAATTATGCATAAATTTTACATATCCCTATTTTCATACTTAAAAAAATTATGCATAAATTTGACATATCCCTATTTTCATGCTAAAAAAATTATGCATAAATTTTACATATCCAATTTTTATGCTTAAAAAATTATGCATAAATTTTGTAAGAATTGAGCATATTCAAATTTTGGTGCTTAAAAAAAATGCATAGATTTTGCAAAAATTATGCATGTACAAATTTTTGTATAAATGATACAAAAATAATACATTTTTATACGAATTTTCTTTTATTTTGCAAAAATTATATACACTTTTTGCATCACTTTTTCGTATAAAAATAAACTTTAAGAGGAAGCTTTATCACTTTTTCATACAAATGTCATAAAAGTCCACCCCCCCCCCTTCCCCTTCTCAAAAATTGACAGACGAGACAGAAATTTCCCAAAACATGCTTCATTTTGGTCTACCGGGGTCAGTTAGGAGCTAGATGGAGAAGGCAGTGATTCTATAGCCATCACCTCAGGTAGCGCTTCGTAACTACCGCCGATTACTAAAAACATTGATTAGTCCGCAACACTTCTCTTAATTACTGCGCCCAGTCATTTCTAACATTGCCAAAGCAACATTTAAAAAAAAAGTATAAAAAAAGTGCAATATTTTTTAGTCTGACCTAAGGACAAGGCCGAGTAAAAGTAAAAGCAAATAAAAAAAAATTTTTTTTTCTCAACCATATGGTTAGTTACATTTTTCTAAAGGACGAAATCCATCTTTCCCCCGCAATCGTCCTTTTCTCTTTTTTCCGGGTGCCATCTCGTCAAACCCCGTCAAAAAATACAAAAGACTCGTTTTGCAATCGTACAAAATCAATTAAAAGTTTCATATGTCAAAAAAAGAGAAGAAACAAACATAATGCCTAAAAGGTTAAATAATAGCAATATAACATTTCAAAGAAACATCATTTTATGTCCTGAATACCGTTTCAATAGCAAACACATTCTAATTTAAGTTTATTAACTTGGATATTCAATCAACCGCATCTTCACCGACTATTGAAACGTAACCTGTTGTTGTTATTATTACTTAATGAAAATGAGTCATCAAGAGTTTGAAGTCATTTATTTTTTCGCGCGTCGGGTTTTAATGAAGAAGAAGAAGAGAATCACACAAGCTCGCACGCAGCCACACACGCTCTCCACGCATCACATCAAAGACGGAAGTGGCTAAATATGGAATCCACACCGTCATTTTTTTCTCTCTCTACCGCCTTTCCTTCTTACATCCGATATAGACTTATCTGATAAATCAAGTTACGTCCTGCGTGTGTTTTGTAACGAAACCAATTAATCAATTACCCCGAATATCAAACTAACATCTACAATTAGCAATCAATAGGATGAATTGAAAGAAAAAAAATGGACGAAATCCCTCCCTCCGGTGAAAAAAAAAACGGCCAAATGGTAGCATACTTGACAGCAAGTTAAGTCACTTTCACTTCTCCATAGAGGCCTTGTCGTTATTATTTCACGTAACCAAGTTCAGTAAATTGCTCCATCTAATGCGTTGGTCCACATCTCGATTTCCATTCCTACTAAACAACTTCACGTTTGGTTTATCCTATTGTCATATTATTCAACCATGTAGGATTTGCAAAATTATAATATCCTTTTTTTTTCTATAACACAAAAACCGCATAACGCGATTGTGTTAAAAAAAACTAGCCATCATGCATGATGCTTAGTGGTTAATGTCACTTTAATTGGAGCTAAACGGTCAGTATTGCGAAGCAATGACCGCGTATCGCTAGATTTTAATGGAAATGTTTCTTGTTTTATTATATTTTTACTTAAAAATATTATCCAGCGCATGTGCTATTTTTAAATTCAAAAAAAGGTCCCACGGCGACCGAAGCGGAATCAATAATTGACTTATCAATCAAACATCCTCGGGGAAGGAATTCATTTTCTTGTAAAATATCATTATATCATAAAGACATAATAGCTAAGGCTCGAGCATAATTCATACTAATCTTCGGCAAAAAATAAAATCGTTTATAAACTTTCTTGAAAGATTTTATTTTTTTATATTTTTAATAATACCTTTTTTTTCCGCACGAGAGGTACATTCCGAGTTGCCCAAACTGATGAAACAAAAGAAACTGGAAGAAAGAATGGTTAAATCGTCATGTATTCCTAATCAAGCCATGGCAATGACTGTAATAAGGATTTTTTAAAGTGCAAAATAAATTCATTTGCATCGCTCGTTTGGCACGTTCTGCCGATTTGGGAGATTATAATCTGTTTTGCCTTGTTGACCGTTCTTATGTTCTTAAAATTGTAATTTTCGGGTAATTTAAGTTCATTAAGGGGCTTTTGTTAACATGAAGATTTTGCTAATGATTTAATTTGTTGACGACAAAAGTTGAATAAACGTGGTAATTAACAAACTCACACGCTTCGGTCGGAGTTAGCGGTCTTCTTGAGTCCTGAATCCGCCATCATCAATCGAATTAAAGAACACCCCAAGGACACCCAATGATGTTCGCCCGGACGTCTAAACATAGCATAGCCATTCGATTCCACCCCTTAACGACGAAAACCAGGGAGTGAGTATTACTGTGAAAGCTGCTAATTTTATCGAAGAAATCGACCGTCAAGACGAAATATTTGTCTGATAGCAAAAAAGTAAAGGGATACTATTTAAGGGAACTGGGCAAAACAGCAAAACTGTCGTACGATATTTTCTTATGGAAGTAGCAAATTGGAAGAATAAGTATCGGATCCTGCTCCCGAAAGAAGCCAAAAGCTACATAACAAGTGCAATTATAAATTCGGCCGTCAGGCCAGGGAGGGCAACCTCTGGGTTGCACAGGGTTGCAACCCCTGGCCTCACTTGGTGCCCGACCGAGGAGTAAATTGGCTAAACATGACAAGCATAGGGAATGAAGGCCTATTGCCCGCCTTAACAAGCTCAACTGCCCCCCTGGCTCTTCGTTCTAGCTACGCCCCCCCTAAGCCCCCCAAAAAACAAAAAATTTGGCCCAGCTCTTGCCAACCAAACATATTCTAAATAGATCAGACTATCACTACACAGACATATCCGACCCATCCGTCTTTCATGGATTCCTCATTTCCGAACAGTGTCATATTTGCCTTTAGGCGACAACTGAATACAAATTCCTATCTTTAAACAGCATCCAGACATCTCTTACATCATTCGAGGCCTGTATTCACACGTACTAAATGATATGTAAATAAGATACATTCTTGATAACTTTCCAATTAAAGCTAACGTTTCTCCTAGGGGAAGTTTATGGGAACGGCATTGAAAATGTCATTGATTTTTGGCTCATTCGCACATCATCTCATCAACACATTTGACATTTTTCCCATCGATCGCTTTTTTTGGGCTGGTGATTTGACAAAAAAAAAAAAAAAAAAAAGAAAAAGATGATTGTAATGGTCCTCATTTACACGTTCCATGGTCATTGCGATTGGTCACTTACGACTGCGAATATGGGAGTTAATTAAGTGGAAAAGAGGTAGTCAGTATCCGGGAATAAAGTCCTTTAAAACTGCCGAAATTATGATCTTACGAAGGATTCGCATCGTGGAGATCAGTGGGTTAATTTCCTGTCGCTAAGGCTGATAGCGCTGCAGCGTTAAAAACGTGTGGCAACTTAGAAACAAGTTACCAACATGTTCAACATTGAAAAATGGAAAATAAAAATATCGCCCACATTTTTCTATCCTACAACATGTTGGCCACATTTTTCTAACGTTGTAACATATTTAGCAACATGTTTAGCAACATGTTCCATCGTGAAATCGCTAACTCCGTACCTTCCCAGATAGCAAAATCTATCCAGTCCCCAGGACGTGATGAGAATATTTATTGGACGTTCGTTGAATTTACCTATGTCCGCACTGACCCAAAAAGCGTCACTTGAACGTCCTGTGGATATCCCATGGATTTGGATATCCTATGGATATCTAATGGACAATCCACAGGATGTCCAATGCATTGAAAATGCTATCTGGGTTATATTGTCCACAATAAAGGAGGAGCACCCATAGAAGAACTGATGTGCAAAACTTAAAATTCCTGATAAGGTAGTGTAACTAATCAACATCTTTGATGTAATGTTTACGACAAGGCTTCAGGCCCAGAACTGCCGTTTGCATATGAGTACACACTTTCGCAGACATGTATCTCCTAAATAATTTTCATAGACATCTTCGCATTTCAATACTTCGTCGCTCGATATGATGCACCAAACGTCAGTTTTTCCATTATTTACTCAATATGTTACCTGTCCGGCAACTCCAATGTTGATAAAACAGGCATGGCTATGTATTTTAGGAGATTCAGAAAAAAAACATGTCTTGTATTACGGAAGCAGTATCTTTCCGCTGATTCTCAATTCTAAACCATATCACGTCTACCTGCTGGACCCTCATTCTGCGCAACTGTTCTATACCACTTTCATTATGTTAACGATCAAGTTAACAAAAACTCTTACGGAAGCTGAGATACGTGTCGATAAATTGACAAGGCATCATTAAAGACCGGTTTTTTGGTAAATAATATACGGGTGGTTCCTAAAAAAAAATTAAATTTTCAAATTTGCTTTGTTATGATTTATTTAACGTAAAAACCGGCCATTTTTTATGCTGAAAATTTGGGGATTTTGAAAAGCTTAGGCCACAATTTCACGATGATACATGTTGCTCATCATGTTGCAGCGTGAAATTTCAGCTTTCTAGTATCTGTAGGTGTCTATTTCGGCCTTTTTTTTCGAATTAGTGAATTGCATTACTTATTTCATTTTCATTATTGTATTGCAACTAGTCTTTTCTTGGTCATTATTATAAATATAGCCAAAATATCCGTACACAGCGGGATGGATTTATATGAGTGTGTGGCCAGATAGCATTTTCAATCCATTGGACATCCTACGGATTGTCCATTAGATATCCACAGGATATCAAAATCTATGAGATATCCATAGGACGTCCAAAGGACGCTTTTTGGATCAGCGCGGACGTAGGTAAATCCAATGGGCGTCCATAAATATCCTCATGACGTCCTGCGGGCATCCTCGAGGCTGGATAGACTTTACTATCTGTGTAGAGCCAAAATATCATCGATATTTACTTTCTTCCTTGTTCCAGTCCCAGATAGCAAAATCTATCCAGTCCAGAGGATGTCTCCCGGACGTCATGAGGATATTTATTGGACGCCTATTAAATTCACCCACGTCCGCACTGATCCAAAAAGCGTCCTTTGAACGTCCTATGGATATCTCATGGATTAGGATATCCTGTGGATATCTAATGGACAGTCCACAGAATGTCCAATGAATTAAAAATGCTGTCTGGGGTTCTGTACCTCGGAGCCGGAAAGTTAAATATGGCAATTAAAGGTGGCCATACGTTACGGGTAAACCATTTCTAGAGGCCATCTTTAATTTACATATTTAACATTCTGGCTCTGAGGTACAGCACGTCTGGCAAAGACGTGTGTCAAAGCATGTTTGCTAAACAAGTACATGTATGTTTGTTTGTCGTCAATTTGCCTCCTTTAAACAGGGTATTTCAACAAACTCTTTTTAAAAGAAAGATCATCATCGATCGTCAGACAAGCCCTACACCGATTCTATAGAATTTTTTTCACTTAACAATCTAAACATCGACAACTTGTAGCGTGTCATATGATTTCCCACAATCTCTTTCATAATAACAAACAACCGCAATGTTCTATTATTTGTACAATTGCTGATGCACCCAAATTCCTAAGAAGAAATATATTATTCAAATTTTTTTTCCTCTGTCGCATCAGCTTTTGAATATTCATACCTCTCAACCACAAAAAAACGAATAGGAAAATAAAAGAAACAACACTATTTGTGTGTGTGGTATAATTAATCATTCAAACATCAACATTGTTTCATAATAAATTGTAATCGTAATACATAAACTGTACACATTTTATGAACTAATTAACCACCATACGTATTTGTTTCTTCTTTTCTTCTTATTTTTTGTCTTCATCTCCGTCGTGGTTGCAGTTAAAACAAACGTCTCTTAAACGTCTCATTTATTGTTATTACCTTTAAGCTACAATATAGTAAACACCATTTATGTTGTGTGACTAATGACCAGAAAAATGTTTTTCCTCTCGACTTAAGAAGAAAAGCATTTATAGCTTATACGAAAAATTCCAGTTAAAAAAAAAAAAATCGATTATTGTCGTATTGCAACTTTACAATGGAGGGGAATAACCTCTTATGCCCTTTACCACGACACGACAGACTCTTTCAATATTTAATTAAAACTTTTTTAATGAACGAAAAGAATCATGGAGCACTCTCTCTCTTTTCATTTCATTTCTTTTCTTTAGATAATTTTCAACCGTTATCAACAAATATAAAGGACCTTTAAAAAATATAAAAAACAACAACACCAAACTTCCAGATGTCATGTAAAACATGATTGCTTTTAACTGTAAGAGATAAGGAAAAAAAAATAGCCTTTGTTTTTTCTCCTCATCAGGAGCTAAAAAACATCCGTTTGAAGAAAAATAAAAAGATTTCAACGGGTTATTAAAAAACCTCCAAAAAAAGAAGAGGATCGATCCGGGGGATTACGCAATTTTGATGAGATAATGTTTGTCATCTTGTTAATAACAAAAAAAAAAAAAGTTCTTAAAAAAAAAATCGGACGAAGGTGTTTATGGGCACGGTAGATTACAAAGCACACGACAAACGGTGCCTACCATACCTAGAAGAAAGATACCTTGACACAAAAATTACGAACTGTTTTATCAATGACTGTTCTAAACTTGATTAACTGTGTTAGGTACAGGATACTTGATCCATTTGTTTTTCTTTTTCTCCAAATAAAATTAATGTTTACGTTTTAATCATCGTCGTGTTCTTTGAACTTGAATAATTATTACCCATTCGCCCTGATGATACAGTCTGCAGTGGGACGGGATGAAGAATTGTAGGTCTTCCCTTTTCAAACGTCGAGATTTTCGTGGCGAGGATTTTTTTTCTATTCTTAAAAATTTTGTTCGAAACAATTCAATAAACTAAAAGGTATGATTATCATTGATAATGTTATGCAACTCAACTCAGCCAGCTAATTATGCTATTAGAGCCGAAAATGAATGACATAGTTCAGGTTTTTCAAGTTACTCGTAGCATTTACACTCTTTTTTTTTTATTTTTTAAATGTTGAGGCTAGGTTTTTGTGACGTCAAAAGTGCAAGTGAAATACCGGAAAGACTGCTCTCCGGTTTTTTTTTCTTTAGTCGTTTTATGGAAACAATGGAGCAAACAATCGGCGGGTGATAAACGATTGAATTGACTGCACCGATGCCAGGAAGTTAAGTGAGCTTTCTGAAGGTGTTCAGTCACCATTTAAAAGACCAACAGATTAACAAATACGTTAGTCACAATCGATGTTAGCCTAAAATAAATCTTCAGTGGCGACCTGAAAGCTCCAGGCTACAAAAAAGACCTAAAAGAAATAGGAGAAATAATATTTTTCTTGTGGCACATCGAGGTGATCGAAACTTTAACATAAACCTTAGACCGCAATATCACGATGAAACATGTTGTAGTAACATGTTGCAGCATAGGAAAATGTTGGCAAAATTTTTATTTTTCATTTTCCAATGTTGCGGAACATGTTTCTAAGCTACAGAATGTTAAACAGTATTTTGGCAACATATTTCTAACGCTGCAACATGTTTTTAAGTTAAATCATGTTGAACATTTTGGCAACATGTTTCTAACGCTGCAACATGCTTCTAAGCTACAATATGTTGAACAACATTTTCGCAAAATGCTTCTAACGCTGCATTATTATTATTTTTTTTTTTTTTTTTGTAGTTCGGGAAATTTAAGTTCTGCAGATTTCCAGGTAGTTTCAAAATTAGATCGTTTAAATGATGATGATTTATGCTCTTTAAATGATGACCACGTTGCATCACTGGAGAAACTGCTTCGAATAAATGACACCTATCATCTATGTTGGATACTTGTCAAATTAGAAACTGTGTTTAAAGTAAGTAAAAAATATCAATTTTATGAATGCATATGTTGAACAACATTTTCGCAAAATGCTTCTAACGCTGCAACATGTTTCTAAACTACAACATATTACTGCAACATGTTTCATCGTGAAATTGCGGCATTTAAATCTGTATCCTTCGATTTTTCCGCTTCTCAACGCCTTCTTCTCAAGTCGCTATTCAAGTCAAAATTTATCGGAAAGGTTTTTCCATAAACGAAAAGAACAAAGATATTCGAAAGAGCTATGATTTGGCTAAAGATCCCAAGCCAGTTAGAGTATGGATTTTCGGCAATTTCGGCGTCATCTATTGCCGCCGGGGCCGGTGTATGTCCTACCGCCGCATATAAGATGATATGACAGCAAAACCCTTGAAATGGTAAGGACAGAAATAAAACTTTAATACACCCATCCCTAGAAAAAGGTGAGTTATAAATCCAGCCAATACGTTATAAAAACTTATAACAAGATGATAAAACATACAATCTTGTTATAAGTTTTTATAACGTATTGGTTGGACTTATAACTCACTTTTTTTTTTTTGGATATCCCTAGCTTCCGAAATTTAAGACTCAGTAAGTGATACTAAGGTATTATTTTGGCAGCATGACAGAATTCGAATTACTCGGTTTCCTGGACCAGGAAATAAAAAAATTTAAAAAACATTAATAAATAAAAAAAAATAATTTATAATTCCGTACACCGGAGGTCCGATGATGTATCTCCATCATAAAGATGATAGAAGAGAGTCTGTTTTGATTGTTCTTAAACATGAACACGATGCTGTAAACTTGCTCTGCTCGCATGACTTTGAAAAATTGTCAAAACCAACTACTTTCAATCATGTTTAAGATGGAGATACGACATCTGATCTCCGGCGCACGGAATTATAATGAAATTGTACCGTTTCAGCCTTTCCGAAGCTCATTATAAGCTCTCTCCATAAAGAGTTTACTGGTGTGCATTACGGGTAATTAGGGCTCTGAGAAGTTTAATTGTCCGTAATGTTCTTCATTATTTAGTAACATCCCCTTCTCATTTCCTAAATGAAATTCACGCTTACTTAAAAGCCTGCAGTACCCTACCAGATAGCAAAATCTATCTAGTCCCGTCTTCCATGACGTCTTCAGGACGTCATTGGACGTCCATTGCATTTACTTATGTCCGCACTGAACCAAAAAGGGTACTTTGGATGTCCTATGGATATCCCATGGATTTGGATGTCCTGTGGATATCTGACGGATATTCCACAGGATGTCCAATGGATTGGAAATGCTATCTGGGCTAGTGAACATTTAAATGGTAAAAAACAAGATTCGGGATAATCCGTCTTGGGTAGAGATCTGTATATTGGCCCGCAATTTGTATACAAAATGTATAAAAATGCATACATTTCGTATACACGGCGGAACAATTTTTATGGCGGTGTTTCCTATGTTTACCTTAATAAAATCACACCATAAAAATTGTTCCAGCGTGTATATTTTGTATACAAATTGCAGACCAACATAGGGACCTCTACCCTGTTTTCAACCAACATTAGTCAAACCTTAATAAAACTCCAATATTGCCCAACATTAAACGCCAGCAAATACACTATAAATCCACTCTTAAATACATTCCAATCAACTTTTCCAAGACTGATTCAATTGAACATTTTCACTGGGGTAGATTTCACGGCCAGCACATCTACATCGACATCAAATTCTATTTTAAAACGACTCAAAATCAACCGGATTGTTCCAACCCGTCAAATAACTTCGCACCGAGACCAAATAAAAAAAAAAAATTCTTCACTTCCTCCAACTCTGCATTCGACACGTCTGTAAAGTCTCGCGATGTCACTTGGGGGCATGATAATTTCTCATTGTTCATCATTATTATTATTATTATTATTTAACGGAAGATTATCATCATCGCTTTCGGTAGGAGATAACAATCTTGTAAATCATCCGAGAATACTAATAATTAGAATAAAAGAAGAAGAAAAAAGAATCGAATTGTTTTCACTTTAAAAGCATTTTACATTGTTACAACAAAAAAATCGTGATCAAAGTGATAAAAACCATGAAAACGAAAAGGAGAGAAAAAGAAGAAAAAAAAAACGGCGACACGAAATTATTCATTAAAAATTTTAATAATAATATTTTTTTCTCTCTCCGTTCCCTTCCTATAAATCTTACGGGGAAAAAAAAAGTCTCCTCTTCAGTACCGTTTTACCGTAATATTTTACGGCCGGAAACTCGGTTCATAGTCACAAGGTCATTTCCTCTTATTAAAGGAATCCTCCTCCACATTTTCTTTTTGACAATGCAAAAGAAAAAGAAAATTATTAACGGATCATCTTATTGTGACGTCGGTTGATTAAATATCGGCCAAGGAGAGTATCATGTTTATCGAACAAGTTTGTATATGGGTAGAAGATTGATAGTTGTTAATTTGAGAATTAATAGGTGGGAATCGTGAATGTGCGATCTTCGAAAACATTTCTGTCACGAGATGATAGCACAAAAAAAAAAAAAATTTAAATTGTCAGTTGCAGCACTTATAAAAGGCGTTGTCGTTATTATTAAAGAATTGTGAGAAAAGCAATGTTTAGCTACCTTGTAGTCAGTTGTTTAGTTCAAGGGAATGGCAGGCAGTAATCCAAGGAAATTGCTCCAGTTTTTTTTTTTTTTTTTCTCGCTCGCTCTTTTTTTTTGCGAATGATTCTTGATTAGCATATTGTAATTCTCATTTTATTATCGGTGTAATCGATTAGGGGGTACCTTTTGTATTTCTTTAATTCGAATGAAGCAATGGATGTTATTGTACGAAAGAGAATTAAAATGCAGATAAGGATTTTGTGTGTGTCTGATTTGATTACAATGGATCGATTGATATGTTTCATTCGGAGAAGAAAGTTTTTTTTATTTTTCTGTAACAATGACAGAAACAGGCAATGCCGTTAATTTGTAGTCTTAGCCGTCGTAGTGACCAATATTGTTGAAATGGAGCGCATATTCTTTGGTGATTAAAGTATGGCTTAATACATTACTTTATACATAAAAATTATAAGCTAGCACAGTTTGAAAGACTAACTGAGTAAGCAATGTCTAATACAGCGTCTTAGAAACGCTAGTCGACACCAAAACGCATGCCAAATGAAGGCAGAATTCGTTAAAAATCCAATGGAAAACCCATAATTAATGAAAATCGGAACAAAGGAATGCAGGTGACAACCCGTATAAGCAGACATTCCCTGCCGCTGTAAGCGACTTCACCGTAAACTGTAACAGCTCGAATAGAACCGTTGATAACAAAAGCTAAACATGGGAAAGAAGCTACTGTATACAAAATGGAATCGCTTACAGCTGCAGTTCATTGAATAAAGATTTCATTTTCTAAAGTTTAGCTTACGCACAACTAGCTCTGTTTGCACTAATATGTATTTACATCATCAAGTTGGGACTTGTTTCTCCGTTCTTGCTACAGCATGTACAGAAATTTTTTTCCGTGATTAAAGGAAAGACAGGCGCTGACATGTTGCCAGATGCACCTTTTGAATAAAAGTATCAACTTGGCAAACTCACGGCACTGTACAATCGTCAATTCCTTCGTGTGCACGACATGGTAGTACTACTCGGTTGCTTCACACCACACGCGATTTTTCTATTTCATTTAGTTAAGGCAACGAACTATCATTAAATTATTATACTGATAAGAAATTTGTCTGGGAGATCAAGGGAATCGACCAAAGAAATATGTCGTGACAATGTTCGACTGAATCACTAAATCAGTCAAAAGAACAGTAGAACCTCCATAAAATTACATTAAAAGTTAGGTTTACCTTACGGAAAGTTAAGGAGGTTTTACTGCAAAATGAAAAAAAAAAAAACATAGTGGGCTAGTTCGCAGTGAGTACCACGTGGTTTTTCCGACTATGTCACTTTCTGAAATTGAAGATACGGCCTCTGATTGTTTGAAAACATTTTTCAGAGACGAACCCATAAACTCGGAACCAAAAGTGACATCACTTTCGAACGGCTGAGACGATCTCTATTTGGTGGTTTCTGCCCATCGCCGCCCAGATAGCATTTTCAATCAATTGGACATCCTGTGGATTGTCCATAAGACATCCACAAGATATCCAAATCCATGGGATATCAATAGGACGTCCAATCAATATTATCATGACGTCCTCGGGACTGGATAGACTTTCCTATCTGGGCGACTTAGGCATTCTATGTTTCTTTTACTATGGTTCTGCTACATCTGAAGATGGCTAAAACTATCAGATAATGAAACTTCTTTCTGAATATGTAACATAAAATTCAAAACAGATTTTTTTAATCTGAAAACACTCAAGTCTCATGGTAAAAGTCCTCAGGAACCTCATTGCTATGGTGAATGTAGGTAAATACTCCGAACTGCCAGGAAAATCCCGGCGCTCCCTGCTGGATAAGACATCTCGGCGCCTTTAATTCTGTTCAAAAAGTTCGTTTAGTTTCTCATTTTCGGAAACATTGGACATTGCTATGATGATAGTGTCGTTACAATCGCTATGACAACATCAGTCGACGACAGTACAGATACTCAAAACTGCGACCCCCAAAGATGCGATCACAAACTTACGCCGATTCTTGCGAGAATCCTCTATCATTCATTTTTAATTTTTCCCTCCTATTTTACTACATCAATTTTAAAGCTGCCAAACGATAAGATAACTTTATTCGAAACTCAGAATATTAGCACTCAATTAAGGTGATTTAACAAATCAAGGTAATCATAAACAGTGTAGAATGCATTTGGCTATTATTCCTTTGCTTGGAAGGTGTAGGTGTTACAGTTCTGAAGCGGCAAATGTAATTAGTATTCAACGTTCAAGAGAGTAGCTAAGTGTTGCAGCATCCAGATGCTCTTCTATGCATTCAATATGAGAAAGATGATATCATGTTGCATAAAAAAATACGAAGGAAAAATAAAAATGACAGCGTCTGTGTTGTTTTACAAGTCGACCTACGACAAACTGAGTCAGCTTGCACTCGGAAAAACTCAACGATACGAAGATAGGAACTCCATTAATGGAGTCTGAAAAGGTGATAAAAAATGGGAGGCTTCTACCAGGCCACAATCGATCTTGGAGCAAAAAAAAATATTTTTTTCATGATAACACGGTAGAACCGTAAAGTAAAAGAGGACCGAAAATTGGTTAAATTTCGGTTCGAACCTGGTCACCGGAAATCCAAACTTCGTGAAATAAGGACCAACCTGTAGCAGGAACACCTTCCCCGTTTCCCTTTCCTAGACTGCAAATGTTGAAAAGCAAAAGTCCAGACAACAAATACAGATTTTTCACAGGCCTTTGGATTTTTTAAAATAACTTATAACGCCACCAGGCAAAATGTTGGCACCAATTCGTGCAGCTAGACAACCTATGGCATATCATCATGCCCGAATTCCTAATTTTTTAACCAATTCCTGCCAAATCTTTCCACTTTCTCACACTGAAAAAATTTACGAGTCTCACGCCTTTGATATATGAGATGGGAGAAAGGAAAACATACGAACAAAACATCCGAAACTTTATTTCCACATTGAATCAAACGTCATGAGGCAAATCACTTTCGTGTCAAAAAATCCACGAGAAAAAAAAAAAAAAAAAAAAAAAACCGTCGGCCGCCGATGGCCACTCGTGCGGTCAATAGTCAACATCGTTTTGCATAACTGATCGGGTTTTCGACCCTGAGGAATCATCTTAGACGAGTTTTTTCCTGCCGGCAACGTTTTTTTTTTTTTTTTTTTTTCAATAGAGCTATAATTTATAAATTCACTTTTTTTCGTCCCAAGTAAAAATAGAAAGCGAAAAAAAAAAAAAGATTCACACAGAATCTTTGGAAAAAGAAAAAGAATGTTTTTTACGATCCGCCCATGGAAAGAAAATAACCACCCGCGCCTTTTTTCGCTGCTAATTTTTTGAATTTACCTTAATTGCATCGTAAAAATGTTGGGTCTTATGCGTGAAGACATTTAACACCCGCCAACACGATTTCATATTACAAAAAAAAAAAAAAAAGAATCATGGAATTATTTATAAATGATGAGCACATCGATGATGATCTTTTAAATTTATTTTTTTTTTGTCAAAAGACCTAGACGTGAAAAGTGTTTGAGAAGACTTTGAACGTCCTGTCAAGATCCGGAACCGAAAAACCTTGAACGCCTTTTAAAAAAGTAAATCAAGAATAAAAAGATAAAAAGACGAAACCGCGATTTCCTTCTACTTCATCCGCTTCTTTTCATCATTTTACAATCGCGAAATTTTTGTTATTTACATAATTATAAAATGACTTGATTTTAATCTGAAAAAATGATATGAATAATAATCAACTTACGAAATTTATATAAAGTATGAAAATCGCATGATGGAGGAAAGTTTCTAAATTTAAATCTAAATGCAGTAGCTTACCTTCAGCTGTTTATTAATGTTATCGGTCTCAGGTAACCTTCAAGGCCTTTTATTTTTTTTTTCTCTCTCTCGTAAAACAAATCCCTGGAGCGTTAGGAAAATCCGCCCATTTCTTTAACGGGTTTTTATAGTCGGGCGCCAATATTTGTGTAACCTGCCATCTGAGAGAGTTAATCATCATCAGAAAAGAAAAGAATGAATCATTTGCTCTGCCTTCCCGATAATATTGTGTTGTCATTATTACTTTTTTTTTTTCTTAATATTCTAGAAAGGATTCTTTAAAAAATACGACGGACGCCACGCTTTATGAATACCAAATACCAAGACGAAACAATCCACTCATCTTTTTAATTTATTCGTTGCGTCATGAAGACGAAATAAAACAAAAAATAAAAATACATATTCCATTCCAGACAGAAAAAGAAGAAGAACAGTTACGCAGCTTTTATAAGTCGAATGTCACGCAGTTTGGTAACGGATTATCGTCCGGGTTGTCGACATTTTGCGAATGCCAAAAAAAAAAAAAAAAAAAAAAAAAAAAAGCAGGAACCTAGTCATCTGTTGAAATGTTTGAACAATGGATGATATAAACGGTGAAATGTTTTGGGTAATTGAAACGATTTTGTGACGGGATCCGTTAGGCGATTAAAACCGTACCGGGATTTATTACTGTATTAATTGTACAACATGCAAATATTTTTATTAAGATAAAGAAGGATGCTGGCGGGTAAATAGTTGCGACGTTTTGAAGCAAAAAAAAAAAAAAAATTGACGAAAGCCCTGACAAGCAACCTCAAAAATGAGATTGCAGTGATCATGCCCTATGCCCTAATCAAATGTAGTCTACATTTTTCGCAAGAACCGCAATGAGACTGCACTTTGTCCTCGACTGCAAAATCGTCCAGAAATTTTAGATGCAATTACGAATAATGATATAACACTTTGCCCAAGTCGCAGGTGGTTTAGCAAATTTGAAAGGAATCAAACTTTGCTCTTCGTTTTAAATTATAAAAACTGTGATGTTAAAATGACGAGTGACGACAGGTCCGGACTGACTTCTAAGAAAAAAAAGGAGTTTAAATAAACAAAAAAGGTACTCGGTGTTTCTTCAAGTCACCCATTGTCCGAAAATTCTGCACACGGCTTCCAAGTGATTAAGAGAAATTTTTCCGTTCCCCCCCCCCCTCCCCCATGTCTTCACCTTTAAAAGTTTGGTTCAGGCAAGTATAAACATGTCCATATGCAATAATATTGCGGGGCTTTTGTAAACAATCACATATGAGCAAGTTTAAACTTGTTTGGACAAGTCTCGAATCGTTCAGACTTGCACGGAATCGAAAGGGGAAAACAAAAGGCAAAAAGGTCATTAAGCTGAATGCGATATAGCCTTAGACGAAGGTCGCCAGCAGCGCCATCAGCATCAGCACCAGCATAAGTGTTAGGATATGGTAGTAATATTAGTCAGCAGGCTCGAGGTCAGCAGCAGACAGCAGCCCAGTCAACAAAACTCGTGGATTCTAAGACTTTTCCCACCAATCACCCACGAGCTGTGGAAAATTGGTGGGAAAAATCTTAAGATCCACGTGTATTACGCTAGTGGAATCCACGTTATTCTAAGTGAATTTTTTGTCTGGGAGGTTCCAGCAACAGTGCAGCTTTGATACTGCGAAGCAAACGATTTTCGAAGAGTCTCAAAAAAAAATCTCTCTTTTTCCTTTAATAGGGTAATAAAACACCTTCGTAGTCCGTCCTCCCTTTCCAACTTCCTTCAATTTACAGAATTCCTTCACCCTTACTAACCCCTATCGATCAGCAATTTCATCATATATCTACGGAAGGTCAGCGAGAGGAGTCCGATGTTAAAAGTGGAAACCGGCAAAAGCACGGTGGCAGCTTCAATACGAACTACACGACCTCGAGTAAGACTCGTCACGCTACCGACTACCCTACGTAATAATTGAGGCAAGGGTCAGCCAGCTCAGAGTGATGACGTGCTAAATACCGTACAGACGGTCACATAAGCTTGACCAGAAAAAAAAATAAGAATAAAATAAAAATAAGGCACGCAAGTAAAAGTATGTAGAGAAGTTTTTGTTTACGGTCACTGGTTATAATGCGAGTGGTCAAAGTACTTATAATTTTATAAAATTAACGGCTGTCACTTGGGTGAATGTTCCTGGATTAGGAAGCTAAGTCCGTTGCATGCTCCGCTGCGGAGGAACATGACCTTCCCAGATAGTAAAGTCTAACCAGTCCCGAGGACGTCCTCAGGATGCCATGAGGATATTTATAGGACGACCATTTGATTTACCTACGTCCGCACTGATCCAAAAAAGCGTCCTTTGGACATTTTATAGATTCCGATATCCTGTTGATATCTAATGGATCATTTACAGGATGTCCAATGGATTGAAAATGCTATCTGGGTTAAAATCATCTCTCATCTTAACATCAGTGCTCTCTTCCTCATAACAGCATGAGGAAGAGGGCCGACTAATTCTATATTCCCAATGTTTGTAAACAGAAAAAACAATTGATTTTGCTTTATTCAAATCCCTCAAAGGAGGAAGAAAATTCTTGAACTAGTTAAGCTGACTTGTCTGCTTTTCCTGGATACCGTTCAGCTAGTTAACTGCAGGCACCAACCTGGAGCCGCAGACAGGGTAGTAAAATCTGCCTAGCCTTAACCAACATTTAAGGGTAAACTCGATATTCGAAAATGGAGTCTCTGTATCGGAGTTCCGGAATGTAAGAAAATCGGCTCATAAGGCCTAAGATCACTCCGATGAGACGTCCACGACTCTTTCTCTCAGTCTGTGGAATTCAAAAACAAATTGCAACATCAGACCTCTAAAAATACATAAAAAGGAACTTGCTCGTAACCCAAGCCTAAAAATGGATGCTCATTTCTTCATTTCGTAGGTGCGAATGAATCCACAAAAAGGGGCTAAATACCTGACATAATATCCCACAACATCAATCCAGAAGCAGAGAAGAAAAAAATTTTACAACACCAAAATCTGTCAGATATTTGTTTGACTTTAAAATTCCAAACTTTTCAAAAAAAATGGTTCTGACAAGATAATTGTAATTATTAAATTTTAAAACACCTGAAAAAGGTTTCTTAAAAGACTTGGGGGGTCTGTTTTGAGGGAATAAAACAATTATCACCCGACCGGTAAGGGTAGCCAACTGTGTAGGAGGTTTGATTGATCGGTAAAACTGTTTTTTTCGTGTCCAAAAATTACCACCACCATGTCCAAACAAAAAAAAAAAAGAGGAAAAAAAAAAAATTAATTTCCTCTCCCACGCCGAATTACGAATCATCAATATCCAGACATCAAGGTTCAACCCATGGTTTATTATATATGGAATGACCCATAAGATGGAAGAAAAATTGCACTATATTACGTAAGGTGTATCCACCTCGATATTATAACGATTATGGGAGTAGCGCCTTTAAAGAAAAGAGACAAGAATTCAATGCCATTATGCTTTTTTTTTCGAATCACAATGCGCCAAATACGTCACACAATGATCCCTCAATTTCTATAAGTAAATATACTGAATATATATACAAGGTTACGGTGCCGTATGGTTTGATGCTTTTCAGTGATTATGAAGGTCACACACATACGTGAAAATCGTGACTTAGAAAAACTTCGAAAAAAAAAGAAAAAAAAAAACAATAATTAAGTTAAAGATTTTCGTACTTTTTAATTATGGTGTCCGGAGGATTATTTTTTTTAGGCGAGCAGGTACGTGATACGCATATATTACAGGTTCACTACACCTGAGTCAGACGACGGAAATCAATTGTTGAATTTTTTTTTGTCAAAAGAAAAATAGCAACACGTTTCTTTTTTTTTTTTCCTCCTCTGGTACAATGTGAGGCTTCCTTTGATTGCATTTTGATGTTTCGTTATTCTTTTCTTCTTTTTTTTACAAGTCTTGGTGTTACGTAAAAATGGTTGCCTTGTTGTCCCTGTCCAAACATGGCCCGTTGGGGAAAAACCTGTTTCTAATTTCGTATATATGTGCTGAACTCTCCATACGATATATTTTTTTTTGTAATTTATTAATTTTTTTTTTCGGCCAATGTACGAAATTTCGAGCTCAATATGGTCGTTGATTTGTTCTTTCAAGTAAAAGCAAGTAATTGCATTACGAACCGAAAACTTCCTTATAAAGTGAAGGGGAAACATGCACGACTTTCTTCCTCTATATATTTCTCTAAGGGATTTTGCAGAATCGACCGAATGAATGTGGTCGAATAAAACAATGGCCCTAAGGAGATTTTTGTTCGAAGTTCGGAACGGTTTTTTTTGATAAGGTACAAGAAAATCGTGTTCGAGATAATTTCTATTATTCAATTTTCAAAAGGAGGTAGGTGCAGGGATTTTTTTTTTTCCTTCTTCAAGAATTTTGCCCTTCCCTCCCGAAAATTGTGAGGTATATTTTGATGGTTTGTGATGAGGAATCATAATAATGTTATGACAAGGTTGTCGCAAACCCACACAAAAGAAAACAAGGTCTTGCTATTAAAAATGTCTTTAAAGAGATGTTTCAGATTTTTTTTTTTCGGGTTTTGAGATGCTGTTTAGAAATTGTCATTTAAGCGGCTTTTGACTTCTTTTTTATGTTTGAAAAATGTCAAAAGGAGATATTATGAAATCCCTCTGTATAAAAAGAAACCGGGGTGTTTGTACGAGAGTGGAAATATCCCTCTATTTGATGCCTTGTGGCATTTATGATCTTTCTATGTCACACCAAATTATACTAAATGGATGAAGGTTTCTAAAAAAAGTTAACCTTGGACGCTGTTTTTTGAATGATGTTTATCATGGCTTTTAATGTCTTATTTTTTTAATAATTGGTGTAGGTGCTACAATACGGGCTCTGACGTAAAATAGTACTTCAAGTTACATTTTTAGAATGGTTTACGGTATCTTTCAATATCACCTGGAGAGTATGGGCGGATGAAAAGAAACGGAGCAAAAAATGAATAACATACATTGAATACATAAGGGAAGTAATTGGTCGGGTTAAGTTTTCGAAAAAAATGATTTAAGTGTAAGAGCAACGTTTTTTGAACAGATTTTTCTTGGTAGTCACGTCAGCAAGCTCTTACGAAAAAGTGATGCAAAAAGTGTATAAAAATTTTGCAAAATAAATGCAAAAAATTTATATAAATAATGTATTATTTTTGTATCATTTATTCAAAAATTTTGGAAATGAATAATTTTTACAAAAATTTATTATTAATAAATAATTAATGAATAATTTTTACAAAAATCATTTATTTTAATTTTTATGCATAATTTTTTTAAGCATGAAAATCTGGATATGTATAACTTTTTTAAGCATGAAAATCTAGATATGGTATGACTTTTTTTAAGCATGAAAATCTGGATATGTATAACTTGTGTATAATTTATGCATAAAATTTTTTAAATCACAAAGCAGGAAAATTTGTAAATATGTCAATTAAACTTTTTTTCTATTTTATGCATAATTTATGCATGATTATATTGGAGGGTGAACAAAAAAATTACCGACGAAAAATATGAAGTAGACATGATTTATGCATTTTTTATGTACATCCAATTTTTTGTATAATTTATACATTATTTTTATATAATTTATGCATATTTTTTTTCCTATGGGAGGCTGGTATTATTGGACCTGCTGCTTCCATATTCCTTTTCATCTTCTTTTTAGCCTGGGACAGCGTAAGAGGATGTTTCAGGATGAGGCCATTTTTGCCTCTGGCTTCTAATGCATAGTATCATGAAAGCCAAGAGTTGGTTTATCCGTCGTCAGCAAAGACTTTACAATTTTCACGGCTTATCGTACGAAAAAGAGATGCATAATTTATATAAAAATTATGTATAAATTATACAAAAATTGGACATACATAAAAAATGCATAAATCGTGTATAAACTACTTCACTTTTTCGCCGGGAATTTTCGTTTTTCACCCTCCAATATAATTAAGCATAAATTATGCATAAAATGGTAATATGCATATTTGCTTTGTGATTTAAAAAAATGTTATGCATAAATTATGCAAATTTATACATATCCAGATTTTCTTGCTTAAAAAAATTATGCATAAATTTGTAAAAATTATTTATGTCCAAATTTTTTAGTAAATGATACAAAAATAATACATTATTTATATAAATCTTTTGCATTTATTTTGCAAAAATTTTATGCACTTTTTGCATCAACTTTTCGTACGATAACCGATAAAACCAATAAATTCCAATAGTACAACTATCCAGGATTTTCTGAAGTAGCAACCAACAACTACGACGATATTATCCCCGTCTTCGAGGCTATCTACAGGCGCTTATCTCTGCTACTGGGCTTCAATTTTTCCAGATACCTTGCAATATATCCGTTAAATCTATACATGCGATAAATTTTTTTAATCAAACTGATCGCTTTAATTAAGTTAATAAGCGTGCTGCGTTTCTCTATACGACACCTCAAAACATTTTTACATAACTTCAGCGTAATTAATTCCACGCTAACGTATCAAATTAATTAGGAAGTAATTTATGCGACGAGGTAAGAGAGAGAGAAAAACTCTCATTTAACTCATACAAAGGCCTATATCTCATATTTCCTCTCGGTATAAAATAATTATTTCTTTTTCGAACTCCTTTTATTATTTTCCCGACTCGTTTTACAACGGTGTCTTTATTCCTTGAAAAACCTACGCTCGCAAAATTCGTACTTTCTATCTAATACATATTTAAGTACGTATCATAAAAAAAAAAAAGAGCAAACGACGACTTACCAATATGCAGAAGAGGACTTGACGAGAGGTCGCCATATCTGAAAAAAAAAAAAAAAAGTGAAAGTTTTTTTAATGTGTCATTCTATCGAACCTACACCAATAATAAAGATCACGTGTTGTTTTGGGCAAACACTTAATATGACAATTATAGGATTTTTGTTTGCGATTGAATTGCGACAAGAAAGAAAACAAAAAAAAAATTAATTTTATCTCCGGCTCTAAGGAAAAAAAAATGATAGAAAAAAAAAATCGCTTAAGAAATTTGCGAAGGACTAAATGACATTGGACTTTATTATGATTATTACCACACCCAAGTCGATATGTTGCCTAATTATTGTTCCTGGTCAATCATGAGTTATATTTATAAACGGGTTTTTTTCTCGATTAAAAAAAAAAAAAAAAAATTTCTTTCCAATTAAATACGTATCCGAGAAATAAAAGTTTATACAAAAGAACAATCCGCGATTGTTCAAAAAAATTGATTCAATCCCCGGAAAAGAAAACGAACTCACCAAAAAAAAAGAAAGAATTGATGGACGATGATTTATAAAAAAAAAAATCATTTGAATTCTTGTGGGTAAAAGGTAAATGCACAGACGATGCACACAACAATTTTAAGATGAACAAGAATACGTGACGTCATGGACCACATCATATGGAGAAGAAAAGAAACATAGCGTGCCTGTAATTATAATGCATCATGACACTAAACATTTTCTTCCTTTAACTACCAGTGCACCTATTTCGTAATTATTTATTTATTTCGTCTTTTAAATCGCATTTTGTTTGATTTTTAAAAAAAAAACTTCTTTCGAATTTGCTTCTTCGTTTATTAAGCAATTACATTAAAAGTAAACAAATATGACATCAAATATTATAATAAATCTGATGTCAGAGATAATTATGTATTTAAGAATAAGAAGAAAAAAAAATACAGTACTGTCTTTTTCAAGGTTCATAAATATAAAAATGAATCATACGCATTGCAGTTTTGCATGGCCATATTTAATTGACATAAGATTTTAAGGGATATGCTAATTAACCTTTTTGATATAACATTTTCGTTGGCAGGAAAAACAATGGAAATCGATTATCAATGCAGGTTTTAATCATAACAATATTTAAATATAAATGATGCGATTGTGGTACGTGATTAGCTGTCCTGTGTAATTTTTTTTTATATACAATGACGGATTTATTTAATATACGTACTTTCATTCATGGGGACACTGAGGACGGAAGACAATTCATATTGATCTGATCTGATATTTACAATACGAAATTAGGGCACATGATCACAAATTAAATGTTGTAACTTTTTATCAAGAGTTACTCGCTTCCAAAAAAAAGTGTGTACTGTGATGCAACTCCAGAAAAAGTGAGTTATAAATCCGGCCAATAGGTTATAAAAATTAACTTATAACAAGATAATAACAATGAAAAGACAACACTTATATCAGATGATAAACTTATAACAACTTATAACAAACTCACAACTTAAAACTTATAACAACTTATAAGACTTATAACCCCTCACTTGTTTACATGACATAACAAAATGATAGGTTATAAAAACTTATAACAAGATGATTAAACTTATAACAACTTATAAGACTTATAACCCCTCACTTGTTTACATGACATAACGAAATGATAGGTTATAAAAACTTATAACAAGATGATTAACCTTATAACAACACTTATAATAGATGAAAAACTTATAACAACTTATAAGACTTATAAACCCTCATTTGACATAAGAAAATGATAGGTTATAAAAACTAATAACAAGATGATAGCAGATGAAACTTATAACAACACTTATAACAGATGATAAACTTATAAGCTTGTTATAAGTTTTCGTAACTTATTGGTAGGACTTATAACTCGCTTTTTCTCGGGGAACCTGTACGAAAAAGTGATGCAAAAAGGGTATAAAATTTCTGCAAAATAAATGGAAAAATTTTATATAAAAAATGTATTATTTTAGCGTCATTTATACAAAAATTTGGACATAAATAATTTTTGCAAAGTTTATGCATTTTTTTTTAGGCGCCTGAATATGAATAAGCATAAATCTTACAAAATTTATGCATAATTTTTTCAAGCATGAAAATCTGGATATTTTTAATTTCAGCATAATTTATGCATATAATTTTCTAAAATCATAAAGCAGGAAAATCTACCAATATTATGCTTACTTTTATTCAATTTTATGCATAATTTATGCATGATGAAATGAATGCAAAATTTATACATACTGATTTATACATATTGTATTATGGAAAAAAAATGGGAGACAAATTTTTTTATACATAATTTATGCATTTTTTTAGGCACCTAAATTTGAATAAACATAAATTTTTCAAAATTTATGCATAATTTTTTAAAGCATGAAAACCTGCATATTTTTAATTTTAGCATGATCTGTGCATATAATTTTCTTAAATCATAATGCAGTGCCAATATTATAACCATTTTATGCATTATTTATGCATTACAAGATTTATGCAAAATTTATGCACACTTATTTATACATATTGTATTATGAAAAAACAATTTTTTTGTAGAAAATTTTTTTTATAAATAATTTATGCATTTTTATGTATCTCCAATTTTTGTATAATTTATACATGATCTTTATGCAATTTATGCATCTTTTTTCATACGGAAAAGTGCCAGCAATGCAAGTGAAATGGTAATGCACCCAATGAGACTGCACTTAATAAAGTGGTACTACATCGAATGCAAAGCAATGCAGTCGCAATGAAAGAAGAGCATTGGTGATGCACCTAATGCAATGTAATGCAAAGCCCAATGTAAACTGAAATCCATGATTAAATAGCTCCACAATTCAATTACAAAAACTTATTTCATTAATAAGTAGTTGTTTACATGCCATCATTTAGCTAATTTTTTTTGGGTTATATTCCATTTCCTCCCCGGCCTAGTTTTTTTCTCAAAAATAATTTTTGCCATTGGCGCCACACAAAACCTCTCCCCTACAAAATGATGTCATACTACGTGCACCGCTCCAAGGATATATAGTATAGTTTTAATTGAATAATTAGATTTGTTAAGAAATGGAAAAGGAACAACATTATTTTTCACAGGAAACGAACGCCTTTTTCAGGAGTTTAATTTTTGCATCGTTCGTTAAATGTCCGATCACTTCCTTTATTAACTTCGAATACAGCGACCGTTCCTTTACCGTTTCACACGTACTCCCGTTGATTTCGCATTCACAATTTTTTACTTGCATCTAACAGCAACTTTTTTAAATGCAGTCCGAAGTACATGCATCCTCCTACCTCTGATATTATCCTGATCCGACTTCCTATATAATTTAAAATTCATTTAGTGTTTTTAGATAATGATAACGATGGTGCACCAAATGTCTCCATATTTGGCGCAGGGAAGTGTTGAGGGGCCCAGACGGTAGGGGGAGGCAATTGCTAAACTTGTGATGGATCATATGTCGAGTTCAGTAAGGAACTAAATATATTTCAAACTTTAATGAATCACAATAATTTGACCGGTTTGACAGACTGGAGCTTCTTTTCAAAACTGATAGCCCAGGACGGAATTGGATTTTTTGGCCGCTTATAAATGCCTAATTCTATAAGGTCAAGAAGGTGATATTAGTAAATCAGACCCTCATAGATTTTAATTAAAAAAAAAAAAAATCGACTGCTCCGAAGAAAAAGTACCTATTTTTTTTTTAGCAGTACAAAAACTACCTATCTTTTTTCGGACGGTTGAAAAAATACCTATCTTTTTTGTGTTACTGCAAAAACGATCTATCGTATATAGCAATGACCATTTAAATAGATCGTTTATAAGTCGTCAAAAAGAAGATAGGTATTTTTTCAACTGTCCAAAAAAAGATAGGTAGTTTTTGTACTGCTAAAAAAAAAATAGGTACTTTTTCTTCGGAGCAGTCGAAATGATCGTGCGTGCCCCTTAAAATAGTCAATTTTTTTAAAACCTTACAACTTCCCTCCCCCCCCCCTTTTTTTTTCAAAAAAACGACTTAAATTTATTGGCATGAGTACAATAAATAAATTAAAAATAAATTGGAAATCAAAAAAAAAAAAAACGATTGTTATTCATTTTTTTTCGTATAGATTTTTAGATTTTTAGTGTTATAGAAAATCTTTAAATGAATTTAAAAAAAATTAGAAAATTTTTGATAAATATAAAATATTTTTTTTTTTTTTTGGAAAAAACCGATTCTAAATACGTTACATTTTTACAAAGCCAGTACACATTTTTAAAAGTCGAACAAGGGCAAGAACAGGTGCAAGGTAAAGCTATAAATTTTTTTTTTTAAAGAGTAGCGGTTACCTTTTTATTTTAACTCTATTGCCGCCCTATGACAAAAAGTGAGATTTCAAACCCTAAATATTTTTTTAAAAAATATTTTACCTTCAAACTAGCATTCATCTCATTCATACAGATATAAATAATTTATTTTCTTTGTAAAAATTAAAAAACTACAAATTTTCGGAAACTGCAGAAAAAGCTACAAACCATTGCAGCAGACAAAAGTCAATAAAAACCATTTATCAAAAGCTGCTACTGGTCTCATTCATTCTACAATCTTGGCAGATTAGTAGCAAAATCAGTATTATTTTATCTGTGAAGCTCAAAACTCCAAAGGACTGACACTACAAAGCCTCGCAAAATGATTTAAAAAAATGTGCAATACGACGTTCTAAAAAGCATTTCTTATGCTTGATTAGTCGTTTTCGTGTCAAAACCGGAAATGGATATCTGAAAGTCAGTTCAGTGATTTTCATAATAAGACCCTTATTTGTCATAACTAATCCTAAAATTTCTATTACTGAGCCCAAAGTTTCAAACTCAGAAAAATTATAAAAAGCAAAGTAATTACAAAAATTCTATCCGAAAATGAAAATTACAACATTTCTAAAATGTCTTAAAATTTAGCTAACCGACCATTCCCTGCCCATTTTTATGTTTGCTCTACGCACCTTATATTTTTTTTCACACATTTAATATTTATTACGATGATCTAATATAATCCTTGATTAAATATTATCATATGTGAACAATTGCAGAACAATTGTAATTAATTTGAACAATAATGAGATTTTTAACAAATGCTAATTAACCTTTACAGTAACATTCATTGGCAGATAAAAACAATACAAATTGATTAAATAAAAATAAAAACAAAAAAAAAAAACATTCTGTCTAATTTTTTAAGAAAAAATAACATTTGCACTTTGCTATGCACATATGAATTAATAAAATTAATTAATCATTTTAACTGGTTGTAAATGTTAGTTTCATGGACGGACATTTATGTCCGAAATATTTAATTTTAAATCAACTATAATTACGTACCGTAATTAACCATAAGCGTCTAATGAACGGGAAAAAAAAAAATATTAACATACAATAACGAAAAAAATCATAAAACAAAGACCATATGCCATTAAGAAAAAAAAGATTTTTTCCTTCAATGGGATTGACTTTTTTTGAGAATTACACACACACACACACAGCCATATAAAGGATATATGTAATAAATGAAATTCCTTCAGCCCTTAAAAGATGGTCAATAAACAATTTATCATGTCAGGATGAGAAGAAAAAAAATGGTTCTTCGCGAATTCCACCTCACCTTTTAGTGTGGGCAAAGAAATAAACAAAACATTTGTCACCCACTGGGTTTTGCAAAAACCCGTGGCCTCCGTCTAGGTCCGTTCTTCGTTACGTCATTAAAACGAAAAAAAAAAAGGCGTCAAGAGCTAAAAATGAAACACACCCTAACTGTTTTTATTTCTCACATAATTATGCCTAAGAGATATTTTTTTTCGTCTTTTTATTTTTATTTTTAAATAATTAATAAAAATAACATTACCTATCAGTAAGAGCATTTTTCTTCAAGGCAGGAACCATATAAAAATCGGAAGAAGGTAAATCCAAAAAAACGTAATCCCCAATCCTCCATAAAAGATAATATTAATAATTCCAGATTGGTACGAAAACCTTTGTAATCCGGTCGTCGATCTTTTTTTTTTTTTTAATATTTACTATTTAACAACACCAGATAACATAACACTTCAGAACCATTTTCAATTTAATTTAAAAGAGATCAAGTTAGGGACGTCATTTTGACCACGGTACAAAAACCCGAAAAAAAAATTTACAAAAAAAAAAACTACTGGAAATTTCACTTTTTATTCTAAGTATGATCCGCCATCTTGAAGTTATATCAATTTGAATACACTCTCACTGATATTTCGAATCGGACTGGAAGTAACATCCAGGTATGCGTTTGTTTAGGTACCCCGGTCGCAATATGGCTGCGGTCGAGCAACCATTACAATGTATAATCCTTGTTTACCTAACTTAATCTCCTCGCGGTAACTTTATACCATATGCTTCACAAAAATTAGTTCAGATGCGATTTTTTCTGATTTTGAAAATTATTTTATGAATTATGATGAAGAGTTGATTAATAAAAAGGATGGGATACACTTTCATTTTTACAAAGAGGCTATTTTACCTTTTTTTTAAAAATCGAATTCTTAGGATTCCATTTAGGAAATTTTACAGACCAGATATATTTTCACATTCCGGACACAGACCGACCCTCAGACCAAACACAGACCGAAGGAAATTTTACAGACAAGATATATTTTCACATTCCGGACCCAGACCGAGACCCATACCAAACACAGATCGAAGGAAATCTTACAGACCATGTATATTTTCACAATCCGGACACAGACCGAGACCCAGACCAAACACAGACCGAAGGAAATTTTACAGACCAGACATATTTTCACATTCCGGGCACAGACCGACCCTCAGACCAAACACAGACCGAAGGAAATTTTACAGACAAGATATATTTTCACATTCCGTACCCAGACCGAGACCCATACCAAACACAGACCGAAGGAAATTTTACAGACCATAAAATAATATAAATAAAAATCAAGCATAACCTAACCATGTTAAAAAAAAAAAAAAAGTTTCATCTGCAAATAAATCACTTAAACAGAAAAGGAATAATAATATTCAGTTTTAACAAAATAATTTATGAAAATTATAAAATTGAACTTAAAAATTTATATAAATATTTAAAATGATTAAGATAATTTTTTGAGAGATTTTTGTTTTCAAATAACCCGGTGTAAACAACCAATATGGCGCGGAGGGGAAGGCGGATGTGACGTAGCCACTTTTTTGGTCTATTTGCTGTATTTGAATAGAGATTCTAAAAGAGACACTTACATGTAATCCCGGTTCTTCTGAAAATGATTGGCCAT
The DNA here is from genome assembly GCA_037577465.1 of Liposcelis bostrychophila. NCBI lineage: Eukaryota > Metazoa > Arthropoda > Insecta > Psocodea > Liposcelididae > Liposcelis > Liposcelis bostrychophila. Next base: position 10,198,810 of record CM075207.1, read on the forward strand.
TATAAAGTTTTTTTTTGGAACAATAAAAACGTTAATTTCAATAAACAGTCAGAAACCTTTTCGTAAACTCAAAAAAAACAATAATATTTCACGGCGATTTATTTCTCGGATTTATCGAAAAACCGGAAAAGGCTGAAGTACTAATCTATAGCAAAAATAAACAAGTGCAAATGTGCAATGAAAACAAAATTAACATCTTTAATAATAAAAGAATTACATTTGAAAAGTATTTTTACTCAGAATGAGATTTTTAATTGAATTTGATTAAAGAAAACAATAAAATTTCAATTTTTATTTTCAAATTTCATTAAAACGAAAATAGTTTGCAGTTTTTAGCGGGAGGTAGCTGCATTAAATATATAGTTACACATAGAAGGCTGATTCTATTGTTCAAATGCGATCCTAAAAAAAGACCCGGCCGTTGTATGTCGCTAGTATCGATTTATAAAGTTAGACGCAGGCAAGAGATGGCGTTAGTTGTGGGTAGAGTATTTTTAGACCCAGGCAATAGATGGTGTTAGTATCCTAGGTTTAATTCCATAACATAATTTCTTCAAAGTAACCAGAGGAGGAATGATTGACAACTCATAAAAGGGTGAATAGACCTTAGACCTATTGTATTCTGTTGAATTTCAGGTTTTCAAGATAAAGTACCATCCTTGCCCCAGGATATTTCATTCCGCTTCAAATGATTTCTTATTTTTTCAAAAATTTTAAATTCGTATATACTGTATCTTCTCGATTTCGTCGGGTGGGTAAGGCTTGGATCGGTTTAAATAAATTAAAATATATAGTATTTTCCTTTCGTATCCCTTGTTCAGTCAAGACATGGAGTAGAAACACTTTGAAAAAGCATTTTTGACCTGACTTTTTCTGACTTTTTTTGACTTTTGACCTGGTAGTTCAGTTAGACTTACTTATAACCCTTGGCAATGGTGCTTTTGCGGTGAGATAGAATTTGCAGGAACCCGCCAGCACTTTTTTTTTTCCTTTTTTTTTCAACAGACGAGTACTTTTTCTTATTTAGAAATTCTTAAGCTTAGGAAAAATGCCTACACTTCAAATTAAATACTGAAGCGCCCAGGCACTGATCACTGATTTTTTTTTTTTGGTCAAAGCACCACTGACCCTTAGGACCTTGGCCCCATAGGTCCAACCAGACCATTAAGTATCCCTAGCTAAATTCTTGAAGTAAGTTTTTTACAACTAAAATTAAAAAATATTTACAGGGCCGTTATGTATTTTTGAGAAATAATTTTTTTATCAAAAATAAAAAAAAAAAAAAGCTGCCGAGTAGATTGGGGAAAGCTTTAAATTGATATAATCTGTAAAATAATTTTTTTGATCAAGTTAATTAAAGGAAACCTTTTTGAGGAAAATATACAGAAAACACTTGGATCAACATATTATGTTTTTTGTACATTCATGAAATTCATTTGTTTGGGTGGGGGGGGGGGGGGGGGGGACGGTAAAACTTAATGACAAGGTTCCAACAAATTTTAGAGAAAATTTATTTCTAGTACCAGTTAATTATTTCAATACTTAATGGCCCTCTCCCCCCATTTAAAGCATTTTACAACTCCCCAAACGACAGCGGTGCTTTTGACTAAAAAAAAAGTCCCACTATTTTACCCCAGAATTTTGGGCATGGTTTTTTCTAAGCTTAAGTTTTTCTAAGAAAAATGCTGAAGCGCGTCCCTATATCACCCCGTCTCAAAAGTACCACTGACCTAAATGTATATTTCTACATCATTTTCTTAAAAAAAAAAAAAAAAAAAAAAAAAAGGTTCAAAAATTAACGTTGGAGTTTACTATTCCAAGAAAAAAAAGAAAGTTCGTTAAACTCAGATGTTATTCATACAAAATACGGAAAGGCCTGGACAGTCAGCTGCTTGGATGCGTTAAAAATTTTTAATTTATTGCACATCAGAAAGAAATATGCATAAATGTAGTTTTACTCTAAGCAAAAAAATAGTAAAAAAATTAAGCAATATTATTTTCAATGTGGGCTAATTCTTTAAATGATTTTTCGGAAATTCGAATATTTTGATTTTAGAGGGGTAGAAGTGTATGAAATGATTAGAGATTGCAATCCCGGGATCCCGAATCCCGGGATCCCGGGATCTCGGACGTTTTTCCGATCCCGAAATCCCGGGATTGGAGGCGGCATAATCCCGGATTTCGGGATAGCCGCTGATCGATAATTTTTTTATCAAAAGCATATTTTTCAAAAGAGTTTAATTGTTTTCTTATTAGTGAATGAGTTGGACAAAAATAAATGAAAAAATAAGACTTCAGAGCCTGAAATTTTTACTGCCCTTGTAGTAATCAATATTGGTTGGATTTTGAAAATTCCTACTGACAGTAAGCGTAGATGTCCAAAATAATTTTCATGGGAGATATTAGAAATACAGTGGAATTTCCAAAAAGAATGTTTGGCTGAAAATATTTAGCCTTTATGTCTAAAAATGGCGCTACATGAAAATTTGTAAAATAATTGCTGAGGGTAAGCACCCAAAAATTTTGAAAATTTGAAAGTAGACAAAATTTATCTTTAACAAGTAGAAAAACCCCTGGATTCAAATTTTAGTTACAATCATTATTTCGGATTTTCCTCATATTATCTTATACAAAAGTAATTGAAAACATTCGCAATTACATGGAAAGGCATGCCGTTAGTCAGGTCCCATCAGAATCAGAAGAAGCATTTTTCTGTCCTACGTCCAGACCTTTGTTAATTATTATTAAAATATCATTTGTCAAAAAATATTTTTCGAATTAAAAATTAACTATGATTTGTAAAAGGGTTAGAATAAAATTTCCCATATAAAAATGCTGAGATTAAAAATAGGTTATAAAAAAAAAAAAAATTGTCGTCTTTTAATGAATGGTTTTGCAAGAAAACCATAATCCCGAAATCCCGGGATCCGGGATTGGAGATTTTTCAATCCGAAATCCGGGATTGAAAAAATCGTTCGGGATTGCAATCTCTAGAAATGATGACGCCAATGTTCAATACCCATGAGAAAGGCATATTTTTTGATGATGAAGGGGAGAAGAGGCCTAAAATTTTCAAAAAAATGATGACTTCATATTTGAATGGTCCCTTAATCTTGTCTAACAGAAAATCTTCAAAATTTCTAAAATATTGGGATTTAATTTTGTCCGACCGTAGCCAAGGGGGGGCGCCCCCCCCCCCCTAGAGTAAATTGAACAAGTATGACAGGTCCATAGGGAATTAAGGCCTATTGCCCCCCTTAACAAGGCCAACTGCCCCCCCTGGCTCTTCGTTCTGGCTAAGGCCCGATTTTGTGAGTAGAACACAAAACCTCGGAAACATTTGTATTTACCTCAACATCAATTTTACAAAATAAAAAAAACTTAAAAAATTTTCGAGCAGACCCTTTGCCAGGTAAAAAAAAATACCCGTTAAATACTTGCTTGAAACCATAAGTTAAATAGTCGGGATAAATAAAATGCACATATTCAGTTATGAATTGAGCCTTAGAAACTACCCCCATCTTTTGACTGCGTCTGAAAACAAAATATGCGGAATACTTTGCATTTGGACGTGCCCATAAGGGTTTCAATGATAGTCAAGTCCCAATTTTACCTGACTTGTTTGTCATTTTAAACTAGTCGTTTTTGATAGATTCTCTCGATGCTCATGCCATCTAACGACTTCAAAATGAACCATATTTTGAGGATTGCACGAGAACAATAGAATCAGCCTTCTATGTGTAACTATATATTTAATGGTAGCTGTACTAACAGCACCGGAAGTTATCACTATGGCTGTGCAATTACCACGTCATTCATTTCATTTCCGCCATGATGTTTTCGGTTCTGTTTGTACGTCGGGGATTATCGCGATGAAATTTTCAATTTTTATTGGTTTGTGAAAGCAAAATGGTTTTGAGGCCGCCTGATCAGTGTAATGTCCAAAATCCGGCATTACGTTTTCCTTCAACCTGCTCTTCGCAGGATGTCGGCCGCCGTCTTTTCGCAGGATGAAGGCTACCATATTGGCACCAAGTGCCACATTTGCGAAACGGTATGTTTCACGACTTTAATTTTAGAAATTAAAATTTGCGTTTCTTTTTTTTGGATCGAAACATGATAATTTAAGGTTACGATGTTTTTATAGCCATAGGTATAGAAATCCAAATCCAGGGATTCAGGGATTATGCCAGATTGCTAGCTCCTATAAAGTGGATCATAGGTGTGAATAATTTTTTTTTTTCTTTGTTTTGTTTTTTAATTTTATTTAAACAGGATTAGCTTAGCGAATAATTATTTTTCATTTGATGTTGATATGACTTAAAGGATGATTTTTTTATCATCGAGTTTAGGAAATTTTACCAGCTTTATTTTTTTACGTTTTACCATTTTTTTTAAAATGTAATGTGAATGTGTTGTACTGAAGTGTAAATGGTCATTACCTTTGCATCTTCATGCTCAAAATGAAATCTACAAGCAAAGGGGTTTTACACTCAACATAATCAGAATTGTAGTTCATTGGGAGCTAACCCAGACTCAGACTTGTATTACCCCTTAGATTCCTCTTTGGCTAATTGCACACATGAGTTTGCGATGATTTTTGTTGCTTAAAAAATTTTGTGTTACATGCAGGTGAGCAACAAGCATTTGGAAAATCGAATATTGAAGATTGAATTTCTGGAAACCTTTTGATGCTTTAATTCCTAGGTTCCAGTTGTCACTGGTTCATTAATTAATATTCTGTATTTGTTTTGTTACAGATTATCAGTGTTCTGTCATTTAGGATGTTTTGCATAAAGGTTGGTGCCTAGGTGGATCTCTGCCAGTGGATGATGTCACAGCAGATAAGGTAAGACCGTTCCAGTTATTTATGTTCGGGATAAGAGCAAAAAGCGAGAGTCAAAAAGCGTATGTATGTTTCTTGATTCTTATGTTGCCTTGCAGTAATCATAATTAAGTCTAGAGGTTAATAATGTTACCTTCGATTCCAAAATTTGGAGATTGGTATGTTATCGCAGAAGCTTGCACTACAAAATAGATTTTGTGGAATTTTTAAATGTATAAACCAGGAAGTGAACAGCAAATTTATATTTTTGTAACTTCATTCAGGTCTGAGAAAAAAACTTGCTACAATGGTTTACAAAAGAAAAGCTAAACAAAATTTATTTAATTACTCATGACTTATTAAAAAATTTGGAAATCATTTACTTTTAGTTTACATGTTAAGCATTCAGTGTAGTCGGAAGAGTTTGCACTGTTGGTGCAAAATATTTTATGTATGCTTACATGTTTAATCGACCATTTCTAACAAATCTTTTTCCCCCAAAATGTTAACGGTATATTCTGTTTTGCAAGTGTTTCTTTATGCCAAAATTTTACAACAGGTAGAAGTTTTTAATCATGGCAGTAAATGTTTGCCTAACAATTAGGATTCCAGAACTTGGGATTTTTTTTTTTTGGAAAATAAAATTGTTGGGAGATTAATCCTGGCTAACTGGAATATTTCCTGGTTTAATGGAAATATTTTGAAGGTCCCAAATTAAAATCTGAAGTCTCTTTCATCTTAAGTTTTTCCCAAGAGCTTTGGTTTATGTGATTATTTAGGCTGCTGATGTGATTATTTAGGCTGCTTTAAAACCCTGAGCTACTTATTTTCGCAAGCTGTGAAATGAATTCTTAGTTTTTCAGTCGTTTATTTAAATATTTTTTTTGGGCTTCGAAGCATTCATATTTTTGGAGCTTTTGAATTAATGTACTTTATAAGGTATATTTTAGAATATTTTGAAAATTGTATAATTATTTTATAAATTTATGCTAATAAAATGCCAAAAGCTTGTTCTTATTGTAAAACCTGTCTTCTTGATTGACTATTGATTGTTTTAGCTACTAACAAATATCTAAGCCAGATCTTCGGCAACGCCCATCGTTAATGGCTGTCTTTAAATGCAATTGGGAACTGTCACAGACTGGAACCACAATCAGAAGAGGGTACGAAATAGTTTATCGCCTCGGTGGAATTGGAAGAGATCTTGTGTTAATATCGTCTGGATTCTATTATTAGCAAATAATGTTAAAAGATTATACAAGTACATTAATTTGAAAGCCCGAAAAATAGTTTTAAACCACTATACAGAAATTAAGAAATGAGAATTAAAATTCTCTATTTGGAGCGGAAGGCCAGAACTTTAAAAATTGAACAGTTTTTAATGAAATCCATTGAAAGCTTACATCGAAGCCAAAAATGTTTTTGAACTGTGACAATTTGATCTGTCAGTCCAAATTACAATCAAGATAGATTTTCTTTGGTATTTCTGAAGTTTCTAATTAATGCATTCATTTATTTTGTTTTATAAATTCGTTTTTAAAACCTTTTTACTATTTTTGAATTGAATTTTACAAATGAAATAAGTATTTTGTGAATATATATATAGCAATGAAACCCAAAATCATATTTTAAACCTATCCTAACCTATTCTAAAACCTATCCTCTTGATGTTTTTTGATTGTTTTAGCTATTAAAAAATTTGAAAAAAAAAAATCGGAGCCAGACCTTCGACGAAGAGTTTTCAACGGCCGGAGCGGAGTTTTCTTTTTCCTTTTTTTATATTCAATTGGGATGGTGACAGGACCGGAGAAGCATCCACAACAGAAGAGGCGATGAGATACGAATTAATTTATTACTCTGATGTATTTGGATTGATTTTCACGTGGCATTCATTATCAGAAGATTTCAACTCATTTTAGAAATATTAAAAGATTATGTACTTGCATTAATTAGAAACTTCGAAAAAAAAAAAAAAATGTAAAATACTGTAAGGTGTTATAGAAACTAAGAATTCAAACTTTTGAATTTTATATGAAAGAGGGCAAAACCTCTTAAAAGACATCAAGGGAACAATTTATCGGTTTTAGCATATATTTAGTCTTTCATATTCAAATGAAGATAAAACAGTTGGAAGTGAGATGCATGTTTAACTGATCACTTGGAAACTTTAGCTTACAAAGAGAATTCAAAAGAAATTTTTTAGCCGAATTTTTTTATTCAGAATTAAAAGTTTGATTCCTAAATATTAAAAAGTTAGCGGAAGGGTTTTAATGGCTGGCTATACTGCTTTGGGATCGGGGAAATGTTTAAGACTTTTCGATTCCCTCATTCCTGGGAAAAAGACAGTCTTTCGTATACGATCTGCGTTCGAGGACGGTGGTTTAGCTCGGCAATTATCACTGGTCAGTGATTACCCTGCCCCATGCAATAAGCACGTTCCTTTTTTATTTACTCGTAGGTTAAATTCTGTCAGAATTGCCGTAGGTACTTTCGACTCAAATGTGGAACTTCGAATTTAAAGAAAAATTATCGATATCTTGATATAATCGAAAAATATCGATATTACCACTTAAGCAGCTCTTGTATTTTTTTTTTTTTTTTTTTTTTTTTTTTTTTTTCAGATAATATTTTAAATTCTGGATAAGCGCCATGAAGAACAAGGATGATTGAATGTTTTCCTTCTGCCCATGTTCAAAAATACCGCGATCGTTTTCTCTTTGTTCCTCATTTTTCCTTTCAGGGATTCGGATTTATTTTAAACTGGGGACAAAGCACGAATACTTTCTTCGAATTTAAACATTTACATGATCTCAATTTTATTTTTAGCAACTTAGAGCAGCAATGATGGAATCACCTGCGGACGACTATCTTTCGACGCCTTGCGGTGTACACTTCTAGATCGACCGACAATACCAGAAAAACGATTCTTAACTTCTCCATGCTTGGCATAATCTACTTTTCCAGCTTTCACTAAATTAGTACCGGTGTGTATTCCGTTTGCAAATAATTTTATCCTAATTACTATCGTAAAAAAAATGAGTTAGAAGAAAAGAAAATAACTTTATCGAAAAATTTGTACCGACTACCAACTTTTCAGTAGTTTTTTCGGAATTTCTTATCGCTGGCAGTTGTACTTTTTTAAGCATGTCGTCATTATTTTCTGCTAGTTTGTAAATTAGTCAATTCTGTGCCTCAGTGTAGAATTAGACGAAGTTATTTCACGAATTGAATGGACTTTACCAAGTTTCTATAGTTTTAAGAAAAGGCGAAGCAGATTTTTTTCTTCTGCTCGTTCATTTTGAAGTAAAGCAGAAAAATCAACTTGCAGAAGACACTAATTAGCGTTGCCAACCTTGAAACTGTGCTTGCTTTTTGAAGTCGGTTTGCAATGAGAAGTTACAATTTGTGAAAGGACTTGGTCTAGTTTTGTACTGAGGTACAAAATTAATTGGTTAGATATTTCTTACATTTTTTTCAAAAGCAAAAAATAATATTTATGTTACTGTCATTTATTAATGATCAGACACTCTTAAGGCATCACGGCATAGATCCATTCTAAATGTTTTTTTTCTCTTTTTAGATATTTCAGGTGCTGATTTTCAGATTGGTCAGAGGTTGCTCGGTTCTTTTACGCGGTCGGGTTTCTCACATTCGTATACTCGTAACAATAGCTTCGTTGGCCACCGTCGCCCGGTAGAGCCTTTGTTCGGTTCGGTTCGGTTCGGTTCAGTAGGTTTGGGAATTTTAAGTACGTTCTTCGAATTTTTTTATTTTATATTTTAAATAAATAACCGTGTTTCGAGTTAGGTCGGAGTATATCGTTTATGATGCAACCCCTAGACGAAAATCGCTTACTCGGATTTTTACACCGTCTGAAGCCTTGCTGGGGCAAAATGGCATAATCCTTAGATCGTTGGAAAGGTCGAAGGGACACCAAGCCGTCTGCCATCGTTGATTAGGTAAGTTCTTTTAATTTTTTTTGCCTTTAAAACGAATTCGCAAATCATTAGTTTTGTAACTCTTTGAATGTGCGAAGATTGAGTTTGGATTGGAATTCGATGGACGGAGTTTTTTGAGTATTTTCTTCCGGTTTTGAAGTTTTAGCCTGAGAAAAAAAGAAACGGAATTAGAAAAGAATTCAATTTCATTTTAGGCCTATAAAATTTTTTTTTTTTTTTTTTTTACTTTGACTGTCGTTGTACGGGCGAAGAACGTAGACTTCTAGTTTAGTGAATTTGAGATTCGGCGTTGGGATTGTGCCTGAAATGAGACATTGTAATGAAAATTGATCAAAGAATGATTCATACTTGAAGTATTCAATCAATTTTTTTTAACGGTACCGGGACTGGGAGCTTGTTGCCGCTCCTATATTTTAGATCTGGTTTTGGGCCCAAGGTACCCTAAAGTTCCATTTTAAATATTTTCAAAAATATTCTAAACGGTTTGTGAGCAGGTTTTATCTTGCAAACAGCGACGCTTTGAGCAAATTTTATCTTGCAAGAACAATGTTTTGGGCAAGTTTTATGCCCAATACATTGTTCTTGCAAGATAAAACTTGCTCAAAGCATCGTTATATGCAAGAACAATGTTTTGAGAATGTTTTATTTTGGAAGCAACGATGTTTTGAGCAGCTTTTATCTTGTCTTGCAAACAACGATTTTCGTGGAAGTTTTCTTTAATTCATCATTAATTTTTTAAATAATCCGTTAATTTTCCGTTAATTTTTTTAACTAACGAAAAATAATGAAAAATATAAAAGATTAACGAAAAATTCGAAATATTAACGAAATAAAAGTGCTCTTTTAGATGCTAACCAACAAACGAATAAACGAACACACTAACAGACAGAAATCTCCAGATTACGGGGTATGACGTAGTCCTACGTCAAAATAATGGGATACACTTTCATTTTTACAAAGAGGCTATTTTACCTTTTTTTTAAAAATCGAATTCTTAGGATTCCATCATGTATACTTCACGTCATCAGGATGGGGGAGAGGAGGGTTACTAAAATTCTGTAATCTACTGATACGGCGGGGCTGTTTTTTATTTCTTTAAGTTAGTATTTAAAAAAAAAAAAAAAAAAAAAAAAAAAAAAAAAAAAAAAAAATTCTTAACGACTTACTTGGTAATTATTTTTGTGGTTGTTTTTAAATTTTTGGACATCAGATAATTGTCAACGGACATTCAAAATGGTCAATTGTTTATAAAGATTTATCAGGGAGGTAGCCAGCTAAGGGGAAACAATAGCTTAGCCCCCAGCAAATTTTTTTTTGACTAGAATAATTCTGCCGTGGTAAGCGAAATGGGCGTATGTCCATTCTTAAGTTGGCACTTGTCTTCTATTTTTAACTTACGTAAACAAAGATTCAATTCCAAAATGGACATACGCCCATTTCGCTTACCACGGCAGAATTTCCCAATCTTTAATCCTAAAAAGGGGTCATTTGGAGTCCCACTTGAACTTCCGGGTCTCTCAGATTTATGCAATTTGATAATGTCTACGAATATATTCAGAATATCTACATTTTTGGATATTTTATTTTTACGGAATCAGGCATATGTTTCACTTACGTGGCCATAGTGAAACGATTTCAATCAATCCAAAAAAAAAAAAAAAAAAACATATTTTTTCATTTGCTGTATTTGAATAGAGATTCTAAAAGAGACACTTACATGTGATCCCGGCTGTTTATATTTGTGGAAAAATGTACTATACCGATGAGAAAAAAACCATACCTGTAGAATCGAATAAAACCGTCGGCGATTTTTTTCAACGAACGGGAAAACGGCATAAATCTATTTCGGTGCTAACAAAGTTGATTTTTTTTTGCATGCCGAAATTGAAATCGATTTATGCCGTTTTCCCGTTCGTTGAAAAAAATCGCCGATGGTTTTATTCGATTCTACAGGTTTTTTCTCATCGGTATAGTACATTTTTCCACAAATATAAACAGCCTAGAAAGCAAGAATTGAAATAATTCATGGTTTTGTGCAAAAAAGTCAACTTTTAAAGTACTAAAATGAGACTCGCACGATTTTCTATTGATCCGAAAAAATCGGCGATCGTTTCATTGGATTCTCCGGGATTTTTTACACCGGTAAATTTTGTTAATATTTGATTTTCATTGAGCGGCAAACTAATGTAAATTCAGGCTTTGAGAGTGCGATAGCTGTTTTAAAAGACAACTAAAGTTGGCCATGATTTGTAGCAAAGAAGGTGATTTCATTTTGAAGACATGTCCATTTTTCGATTGTAAAAGATTACATTCCTTTCATCAGCTTCATCAACTTAAAATCTGTGCAGAGCAAGCAGCACTTTTAAGCTAGAAGCTCGTAATATCAAATTTCATTATTATTAACAATTTTCTGAACGTTTACGTTTTTCTCAGTAGTATTCAAATTTCCCGCCAATTACACCGTGTCCGTTACTCCCAATGTTTACATTTATTCTTCTTGCAGAAAAAAAAAAGAGCCACTCAAAGCAATTATAACAGGAAAACCGACTAATAACAGTCATTTTAAACCCTCTAATTTTTGTCACGCTACGCCAATGCAATTATTCGCCTTTAAGGCTTCTGCTAATTCTTTTAAATTTCCCTGGTCGTTTTTCAATCTTCACCGTTTAATAAATCAGGTCTTAACTCCTACGTCCCAACCACGTAGGTCGTTTTTATGGCAAAAAAAAAAAAAAAAAAAAAAAGATTTCCCCTGCAAATTAAAAAAAGAGAAAAACAACACGAAACGAATATCTTCTCATACTTGTTGTAATTAATTGAAAATAACATTTAAAAAGAAATACCCGTATGAAACCATATAAGACAGAAACATACATGTCCGCTATGCGGGATCATTAAAAATCATTAGTAACGCTATGATTAACGACAATTAGAGCGGACAGTCAAAATGGGAAAAACGAAACATTGTGTTGAAGGTTTTCAGGGTCAATGTTTTCGCATTTTCTTCGGAAGATTTTTTTGATTGCTTTTTAGACTTGATTATCAAGATTTTATTAAGATTTCAGCTTCTACGTCTTTGATTTTAATTTTCCGTACACAACAGACTTTCACAAACGAATAAAAATAAAAAACGAATTGACTGCGAATAGCCTGGAGAGAAATAATGTGGTCCCGTATTTTCGACATAACACCGACCAGGCTGCTTAAAAAACAGTTTATTTTGCTAAATGTTATTAAAGCCTTAGCTCATGTACCTTCGATACTTTGGCGCTAGGAGCTTTAAATTAAATGAAGTTTTCGAAAGCGGATTGCTTTTGGGGTTTCCGGTTGGAAATGTGCTGTCAAGTTGAAACCGGCAAAAACAGTCGCCTTTCTTTTCCACCTGTGCCAGAAGCATTTCCTGCCAAAAAATGTTTTCATTATCATTTTAAGGATCATAACACTTTTCCAAAAAAACTTGAGGATTATGATATTAAGGGATGTGACACAAGGAATTGCTCACTGCAGTGATTTACTTGAGCAAAAAAAAAAAAAAAAAATAAAAATAAAAATAAAAATAAAAATAAAAATAAATAAATAAATAAAAAATATAAAATATTATTTGACGATTTCCAAAAAACTTAAATTTTTCAGAGCTGTAAGATAAGGCATAGGCATTACTTATTAAGCTTTCTTGAATTATTTCGCACCCTAGCCTATATGACCTATTCTGGCGAATTTTCAAATGGCGCTTAGAAGGCTGTGGAAATTAAACTTATAAGAAAACACTTTGTTTACAAACAAGAAGTTCTACCTAAGCGCAATCTGCCGAGTTGGATTTTTTTATGTGGAGGTACACAGGACGAGTTGCTTCAATGAGTCTGATTTTGAAAAAGAACAGAATTTGTTCAGTCTAAAATTTTGAAATCCACTTATACTCCCCTTCCACCTTACTTCGTTTTCAAATTAACCATAAAATGCCTCTATAAAATGGGTAATTAATTTAATTATATTTTCCTTGGTGCATTTAATTGAAAATGAAGTCGTAAAACAGTTAATAACATTCATCATTTTAAAGGAGAAAAAAAAAAAAGATGTACTAGTAATCCTTCAAATAATAACACATACTACTTGTTGTGCATTCATGCACAGGAAAACATGCATAAGAAAAATTTAGCTTAAGTTTAGCAGGTTAAAATCAAGTTAAAAATCGTTTTAAAAAAATGATTGAAATCTAATTTTTTCGACTTTCCGAAGCCTACTTCTCGGTACATAAATAAATAACAGGCGAATGTGAATTGCCTTCCGTGCGGTAGATCGTCGCATGTCATTTCGTACGTAGGTGGTGTTATTATTGACATAAATTAAATTTCAAACCCCACATTAAACAAAACCCCGTCATTTCGAAAACTTTAAAAAAAAATTAAAAATAAATTAAAATAAATTTTTAAAAAAACATAATAAAAGGCAAAAAGCAAAACCCCGATTTCTGATGTCGGGGTTTTGCTAGGGTCCCTCTTAGGATGGCACTTATTTTACAAATAGTTAATGGGTTAGGCTTTTATCCATTTTGAAAAATAGGAAAATGGTTGTATTTTGTATAATTTTTTTTTTTTTTTTTTTTTTTCGGAGTAATGGATGTTGATGAATGAGCACGTTTGCGACTTGGGCCCCCTTCATGGGTGATTCCCTCAATAGCTGGTTGAGGGAGGAATGTCCAAAAGTGCTAATTCAGAATCTTGAATTGTTTGCAATCCTTTTCCATCAAGATACGAAGACACTCTAATCCGATTTGAAATCGTTTTTTTACTCATTATTTTAAATGCTTATTTGTATAAGCATTTAAAATAATGCAGTATAAAATATTGCATACATAAATAGTATTCAAATATTGTCAGAATTAATAAATACGACATACTGTATTTAGCTTGTGAGCATTTGGAATTTTTTTCCACAAAAAGATTAATTTTCTTAATTATTTGGTTTTTATTTTAACGGTGTGTGCAGAGAAGATTAAATTCAGGAAAATTGGAGAAAGGGGAGGGAAAAAAATTCATTAGTTCTGTACGTCAGGGTCAAAAGGTTCAATATGCAAATTAAAGATGTCCGCTAAACGTTGTTTACCCATAACAAACGGCCATCTTTAATTTGCATGTTGAACCTTTTGGCTCTGACGTACAGAATTTCTCTTTATCGTTTTTAAGATTTTTTATTTAAAAATTTTTATTAAAAAAGCATTGTCTCTTTTGGCAATTATGCAGTATAAAACATTCATCAACCATCTCTCTATCCTTCCTATGCAATTTTTAATCAACATTAGTTGTTAAAATACATTTTAAATTCCTGTGGAATTTAAAAAAAAAAAGTCATTAATTTCTGCTAATGTTAAAATTAACCGAAGAAAAATTTCCTTTGGTTAATTTTTTTATACCCTCCACATGCAAGTCTCAATTTTTATTTTAAAAATTGAAAATTACATTCATAGAGGATTTTAAGCTTGTTGATTTTATTACATTTTACACTTAACTTATATAATTTTTATTAGTTAATACCAAAAAGATAATTTTATAAAAAATTTCAAGCTCCAATCTTTTAATTTTTAACTACTCAGTCTTATTTTAATAATTAACATAGAAAAAAATGAAGTGTGGGGAACAGAATTTTTTTTCATAGAGAGAAAATATGTACAAAATTTTAAAGTTTTATAAGGATCGAAGATATTTTTACAATTTTTTTAAAACGAGAGAAAAAGGAAAAATGGTAAATTTTACTAAAAAATAATTCTCTTTTTTAAAGCTTTCAACCAAATCGAGATCGGCAAAACCGATCAATCGTTTTTTTTTGTTAGTTCTCTAAAACAAAAAATCGATTAGTATTACAGTACTTAATTAAATTTTGGGTTTTAGTCAATTATATTGATTATATCGAATTCAATATTTTATTCTCAAACGTAACATAAAATGTGATACTCGACTAGTATTGTTAAAAGAATGATGGATATTTCTTAATTAATCCGATATTTGGTAAAGGTATGGAAGTGTGACCGTCGGAAAAGTGTGACCGTTCTAATACAAACTGATAAAAATCCAATGCTTGAAAAAAAGACTTCAAGCGACGATTTTTTCATGTTTTCAGAACCTATTAAAATCAAAAAAGTGTGACCATCCGAAAAGTGTGACTTAAAAATATTAACATGTGCGTCGGAAATCTGTTTTTGTGCGAATAAGTACATATCAATCTAGTGTATATATTCCGACAAAACGAATTTTTAACTTGCTTATAAAATATAAGTCACACTTTTCAGACAGTCACACTTCCCTATTTTTACCTTATGCTATCAAAAATTTTTAACTCGACTTCTTATTTGATAACCCTTAATAGGTCACACTTTTTTTTTCACAAAAATGATATTTTCGGAAAGTGTGACCGGCAGACTACTTCTCTAATTCTTTTGGCAAAGGAAACCATCTTGCTTTTATTTACATTGCAATGCGGAGTGGCACTAATAATTGTTATTTAATTATGATTTTAATAAACAAGGATTCTTTCCGTGCGTCGGAGGTGAGGTGACGTATCTCCAATTTAAAACTGAAGGAGATACGTTAGTTTACCTCAGACGCACGGATTCGTTTTTAACGGTGTTTAGCAATTTTTTTTTTTTTTTTTAATTCATAAATTTTTTATAAACAAATTACGTTTCCGGTGTAGAATTTATTTATATAAAAAAAATAATGGTCACACTTTTTGAAAAGTGACCGTTATTTCGTTGCTTTTAAGCAACGCAATATAAATAATTTAAATTATTTATACCGTTGGTCACACTAATCAATGGTCACACTTTTTGAATAGTGTGACCGTTATTTCGTTACCGAAATAAATACGGTATAAATAATTCATACCGTAGGTTACACTAATGAACGGTCACACTTAAAAAGTGTGACACCGTTCATTAGTGTGACCGTAATAATGGAGCAGTATAATGTAATAGAAAACTAGGCTTGATTCTTTTCCTATTAAAAACTACTAAAAGTTCCAATCAATTTTTTCTAGAACCCGGTCACACTTCCCTACCTTTACCTTAATTCTGTTTCATTTTTTTTTTTTTTTTTTTACAAAACCGAACTTTATAACCAAAAGGCAGTGGGCAAACCCTGTGTACATATTTTTTTTATATCTCTATATTAATCACAGTAAATTTTTTTAGGTCAGTTTTTTTTTTCTTAAAAATTTGACCTAGGAATTAATGCGGCACGTTAGGCTATAAACCTAAAAATTTTTACATAAACCAACAATTTCCCTATTTTTTTTTTTATTTTTTTTTTTATCGTTAGGATTTTGACTTTGTTTTTTTAAAAAAAAAATGAGGGTTATGACTAAATTATGCGGTAAATTATCATGGTAATCGCAAATAAACCCAAACTTAGGTAAATTTGATTTGATCCGTTGGTTTCTTCTGCTATAACCGAGTATTTAAATTCTTCGTTGATCATTTCGGATGCGTGTTTTAACCTTTTGTTGTTTAAGTCGTTGGTCCCTTCTTCCATTGCGTTTTCGTTGCTGGGCGCTTCCATTTTTTCGTCTTTTTTGTTGGTCATTTGTTCGTCGGAAAAGATGAAAAGGTTTTTCGTCGAGTTTTTCGTTTTTGTTATGAGCTCTGCTGTTTTGACTGCAACAAAAATATGTCCTTAATTTTTGAAGAATGAAAAAGAGGGGAGGGGGGAGGTTGAACTTACGTTCTTCTGATGTTTTGTCCATAAAGTTGATTTTGATGAACGTCGTGAGGGATACTTCAAATAATTTGTTGGGGTCGTGGGGCATTGACGGGATCGATCGTTTTCTTCGCCCGTAGCCGGTTTGTCCGTTGCTGCATTGAACCTGAAATGTTTTGGGGAAAAAATGTTAATGACGGTCGGAAATCAGTACTTAGATCAGTTTCTGAAAAAATTCTGTCAGTCTTCTTTCGGTGACTAAAAATGAATCATGTTCATCGAAATTCAAAAATGCGTAAAATAAAAGCCACCCAAGTGCTGGCGCCACCGTTAAAATTATGCAAATTGCAAATTTTCAAGAATTTTGACAGGAGTTCCGCCAATGCATTCTCTAGGCTAGCGAAGCGGCTTGGCAAGCAAAAAAAAAAAAGAAAGTTCAATAGACTTGTACCGCATGTCCACCCTAGAACCCGCCATATACATTAAAATTTAATTTAGTAAAACTCATAAACTTACTCCTCTGCATTTGTCCAGACACACATCGACGGTTCCCTTAAATTGGACGTAAGTCGAATCAGGAAATTTAAAAGCCCTAAATTTAGCGGATAGGAAATCCCCGTCGACGGTGTTAAAGTTCTCGAATAAATATGGATCCACCGAGCATCTGCAAATTAATAAAGAAAGTTCCAAATGAATGAGTAACCCTTGGTTTAAATGAATGAAGATCCTCTTTAAATGTATAATAATTATAATTCTTTTTTTTTTTTTTCCTTTAATTTTTCTGCGAATGTCCAGTTTTAAAGACTTAAATAATTACCCATTAAATATAATGGTCTCTTCCTGCTGCTTAGTGTCCGTAACTTGCATGTAAGATACGAGAACTCCATAGATGGGTGCACTTGTTTTGTCTAAATATATTTCCATTGTTAGCGGAGTGCCTGGATTAACGTTTAATTCCCCGGAGATTTTCTCTTTCCCTTGCCTGACTCCTACGCTTAGCATCGGTTCCGGAGCTCTTTCCGTTAAAGATGTCGTGATTTCGAGGTCTCTGAAAATTTTACAAAATGATAAGCTTATTAGAAACGGCGGTAGTGTACACCTAATCCCCGAATGAAAATAAATCACTAATTCGTAATTTCATTCGCCATTTTGAATTTTCCAATATGGGGAAGTGATTTTAAACTGCACAGAATACCAAAGCTTTTGACGCCCAGATGCTTTTTATAGCTTTTAGGGGTCGTGTATAAATTACGTAAGCATGGGTTAGGCCCTTTTTGTACGCTTTATCCCATTTCGCCTATGCTTAGCTTATGAGTAAGATGTCAAATTTGGACCCCCCCCCCCAAATGTGGTTACGTAATTTGTGTACGACCCCTTACCTACGCTTGAAATAAGAATTATGTCCGCTTTTCTCTTGACTAGCAACCGCTGTGCAACGCTTGTATATGCTTTGTAAAGTCACGTTTGAAACAAGAAGTTGGAATTCGTGACAGGACTTGGTCTAGTTCTTCACTGAAGTACAGAGCTAGTTACCCTTCATGTTTTCTTTAGCCTTCTTGAATTCGACACACAACATGTTCGGTAAATCGAATATTGAAGTTCGCTTGATCAGAGGAGAATAATATGTCGAAAGATCATAAATAGACACACACGCATAAGGCGTTTACAGGGCATGGAGCCCTATTGCCGCATTACAGATAAAACGCCAGGCGGCTCTATCCTGGCAAGCCCGGATATCGGGTACCCCGTACTGGGCCGGGGGACACCCAATGAGGGACAGAGTAATGGGGCTAAACCAGAATGTTCCAGTGGTTATTTTCGTCTTTCGTAGGAGGCGAATATAGGGGAATACGGCCTTGGCCGGGAAGCCTTAAGGGGGCAGCCCCTCCACCTGGCTAAGGGTGCTAGCGACCAACAACCGCTACATCCTGAATCTTTTACTGTTACGATCCATCAAAAAGGATCATAAGTAGAAGTACATCAAAATCACTTTGCACGGCAGAAAATGTTGAAGATCCGCGGGTGGAAAAACATGAAAAAACTATTCAAATTCGTTTTAAAATCCCAGACTGGTTGTCTAGGCGGAAAGACATTCAAAGACATGCGTCGGCAGGGCATCCGATAAAGTCGTGGTTTATCTTTGGCTACCTGACGTGCGCAAAAAACTTACTCTGGTTCTTGAAATCCGGCTGGTAAAACATTTCTTTTGGTAACTGTGTGATTCATTTGGTTATTTGCAGTGACGCATTTGACCAAAATCGACTCCTTCTCCGGTTGACTATTTTCGTGCTCCACCACAATACGGTGGTAGTAGACTTTCTTATTCTGCAAAATAAACGGAGAAAAAAAAAAAAGAGTTAAGTAAATATCAGCATAACTGCGTCAGGTATTTGTTTATCCCAATTTGTTGTTATTTACTTTTCTGTAATTATAACACTTACTCTTAAACTGTCAGATATCCTCGTTACTCCGCATCTGTGAATGTCGGTCAAGGACAGTTGAAATGTTACTTTATTTCCATCTACTTTCGGATGACATTCTTTATCTGCAGAAACAGAAAAAATACCAAAAAAAATCAAGTATAATTTTTTTTTTTTTTGCTTGAAAATTACAGGACCGAACATTTTAGGCAACCTTGAAACTTTAATTTTCAATCAAGAGTAACATTTTTTTCCTCCCAAGGTTTTTTTTTTATCGAGCGCGCGAATCTTTGATCATCAATGACATCATCCTCTGCGAGATCGAAAAGCAGAAATTAGCCCTATGAACCCTAACAATCGGAATCGCTATCCGGCTTACGATATTTCTTTTTTTAGAATAGGACGTGTAAAAGAATGCCGCCACTGACTTGAAAACAAAAAAAAAAAAGATGTGGAAGCGGGGCCGTTCCACAAAAAACGTGTTATAACTTCTTTTAAAATTCGTGACTATGAGTTTCTGAGAGCTTGTTTGTGATTACATCTTTTACCTACTTGTGCTAGTGTGCATATTGCACACGTGCCTAAGGATTTTTCAATTTTTTTTTTTCCAGTACTTACCAGGATAAGTCTTTAATTGCTCTAAATATATTTGTTTCATATCTTCTGTCCTGACTAGCTCCACTTTCATCACATCGTTCGAGCATCTTACTTTATATTGAACTGAAACAAACAAAAAAATAAAGAAAAAATTAGAAAATTATAAAAGAAAAGTTTAATGTCATGTGGAAAAAAATATTATAATTTGGATCCGAATCTTTTTTAAGTGGTTCAAGGTTAAGTGCAATTTTTGCCGCCCAATTTATTATTGTAAATATAATAATAAATAACTAGGTCGTTTCATTTTTTTTTTTACAGTCTGAAAATTCATTAACTATCTCCTTTAACACTGAAAGTCAGTATATGGAACCATTTCACTTGAATGTTTTCCGATATCTAACGTATGAAATTAGGAAAGTGTGAAGATTTCAAGTTTTTTGAAAAAATAGAAAATGACGATTCGTTAATAAATGTCAAAAATGTGGGTGAAACATGTTTTGGGAACACTTGAAAATATTCGATGACAACATACATAAGCTTCCAAACATTTTCCGTATACCGAACCAAGGGGCTACTTTGTTCTCCAGGGAGCTACTTTATATTTTTTAAAAAATACTTGAAAATGGCTAAGAATTTTTTTTAAGTTAAACTTATTCAAAATCATTCATTATTTTCGAGTGTTATGTTCAAGCTTAGTTACCTAAACTTGTTTTATCATGAAAATATTAAGTTCTTAATGAGAAGAAAAAATTAAGAAATCACGCAACCTAAAATGCTAAGATGCATTCTGCTGCATCCGCCGGTCAAATTGAAATTAAATATCTTTTCGCACTTGCCCTATATAGTCCCTTAAACGATCATCCTATTTCACTCGAAATTAAACTATTTGAAGCCAAAAAAAAAATTTAAAAAATTACGGTCTATGGGGCTACTTTGTACGATGACAATTTCCGTTTATAGAAACTAATAATTTGTCATATCCTCTTCAGTTGTTTAAGACATTTAGTTATAAACATGATTGTACAAAGTAGCCCCACGAGATATTTCGATGAAGGTGTCGCATGGGCGCTAAATCGACAAAGTTTTTTAATAAACAGCGATAGTCATTAATAGAACATCTGAAAAGGTACCAATCGTTTTATTAAGACATTTTTCGTTTATAGAAACCAATAATTTGTCATATTCTCTTCAATTGTTAAAGATATTCAGTTACAAACATGATACTACAAAGTAGCCCCACTTTTGTTAAAACGACACGTTTTGGAAAATCGAGTTTTTATTCGAGTTTGCACAAGTATAGATTTTATAACGGGGTATCGTATGAAAGCTAAAGGACCACTCTTGATGTTTGTATAAACAGATTGTATCTCAGTTTTAAATTTTATATCTGTTTCGTGGAAAAGCCATCAAAAAGTGTAAAAAGTAGGCCCCCGTAGTCTAGTTGAACCCCACTACGGGGGGGGGGGGGGTATTCATGAATAGAACATCTAAAAAGGTACCAGTCGTTTTATTAAGACAATTTCTGTTTATAGAAACCGATAATTTGTCATATCCTCTTCAGTTGGTAAAGATATTCAGGTATAAACATGATTGTAGAAAGTAGCCCCAATTTTGTTAGAACGACAGCTTTTGGAAAATCGACTTTTTATTCGTGTTAGAACAAGCATCGACATTATAGCAGGGTATCAAATTAAAGCTGAAGAACGCCTCTTAGAGTTGGTATGAAGAGATACGAATTTTCTTCTACATTTTACATCTGTTTTTGGAAAAAAACGTCAAAAAGTGTACAAAGTAGCCCCCTGGTATAAAACTGCCCTAAAGCCGTCGCTAAAAATTAGAATCTGTTTTGGAAAATTTCGCATTGTTTAAAAAGTAAATAAGCTAATTTTCATAAATGGAAAATCTTTGCTGAGTTAAGTCTAATAGGCCCAGATGCAGTGCAATGCAGTCCATTCCCAACCGTCTTTATTTGTAAAAGGAAAAAAAAAAACCGCACTTCGACTAAATTGGAGATTTCATCAGGTTTAACCTAATTTGAAAGAAATTGCCTTTTTCCAATAACTTCGATCACGACTCATAACCACATAATTTTAATATGGAAAGGGGGTTAAAAGGAAAGAAAAAAAAATTATTTCGTGATTTCCGTTATTCCTTACCCATTAAAATTTAAACAAAAGTGCATTAATCATCCAGATTGCGACCATGAAATATCTGATCGACTTTTTTTCGTTGTATTATAAACCGTAATGCAAATGGTTAAATAAAAATAAAGAATGCCGCTATAGTCCGAGAGTAAATGATAGGGCAATTACCTTATATACCCAGTTTCCGACTTTTTTATCTTTTCTTTCATAATGAATGACGGATAAACCTTTCTCTAGGAAGATAAAAGGTGGGGGAGAAGAACATGAGGTCTGCAATCTGTCAACTAATAATTTGCGAAATCATTGGACTATGATATCTTTTACTCGTGTCTCCGTTATTAGGTCGATTTGTTGCATTTATGGTAATGTAACCGTAATTTTTTTTTTCCAAAAAAAGAGAAAAAAAAGAATATTTTTTAGTTTTATTTGAATAAATTCTTTCTGTTAAATTAGATAATGGAGCTAACATTTTATTGTCAATTCCACGAAATTCGTGAAATTAAAAACTCACGTATTCGACGAGCCCGTTTTTTTTCTTTGAAAGGACAGAAAAGGCAGGAAACGTAAAATAAAAGAAAGAAAAGCAGAAGACATTTCCTACGTGAAAGAAATCAACACCATATTTAAAGATGATTAATTAGTTTCGTTTAATCAGCGAATTAAGCACGGTTTTCGTTTGCGCTTCATTTACTTCTCAATCCCGTTTCCTTTTTTGTTTTCTTGTTTTGTGTATCTTAGTATCGTGAGCTCTGCAGGATCTGTAGCCCTACCGTTTCGTAGGCAGTTAAGGCAACTGGGGCTTTGATTATGACTTATTTGGCCGGCAATCGGGGCGGCCGAGCGTACTTGGAAACGGCATCGTTTTAAAGGGACTAGGGTACATTGGGGCTACAAAAGGGTTAGGGCACGGTGACCGTAGCCTAGTTCATAGCGCACTCGACTCTCAATCATGAGATGCGATGCGTCTTGCTTCTACCCTAGTTCACAGCTAGGATTTTTTTCTCAGGTCAGAAACTAGTGCGCTAGTCAGAAAATCAACGGTCACCACCACTCGGAAGGCAATGGCCTCGTAAATCTCTCAAAAAAAGCCGTTGGGAACCGGCGTTAAACTTTAGGTCCCTTATGCCTGTGAGCGCATGCACAGGCACGTGAGAAATCACCACGCTTGTAATTGAGTAAAGGACTAAGAAGAAGAAGCAAAAGGGGCCGAAGCAAGGGGTTATATATGGCATTGCCTTCCAACTTCTGGTCAGTGTGTGTCTGACACTCCTTCATCCAGAGAGAAAGAAGATTAGGGGCCGTCGGAAAAGGCGGAACCATAAAACGATCGAAGAAGTCTTAGCTTGCAACTCCAAGTTAAAACTTCTTCAGCACAACTTTCCTTTCAATCATGTTTAAAGGGGCTAGGGTACATTGGGGCTACAAAGGGGCTTGGACACGGTGACCCGTAGCCTAGTTCATAGCGCACTCGACTCTCAATCATGAGAATGCTTATTTTCAATCATGTCGTAATAGCGAAAATGTGTCTCTTCTCCCTCCCCCTCCCCCTTCCTCGGTTGAGTGCCTGCATCTTCCTTAATCCACTTTGATTCCACCTTTGTCCAGCAGGATAGCAAAATCACATCCTGAACCAGTACCACGGCTTGTTTCAGGATAAAGAAACGCTTTATCGTGAATACAATTCACAATTTTAGGTCCTGTAGTATCTATCTACTTCCAGACCCGTTCTTTTTTGCATAGAACTCTTAAAATTTTTGGCGGTTTTGCTAAGAAAAACTTTTTTTTTTTAAAGCATTAAGAGAGTTATCTAACGTGTTTGCGGCTTTTTATTTACACTGAAATGATTGATTGACGGTCATTATGCATCGTCAAGCGAAACGAAATTGATATTTCATAGTGTTCTTTTTTAATGAATAGATCAGTCGCTACGGGATGGGTATTGACAGTTTTGTCAAAATATGATCAGTACAAAGATGTTTAAAGAGTCCTGCTGGGTATAAAGCCTTTACTTAAGAATGATGTTTTCATGTCGAAAACGTGTTTTGCTTTAAGATCCGAAATAATAATATCGGTGACAGTTAAAGATTTGCAGTTTGCAGATTTGCTCATTCCGTTTCATATCCGAATGCTAACTGCCCAGTACAAGAGACCCTAAATTAAAAGAGACTGGCAAAAAAATTTTGAGCGAAAAAGCGGTTCCCACTGATCATGCTCACTGATTTTTGAAAATTTTTGGTTATTATTTTAACAATGCTTCGCAGACGACGCAGTACTTTAAACTGATTCGGAAGACAACCTCCAACGGCTATTCCATGAATTCGTCACCATCTGTAAGAACTACAACACGGCTGTTTCCATCGAAAAAACTAAAAGCCTTGTTATATCCAAAGAACCAATACGTTATAAGCTGGAAATCGAAGGGAAAATGATAGAACAGGTGATAAGTTTCAAGTATTTAGGCATAATTATATCCAACGATCGGAATAATATCAGCGAAGTTCGTCAACAGGTATCGGATAGCCGACGCTTTTAGGCATACCGTCTGGAAAAATAAACACCTGTCAGCGGAAAGCAAGGTCAGAATTTACAAGGCTGTTGTTAGACCCACACCAACTGATGCAGCTGAAACCGGAGCAGACACCGTAGACACGAAAAGAATGTTGACGACAGCCGAAATGAGCGTTCTACGTGCTGTCGCGGGAAGAACGAGATTAGATAGAGTTCGGAATACCGACATTCGAAGGGAATGCAATATCACCGGCATTACTAAGTTTGCAAAAACGAGAAGGAAAGCCTGGAATGAGCATGTTGTTGTTGTTTGTTTGAACCTAGATTACAATTATAATTTTTGTCTCCTTTTTTTTTTTTATTTACTTATTTTTATTTAATTTAATTTAATTTAATTTATTTTTGACTTTTGAAAAAATTCAACACTGTGTGTCCGAAACCTCTTTATTTTAAAATCTAAAACAGGACGGCCGTTTCGGGCTACCAACCCATCATCAGCTAAAAAATGAAATCACAAAATAAAATTAAAAATTAAAATTAAAGTATTTAAAATTTAACGAAAAAACAACAGCTAAAAAACCGAGTATGATTACAATATTTAACGGCATTTAAACAAATTTAGCGTATCACAGCAAAACTAGAATCCTAATTAATAATTACCTTCACTAGTTAATTAGATATATAAATATAAGAAACGAAAATTCGGATAAATAGATTGGGTAATAAATTAAAACATTTTTAAGATGTGATTATTTACATTAATTTGAACGTCGCCATGATTTTCCTTTTTCCGTGGCGATAGACGAAACCGGATATGGACTGATTGATAAAAGACAAACGTGTTAAAAAGGAAAACTGGAACGAAACGTTTAAACGGATCATTGTTGCTGAGAACAAACCACTCAAAGAAAAACGGATTAGATTGGAGAATAAATTTGAAAATCTAAAAAAGGAGAAAACGAAACACTACGTCAAACCCCTAGATAACCGCTTATTAATCCAAAATGAAACGGACATTGTCTTTTCTGACGAGGAAATAGAAATACTGGAAAAAGGTTTTAAATTTAACATAAGATCAGACAAGGAAGACCTTGAAAACATCGTTGTTCACATCGAGGAAGCTATCACCACGTTGTCTATAGAAAATAAAAATACGGTTCGAAATAAATGTTACAACAGACTGAGATATAACCTAAGAAACTCTAAAGTTAACAACCGGGATAAAAAAATTGCTAAAATTATTAAAGAACTCAAGAAGAAAGATTGCATTTTTATCAAAGCAGATAAGGGCAATACTCTGGTTATTTTGAAAAAAGAAGACTACATTAAACATGTGAACGATTTGATTAAAGAAGGTCCTTATTCAGAGCTCAACTACAACCCTTTAAATAAAATGACCACCGATGCTAAGAATGAAATTAAAAAATGCCAACACGTTTTAAATGATAACGATAAATTTAAATTAATACATCCAAATCCAGTTTTATCTCGCCTCTACTGTCAACCAAAAATTCATAAACCTGGAAAAGTGTTTCGTCCAATTGTAGCGGGTTTGAACTCGCCATGCCATAAGCTATCTCAATGGCTTAACAATAAATTTAGAACCTTGGAGTTTCAAACCATGAGCATAAAAAATTCTGGTGAAGTTGTGAGTAAATTGAAAAATAAATCCATGAAAGATAGCGAAATCCTTGTGTCATTTGACGTCGTGTCTCTTTTCCCAAGTATTCCGATCGAACTTACTATGAACATCTTAAAAGAAATTTTAAAAAAGAATGCATTTACTGATGAGGAAACTCAAGAATACTTGACGTTAACTAAACTATGCTTAGATCAGAGGATTTTCACGTTTAACGGTAAAATTTACATGCAGACAGAAGGAGCAGCAATGGGTGATGGCCTCTCACCGATCCTAGCTGACATGTTTATGGGATGGTTAGAACATAAATTTAAGGAAGAACTTCCATATTTTCCTGACAATTGGGACCGGTTCGTAGATGATATTGAAACCATCTACGATACTGAAATGTTGCCTTTAAACACATTTCTGGACCTAATGAACAAGCGAATTCCATCCATAAAATTCACAATTGAAACAGAAAAAGATGGCAAACTCCCGTTTCTCGACCTTCTCCTAATTCACAACGGAAATAGAATTGAATTTGATGTGTACAGAAAACCAACTAATAACAATCAATTTATTCATAGCTCATCAAATCACAGTTACCAGCATAAAATGGCTGGTTTCCGAGCAGGGGTACAACGCCTCATCAACATCCCCCTTACAGAAGAACGCTACAACAAGGAAAAGGATTTTCTAAAAAGAATAGCGGTATCGAACGGATATGAACCCCACATCATAGATAACATCATTAAAAAACTCAAAAAACCTAAAGCGAACGTTCGATTACTTTAACTCCTGATGTTCCGGTGAGGAAAAATTAGTCTGCTTACCTTTAACACAAGGTTATGTAACGGACTTGACAAAATATTTCGCAAGGAAGGATTTCAATTGGTGTATAAAACAACAACACTTTAAGGAAGTTACTAGGATCGCCGAAAGATAAAATCGAAAATATTAATAAATCCGGTATTTATCTATGGCAATGTGAAGACTGTGAAAGTGCTTATGTTGGACAAACAAAAAGAAACATTAAAACAAGATGCAAAGAACATTTGGCTCATTTCAAACAAAACCGAATTGGCAAATCTAGCATTGGTGATCACCTCCTCGAATCAGCCCATAAATTCCAAGCCGAAAACTTGATCTTACTAAAGGAAACGGATAACAAAAAACTCCTCAATATATGGGAAAGCCTTTTCATCTACAAATATAAACACGGCAAGGACATTCAAGAAAATATTGATCTTTTAAACGCTGATGACGGTCCGTTAGGAATGACTCCATTATTTAATCTCATCTAATTTAAATTTCGCTCGCTCTTGTGTATACTTATTTCCTTTTTAACACGTGTTTGTCTTTTATCAATCAGTCCATATCCGGTTTCGTCTATCGCCACGGAAAAAGGAAAATCATGGCGACGTTCAAATTAATGTAAATAATCACATCTTAAAAATGTTTTAATTTATTACCCAATCTATTTATCCGAATTTTCGTTTCTTATATTTATATATCTAATTAACTAGTGAAGGTAATTATTAATTAGGATTCTAGTTTTGCTGTGATACGCTAAATTTGTTTAAATGCCGTTAAATATTGTAATCATACTCGGTTTTTTAGCTGTTGTTTTTTCGTTAAATTTTAAATACTTTAAATTTTAATTTTTAATTTTATTTTGTGATTTCATTTTTTAGCTGATGATGGGTTGGTAGCCCGAAACGGCCGTCCTGTTTTAGATTTTAAAATAAAGAGGTTTCGGACACACAGTGTTGAATTTTTTCAAAAGTCAATTCACCGTCCACCTGAGCTCACAAGTATTTCAATTAATTTATTTTATTTTATTTTATTTATTTATTTATTTATTTATTTATTTTATTTTATTTATTTTATTTATTTTTTTATTTTTTTTTTTTTTTATTTTTATTTTTTTTTTTTTTGACTTACAATAATGAAATAAGCCAATAAAGTTTTTTTTTTTTTTTTTTTTTTTTTTTTTTAGAGAATTACGAATTTATTTTATTCAGTCTGACTTATATAAAATATTTAACAAAAAAAAAAAAAATGAATCTCTCAATACAACGGCTGCTGATTCTGAGCCACTATAAAGTTCCTCAAATTGTCGATCAGTTTGTTTAATGCAACTTCGTAGATTGAGAGGTAATGTGCTTGATTAACAGCATCCACCAAAGGGTCCAAGCTTGGACGGTTTGGATTCCTTTGAGATATAGGTGTATGAGTGTCCTCTAATGTCGGAATCACCGCCCTTGCGGAGCAATCTGGATTGCCTGATCCGTCAATTTTAAAGCCGTGACTGTTAGAGGGACCAGTCTCTTTGACTGGGAATCCATTTCTCCGTTGAGATGATCTACAAAATCTTTTGCGACACTGCCTCGATTAAACCACAGAATTACGACAGCTCAATATTAAAGAGCCTGGAATAAAAACTTAAGCACCATCTTTAAGATAGTAGAATTATGTCCCGTGTAATTCTGTCACATATTCAAAAAAATGCAAGTACGATTTTTCTCTCCCTTGTTGAAAATCTCTGCGAGGAGGTTTTTTGGTGTGGTGAAGGAAATAAAAACAGGCACCATACGTCTGACCCTGTGAACTTTACCGCTCATCACGTCGTACCGCCCTGTTACCGTAACTAATACGCCACCACAATGACTCTGTTGTCCTTTATAATTCACCTATAAAAGAATCGTTTTTTTTCTTAACGTCTTTTTTTGCTTTGTAATGATTCACGAGGCTTGTTCTAGTTTGATTTATTTTACAGATATAAAAAAAAATTAAGTAATGTGAGAATTTAACAGAGATTAAATTGTTGGTATAAAAAATTTGTCGCGAGTCATGGAGCCAAAAAAAATAGTCATTTTCGGTTTTTTATGGCAATTTTGATCCTAACTATCCCTTACATTCTAATGGAATATTTTCTTATTTTTCACTGCTTTCGCCGTGTACATGTTTTTCCAAGGATATCCACAGGGACTGGTAACCGGATGTCCTCTCCATCGGAAAACTTAAGACCAACACCTGGCTCCTTCCTTATTAAATCTCAAACTTAGACTCCTGACGAACTTACTGGTCCTGACTCGTAATGTCGATCTTCCACTGTTAAAGCAAACTTGAGTATGTTCTTCAACTATTAATCCGCCCCCCCCCCTTCTCCCCCGCGATTGTTACCGATTAGAAAACATCCGGAAGGGATCCACGAATCAAGGAAGTTTAAAAGGTTGAACTTTTTAAAATACCGTGAAGTTGACATTTTCTTGGATTGTGTTTTAATGCGATACGAATCGCGATCTGGATTATTATAAATTTCGCATGAAACGATTTTTTTTTTTGCGCGAAACAATAGTGAATGGGAAAAGCGCGAAAGCTGTCATTTTGAAAATGATAAATTATCCCAGGAAATTACAAAATAAAAAAAATTAAAGAAACCATTTAGCACGTAGGGAACTCGCTCCACAATAACACACACATACAAAGAAAAAAAAATGAGTTCTTCGATCTAAATCAATTAAATGCTTAATTTCTTTGTTATCCCTCTGTTGAGAATTCACAGACATTTTTATCTAAAGTTAACTGTCTGACCGGGTGCTTCAACTATTTGTTTTGGAATTCTCACGTCTCTACAGGGTACCTCGTAGAAAATAAAAAGACGGTTGGATTTTTTTTTTTTTTTTGTAAATTGTTTGTTTCCATGGCCAAAAGCCTAGCGGAACGTTTTTGGCCTAATTCCAAACTTTTTTTTTTTTCCTCTTTCCGCTTCACTACTGATTTATTGATCCCCGTTTAATTTCAAGAAATCAGCGGTTTTCATGTGAGTGGTCGTATGAACCCTTTTTTTGTTGTTGTTGTTCAACTCAATTAGAGGTTTATGTTGCGGAACTTTGCAAAGTAGACTTGTGGAATAAATGATACTTAAAAAACTCAGTTGGGCGTGCAGAGTGAAGTGACTTATTCTTCGAGGTGAGGTTTTGCATTGCAGGTGCATCCCCTCGCAAATGAACCCGAAGTTTAAGCGCATGTTGGAACAGGTCTTATTCGTAGAAAATATTCATTTTCAACAAGTTTGTACTTGTTGATTTCTTCACGGAGGGAACTAATTGGCCCAAAATTTGAATCTCGTCCGAAGAAATCATAATAATTGAAACGTCACGGATCTACATCACGGCAGTATAGACAGGTCCGGAAACTTCCCTGTAATTTCTTCCCGGTAAAACGTCCCGGTGACTATAGTCACCGGGAAGTAGGAAATAGAGAAGGTAATAGAAGGAAAATAGAAGAAGATAAAGAAGGTAACCGTAGGAAAATCGAGAAGGGAAGAAAGTACCGTATATACGACAGCATGATATAAGCATATTGCTGTACGGAGCTGAGACGTGGAGACTAACGGAGAAAAATAAAAAGAAAGTTGAAGCAACAGAGATGGGCGCGATTAGAAGGTCTTTACGAGTTTCACGTTTGGATAGGGTTAGAAATAACGACTTGATAGAAAGGATGAGTATGAAAGGCACGGAAGTAGATGACATCAAGAAGAGGCAGCTAACATGGTACGGTCATGTTCGTAGGATGCCCAAACAGATCTGGGACTGAGTGCCCAAGGAAAGGAGAAAGAAAGGGAGACCGAGGAAATCCAGGATGGAAGGAGTTTGGAAGGCAATGAGCGCTTGAAACCTCACAGAGCAGCAGTAAGGAAATAGAGATGAGTGGAAATTAGGCACCGGACAACGTCGAAGTACGTTTTGATACCGGTTTTATATATAAAACGTCCCTTTAATTGCTTCGTAAATTCCTCAAAAATAGCAGTTCGGAACCGGCGTTAAACTGTAGGTCCCAAATGCCTGTAAGCACACGCACAGGTGTTTCTGAGACATCATCCAGCTCGTAATCGAGTAAAGGACTTAGAAGAAGATTTACTATCTTGACTTAAAAAAACTTGGCCAATCAATATTAAGTTAATTTTTTCCCTTTTGAAATACAACCATTTGCTAAAGTTAAAAGCAACACAATAAAAAAGTATACTTAGATGGTGGAATTTAGTGCCCCTGATCTCTGCAGATCCTGAACCATTCGTACTTGGGGTATACTTGGTTCTTTTAACTGGTTAAATGGTCATTCCCCATCACCAGTAATTTAGATTATCTTGCACATGTGCCGGTGAGACATATATGGAAAAACCAGAGCATTCCTTTCTTTTTTTTTTTTTTTTTTTTTTTTTTTCTTTTCGCATTTTGAAAAGTTCAAGGAAGTTCATATTACCTTATAAAATCGAAAATAACGTGGAAAGTTCTTGACTTTTGTACAAATAGTATAAAAGAGAAATGGAAGTTTGGTGAACCCTGAGGACTCTCTACACGACAAAGTTGAAGACCTTGATATATAAGTTAAATGTTTATAATAAACCAGACTGGACTGAATCACAAGCGAAAATATCATTTTTTTTTTTTCAAAATCCTTTTATTTTTCCTGTTATATTTTGCTTTTGTGATACATTTACAAGGTTTTCCGCTCTATCTCAAGTGCTACGATTGCAGCAGACCGGTTTTTTTTTTACATGTGTCTTGTTTTTTTTGCTAAAAGTCGTGCCTCGCTTGATTAGGGTGGGAAAGCTATAGGTCAAGGCACTTTTTTTATTTCTTTTTTCCACTCCCACCGTTGGGGATTTTTACCGTCACGTGATGCAGTAATGTAATGTTTCTACCGTTACGATGCGGAAGACCGAGGCTCTGTTCGTGGGGAATTTCGAGGTGTCGATGTCCCGATGTCCCGTTCGTTAAGATGTCTTTTCCGTAAGTGGAGAGGCGTAATTATGTTGACGTCATAATTTTTTGGGGCATTTTTGACCCTTCTTCCCCAATTCCTCATCAAAAAATAAGTGGACCAGAATTCGTAATCTTCACTTCCTGTGCAGCCTTTCTGGGAATTCAATTTCTGGAAATTTTTTTTGATATTTTTTACGTCAGAATGACGTCAACAGAGTACGACCGATAATATTGGTCCCCGTGTAGCGTCTCTTTTAGACGTCAATAAGACGTCTTCTTGACGTCATCCACTGACAAATTGTCATTCTCAAAAACGTCATTTTGACGTCGCAAACCTTGTAAAATCGTCCCGGAATGTGATCATGCCTGAGGACGTCTTTTTGACGTGATCCACTGACAAACTGTGTTACCGGCCATTCTCAAAGACGTCATTTTAACGTCGAAAGTCACATTAACTAGTTCTGGAGTGTGACCAATTTTGACGTCAAAAAGACGTCATCAGGCTGATTTTGTCATTCACTGACAAATTGTATTATCAGTGACGTCTTAAAAACGTCTTTTTGACGTCGAAAATTTCGTAAATCGTCCCGGAATGTGACCGTGCCTGATGACGTCTTTTTGTCGTTCAAATCTCGTCACATTTTTCGCTGGGAAAATATGTCCGACTTTTAAACTGATGAGAGTACAGAACATTTTTGTCTTCAAATGTCAATTTGAATAATATGTTGGATACGGGGATACCCCGGACGTGACCATGGCTAAAAAAATTTGTATCTCGTCTTTTTGTTTTTAAAAAAAATCGAGATAATTTCAGATCCGTGCGTTAACCTGTGAGAATTTTTTTTCGCGAAAAAAAAAAAATGAATCAGTTGACGTACCATCAGACTATAGCCCGATATGCATTTTATTATTGGCCTACATTCAATGGTTTTCCGCTCGTACACACACGCCCATGGGATCCTAACGGTTTTTTTAAAAAAAGAAAAAATAGATCTAAATTTTTTTTCGGAGGAAAATCCGTCCACGTGACAATTAATTTTTTTTTTTTCGTTATGTTCGTATTACGTAATAAAAATCCATCATCGGCTGTTATAGTTTGCCATGCTTCTTATAAGGACAAAAGTGAAAGTTATGTAAGTCGTATGTTGCATTATCTTTTTTTGCCATAACTAAAATTAGATCTTGACCAATATGTTTTGTTTCTTTATTTTATTTCATATTTTTTTCTGCGGCATATGTCTTGGGAATTCGTTTTGAAATTGAAAACGAATTGTTTTATTGAAAATTAATATTTTATTACCTAAAGGTCAATGGTAATAGGAAAAATGCTATAACTACAAATTCGACAAGGCGCCGGAGTGTTTATTTATTTACTTTTTTTTTTTTTTTTTTTCTTCTTCTGGGCGATCATGAGGCAGGGGCGTACTGAATATGAAAATAAGACTCGGGCCGATCGGTTTAAACTGGCCTAAAAATATTTTTCAAAAATGGTGCCTTAGAGCAATATCCTGGACTGGTTGGTTATATATCTCTTTGTGTAACTCTTTATTCATTAGTAGTTTTTGTTTCTGAGCGTATTCTGTTAAGGTTTGGTTCCCTAAATAACCTCGATTTTTGTTTTTGAAAGCGATGTGGAGTTGGTGCTTAGAAGGCTGCGAAATTAAATTCGTAGCAAAACAACGTTTTTTTTTTTTAAACAAATATAACATTATAAGTTACTTTTCCGCGATGGTGCCTTTTCTAAACGACGTACACGTAGGGCTTCAGGCTGTAGCTGAAGTAAGAAAAATTGGGAAAAAATTTGAGCATTATTTTTATGGTTGACACTTATTAAATTTTTTTAGGTCCCGGAACTGTTTAATTAATTAAATCGGGGTTCTTCGGTCCGTCATCATTTTGTTGTTCACATTTTGTTTTTCAACGCGCCATTTTTTCATGTGAATGTTTTGAATTTACCTAATAAATGGTTCATTAGAACGAAGCACTAAAATTGCAATGACAAACTTTTTTTTGTTAGCGGAAAATACTGTCCCTGAAAGCTGAATGACCGTAACCACATTTTTGTAAACAATCAGACATGTTCATTTGTAAATTTTTTAAACATTTCGTAAACACACGAACATTTTTTCAAATCGATTTTTGACGTCGAAATGACGTCAACAGAGTACGATTATAATATTTGTCACTGTGACGTCTTATTGTCGTGATATTGACGTCACTTAGTTTTCGTAATGCTAATGTTATCTTATTTAGACATCAATAAGACGTCTTATTGACGTCATTCACTGACAAATGGTGTTATCGGTCATTCTTAAAGACGTCATTTTGACTTCAGAAATATCGTAAAATCGAGTCGAAATGATATCAAAATGACGTCTTTAGGAATGATCGATAATGAAATTTGTCGGTGAATGACGTGAAGAAGACATCTTATTGACGTCTAAAAAAGATGACATTATCATTTCGGAATCGAGGTGACTTCAATAGGGCGACAATAAGACGTTTCCCACGAGCATAAGAAGTTGAGATTGTGATGTCACCTCAGTTTCGAAATACTAATGTCATTACTTTCAGACGTCAAATAAGACATCTTCTTAACGTCATCCACTGACAATTTGTGTTATCTGTAAAAGACGTCATCTTGACGTCAAAATGACGTCTTTAGAAATGACCGATGACAATTTGTCAGTGGATGACGTCAAGAACACGTCTTATTTTACGTCTGAAAAAAATGACATTAGTATATCGAAATTGAGATGACGTCAATATGACAACTTAAAGACGTCATACAATGACAAATATATCAATCATATCGGTCACAACCGTTTTTTATCTTATTTTTTAAAAAAGATGGCTTGGTTATACAGCAAGCCATTGGTGACATCGGAAAATATTACGTTTGTTCCTTCGACTGGTTGTTTTAATTTCCTGGCAATATTTCCCTTTTCAAAATGATGGCTTATTTGGTCTTCGGCGTCAATTTCTTAAAATACACCGATATTTTTTTTCTTTTTGAGCTACTAGTTCCTAAATAATGTAATGAGTAATCGTTCAACTCATTTTCTTTTTTTTTTATTTCGAAAAATGTGACGGAATTCGAACGTTAAAAAAAAATTATACTGGGATATGGAAGCATATCCCTACGTAGGACTACGTCTAGGGGTACTGTTTTAATATTATGGTAAATGATAAACAAAACAAACGGACATTAATAAAATCCATGGCAACCGCTTTTCACGTTGCCAACGGATTTAATCAATATTTTGTTTACCGATCAAATTTTTCGCAGTAACGGTTTTTTTTTTTCAAACGTTTTTTACGGATCTTTTTTTATTTAAATTAATAAAATGGGAATGGGTAGTGAATATTAAGGTAATTTTAGCGTTGTAAATGTTGTAGCGTTGAAAATATGATTCAAAAATCGATTTTCAATAAAATTTGTGACTAAAGACGTTTCACTTCAAAAATAGTCAACACCTCGGCACACTGTAAAAAATTATCTGTAAAATTGACATTTTTTTCCTGTTTAAAACGGTCCACCAATTTTCATATGTCAATTTAACATAATTCTGTGGATTTAACATTTATTTTCTGTCAAATTAACAGATCAATATGTCAAATTTAACAGAATATCGGTAACATACAAAATTGGTGGACCGTTTTTAACATACTAACAGATAATTTTTTACCGTGCAATTTTGGGGATTTGACCTGGCCCCAATTTTTTAGGTGCGAACCAACAAACAAATAAACAAATAAACAAACAAATAAACAAACAAATAAACGAACAGAAATCTCCAGGTTACGGGGTAACCCGGGGTAACCTTTTTTTATCAAAAAAATAATCCATAATTTCCGTTATTTAAAAAATTTAACGGATAATTTAGAAAAACTAATGATGAATTAAAGAAAAATTCACGAAAATTAACGAAAACTTTCTAAAAATTTACGAAAATTTTAAAAAATTAACGAAAAAAAAAAATGAAAAATTTAAAAGATTAACGAAAAATTCGAAATATTTACCAAAAATATTTGCGTTCCTTCAATATTTCATTTTTGGACATTAATAGTAAAAAGTTTCACTTTTTTCTCTCAAAAACATTTAAAGTCCCTTCTTTGCGACATGTAATTTCACAGATGTGTTAGTTTTGCAAAACTTGTCACTAGTGGGAACTTTTCGACTTAAATTTGTAGCTTTTATGTCCTAACGGTGAAATTTTCGAGCAAAATTGTCACTTTTGTAAAATTTCGGTCGAAAATTTTATTGTTTTACGAGCTCACCCTCGGCAAAAACCCATAACTTTTGACCTAACTTTCGATCTTTTCGTTAATTTTTTCAAAATTAACGAAAATAATGTAAAATTTTAAAATTATAAAATATATAAAGTTTTAACTTCGAAAATTTTAATTAAAATTTTGACAATTTTTTTTTTCTTTTTAAATCTCTGAAAAATTATTTTTGGGATTTGTTTTTCGAAGATCTGACTTGGCCCCAACACCTCGACAATTGCCGCTCTCGCTTCGCTCGAGCGGCAATTTTGTCTCGGTGTTATTTCGGTGTTAATTAAGAAAATTAATTAATTAGTCAAAAATTATATAAGTTAAAATGTTGACTAGGTCTGTATTTTGACCATAAATTTTTTAAAATTCTCCAAGTTAAAATTTTAATATTAAAATATTAATTATTTAATATTTTAATATTAAATAATTTTTTAGGTGCGAACCAACAAACAATAAACAAATAAACAAACAAATAAACAAACAATAAACAAACAAATAAACAAACAAATAAACAAACAAATAAACGAACAGAAATCTCCAGGTTACGGGGTATGACGTAGTCCTACGTCAAAAAACGTCATCAGGCACGGTCACATTCGAAATTGTCGACGGTCACATTTACGAAATTGTCGACGTCAAAATGACGTCGTTAAGAATGACCGATCAACAATTTGTTAATGATGTGACGTCAAGATGACATCTTATTGACGTCTAAAACGATGACATTATCATTTTGAAATCGAGGTGACGTCAATAGCACGAAATAAGGCGTTTCCCACGATCATAAGAAGTTGAAATATTCGACGTCTAAATGACGTCAACAGAGCATGATTGATAATATTTGACACTGTATGACAAATTTTATTAATTTTTATTAATTTTTTAAATAATTTTAATAATTAAATATTTTAATAATTTTAATAAATTTTAATAATCTTTAAGTTGTCATATTGACGTCACCTCAATTTCGAAATACTAATGTCATCTCTTTCAGACGTGAAGTTTGACGTCTTCTTGACGTTATCCACTGATAAATTGTGATATCTGTAAAAGACGTCCTCTTGACGTCGAAAATGACGTCTTTAAGAATGGCCGATAATATAATTTGTCAGTGGATGACGTCAAGAATATGTCTTGTTGACGTCTAAAAAAGATGTCATTATCATTTGAAAAGCGAGGTGTCGTCAATAGGACGAC
This sequence comes from Liposcelis bostrychophila, assembly GCA_037577465.1. NCBI lineage: Eukaryota > Metazoa > Arthropoda > Insecta > Psocodea > Liposcelididae > Liposcelis > Liposcelis bostrychophila. The sequence goes on from CM075207.1 coordinate 10,235,821, forward strand.
AATAAGACGTTCCCCACGAGCATAAGGAATTGAGTTTTTCGACGTCTAAATGACGTCAACAGAGCATGATTGATATTATTTGTCAATGTATGACGTCTTTCAGCTGTCATATTGACGTCACCTCCATTGCGAAATACTAATGTCATTTCTTTCAGACGTCAAATAAGACGTCTTCTTGACGTTATCAACTGACAAATGGTGTTATCGGTCACTCTTAAAGACGTCATTTTGACTTCGAAAATCTCGTAAAATCGTCCCGGAATGTGACCGTTTGTGTTCATTATTTTTAACTTACGTCAACAATAAGTTTATTATACTGTTGGGCAGAATAAATGCTTGAAATCTAAAAAAGTAAAACTGCGCTTTGGAAAATGAACCAATCCGCCCCAGTCACGAGAACAAAGCACAGCGGCTTGTTTGGAGTGTTCATTTTTAAAATGATTGAGAAATAAATTCGCAAAGCACCATTAATTAATTATTGATTAAACACTCCGTTTATACTTTTTTTTTCTCTCTCTAAAATTAGTATTTTATTTTAAGAGGAAAACTATCGCCTTTTATAATATTATAAAAGCCGAAATCTCTAAAGTCCTTAACTTTTATGGACAAACAAACAACATTGAGAGAAAAAATTTCGTCGGGTACTTGAGCCGAATGGAATCGAACCCACATCTACCGTTTGCCGGACGGGTGCTCTACCATTAAGCTACCGACCCGCACTCGACGAACTCTCTCTCAATGAGGGACTTAAATTGCAACACGAATCACAAAGCGCGGGAAAATCCAACTAGGCTCAGCCACTAAATGTTGGCGCGAATTGAGAATGGAAGCGGCAAGTCAAATTACGATAAAGGGAGTAACCCGAAATTTTAAGAGGAAAACTATCGCCTTTTATAATATTATAAAAGCCGAAATCTCTAAAGTCCTTAACTTTTATGGACAAACAAACAACATTGAGAGAAAAAATTTCGTCGGGTACTTGAGCCGAATGGGAATCGAACCCACATCTACCGTTTGCCGGACGGGTGCTCTACCATTAAGCTACCGACCCGCACTCGACGAACTCTCTCTCAATGAGGGACTTAAATTGCAACACGAATCACAAAGCGCGGGAAAATCCCGCGCTTTGTAATAAAATAGTATTTTATTACCGCAATTAAATGCACTTCTTTTTCTCTTGCTAACAAAAAAACAATGTTTGTTTTTCTTTTCACATGATTTTTGCATAAAATTTTGTAACGAGCATTTAAAAAAATGACAATTATTTCCTATTTTTTATTTGACGAGTTTTTTTTTCGTCCTGTTTATTTGCTTTTTGTTTTATTTACCTGCTGCGTTTTTTAAGCATTGGAACGTGTATATTGATAGTCGAACAAGTTAAAGGAAGCCCCCCCGCTAAAAACTCATGCAGGAAGAATTTTTATTAAAGGAAAAAAAAAATTGTATTTAAAGTTTGTTCAGTAAAATATTGTTATTAAAAAAATGTTATGAACCATTGAGATAGTCGAGTGTTGTTAAATTATTAAAAGTGTGGATATTAGTAAGAATAATAACGGGTGAATTTATGTAAAACGTGATCACTTATGATTTTTCGATGGCTACTTATCACCCATTTTTTTTTTAAATTTCAAAAGCCAAAAAAGGATAAATTAAAAAAAAATTATTATCTTTGAGTCTGATTCCTTCATTGTCCTCAATCGTTCTCAAACGGCCATTCCCAAGGGCTTAATGAGCTCTTCAAGGTTCCTTCTAAGTGCTTTACAAACTTTAGGCCATGAAACATTAACATGGAGTCATTATCGAAAATTAGCAACTTTGACTCTGTTTTTTTTTTTTTTTTTTTTTTTTTAATTCATTAATTTCGGTTATTGACGGACGCTGCCCCCGTTATTCTCTAAGGCAAATTTATGTATTTTGCTCCCCTTAAAAAAAAAAAAATTGATAACCCAACCAGAAATGTTGTTTTAAGGATTTGAAACCCACTCGCGTCGTCCAACACATACGTTTCGGAAAAAAAAAACACCGTTACAAAATGCTCACGAGAAAAACCGCACACTTTTCTCATCCATTATATATTCATTAAATATAAATTAATAAGATAAGCGTAATGAATTCACCAAAAATAACCGCATAATTAAAATGAGGAATTCCTTTTTTTTTTTTTTTTTTTTTTTTTGGTGTTGGGAGTATGCGGAATCCAGAGCAATTTCCCCCCCGTTATTTTTTTTTTTGATGATTTTTGTGACCTCGCGTCTGGATTGTTTTTGAAGAAAATCAATGACAGGTCACGGATTGGCACTCCCACAATTAGAAATACATGGGTGTGTGGTGTAGCCAAGTGAAAAGGATGTGGGGTAACAATTGAAACTGCTGAAGTTTGGCTTTGAAATTAATTAAGGGATATTTTTCGTGGTGGTAAACATGTGACTGCGCATAGAAATAAGGTCGAAATTTCAAAGTTTAAAAAAAAAAAAATTGTTTAGTCGGTCAAGTGGTCGTCTTATGGCTATCAGAGCAATTATTCGAGTAAGAGGAAAACTCATCATATGAAATTCCGTGAGAATAATCTTTCACCAGCTGTTTGCTTCGTAGTTGAGGACCGTTCTGTCAGGCATGGTTTTTATGTACTTCAATTTTTTTTTTTTTTTGACAGTTCAAACTGTTAATTTAGACGATGATGCGTTTGAGAAAATGTCACTAATTTCAAAACTCGTCCAGTTTGCCTTTATTTTTTTTGCCGAAGAGAGATGAGAAACATCTGAACTTTTTCCAGCTTGAGATTCGTTTTAATTTCTGGACGTTGAAAATAATTTAGTTTGTTTTTATTTTTTTGGTATTTTTTTAGTTGCTACCCAATGAAGATGGTGACGCGTCACATTTTGGTCTACAGACATGGTCATTTTCCGGGACTTTTTTTTTTCGAGATTTTCGATGTCAAAATGACGTCTTTAAGAATGACCCATAACACAATATGTTAGTGGATGACGTCAAAAAGACGTCTTATTGACGTCATCTTGATTTCGAAGTGCTAATGTCATTTCTTCTAGACGTCAATAAGACGTCTTCTTGGCCTCATCCACTGACAAATTTTTTTTATTTGTCATTCTTAAAGACGTCAAATTGACGTCATTTCGACTGCTCTGATATTTCTCAATAATCTGGATTTTCGAATTAGCCGAAAAATCTCCAGAATTTATTTCGAGAAAAATCTTGGAATTTCCAGTTCTGAAATTCTTGAGTAACTATAACCTCCCCGAAAAGAGGAGGCTATCCCTGACTTTGGCAGGGTGTCTCCGACCCTAACTGCTACTGTAACCTTTTGCCACTTGCATTTCTGAACAAGTTGGTGAAGGACTCGGTTCACCATTTTCCCCAAAATTGTTGCGCCAACTGTTTTATTAGAATTGATCTCCATTTTTTTTTCACTCCATTTTTTTTTTTTTTTTTTTTTTTTTTTTTCCCACACTTTTTTTAGTTCGGTTTTCGAGCTGGAGTAAAAAAATGAGCCGAAAATGATCACTTTTATCACTTCACGCGAATTTTTCGCCCTTTTTTTGGGCTCTAGCTCGAAAACCGGGTCAGGTAAATAAAAACGGAGTTCTGATTCGTCATCTGCGCAAGTTTCCGATAAGAAATGACTGTTTTTCAAGAAAAAAAAAGTTTATCGATTTTTTCCCTCGTATGGGAATTTCCCGACCCTGAAACGCAAGTCGGGGCGGTTTCCCTTCGAGTAAAAAATCTGAAAAAAAATTAAGGCTCATGTGCCACGGAAAGAACCGATTCCGGGGGTGCACTCATTCAAATTCGAAAATTTTTAAAATAAGGGACACCTTAAAACTCAGCTGCGGAAGCACAGAAGGGTCAAGTATCTTACGTTTTTTTATTGTTTGCTCCGGAACTGACATTTTTCGGTTCATTGTTTGTTCTGAAACAAAAGTTTAATAAATGAATTGCCTGTTCCGGAACAGACAATCAATAAAAAATTGTTCTGAAACAGGTAATTTATTTATTAAACGTTTGTTTCGGAACAAACATGGTCTGTTCTGGAACTGACGTTTTGGTTCATTGTTCGTTGCGGAACAAGCAGTCTGTTCCTGAACAAGCTGTGTCTGTTCCGGGACAAACAACTATTAATAAGTAAATTGCCTGTTCTGAGACAGACAATCAGTAAAACATGTTTTAAAACTGGTAATTTACTAATTAAACGTTTGTTCCGGAACAAACATTGTCTGCTTTGGAACTGACACTTTTTGGTTAATTGCTTGTTCCGGAACAATTCTTCGGAACAATTCTTTATTGATTGTCTGTTCCGGAACAGGCAATTTACTTATGAAACGTTGTTTGTTTCGAAAAAGACATTGTGTGTTTTGGAAACAGGCAATGAACCAAAACGTATCAGTTCCGGAACAGACAATATTTGTTCCAGTCTGGAACAAAAAATTAAAAAAGATTCTTGACTATTTAGGGTTTCCATACTCAGCCTATAAAGAGACTTCTACCGATATAGCAGAATTGAAATTCTAAAAAAAGTTGATTTTTGAACCTCCCAACCCCCTAACTGCCCGAGTCTATTTTTTTCATGTTCATAGTCTAACAACAACAGAACAGATCCAAATAATCATTTTATAACCCCCAAGACGTTTTGATCGTGATTAATGCATCGTACGTTTCTCGACGGCATTATAAAATTAGTTAACATTATTAGCAAAATCACAACTTCTTTTTTTCTTTTCTACAGAACAAAATTACATCAATTTTGTTTTTATCTACAATCGACAACAAACATGATTAAAAATTAATTCAATCAACGAAATCGCATGGCTTTTTATAAAATAATAAACCTTAATGGCTCAACTCGATTAATTTAATTAATCGCGATTTAGCCGCTTTTATTTTAAAAATTATTATCACTCAAAAGCGCATTAAAGATGTCTTTGGAAGATAAAAAGCGCCGTAGCCACATATCTCGGAGACGTGATATCTTTGATGCATTACGTTGTACTTTAACATAATTACAGTCAATTTATTATGTTTTTTTTTGAACCGTTAGCCGTTAAAAAAAAAAAGAGATTCTTATTTTTAGGAAAACCAGACGGTTTTCGAGACTAAAAAAAAACCTCACACGTAATGCAATCCGTCATTTTTATTATTCATTAGAACCGTCTTTTTTATTATTAATTTTATTTAAAAGTCCCGGAAAACGATTCATCATACTTGACTCCTAACATGAAACCGCGTCAAAAGACAATGAAATTAAGGTATTATCGTTCGAAAAAAAAAAAAAATCCCGTAACAAATAGCAGTAGGAAGAAGTTTTTTATGTCCGTCTGTCCATATTTGGTGAATCGAGTGTTTCAACTTAGGTGGAATGTTCTTAGATTGCAATAGGGCCTCCAAAGATTTTTTTTTTTTTTTTCAAATTCATATACAATTTTTTTTTCTATCTGAAGCACAAGTCAATAAATTCTTCTTAAAATTCATTTACCGATTCCAAAAAATTGACCGAATCTAATTTTATCATGATAAATCGCCCAAGCGGGGAATATTGATTATAATTCGTATGTGTGTGGCGTTTTTTTTTCCTCCGACACAAACAGCCCGAAACGACGAAAAATGCAGAGAAAAAAGTCTAGTATAAATATTTGACATTTATTCGGCATTAACTGGTAAATCGACATTTTCAATTTTTTTTTTTTTAATAGGTCCGGTATATTGACAATGTTGAAGATTGAAAGACGTCATTTTTGTTTTATTTGGAATAACTCTTCCTACAGGTTGTTAAAAAAAAATTTTTTTTTATAAGTATTTTTTTAATTTTTTTTATTTTTATTGTGGGTAGCACTCGAACTTGCTGAACCCGATAGAACCATGTCCAAGTTTTATTGGATTGAACAACTCATCTGTATACGAAACATGATTATAACGGCCGAATATTGAGCGTAGGTTTTTTTTTCTGCTTAGTAATTCTGTCGAGTCTGTTTTTTTTTTTCGACTCTTTATGAGGTGAATAATCGTTAAGGAGGTTTCGATTTAAAATTAATATAACAGTGCGAAAATTGGTTGTTGAAAGATATCTTGTCAGTTTGTTTTGTTAATAGTCAGGCCTATTGCTTTTTTTTTGTATGGGAAAAATCCGGTTTTTAATGAAATTTCTGCTGTGTAACGGGGTGTAACATCTCAGTATGTATATCAAAACATAATAGGCTTGAAACGTCGATTCTGAAAACTGTCAGATGGAAACGTAATAAATAGTGGCCATTTTGAGTTTTTTAAAATTTTACGTGTTGGTTGCGAAAGCTTTTTTTTTTTTTTTTTTTTTTTTTTTTTTTTTTTTTTTTTTGAGCTTCTAAGGAGATCTTTCAATTAGCACTGACGAAGTTGCTGCAAAATAACTGATACCCCCCCAAAAGCGAAACACAATTTTTTAACCCATTTTCCAGCAGCCATCTCAGTGGGCATTAGAATGCGAAAAGTGTATAAAATGTTTGCAAAATAAATGCAAAAAATTTGTATAAAAATTAAAAAATTTTATTATTTTTGTGTCATTTATACAAAAATTTGGACAAAATATGGAAGTTTATGAATTTATTATGAGCACCATTAGAATATGCATTAGGGTGTCCCTTATTTTGCGAATTTTCGAATTTGATGTCGGGCCGGGTGAAATCTTGTTCTCTATGGGGCCCTAATAAACCCTGAATTTTTTCAGATTTTTTACTGAACGGGAAGGCGTGCCGACTTGAGCTTTAAGTTCCAAAATTCCCATAAGAGAAAAAAGTCGACAATTTTTTTTTTTCGCGGAAAAACGTCTTTTCCTATCGGGAATTTTGCGTAGATCACGAATCTGAAGTCCGTTTTTCTATATCTGGTTTGGCTTTTGAGTTAGAGGGCAAAATATGAGCAAAACTTAGGGACTTAGTGCTTTTTGTCACTTAACCAGGTTTTCTTGCCACATTTTCTCCTTTAACTCAAAGGCCAAACCAGATATAAAAAAACGGGCTTCAGATTCGTGATCTACGCAAAATTCCCGATAGGAAACGACGTCTTTCCGCGAAAAAAAAATTGTCGACTTTTTTTCTCTTATGGGAATTTTGGAACTTAAAGCTCAAGTCGGCACGTCTTCCCGTTCAGTAAAAAATCTGAAAAAATCAAGGGTTTATTAGGGCCCCATAGAGAACGAGATTCCACCCGGCCCGACATCAAATTCGAAAATTCGCAAAATAAGGGACACCCTAATATGCATAATTTTAAAAAAAATTTGTGCATAATTTTTTAAGCATGAAAATCTGGATATGCATAATTTTTACATAATTTATGCATATAATTTTTTAAAATCATAAAGCAGGAATAAACTTTGCAAATGATATGCTTACTCAACTTTTTTCCCATTTTATGCATACTTATTTATGCATAATTATATTGGAGGGTGGAAAAAAATTTTCCCGGTAAAAAATTCAAGTTCTTTATACGTAATTTATACATTTTTTTTATGTATGTCAAATTTTTCGTATAATTTACACATGATTTTTCATATAATTTATGCATCTCTTTTTTGTACGGGTTTCCCATGTCCTGGCAAGAAAAATAATTTTTTTCAAATATTTTTTCTCCGTTTTTAAATTTTTAAAACCTTTACTTTATTTAAATATTTTTTTTTTATTGCGCTTATACATTTGTAGCGATAAGTGGGTGAGTATGATAAAATTTTATTGAGTAATCCTCCGCAAAATTTTGCGGTTCGAACAAAGTGATGTAACATAATGGCTTGGAAGTGTTTGCGGAGAACAAATGACGATGTCTCTATTGTTTTGGCTTCCTTTTAATTGAGAGCCAACGCTGCTTGTATATGTGGGAAAATAGAGGGCGAGAATAAGAAAAAAAAGAGAAAAAAAATTAAAAAAAAAAAAAACTAAGGGTTCGACCCAGGTGTTCTAAAAACACCTGATCACTAATGTGATCAGTCTGATATTAACTTTATGTAGCACTAACATCAAACCAATGTCAGATCGTTGACTTATATTAAACATATATCGGTCAAATATTCACTTAATATAATAATGACAGTTATAGATGTGTTAACTTGCAAAAAAAAAATTTGGATTTCACAAAATAGAATAATAACGGTCTGAAGTGAGCCTGATATTGCGGTAACATCACTAAGTTTTGTGAAGTTTCTTTGAAAAATTTTTTTAGAAGTTATACTTTACGTTTTTTGGATTTTTCGCACCTTATACCTGAAATGGGGACAAGAATATAGGCAAAATCGTAATCTACGATTCAAGAGCTTTGGCTGTTCTGCCCTTGGTTTTTTGAAATTTTTTGGTCTTCCGCTTGAAAAAGTGATAAGAATAAAACAGTCAAAAAAATTCTAAGTCCATCGTTTGTGGGCTTAAATAATCAAATTATCAACCATTTTTGTAACTTAAGGAGTGGTGAAGATGGTAAGGTGAAGGAGTTGTGACAATAAAAATCTAAACGGAGTGGGTTCTAGTCTCAGTGGCGACTTTTTTTTTTTAATTTTCAAAAAACTAATGTCACTCTAATATCATTATGATATAAACCTTTTTACAGTGCGAATTCTTTATTTTAAATCATTGTGATGTCTAATCAATAACATTGTATTATACCATTTATATCATATTAATATTGTCATGATAACACTTAAATCTTAGGCTGATATTTAATTTGAAAAGAACACCTGGGAATTCATTACCGAACATGTTGGAGGAGCACCCAACATGAAAGTTCAGGTCGCTTTACTTGTCTAGAGCTTTTTTGAGCATAATGGGACATGAACACGTTCCTAATATGTTTTTCAGATACATTCGTTAGTGAATTTGTGCCCTTAAGTGAGGAAGAAAGGGAAGAAAAATGATAGGACGATGAAAAATAAAGGGGGAAAATTTTTAGGCGGAAAAAAGTAACGTAGAAAATTCATGGTTTATAAGATATTTTTTATCCCGAAGGCGTAAAATAAACTTTTCGTCCCTCCGGACTGAAAAAATTATTTTTACCCTCTAAAGCCCACTTTTTACGTAATATGTAAAATATGTATGTGATATTCACATGAAAAAAACTTCATGGAGCCTCCTAGGAGGCACAATATCTTATTCGGGACAAAAAAGAAAAATTGGAAAAAGATTTTTTACAAGTCCCTTTTTTTCACTAAACATTTTTTTTTCACTAAATCTCTTTCAAAAATTCTCAAAAAACTCTATCCGAAATTCTCCTTCTTTTTAATTAAAACGAAGGCAAGTGGTAAAAATAAATTTTTGTACCTCTGAGCGAAAACGTCAAATTTCAAAGTCGTCTTGTTGTCGTTTCTTACAGAAAATAAAATAATTAGCGGCCATCTTGATTTTTTTTCAAGTTCCACATTTTGGCTCTAAGCTACAGATTTTCTCAAGCAATAAAAAATTTTAGATCACTCCTTAGTTTTTTTTCCCCATCTCAAATTGCTTACTCAAGGTCTGCGTGAAGTAAGAGTTTTTCCGCAATGCGAAGCCGCTAGGGGTTCTACTCGAGGATTTTCAACAAAAAATAAAAATCTCGAAGTTTTTTTTTTTTTTTTTTTTTAAATTAATTTTTGAGAATTGCGAATCTTGATCATTTCTAGTGCTAAAATCTCGAATCTCTCTCCAGAATGCTGCAAATTCTCAAGAAATAAACTCCGAGAAAATCTCGAAAATTCATAAGATTTTAGAAAAATTTATTAATCAATTCCAAAAAATTTAGTTTTTTTTTTATAAAATTTAATTATTTTTATTTCTTGAGAATTCTCGAAATTTTTCCAGAATTTGACTTCTTTTTCTCAGTTCTTGATAAAAAAAATAAAAAAATTTTTAAGAATTTCGAAATTTCGAGACTCTGGCGATTAAAAAGTCGAGATTCTGGAAAAGCCCAAATTTTCGAGAAAATAAAAACCCTAGAAATTTTTAAAAGGAAAAAAAAGGAACTCAAGTAAAAATTTTCTCTAAAATGAACAATGACAATTTTGAACGTGAGAGGCCAGATTTCATTCATTCATTCATTCATTGACCAAAAAAAAATTGCATTTTCGGGAAACGAATTCCCTTGAATATGCTAATTTTATCTGGAGCATAACAAGAAGAAACATCAAAAAACCGTCAAACTCGGACAAAAATCACGTAACAAAATACTGTTTTAGGCTTCTCACGTTTTTTTTTTTTTTTTTTTTTAATACTTTCATCTTCCAACACCGAAAATGTAAAAATAATTAATTTACTCCTTGTTTATTTCCATGTTTTCGCATAGAATTTTTTTTTTACTCCGCATCGTAGTAAAATTAATTAAGTCGTTATCGAAAATTATAATTAAATAAGGTGTTAGATGACGGTCCATTTCCTTCGATTTAATTCTCCTAAATCTTTTCCGAACCGAAACTTGTAATCAGTTTGTATCTTTAGGCCGTTGCATGATAATTGCGTTTATTTTAAAAATGTATATCATTTTCTCAAGGATGTGTGATGTAATAATTGTAACAAAAAAAAAAATTTTTTTTTTTTTTTTTAAGAAAAAGTAAATCGTAAAATAAAAAATTTGTTTAAAAATAAAATTGCAGCTTAGTAAAAAAATGCACGCTGTAACCCCCACGTACTTCGTATAATTTAGATAGCAATTATTATTTCATCAAAGCCTAAAATATATATTTCATGCAAAGACTGTAATAACGGGAGCTTGCAGTGTTAATTGCAGCGGATATTATTATGTACACTATTCATTTCGAGTGTATTATTCAAATTGAAAATTAAACATGTCTAATATAAGAGGAGAGAGAGAGATGAAAAAAAATATATCTAAAAGTTGAGGTTGATTGCACACTACCCGGGACCGATTTTTCGTTACGATCAAAAATTTACGGAAATTAAAAAAAAAAAAAAAAAAATTATTATGATAAATTATTTATTCATTTAGGCGTATATGTACGTGTATATTTTTTTTTTCTTCTTCCACTAATATTTAAAAACAAATTTCGGAGTGTTGATAGAATTAAAAAGTATTAAATTTTAATTTTCTTCCCCGAGGTGGTGCATTACATGCAATTTCGTTATGAAAAGCCCATTGCATTCATTAAATTCATGCGTATGTATTTTTTTAATCATTAATCTCATTACAGCCTTCAGGATAATTTTGATACATATAAGGATCGAGTGTGTTCTTTTTTCTTGTGTGAAATAAGTATGATTTCATTCGTGTTTGACCGAATCAAAAAAAAAAAAAATGTTTTAAAAATGAGTTGTAAAAATTTTGAAGTCACATGCCACGCACCAAAGCCATATTTTTAAAGACTTCAGTTGGGCACAGGGTTATCCTTCTATGCATAAATTATGTATAACAAACTTCAGTTTTTTACCGGGAATTTTTTTTTATCCTACAATTAAATTTCGCATAAAATGTGCAAAAAGTTGAATAACCATAATATTGGCAAATTGTCCTGCTTTATGATTTTAGAAAATATGCATAAATTATGCAAAAATTATACAAATCCAGATTTTTATGCTTAAAAAAACTATGTATAAATTTTATAATAATTATGCATATTTAAATTTTTAGTGTTTAAAAAAATAAGCATAAACTTTGCAAAAATTATGCGTGTCCAAATTTTTGTGTAAATGATACGAAAATAATACATTTTAAAAAGAATTTTTTTTGCAAAAAGTTTTGTACATTTTTTGCATCACCTTTTCGGTATGGGATGTATAAAAAAATTATAATTTTCACTGAGAAAAAAAAAAATCTTTGTTTATGTCTCAGACGTCCCTATAGCCCCAACGGCATGATGATGTTAACTTGCAGTAGTAGACCTAATAATTTTAAGTCTTAGGCGTCAGATTTAAGATCAAAGCTCGAAATTTTTAGGTTTATGACTGCAAATTAACATATCATGGCGTTGGGGCTATAGGGACATCTTAGACGTAAAAAATAAGGTTTTCCTTGAAGTTTTTTTTCTCTGTGTGTTATTATTGACTTCAGTAAGTTGAAGCTTGACCTATTAGTGTATTGTGGACCGCTGATTCCGAATCTGAAGTCGGAAGTTTGAAAACATTAAATTCCAAAATGGCGGAGGAATTTTATTATTAAAAATTCCATAATGCTTTTTTTTGTCCCACGTTGCATCATTCTGACCGTTTCTGGCCATTTTTCCTAATCCCTTTTTCCTAAATCCTTTTTCCTAAAAAAATAAATTCCTAATCCATTTTTCCTAAAAAAAATGAATTTCTTATCCGTTTTTCCTAAAAATTTTTTCCTTAACCATTTTTTTCCTAATTTTCAATTTTTCCAAAATTTTTTGATTCCTAAAATTTTCCTAATTTTTTAAATCCCTAAAGAGATTTTAAGAAATAATATTTTCTTCTTCTTCTTCTTCTGTTTCGGCATAATCAGGACATGACCCGGCGCCTACCTTTACCAAGTTCGGTTTCTGGTGTAAGGTTTAGGCGTTCCTACGTCATACCCCTTAATGTATCGAGTGACGAGCTCGAAGACGGGGCACTCATATCGCAAAGGTATTTTACGAATGAGCGGGACCTACATTATTTAGACAGGGAATCCGAACCCTGTGACACATCGTTCTTCTTCACATGATAGACAGATGAGTATCAGAGGTGAATGCTGGCGGAAAAAAATCCTGACTAAAATCAGGTTCGAACCAAGACTCCACACGATCATTCGTTTCGGAGTCAAGCACGCTCGCCACTCAGCCGACGTCGTGTCTTAATATTTTAGGAATCAAAAAATTTTGGAAAATTACAAATTTCGAGCAAGGTGCAGAATTAGAAAAACCGATTCCCCACCATTTTTCATAATCGATTTTTCCTAAAAAAAAAAAAAAAAAAAATTAATTCCTAATCCATTTTTCCTAAAAATTTTTTTCCTAATTTTTTAGTTTTCCTAAAATTTTTTGATTCCTAAAATAAAATTTCATAAAATGAATATTTTTCCAAATTTTTTAAATCCCTAAAGGGATTTTAAAAAATTTTATTTTCAGGAATCAACAAAATTTTGGAAAATTAAAAATTTCGAGCAAGGTACAGAATTGGAAAATCCGATTCCCTACCATTTTTCCTTTAAAAAAAAAAAAATCCTAATCCATTTTTCCTAAAACTTTTTTTCCTAACCAATTTTTTCCTAGTTTTTTAGTTTTCCTAAAATTTTTTGATTCCTAAAATAAAATTTTATAAAATGAATATATTTCCAAATTTTTTAAATCCCTAAAGGAATTTTAAGAAATTTTATTTTAGGAATCAAAAAATTTTAGGAAAATTAAACATTAGAAAGAAAAATAGTTAAGAAAACAATTTCAGGAACCAAAATTTGTAGAAAAAATGGATTAGGAATTTTTTTTTTTTATGAAAAATGGTTGGGAATCATTCTGACATGAAATTTGAAATCTGCGACGTCGAAGACAATGGGAAACTATTTTTCTGATTGCGATAAAAAAAACGATATTATGTATTGCAAACATGGTTGCCTATACTCAAAAACTGTAAACGCATAATATATATGTTTTAACGCAACTACGGCGACGGGGAATGGTTTTTTTCTTAAAAATATAAAAATTACTGAAATGATTTTCCATGAATTTCCCAGAATTCTGACGCACCAAGGTTAATATCTGCCTTGCACCTTTCGCATCGATAAAGTGTATTTTTTTTTAAATTTTAAACGGAGATAAATTTTTTTCACTCTTCGAGGAAATAGCTCGTCAAACACCCTTCCGCTATTTTACATAAATATTTGTAAATCTTGAACCAAGCCCATTTAATAATAAGCATAGCTGTGCACTTTTATTCAAAAAGAAATATATGATAACTGTACTTTAATTTTCTTCCTCTATTGTTTTAGACTTCCCCCGCTATGCACAAAATAAAAACTCGCTCTTCAGCTTCCGTTTATCTGAATGGGTTGCATTAGTGAATTTTTTTTTTCCTCTCTTTTTAACAAAACAAATCAAATCAAAGATCGGAATATTAATTCGGTTTCTTTTCTTTTTTTTAAATTCCAGACATGAATCGAGTCTGATATGTGATCGACATGAGTAATGGGTTAATATAAGTTATAGAACAATGAACTGGCTAGTGATTCATTTTTTTTTATTTGCTATAAAAATTTGCACATGGAGATAATTCTGAATTTAACTGAGTCTATATAAAGATCAACATTGTAGTAGGAAAGGGTTTTTCTTATCAGAATTTTCAGTCATTTTTTTTCTGCGAAAGTATTTTGCCAATAGAATAGAGGAAGGGGGTGTGCTTAATTGTCGAACCGGAAGTGCATCCACGTTTTTGAACTATTTGTTGTCAAAAACAAAAAAATTAAACATTATTGTCGCTCACCGACCTAGGGTAGGTCGCCTTATACTGGACTTTCATACCAGGAATGGACGCCCAGGAAAAAGTGCGTTATAAAATTTTATGACTCTAATAACGTTTTGGCCGATTATAAAATTTTATCACTATTTATAAATTTCTATAATTAAAATTTTTAACTGAGCAATATATTTATTTTATGCTTAAATTGCACTATATTTAGCATATGGGGACTTTATAGCCTCTTTTTTAAACATTTTTCCTGAGGAAAAAAAGGAAAAAAAAAATTACAATTTTTTGGAATAGAACGCGAGCCTTGTGGTCTAGTTACCAGCCTCCTTTATCCACTACACAGTAAAAAATTTTGTGTACTTTTAACATACTCGGTCTACATACTCTGTATGTTATCCCATTTTATGTAATTATTTTACACATTGTTTTGTCAATGTTAATAAGTATCAATGTGTCAAAAAAATAACAAATATAATATGTTAATTTGACACATTGCCGGTGTTAGAACTATTTCTAGTTCCACGATAAAAAAAAAAAATAAAAGGATTTTGCGGAAAAAAAAGAAAACAAATAAAAAAAATAGTATTGGCAAATTTAAATAAATCGTGATTTAAGTCATTGAAAGGATTAATTTTTCGAACAGATTAGCATCCTTCTGTTTTGTTGTGCAAGGATTCCGGATTCAGGATTGGATTCAGGCTCGGAATTCGCTTCTTTAAAAAATTATACAATAAATTGTATAATTTATTGTATAATTGTTCTTGTTCTTGTTTGGTTTGGTTTGGTTTTGAAATGCTTGATGTATAAGCCTGAAAAAAACAGTTCAAAAATACGGGAAAAATTTTCTTAAGAAAACGCCTAGATTAAAAATTTATGAATAGATAAATACGATAGTATGCAAATAATAACACATAAATTTTAGTAACTTTTTAACACATTTTCATTTTGTCAGAATTACAAATAAAAGTATGTGGACCATATTCTACACAGAAAGTGAGTTAAAAGTACACAAAATTTTTTACTGTGTACATCGCTTTTCAACAGATTTTAAAAGCGGCAATATGGTCCTTAAGTTGCCAATTATTTTGACTTATAATATTTTCCAGATTTTTTCCGAATTTTCGGTTTATTTCTTGTATTTTTAATTTGACAAAGGCTCAAAAACAAAGAAAAAAAACAGAAATAGAATAATTCGGGAAGCGTTAGAAGAAAATAAAAAAAACTCAGAAAAAAACTGAAAATAATGTGTTATAAAATTTTATAACGAATTATAAATAAATGTCTTTTTTGGCGGGTTATAAAATTTTATAACGAAGTTTCAGTTTTTAATAACTCAATTTTATAACAAATTTTCTTGGGCATCCAGTCAAAATTTAAAAAAAAAATGAAAAGGGAATTATTTGCATGATTGGATGTCGAGGTCTGGATTATCTTACGAACAAATAGAGATGACATTAAAACACTAAATGAAATAATGATGATAATGGCTATTAGCACCTTATTTGTGCAAAATGAACTTCAGAGCTCACGTGGTTGCATGGTACTTTTATTCATGTTAAGGCGTCACAAACATAAATAACGTCATGTTAGTCTGTTCCTTCCTTTTTTTTTAAAGACGTTTGTCAATACCCTTTATCCTCCTCCTCCTCAGTCTGCTATTCTGAAACAGGGTGTACTGGCACCTCAGAAAGTGACCTGTTTCCATTGTGCCTCAAGGGTTCGAAGCCTGCGCTGCCTAGCGCCGGCTCCAGTTTCAGCATTTTGGATATTTCGGCGCCGATGCCGGCTTCGGCCCAAACCGATTTTTACCTTCTTTTGACCACCGGCTACTGCGACATGTTTCATCGCAAAATTGAGCCCCGACAGTTTAATGTTCAGGCCTTGAACTTGAGCCTGGAAATCTCCTTCGAAACGATCGTTTTCGCTTTGACTATTTTCCTTTCATTCCTTTAACCTCATCATCAGAAAGCCAGTAAAACACTTAATAAATAGCACGGCAAACTTATAAATAAAATGTAAATTTAATGTAATTTTACATTTGAGTTCCATTATTAGGGTACGTCATTTCCGACAAAGTTTTTCCGATTTTGCTCCTCCATGGAAAATAGGTTCATTTTATGTTAAAACTGCGATATAAATTTTAAAATAATTTTTTTTTCACCGTTTAGGGGTTGCTCAAGGTCGATATAGGTTGCGGCGGTATGATTTATTTTAGGCAGGGCTGTATATTGGTAATACCTCACTAGTGAATATTGTATAACAAAGTACTCTACACTAGGGTTTTCGAGGTCGTAGAACACGAATTCACTATCCCGAATTTTTCCGATTTACCCCGTGACGTCATTAGCGTTTTATCGAGCCAATGCTTGGTTTTTCCTCGTAAAATGCGGCTTAATTTCGAATTTGGAGCCCTGATATTTTTTTTAAAAGTTGGTATCGCTCATACTTATGCTAAAATACCCGTAGAACACGAATTTCACACCATCCCGATTTTCCCCAATCAACCCCTGAGTAGGAATATAAGTGTAAATTTGATTTTTTGGGCCAAAAATGGATTTTTTTCTGCCAAAAAATAACAACAACGCCTCACCTGTTTGATTTAGAGGTCATGTTTAATGAAATTTTTACTCTGGTTACTCTAATTAATTATTATCTTTTGTGTTTCGAATCAATTTCCGAAATTTTTTGCCGTCGGAAAAAATTTGAAACTTCAAAAAAATTAAGGGTGGATTTTTTGACCGTAAAAAATTTCGGAAATTGATTCGAAACACAAAAGATAATAATTAATTAGAGTAACCAGAGTAAAAAAATTTCATTGAACATGACCTCTAAATCAAACAGGTGAGGCGTTGTTTTTTTTTGGCAGAAAAATCCATTTTGGCCCAAAAAATCAAATTTACACTTATATTCCTAATCAGGGGTTGATTGGGGAAAATCGGGATGGTGAAATTCGTGTTCTACGGGTATTTTAGCATAAGTATGAGCGATACCAACTTTTAAAAAAAATATCAGGGCTCCAAATTCGAAATTAAGCCGCATTTTACGAAAAAAACCAAGCATTGGCTCGATAAAAACGCTATGACGTCACAGGGGTAAATCGGAAAAATTCGGGATAGTGAAATTCGTGTTCTACGACCTCGAAAACCCTAGTGTAGAGTACTTTTGTTTATACCAATATTTTCACTAGTGAGGTATTACCAATATACAGCCCTGCCTAAAATAAATCATACCGCCGCAACCTATATCGACCTTGAGCAACCCCTAAACGGTGAAAAAAAAATTATTTTAAAATTTATATCGCAGTTTTAACATAAAATGAACCTATTTTCCATGGAGGAGCAAAATCGGAAAAACTTTGTCGGAAATGACGTACCCTATTCCATTATCCAAGAAATCATTTCACTCAAACAACACACGTGTTTAGCCAAAAGCCCTATGATAAAACCCCTATTGCCTCAAACTGTACGACTTAGCAGACGATATATCTCGTGTATCAACATAGGTAACAAGGCGTTATATAAAAAAAAAGGTTAAACAGACCTGTCTGTTTTGTCTGTCTTCGTTGTCAGTCTAAACCCTCCCTACCCCAACCCCTTCATTTTTCAATGCCTCTTTTTTTTTCAAAAAAAAAAAAAAAAAAAAAAAAAAAAATTGATAGAAAAAATTCGAGTTAAATAACAGAAACGTCTAATGCATTTTGCTTTATGGCCCCCCTTTGACTCTGGCAATTTCCAAATTGTTAATATTTTATACGGCCATAACCAACCTTTTACGATCCTGATCTTATAGGGGGGCCTACTCATCAGGAAATTCTTGCAACGAACTTCTAATATACACACACCACATAAAATTAAAATTACGAGCATTAAAAACGTAATTTACGATCGTTCCTTCCAATATCTTAAACATCAGCAAACTTAACATCCAATTTCCTTTTTAAAAAAAAATTCTTATTGAATTTAAATAAAATTCGAGAATGAAAAGAAATAACAGTCCAATAAAAAAAAAAAAATTAACTGAACTTTTAATAATTCATTTTTTTTTCTTAAAAGGCTTTTTTTTTTTTTTTTTTTTAACCTCTGAAGCGTATCTCCAAAGAACTCCAGAATTATATTCTCCCAAGAATCAAGGAAGTAAACTTGTACTAATTAGCAACAATGGCGCTTATAAAGCGTTAATTATTTATTTATTGCGAGAAAAATGTCACACAAGGACATGTCATTTTTATTCTGAGCATAAAAATAACATGGAAATGTGACAAAGGAAAATTGGATTTTAAACACCTTAAAGAAAAATTTTTAACATCTCCCTTAAAAATTTAACACAATAAAAGAAAAAAAAAGATGTACAAGGCCTTTTTAAGACTCCGTAATCTTGATCCGAAACGGAACAATGGGTTTTTATGCATTATAACATTTTTTTTTCGGGGGGGATTGATGTGGGCGGGCAGGTTTCCTTTGATAGTATAAACTTATTAAAAAAAATTCTTTGGCAGATCTAGATTTCCTTCAAAATTCAAGGATCTTTTATATGTAAATTAAAAAATTAAAAAAATCCGCCTTTAAATCTCAATAAAAAAAATTTTTTTTCAACCCCTTCCTTACCTTTCGCCGAACATAATCCAACGGAAATTATAGAAACTAATAATACATGACTCCATAAAAAAGTCCTATAACCCACCGAGGTGGGTGAAAAATTTAAGACACTCATAACCGGTTATTAAATTTTTTTCAGCACATTTACGTAAATTTTTTTTTGTTAAGTTGTATTATTTTGATAACCAAACGGGGGTTTGAGTTTGTGTTTGATTTCAAGGTACGAAGGTTCGAATGTATCGTACCGCAATCTACAAACCAACCGAGCACACTGACCAATCCTATTAAAAGACACTCGCTTATTGACTTGATTATCGGTCTTAAGTTAATGCACCTGGTTTGCTTTGTTTTAATGGGAGAATTGGTTTTTTTACGTTTCTCAGGTGGTATTGTTTATGTATGTTTGGATTTACCTCGGAATATAGTAAACCCGACTTTGGAATTAGTGTTTAGCTTATGACATAATCGTGATAGGATGAGACGAGCGAAGTTTCGTTGTTTTGAACCGTTTTATGCTAACTAGAGGCAGGTTGAGTGAAAAACGGATCGAAATGATCCCAGCGAAAAGTGTGATGTACTTTAATCGTCAAAAAGACGTCATCAAGCATGGTCGATTTCTGGGACGATTTTACGAGGCGAAATGACGTCGTTAAGAACGACCGATAATAAAATTTGTCACTGCTTAACAAAGCAGTGCTTCGAACTCTATGGCGTAAGAACGCGGAGGTATTCTCCCATTTCCTCTATCAACCCCCTGAGCTCCCCACATTCTATCAATATGTGTATCTCCCCATCCCGCTGCCCACACAGTGGGCACTTCCTTTTACGTCCTCCTTCTTTCCCTGCCATTTCCACCTCCTAGGCGAAATCAGGCAATAGCACTTCTCCGATTTCGGTTATTTAGTTTTAAATAAAAAGCTTGGCCTGCCTTCTTCCTTCCTAACCTCCCTCAGCCGTCTTAATGATCCTATGCCCTTAACCCCCTCCTCTAAGTCTCTACTCGTCATTGTCTTAATTTGGCTCTTGATCTATTCCTTCAACCCCCGCTTTGATCCTATTCTATTCGATACCTAAACCATGATTTTGCTGCCCCCTTCAGATGCGTTCGTGCGACTTCCAAAGCAATTTTATACTTCCATGCATTCGATATAGCCACTCCCTCAATTTCCCTTAACCACATGTCCGCCTTGGGGTCGTTCAAATATGACGTCATCATTTTTGGGGGGAGGGGGGGTCTTCAGAATGATGACGTCCGTGCTAAATGTCCATAAGAAAAGCCTCTTTTATGATGACGAGGGGGGAGGGGGGGTCCAAATATCCTCCAAAAATGATGACGTCATATTTGAATGGCCCCCTTCAGTATATCACTATTATCATCTAAATCCCTTTTTCTAATACGAAGTTCTTAGTAGCACTCGTCGTAGTTACTTCTGCCTTGTTCTAGACATCAGCGCATATATAGCCAATAAGCTAATGAGCATTTGATTCTGCCTAAATTAATTTTGTAACAGATCCCTGTCCGTTCCAACTCCAAGATCGTCACCCTGACCAACACCATTTCCAATTCCATCTCCATTACCAAACTCCACTTCAGTACCACCATCTGCATTACCGTCTTCCGACATATCGACCATACTACTTCAAACAAAATTAATGACGTTAAAAAAAAAAATTTCGGGCAAAATCCCACTTCTGAAAAAACTGTTATGGAGTTAAACCCAAATGTTTGTCAAAAACAAAAGATGACTCTCTAAACAAATACAAAAAAGGTGTAGAATATTCTCGAATAATGGAATATTTCTTTCATAGTTCTTCCATTCTGTCTTACCACCCCACCGCTACCTGCAGCCTCTCTATCTTTCCTATCCACTCTTCCTCTTTTCTTATCGAGGCATCCTCTAGGCATAACGTTTGTAGTTCTTTCTTTCCGCCATAAATTTTTAAACCCAAAATATAGGCCACTAGCATGCCTTCTACTTCTTTACTCAGTGGTACCTGGTCCAACTCCAGTAGGGTCCCGCATTCATCCCTACCCCTAGTATTTGTTTATAAATTCTTACTGCAAATCTATCCAGCTTTTTCACATCCTCCCTATACTTCTGCCCCATAAAGGAAGTTAGGCTTAACTATTATATTGAAGACAATTTTAATTAACGCTACCGGTAGATTTCTGAATCTAAGCAATGCTTTCTAACTACTGTCATGTTCTTCTTTGCCTTACTTAGAGCCTCCTCTATATGGCACTCCCAAGCGCTTAGCTGTTCCTTCATGTAACTCCCTTACTGCTTCTTCTCGTTTAATACTTGCCTTTGTCTTTGTCTTTCCTTTTTCTATCTTAAGGTTGACGCCTGGTGGAGTGTCCGACTTCGAACCGAATGATCGAAGAGTCGGTCTGGATCTGCATTTCTAGGATATGACTCGGATTTTTTCACTACCGTCCACCACTGAATACAACAAGTATACAAGTAAATGATAGACGTAAGTTCTTACACGGTTCGGACTCTGTCTAAATAAAGGAGGTCCCGCTCAGCCCAAGTAAGAAGACAGCATGAGGGAACCTGTCGTCAAATTGGCCATTTGACACATTTACAGGTTTAAGGCCTAGGAAATATCCTCACATTGTACACCCTCACTTCTGTAACCTACCCTGTTACCTACAATGTATGGTAAGGAAATCGGGTTCAGCTGTAGTAGTCACGTACTATACCCCATGATGATGATGATGATGATGATGATGATGATGATGATGAAGAATATCTCATGATGATGATGATGATGATGATGATGATGATGATGATGAAGAATATCTCATGATGATGATGATGATGATGATGAAGAATATCTTAAGGTTCAAAATCAACAATTCCAAGAAATCGCTGATTCCAGTTGATCCCAAATGCCTTTGCTCGCTTATCAAAACTTCTTTCCAGTTCTTTTTTTTCTTCTTTCTTTTTCGCCTAGTGCTCATTTTCAATGCGATTATAGTTGGGTAGATCCTACGCATATGATATTGGGAGTCTGTTCCCTGCTCGCGCCTGGTTATGTGCATCTCGTTAATAAGTTGAAGCACCCATACGTGCTTTCTACATAGCTCCAACCACCAATTTCATCTTGTTTGTTTAGTGATACCTGTTCTTTTTTAAAGGTGTATAAATGCATGGCGTATTTTTCGTGTGTGCGTATAAGTGTGTGTAGAATTTCATTGCACAACACTTCAACCGTTAAGGGAACACGGGGCGGCCTCCCCTTCTCCTTATCAACAAAAAAAAAAAAAAATTAAAATTTTTAATTTCGGTTACTAAATTTTTTTTTTATCCAGCTCTTCCTTTTTTTATTTACCATTTTCAGGTAGATTTCACAAAGGAAATAACGTTAGAGAAGCATTAAACTTGTAGAATTAAATTACTATTTCCAAGGATTTAAGGTTAAAAATCAACAACCATTCGAATGCATCATTATATGTTAGACCGTGAGTTACCTGAAACGTTATGTTTCCATTGTTTTTTTTTTTTTTCGAATATCTGAGGTAACTCTCAATTTACATGTGTGAAAAAATTTTACTTTTTCTTTATCTTTCACTTTAATTTTTAGGTATTTTTTTTCCTTTTATTTTTTTTTTCTTTTAAAGAAGGACTTCCATTGAATGATTCCCACACTCATAACAATTGTTTCGTTGCTGTTGAATTAATTCGACTTCCTGGTTCGTTACTTTTATATTATAAATCCCTCCGTTTACGTTCAATTAAAATTATTGCATGCAAGATTTTTTTTTTCTTTTTAAGGCCTATTTGAGAATTTTGACCTAATCCATTAAATCAATCCGTATTAAAACTAGTTCGTCTTATTAATAAACTTACGTAAAATCTAATAAAATTTTCATCCGATTAAGGGATTATGTAATTATTAAGAGTCGAAAAAAAACACCTTTGGGTGATCCGTTTTTTGACCTTATCAGATTCACGAATTCTCCTGAAGATCTATCTCATTTCCTAGACGGTCCAAAGGGCTTCCAGATAGCAAAGTCTATCCAATCCCGAGGACGTCCCTAGGACGTCATGAGGAGATTTATTGGATATTTATTGTCCTATGGACAATCCCGGATGTCAAATGGATTGAAAATGCTAACTGGGTTATTTTTCAGAAAAAAATTCTGGACTAGGTTCAGAGGTCAAGGGCGAGAGGGAAAGAAGCTTACCGGTTTGGTAAAAAAAAAAAAAAAAAATTCACAGTTAGTTCGTGGAGGAAAAAAAAACCGCGGTCTTTCAATGCTTGCCGATTTTTTTTTCTCTCGATTTGGCCCCTTGTAAAATTAAAAAAAAAGAACATGATTATTACTCCCCGCATGGTGTAATTACATAATTATAATGCAACGGTAATATGTTAATGACAAGAAACAAATCGGTAAGGAATAAAAATTCACACGGCTTGTTTTTAAGTATGGGATAAGTGATCACCTTCGGTTTTGAGGGAGTAGGCAACTTGTGATGCTTCCAAGTCAAGGAATAATCAAAGCAGACTGATGCAAGTGATGCAAGTGATGCTTAGTAGTGCTTGAGGTCTACACACACAAGGATTCAATGGAAATTCATTTCAAATTCGTTTTATAAAGGCTAGAAAAATTAAAATTAAAATTAAAATTATTGATTTATGGCAAATAAGGCCCTAGGTAAACAGGCACGGACTGGGGCGCCGAGCTACCGGGAGATTCCCGGTGCGCCTTCACAAAATGCAAAAAAGGCGCCTATACTTCAAAAAGTTAAAAAATGTCCAACACATTACTTTTACAAAAAAAAAAGAAAAAAAAAAAAAAAAAAAAAAAAGAAAAAGGACCAGAAAAGTAAACTGTTTTCTACCCGACTTCAAAATATTTTCAAGAATTTCATATTTGTTGGATTGCCATTAACCCCTGGTACTGAGAAGCAGAAGAAAGCAGGTAACAGTTCCCCGAATTCAAGGCTTGCTCTTTTTTTTTTTTTTTTTTTTTTCTTTATTGTAAAGAAGGAGAATTACTTTATAGCCTTTCGGTCTTCTCTGCCTTTACATTCATTTGATTGATTTTGAATCTCCGGATTTTGTCCTTTTCTTGGAATATTAGACCTATGGCAATTTTAATGAGGTCAGTACTCTCTCTAGGGTTTTGGGTTTTTCCCAATCATTCATTCCATGAAAGTACCTGCGACTTTTTCCGAAAAATACCCGAAAAATAAAAAAAAAAATCAGTTTTTAAACAAACGGGATTTTTTATGTCGCCATTTTTCCATTTTAAAAAATTTTGGTTACATCTCCTCCGAACAAGTTATTTGCCAGAATATACGCTAAATATAAATTCGATATTGAATACGGTTTTGTAAACGGGCACATCTGAAGTTGAAGGAACTACATCATATGTGCTGATTTTGGTATAAAATATCACTAATACGGGAAAGAATAGTGTTTTAATTCGTTCGGAGGAGAGGCGAGCTTGCAACACATGCAAAATGTAAGCAGTTTTAAACTCCGAAACAACTGACACCAAAATGTTATTATTTCCCTTATTTAGCGATGTAACGAAAATCAGCACAATTCGTTCAACTTCAGGTGTGCCCGTTTACAAAACCATATTCAATATTCTTAAAAATAACATGTTCGGAGGATACCTACAACAAAAATGGTGACATAAAAATCACATTTTGGTGTCAGTTGTTTCCGAGTTTAAAACTTGTTTGCTTACATTTTGCATGTGTTGCAAACTCGCCTCTCCTCCGAACGAATTAAAACGTCACTATTCTTTCCCGTATTAGTGATATTTTATACCAAAATCAGCACATATGATGTAGTTCCCTCAACTTCAGATGTCTACGATTAAGTCGAAAAATTAATGGGGGGGTGCCACAAGACAACAGGCGCCCTCTAAAAATTTTTCAGCTCGCGCCCTCAAAATTTCCCAGTCCGTGCCTGTAGGTAAACGTCTTAATGTGGTCCTCAACCTTCCCCCCCCCCCACTTCCCAAATGCACTAAATTAGATATTATGGTCAAGGGCGAGAGGACATAATTGTTATACCTATATAGATACCTATATACTATAGATACCTATAGTATATATATACCTATATAGATACCTATATACTATAGATACCTATATACTATAGATACCTATAGTATATATCTATATAGGTACCTATACCTATATAGATACCTATATAGTTACCTATATAGATACCTATAATTGTTTACTTCAGCTCCCTTTATTCAAATTTCTTAAGAAACCTTAGACTGGAACCGGAAAATTTTTGGCCTCCAAAGGGAGCGAAGCTAAATAATTTACTGGAAAAAGGACGGGGGTCCCTACTGCGAACTAACTGCTTTGGAGTAATCTATAAACTAATTGCATACGACATACTTACTACTTTCTTTTTTTAAAAATCTGATATCGGCATTTTCGGCAATACTTTTTTACAAAATCTCCTTTTTTCCTCGGTTGTTTCCCACAACCTTTGCAATTACAAAAGAAGAAAAAATAATAATTTCTTCGCTACTACAAGAGAAGAAAAAAAATTACTTTTAACCTATATTTATAAAAAGACTTACTTCCATCCCTCCTTCTTCCTCCTCGTATAGCAAGAGAAACATTCGGTGGCTCTATCGGCGGGTCTTACGCCGCACTTGGTACAACTAAAAAACATACGTACATTAGGGTGGCCGTTAATTTTGAACTTTATATTTTTGATCGTGCCACCCCCCCATTTTGTTCGAATATGTAATAGGTTTTTCCTGTAAAAATTTCAGGTCCATCGGTCAACGTTTAGGGGTCGCGCAAGAGCCCCAAAGTTTTCGAATTTTCCAAAATTTGCCAATAAACGCACCTTTTCAGCCAAACTATTCATGATACGAAAATTTCGTAATAGCGTTTTTTGTTCCTTATTAAATTCTCTAAAAATTTGTAATTTGAAGCTTTTTGATATTATCAACCGTTAAAAAGTTATAATGAAAAATGATAATTTTTAAGTATGCAACCTGCAGTACATCGCAACTTAAACTATCCAGCAAGAGCTGCTTATAATGCACAAAAGTTATTCTAATGGTAAACGAGGTTTAAAATTACATATTATTTTGGAAATATTGACAGCCAAATTTGAAACATGGCCAAATTTTGCCATTATTTGGCCAAGTTATTGTCAATATTTCCCACTGAAAGTGCGTGAACTAAGATTTTTTTAGATGCCATTCAGCTTACAAGGGGAGTTTTGCTCTTATTTGCTCCAGTTTAAACTTGTAGGTATCATGTTTACGAATTAGTTTTGAAGGTTATATTTGAAAAGTTGTTGGGGGGCCAACATCAGGACCAGATACTCATATATTTAAAAGTTTCAAAGAAGCATGGGATAAAATAAAGTAAAAAAACATTAAAACTGGGATTGCGATGCAGAAGTAGAAAAGGCAATTGAAAACTCTAAGGACGATTTAGTGATATTTTTGAAAAGAAGTCTTAAAAACAAATTTGCCAGGCATGATTACAAAGAGTTCTTACAACTGACTTTAATTTTTCGGATAAGGAGTAGGGTGGCGCTTAGAAAATTAGCTTTTGATTTCTGGTCGTGCCACCCTCTAATTTTGTTCCAGTATATGACAGATTTAATTAATTAAAATTTCAGCTCGATTGGTTATGTTTAAGGGGTCGCTCAAGGACTCCATATTTTCGCCATATAATTTACATTGGGCCAAGCACCACTAATCATGTTCTTGAAAAAAAAAACCAGAACATTGTGTTTTACGCATTTTGACCTTCTGAATTCAAATCTGCAACCGAAAAGTTTCTAGCTTTTGCCGTTTTCGACCTATTCAATGGCCAATTTGGGCTAAAAGTGCGTCTTAGCTACATATTAGCCATTAAATAAGTCGAAAACAGTACAGGCTATAAAAATTTTGATTGCAGATCTGAATTCTGTGGGTCGAAATATTTAAAATATAATGTGCTGGTTTATTTTGGAAAACGGGAAAAGCGTGATCTTGTTTAACGGAACTTGTCCCAATGTAAATTATATGGCGAAAATGGGGGGGTAGTTGAGCGATCCATAAACATGACCAATGGGGCTGAAATTTTAGTTTGTTCAATCTGTTAAATATTGGAACAAATTAGAGGATGGCACGACCGAAAATCAATAGCTAACTTTTTAAGCGTCGACCTAATAAGGAGTTAGATGATTTCGTTTTTCCGGAGTCTTTAAATCTTTTCAAAAAAATTAATTTAAAACTTGCATTTTTAAATCAGAATTCCGAAATTTGGTAAAATGACCCAAATTTTTTAGCCGCAAAAAGGTTTTTTGAAATTTAAGTGTAGTGAACGATTTGGCCGAGCGAGGAGTCAAACTCATTTCCCAGTACAACACGATATTGACAAAAAATGAGGATCAAAAACAATAATTTTAAAAATAGTGAAAGATTATCGCGAGTAATTCCCGAAGGTATCGAAAAATATTTTAGAAAAAAGCTTTCTTCAAAAATCTTTTTTTCCCTTTGTAACTTCAGCTGAATTACAATTTCAAATATTCAGATTATAATGTGTAGCGCGGGCTGGTCGAAATCGAAAAAGTTAATAATGTCAAAAAAGTGTCGTATTTATTATAACTTGGCCAAATTATGGCAAAATTTGGCCATGTTTCAAATTTGGTTTTCAATATTTCCAAAATAATATGTAATTTTAAACCTCGTTTATCATTAGAATAACTTTTGTGCATTATAAGCAGCTCTTGCTGGATAGTTTAAGTTGCGATGTACTGCAGG
The DNA here is from genome assembly GCA_037577465.1 of Liposcelis bostrychophila. NCBI lineage: Eukaryota > Metazoa > Arthropoda > Insecta > Psocodea > Liposcelididae > Liposcelis > Liposcelis bostrychophila. The sequence continues at coordinate 10,263,519 of CM075207.1, forward strand.
TTGCATACTTAAAAATTATCATTTTTTCATTATAACTTTTTAGCGGTTGATAATATCAAAAAGCTTCAAATTACAAATTTTTAGAGAATTTAATAAGGAACAAAAAAAGTTATTACGAAATTTTCGTATCATGAATAGTTTGGCTGAAAAGGTGCGTTTATTGGCAAATTTTGGAAAATTCGAAAACTTTGGGGCTCTTGCGCGACCCCTAAACGTTGACCGATGGACCTGAAATTTTTACAGGAAAAACCTATTACATATTCGAACAAAATGGGGGGGTGGCTCGGTAATAAATATTAAAAAAAATTTTAGCCCTATACTTAACGGCCACCCTAACGTACATTATTTATTTTTACGATTGTTTGCAATATAAATATTCTGAAAATGCTATACTTACGTTTGAATATGGTTTTCCATCGCGGTTTTTCATCAACAAAATAAAAAAAAAAATTATTTAAAAAAAAAAAAAAAAAAATCGTCCGCCAAATATTTTTTTTTTTTTAAACACGATTTTTGTCGCACAAAATTCAAATTTTCTCCCGAATGGATTTTAAGCAAGTATTTTTTTGTTTAAAAATAAAAATTGTACATTTCGAAGTTATTAATGATTAAGAATGACGAGAAAACAGAAAAGTCATCCCATGAATGAGTTTTGGGGTAAAGTGAAATATATAAGGACGAAAACCGCAAAAGACTCAGCCAAATCCAAAAAAATAATTTTTTAATTTTTCTTAAGGGGGTTAAACTTTGTGCCCATGCATGCGCATTGTGAGACTGGCATATATTAATCCTTTTTAATAGGATTAAATTAATATATATGCCAAATTAACGCCCATCGGCTCCCTCGAGTAGGACTATAATATGTGTCCTGTTTTAAGACATGTGAGCATGTTGGTTGATGATGTCTGAAACACCCAGCACAGACCTTTACTCCATCTCCACATACAGCGAAACATTTTTTGAAACGCTTGTGCGCACAGCCTTAAAATCGACTAACCGTAAAAGCGACGATATTTCAGGTACGCGCATGAGCAACTCAAAACCACTTGCGGGGGTGACTTGACTGGTCATGGATATTATACCCTATGAATATGAAGGAAATCCAAATCCGTTCTTCCAAATCCTCCAATTTTAGTCATTGTTCTATCATTCCAAGCCAAAAATTTTCCGGTTCCAGCCTAAGGTTTCTTAAGAAATTTGAATAAAGGGAGCTAAAGTAAACAATTGTACTACTAAAATTATTTAGTTTCGGTCCCTTTGGAGCCCAAAAAATTTTCCAAAAAATACTCGGTTTCGACTCAAAAAAAATGAGTGAAAAGTTTTTTAATAGGCAGAGTATCAACCCTAAATTTTTTTAGATTTTTCGAACGGCATCTTGAGGTGCGGCATTGGCCCTGAAATTTCCAGAAAGCCCGTACAAGGGCCAGAAAGGAACAAATTCATTTTTGTGTGTTATATGGGCTTTTTGAAAATTTCAGGGCCAATGCGACGCCTCAAGATGCCTTTCAATAAGTCGGAAAAAATTCAGGGTTGGTACTGGGTTATAAGGTAAAGCACTTGGGTTTTTCCTATGGCAAATTTATATAATAATAAAAAGCTATATTGACGTAAAATTTACAAAATTTTTTATCAGTGAGCTTGGTGGAGAATTAGGCATATAACAAAAAAAAACAGTAAAAAGGAAAAACAAAAAGAGTTAAGGTGGAATATCAGCCACTTGTGAGTCAAATCAGGTCCTTATAAAATAAAAATTAAATTTTCCCGTCAAGTAAATTTATCTTAGTTAAAAATTAATTTAAGACTTTTCCTTTTTTTTAATACGTAGAATAATTTATTTATTTATATTTATGTTTGCAATTTTTAGATATTAAGATGCTTTGTTTGTAAACTTTTTGCCATTTTCTTATTTTCCGTTTTGTTACCAACCTAAAACTTTTGAAAAGGATGCTCAACTGAGCATCTTATATCGAAAAATTGTAAACGTAAATAAAAAATAAATAAACGATACTACTTATTAAAAAAAAGGAAAAGTCTTAAATTAATTTTTAAATAAGATAAATTTACTTGACGGGAAAATTTAATTTTTATTTTACAAGGACCTGATTTGACTCACAAGTGGCTGATATTCCACCTTAACAAAAAAAATAAAAATAAAAATAAAATAAACGTAAAAAGATAAAATAACTACAAAACTACAAAACTGCCTCTCCCCCTTACCCCCCTATCTATTAGGGCTCTAGCCTTTCTTTAATGTTGTTTGTCAAAAATGACACGAAATCAGTGAGGATAATTTCAATTTATCATCCCCAGGAAGGAGATTCTTCTATTCAACTCACCAGCCACCTCGTTCGGCGAGAGTCTTGGTCCTTGCATTGCACCACCTGATTGCTTAAAGGTTCTAGTTCCTTTACCGGCCGGTTAGCCGGGCGGTGAAAATTTTTTAACGATAAAAAAAGTTTAATTTTTTTTTTTCGATTCGTTATTTTACACATAAAAATGAGATCGGATCGCACCGAAACTGTGCCAAAACGTTTTGTTATGTTTAAAAGGTAAAGATTCGTTCTTGAAACGTATGAAAAAGGCTTTGTGGTGCCTACATTTGATAATTTTTTTTAATGTTTTCGAAATAAAAAAATAACGCCATTTCTCTTTTTGTTGTTGAAATAGTTCGCGGTTTCCCCGCTAGAGCGCTGCACTAGTCTCTCGGAAATAAACATTTTTTTTTTTTTTTTTGCGAAAACAATTAAATATTATCAAATATAAGAACTATTAACTGTTCTTCGTGCATTTAAAATCATGGAAATTTAACTCTGAACATAACGAAACGTTTTGGGTACGGTTTCGGTGCAGTTAGACCCCGTTTTCATGTATAAAATATTGGATTTAAAAAAAAAATTTTTTAATATTTTTTTATCGTTAAAATGTGTACACCGGCCGGTTAGCCGGCCGGTTATGTAAACGAACTAGAACCTTAAGCGTTCATTGGCTTCTTTTAAAGATTTAACTTGAAGTTCCAATTCCTTCACTTTGTTTTGTAAACTATGAACGGTAGCTTCCAAATATGTCTCATGAACTTTCTGGAAATAAATTAAATGCAAAAAAATTATATAAAAAATGTATTATTTTTATACGAAAAATTAAACATGCACAATAAAATCCTAAATTATGTATCAAGAATTTCACTTTTTTTTCTTTCAATTTTTTTTCGTCAATCCTTAAGAGATTAACCAAAGCTGAATTGCTCAACTTGTTGCAGTGTTAGGAACATGTTACTCAGCATGTTGAAACGTATTAACATGTTGCGCAACACTGAAAAATGAAAAATAAAAAATTGTAAATGTTGCGCAACATGTATAATAATTGAACTAAATTTCAATTCGAATTGCGTCATTGATATATAAATTATGAACAGTTTATATATAATTGATGTATAATTTAAGTATATTCAATTCCTTTTATTATACATAAATTATATATAACTTATGTATATTTGCCTGGAAGAGATACAGGGTAAAAAAGGATTGTTTTTTTTTTTTTATAGATAACTTTCCCGGCCCCTATGAGTTGCACCTTGCAAGTTTCTAAAAAAAACCAATCCTTTTTTACCCTGTATCTCTTCCAGGCAAATATACATAAGTTATATATAATTTATGTATAATAAAAGGAATTGAATATACTTAAATTATACATAAATTATATATAAACTGTTCATAATTTATATATCAATGACGCAATTCGAATTGAAATTTAGTTCAATTATTATACATGTTGCGCAACATTTACAATTTTTTATTTTTCATTTTTCAGTGTTGCGCAACATGTTAATACGTTTCAACATGCTGAGTAACATGTTCCTAACACTGCAACAAGTTGAGAAATTCAGCTTTGGTTAATCTCTTAAGGATTGACGTCATCTTTTTCGCTGGGCGCTTTCTTTCAAAGTCCAGTATTTTTAAATCTATGCCTGCGAAAAGAACAAAAAATTGGATTTTTCTTTCTTATAAAATTTTGCATAACCAGCAGAAAGATCAGAACTGTTTTTAAACTAAGATGAGAAGAGTCTCGGAGTTTGCTGTGCTCAATTATTAAAGATAATGGTAGTTGATGATCCCCAAAGGAACTAAAAGCGCGAGATGATTGCATTAATTCCGAAAGTTTATTTCCTCGTTATAACTGCTTCGTTTTGCTTTACTCTCAGCTACCTCTGAGCTCTTTCGCCTTTTGGTTAATCATAACTTATTATATATACCTTTTTCAAGCCCGGATTACTTTGTTTAAAACTAATTTTTTAAATTTATATCAAGAATTTCATTTATTTTAAAGCCAAGAGATGGGGAAATAAAGCTTTTTGGTTTACGGCGGGTAGCGTCGGAAGACGTGAGAAATTGAATCGTGAGGCGTATAAAATAAAAGAAATTCGTTTTGAGAAAAAAAAAAAAAAAACATGAAGCGAAAGGGAAGTGAAATACACTAGATTTCTTGAGGCCGATGGTGGATTTGAACAATTGTAAAGTCGCCACAAAACATGTAATGCCGTGAAGTGGGACTTTCAAAAAATGTTTTAATTTTCTAAACCTATTGCCCAATCTTCTCTACGGAAATTTTTAAATTTGAACATGGCACTATGCGGAAAAGTTGTGACTTAGGGTCAATAGAACCCTCGAATTTCTTCAAATTTTTTGGCCAGCACTTTCGGCCATCTCAACTGGCTTTACATTTTACATGTTAAAGGATAGGTGATTTTGGGAATTTTTGAAAATCTTGTTAAAAAATTGTATAGAAACCTCAATTACTACAAAAGTATATCTGTGCGGCGTTTTTGAGGTAGACAAATCTGAATATGACCGAATTTATTTTTTTTTTAGGGATTTGGCAAATTCGGCCAAACCTCATTTCAATTTTGTAGCTTAAAAAATTATTTTCCATTATATTCTACCGCTATTTGAAAGTTAGTTCTATTTCGTTTACTTTCTTAAATCTAAAACGTAATTTTAAGTCCTCAAATGAAGAAAAGATATCCATTCACAACATGAAGAAAGAGGAGTTTATAATTCAAATTCGACGTTTGGGGCCAAAAAATTTATAAAATCATGTTTTTTTTATTTTGCCAAATCCCTATAGAAAAATATTCATATTCGGATTTATCGGTTTCAAAAACGCCAGACAGATATACTTTTACGGTTATTGAGGTTTCTAGACGATTTTTTAACAAGATTTGCGCAGTACATGATTCGGATAGCCTGATTCTTTTTTCACTTACAAAGTTCCCTGATATGGAATTTCTTTCGTTTTGCGTCGATATGGGCCTGATTGTGTTTAAGCCCGATTTGAAATTCCGTAAATTAGGACTTAATTGATCTTTTGCTTCGTATACACAATTATTTATTATTTTAAGGATTTAAAATAAAACTTTTCATTATAGTTGTGGATTTCAGTAAATTTTTAATTAAAAAATTGAATTGAAAAATTAGAGCCGTATTTTGGTGCGAAAGAGTTCATTTCCCATCGGCATCGGTAAATGACGTCAATAATAGTGTTGATTATTTTTATGAAATTTTTTTTAAAACTTTAGATAAATTCGTTCCAAAGCAACTTCATCCTAAAAAAATTAAATATCCACCGTGGTTTGATTCTTCTTTAATTGCTGAGTTGAAAAAGAAGCGGAAATTTGAGAAAAAGAGATATAATAGTGAATCTAACAATCGTGTTTTCCTTGATTTACGAAAAGAATTTAAAATTAAGATTCAAAATGCGCTTAAGAATTATAACTTAGAACTTGAAAAAAAATTTCGCTTTGATTCTAAAACCTTTTTTAAGTTTTTAAATAGTAAAAAATTAAAAAGAACTGGCTCTTCTCTTATTTACGAGGGTCGCAGAATTTATGACAATAAAACAATTGCTGATTTACTTGCGGATGTCTTTTCGCAGTCCTACTCTAAGGAATCTTCTACTTACAAGCCGTCATTAGCTTGTGCAGGACCTGTGCGTGATAATGTCTCTAACTTGCTTATTCTCGATGATATTACTGAATCTGATCTTTTTGAAGGTATTAAACGTTTGAAACCCACTAGGGGAGCTGGACCTGATGGCATTCCTCCTTATTTAATAAAAGGTCTATTCGAAGTAATTTCCACTCCTTTATTATACTTATTTAATCTATCACTTCATCATTCAGTTTACCCAAAACGTTGGAAAGACGCGACAGTTATACCTATTCCGAAATCGGGGTCCAACGGTGAATTGAATTTACAGCGTCCAATTCCCTACAAAACGCATTTGCTAAACTTTTTGACACTGTCATCCATAAACCAGTTCAAAACCATTTCAATACTTTAATGATAGAGGAGCAACATGGTTTTGTTCCTCATCGGTCTACTGTGACTAATTTACTATGTTTTACTCAAGAGGTTTCACATTTCCTGGATCTCGGGGCTGAAGTGCACTGTATCTTTACTGATTTCGAGAAAGCCTTTGATAGGGTCGATCATGACCTTTTGCTGGCTAAGCTTTGGTCGTATGGCTTCTCTCGAAGTCTTATAGACTTCTTTGCCTCATATTTGTCTGACAGGCGCCAACAAGTTTCCTACTTCGGTTCTACCTCTTCTCCTTACCTTGCTACCTCTGGTGTGCCTCAAGGAGGTGTTCTGGGACCAGTTTTGTTTCTATTCTTTATTAATGATATCACAAATGTTCTCCAGCATTCAAAATGTCTCCTTTATGCTGATGACTTAAAGATTTTTAGGCTAATTACTGCGTTGGTTCATTGCACCCTATTACAACAGGATCTTGTCCGGTTAATCCAGTGGAGCCTAGTGAATAAACTTTTTTTTAATTTTAGGAAATGCAAATCGCTAAATTTTTCACGAAAAAAGACACCAATAACCTATCAATATCAGATGAACGGTAATCCACTTGAAAATGTCACCTCTTTCAAAGACCTGGGCTTACTTCTTGACCAAGGTTTAGTGTTTGACAAACATATTAATTCTATTGTTCAAAGTTCCTATCAGCTATTAGGATTTCTTAAACGTAATACGAAGCACTTCAATTATAACACCATTGAAATTTTGTTTAATAGCTACGTTCGACCTAAACTTGAATATGCTTCTGTGGTCTGGTCTCAGTCTACTGCTGATTCTCGTAGAAGTATCGATTCTGTGCAGCATAGGTTTCTACGTTATCTTTCTTTTAAAAAACATAAAATTTTTCCACCTATCACAACGAGAACTTCTGAATTTTTATCTGAATTTAACATAACTCGCTTAAGTGATAGACGTCAGATAGCACAGATTATTTTTATTCAAAAACTTGTCTCAGGTCTGATTGATTGCCCTAAATTGTTAGAACTCTTAAATTTTAATGTACCAATGTTAAGGTTTCGCAATGGTACCACGAGACCCCCATTTTTTATACCAGTTGCTAGAACTTTTCATCACTGGCACTCTCCTATTTTTTCTGCCTTGGCGTCATGGAATGAGAAGTCCTCATCTCTTGATTTGGACTTCAATCTTCCATCAAGAAAGCTCAAAAAAATGATGCTCAAGTTCTTTCATGATTCGTATAAAGAGGCTATATCGTTCGCTGACCCCAGTTAATAGTTAATTGTTAGTTATAATTAATCACAGTTTTTTTTTTTTTTTTTTTTTTTTTTTTTTTTTTCTTTTTGTTTATCTTGTAATTAAGAAATTATAGTGAATTATGTATAGTGAATAAGAAAGCGATTGTAAATTGATGTAAAAAAAAAGATCAATATAAATTAAATTAAATTAAATTAAATTAAATTAATCCCAATATGGGATCTTCGTTTTCATCTTGTTCTTCGTCCAGTACAGGCACATATCTAACGAAAACCTGATAATTTTTGCCGCTGGAACGGTAGCGTGAAGCTATTTTTAGTCTTATAAAGCCATTCTCGTTCAAATTGTGATCGACGAAGAGCTCTTGATCGTTTTCGTCTGCGTTTGCCGACATTTGCCTTTGAACCGTATCCTGGTGATAACGGTAAATTACAAGTCCCAAAAAATTTTGAAATAAAATATTCGTAGTTCAACATTGGGAAATCTGAAAAGTGCCTGTGATTTAATCTAACCCATTGTGCAGGTCTTCTTGTCAAGTTTTCTCTTTCGACTCTTTCCTTGACAAAGTTGTATTCCTGTGCTCGTTCCTTCATTTGTCTGGCCATTTCAGCAGACGAGCCGGCAATGAACAGTCGCCTATAATATTTATTCAAAATTGTAGGGATGCACGATGAGACTTTCGAGAAGCGTCCGAGAAATTGGCTCAAATTTTGTTTCCCGACAAGTTTTGCACCAAGGAGTCCAAAATTCAAATTTCTCGTATTATTTCTCGTACGAGAAATCCCACGAGAAATCTCATGAGAACGGGATTTCTCGTTCATTGTTTTAAAACCTTGCAGCTTGACCAGTCAAAAACCAAATTTTTGCCATTTCTCGAAAAATGTCTCGTCTCATTCTCTCACGAGATTCTCGTCTCGTCGTGCATCCCTACAAAGTTGCTCCTGCGATCCGATAAAAATCTTTGAGGTTTTTCACGTGAGACGAATTCTATGATCCAAGAACTTAAACACGTCCCTCAAATGCCCATGTATTACTTCAATGGTCCATCGATTAACTGAAACTAATTTCGCATAGTTTGCTTCATCGGTTTCGAAATGCTTTCGTCCTTCTAAACATGGGGGCATTTCAACCTGCATTCCCATAACATAAAGTATCGGCAATATATCCTTGTAAGCTCGGTCGACGATAGCAATATCCTTTTTCCTAAACGATCTCAACATTTCTTCCATATTTTTCTCCAATTCTTTCAATAAAATAGCAGAATCATTATTTTTTTGAGTCTGAAAAGTAAGGATCTTGTATGGACAAAATGTATCCGTCGGTTGCAGTTATCGTGGTGGGTTTCAGCAGATATCGCATTTTATAGGAGCAATAGGACTGCCTCTGAGCTTGAAAATTCGAACTTTTATGTATAAAAGCATAAGTAGTATCGATGCAGACTATAGCCTTTAGAATTATATAGCTCTTGATTATATAGCTCATTGGCAAAAGGTGGAGCGTGACGTTCGATGAATTCTTGCCTTGTTATTGCATTGAAACCGATGTTTTCTGGAACGAACTTAGCCATCAAAGATTTCCTAACAATGGCGACTTTTAGGCTAACGTTCTGCCTTGTAGAGTACCGAAATATTACTTTTGAAAACTCGTCTGCATTTCCTTGTCTCATTTTACATAAAATCATTATAAGGTACTTTTTTTCTACGATTCTGAATTGATTTGGTTTGGAATCGGGAACGGGATCACATTTACTAAAAATTTCTCTAAATTGGGCCTTAGTTACCGACGTCAAAGTTCTAAAATCTTCGTCCTCAATAGGGATGCACGATGAGACTTTCGAGAAGTGCCCGAGAAATTGGCTTAAATTTCGTTTCCCGGCAAGTTTTGCACCAAGGAGTCCAAAATTCAAATTTCTCGTATTATTTCTCGTACGAGAAATCCCACGAGAAATCTCATGAGAAGGGAATTTCTCGTTCATTGTTTTAAAACCTTGCAGCTTGACCAGTCAGAAACCAAATTTTTGCCATTTCTCGAAAAATGTCTCGTCTCATTCTCTCATGAGATTCCCGTCTCGTCGTGCATCCCTAGTCCTCAAAATTTTCCTCGTCATCAAATTCGTTTTCCATAAAAGAGGTATGTAAGGCGTCAATAAATGCGGATTGTTCCCTTCCGTTCATTACATATGGTCTATGAATATATTTCAAATTGTCCAATGAATTTTTTTGTATGAAGCTCCGACTGTCAATGTGACGTCTACAAGATTTTGTTCCTTTGGGGACATATGTACGTTTCCATTGCAAAATTCTTATTCTGGCTTCCAGTGATAGATCTTGCAAATCGTCAGCACCAGAGCAGACGAGGCATGTCCTGCAATCTTGTTGGTGCAATACGTTAATTTTGAAGCAATCTCGATCTGCCGCGATCATATCGATTTCTTGCATCACTGATTCATTGCAGCGCCTGCAGAGCCTAGTATTTTCTGTCACCTCTTGCGGAGGAAACTGAAGTTGCCTTCGTCTTTTTATTGCAATTCTGATCCTTTCCCGATCGGTTAAAAAAGGCATAAAATTATTAGCTTTGTAAATGTAAAGTCCTAATGTACCGGTATTGACATCGGCACCATATTCGGTACTCGAAAAAAAAAAAAAAAAAAAAAAAAAAAAAAATGATGATGAAAAATGAAAACTTTTTGTAAACTTCGTCCTGCGGCTCATTCGGATTCTTAAAATTCTAAATTGTAACGAAACGAAAAGAATTTAATTTTCATTTTCCCATGGAAAATTACGATTTCGGTGTTTATCCGTTAATAAAAGAAAACGTTTTATATACAAAAGGTAGGATCATTTATATTAAATAAAAGGGGATGTTGTGAGTTTCGAGTAAATAAAATGTAATACTAGCTATTTAGAAGTGAAATAAATTATCAATAATTGATGAGAGGGCGCAGATGCAGTGTCTTAACACGTCTTGGCCCCCTTTCATCCTACCCGGTCTCCCTAGGGATCTCCTAACTCCATTAATACTTGTAAATTGACTCAAGAAATTCATTAATCACACCATTTATATATCAATAATGTTGTGTCATTTCGTTCTCTCTTTTTAACGCTTTTTTTTTTTTTTTTTTTTAGTCGAATAAAAAAAAAATTATCTCGGCACAAGTCGTGAGTATTAAACTTAATTATTTTTTTTATTTTTCTCCTTCGTATTATTTTCGAAAGGTACAACGTTATGAACGAAATATACGAAGAATAAAACAAACGAAAGTTTATAAAAATTTAACTGGAAAAAAAAAAGAAAAAAAAAATGCTGAGAAAAACATACAGTATACTTTTTGAGGACTTGAAAATGATGTGACACAAATCCCAAAGAAATAAAAAAAAAAAAAAGAAAAAAAAAAGGAAAATTAAAAAATGAATATTGTAAAAGCAGCATACAATCAGCCGATTCTCTTTTCCAATTGGATACTGTATTTTTTAAAACGAAATCTCAGCCTCCCCATCCCTAAGGAGCCATCTTAATATCGATTCTTGCTTGTTTCCTCTCTTCTCTTTTCCTATTGGTTCGTTTCCTCATGAAAATTTTCTTGCCGTTATACGGTGCGGCGTTTTTCAAGTTTCCAAGCCTTTCATCGTGAATAATCGACTTTTCAGGATTGATCGCACCTTTGAGTATATGCTTTTTTCTTTTTTCTCTTTCTTTTTCGGGGAAAAAATAAAAGCAACGCAAGAAGGATTTTTTTCAAAAAAAAAAAAAAAAAAAAAAAGAGAATATCTCGATATTTATAATCATTGTCAAATAACCATGGCGTAATGCATGAGTTTTGCGATTTGACTAATTTTCGGGTTTTTCTTAAATCGGGTTCTTTTCCCTCCAAAAAATTGAACTTGTGTATATCCCCTTTAAAATTAAAATAATTGGTCCATTGTACCCGCCCTCTTAGGTTTAATTTCCCGTCAATGTTTGTACGCGAGTATAGCGACTCCTTGCTTGATGACGCGTTTAAAACATCGACTGGAAAGTTCATTTTCCTCCCTAAGTTAACAATATACAATTAAATTACTTTTTTTCTATTTTTTAATTAAAAAAAAAAATCGTTGCCTGATGACAAAGGTAATGACACCAATAATGGATCCCATTAATATTCATCTATTTTATATACCCAACTATTCATACTTCTTATTGGTCATCACCTCATTCCTCTTTTTCTTAAATAAAACTGTTATTTTTGAATTTATTTTCGATCCTAATTGATAATCTTTATTGCATTTTTAACGGGATATGGATCTTTTTATAAGCAAATCACGATTAAAAGTTCGTGAACTTAATAAGCTAAACATAGGAAATCAGTTGAAAAGTTAAATCGAAGTGGCGAAAGATGGAATTGAACCATCGACCTTTCGTTTTCATGACGACTGCTCTACCACTAAGCTACTTCGACAATCGATTCAACTATCAACTGATATGGTACTTGAATGATAAAGCACGCAGTATATGGAATTAAGATGTTAACAGAGGAATTTTTTACTTATCCATTTCAGTCGGCCGTAAATCTAGGCTATCATGAAACTATTGATATTTCATGATAGCCTAGATTTACGGCCGACTGAAATGGATAAGTAAAAAATTCCTCTGTTAACATCTTAATTCCATATACTGCGTGCTTTATCATTCAAGTACCATATCAGTTGATAGTTGAATCGATTGTCGAAGTAGCTTAGTGGTAGAGCAGTCGTCATGAAAACGAAAGGTCGATGGTTCAATTCCATCTTTCGCCACTTCGATTTAACTTTTCAACTGATTTCCTATGTTTAGCTTATTAAGTTCACGAACTTTTAATCGTGATTTGCTTATAAAAAGATCCATATCCCGTTAAAAATGCAATAAAACTGTTATTGTTCACATCTTTTGACAAGTCGTACCCAAGAAATCCATCGTCGAGATGAAAGAGATCCGTTTTAAAAATGTACGGTTCAAGTACTGTTCTGATTTTCTTAAAAGCTTTATCAGCATCCTATCTATCTGCTGTCGAATCTCTTCTATTTGCTGTCTGCATAAAAAATAACCTGATTAAATTTAATGCTGAATGTTCATGATAAATTTATGAATAGGAACTGAAAAGTAATAGTATATTGTTAACCTAGGAAGGAAATGAACTTTCCCGTCAATGTTTTAAACGCGAGTATAGCGACGCCTTACTTGATGACGCGTTTAAAACATCGACGGGAAAGTTCATTTTCCTCCCTAGGTTAGCAATATACTATTAAATTACTTTTTTTTTATTTTTTTAATTTGAAAAAAAACCGTTGCCTGATGACACCAATAATGGATCAGTATTATGTGCCCATTAATATTCATATATTTTATATACACAACTATTCATACTTCCTCATTCGATGTTTTTTTTACCAGCTCCGACTCTTGATTTTACTCCTTTTCTTTGATTTGTTACTCATCCTCAGCAGAGAAAGTTATATAAAAATCATGAAAAAATTTTATGCATAAAAATTGTATGTATTATTTTTGTATTATTTATACAAACATTTTGTTTGACATGCTTAATTTTAAAAGAAAAAGAGATGCTTAAATTATATAAAAACTATCTATAAATTATAAAGAAAATTGGACGTATAAATTTTTTTTTCATCCTACAACATAATCATACATAAATAAATATGCATAAAATGGGAAAAAAACTTCAATAATCATAATCTTGGCATATTGCCCTGTTTTATGATTTCAGAAAACTATATGCAAAAATTAAACGTGCCCAGATTTTCGTGCTTCAAAAAATTATGCATATTTAAATTTTGTTGGTTAAAAAAGTATGCATAAACTTTGCTAAAATTATGCATATTTAAATTTTTGTATAAAGATACATGCATTTTTTATATACAATTTTTGCATTTATTTTGCAAACATAATAAATTATGCAGTTGATTTTTCTGAAAGAGCAATTAAAGTTAAACTAATTCAAATAAATTAAATTAAATTAGCTTTAAAATAAATTACTGTAATTAAAATTAACTACCCCAGTTTGAATCTATTAAAATTACGCTACAAACTATGAACCACGAAATGAAAAAACAGTATTAATATAATTTTTTACAAATTTAAGTTAAGAAATTAATTTTAAGAAAATAAAATACAAACTACAAAGTACGTACTTTGTCATTGTTATACTTTGTAGGTTGTAGTTTTTATTTTCCCATTTCTTTTTTATTATTATTATTTTTTATTTTAATTTAAAAATTTTTTTTAGTATTGCTTTTTTATTTCGTAGTTCGTAGTCTTGTAGCGCAATATTAACAGATTCAAACTAGGATAGCATTTAAAATTATATTTAAAATTAGTTTTAAAATGAATCGGGAATGATGGAAAAATAAATGAATTAATTTCCTTCCGCCAACATTTCGGATTCTATGTTGAAATCCTTCTTCAGGGCTCGGAAAAGTTGGAAATTAAGCATAAAAATAAATGGAATATATTTTCTTGGTCAGTTATTTTTAATTACTTGGTCAGTATTTTATTCTATGAAGTGGTCAGTACTTAATATTAGTTTTGGTTAGTAAAAATACTTAAAATGTCAGTAAAAAATTTGAAAATGGTCAGTAAAAAATTTGGAAATGGTCAGTAAAAAATTTAAAAATGGTCAGTAAAAATATTGAAAATTGGTCGGTATCAAATTTTTTACTGAAAAAAGTTTTCCAACAAGGGTGGAGTTGGGTATCTTTTTTAACCTTTTCCTGTCTAGGCCTATTTTTAAGATTGGACACTCCCGGACTGAATTTATAAGACTGATGCAAATGTTTTTTCTGGATATCAGAGAGGTACTAAACTCATCCCTAGTAAGTACGGCGCCTTGCAACCAGTGTTAGGCAATCTGTGCATAGGAGTTAAATGTAACGCCGTAATCTCAATTTTTTATTTTTTAGGGATTTTAAACTATGGCCTAACTGTTTTCGAGGTCAGAGATTCCGAATTTAGAGTCTATTTCGACGTAGGAGTCCGAGAAGGCCCCTTACAAAGATATTTTTACGAAAAAGTTATTTTTTTAATAGCTCTAAATTATTATACTAATAGCCATAAGCTAATAACAGGCGCAATATCCGTTTCATCTATCTGTTTTTTTCGAGTAATACTCACTATGGGCAGTTATCAAGGACAACTGATTATTTTTTTGAAGAGTTACTTGTCAAAAATAAAAAAATATAACTTATGAGTTATTAGGTTCTGCCATTAAAGGGTCTGCCGCCATTTTGTTTCTAAAAATCGGTAAATTCTGACTTCAAATTCAAAAAGAGCGCCCTTAAATACCCCCATCTACGAAGTTTCAAAATCTGACCAAGTTTTAGTATTGCAAACATCAACATCTGACCAAGTTTGATTTTGCTGGTGCATCCATATGGATACATTAAACAGGAAGGGGTTAAACTTCTTTGTAGTCTGATTGGATGGTTTTTTTTTTTGTTTTTTTTTTTTTTTTTTTGTGTGCCAGGTTGGTTTTCCATAAAAGTTTTAGCCCCCAAAAAGGCCCCCAAAAAGTTGTTACGCCCCTGGTCTTTATGTTGATTTACTTAAAAAAAAATTTTTCCGCTATTTTACTGACCATCGAAAAATAATTTTTTAAAAAAAACTTACATAATTAATTTTTTTACTCACTATTTAAATATTTTTACTGACAAATTCAATTTTTTTACTGACCATTTGTCAACTGACCACAGGGATACTGACCAGGCAGTATATCTACTGACCGTGTAATATTTTTACTGACCAGTCAATAAAAATACCGACCAAAACCTATATTTTTCTACTGACCAACTAAATACAAGCCAAAATAAATCGAATCAAAGCCATCACAATCAATTCAAAATTCAATTGGTTTGATTAGAATGACACCTAGATTTTTATATATTTCATTATTTATATATTTTTTCGTTAATTATTTATGTATTATTAACGTTTCTGGTCTTAGAATGTTTATTATTTAATTTTAATCTTTTGAATTAATTGTGATGGCTTTGATTCGATTTATTTTGTACTTAATTGGCAACTTTTCCAAGCCCTGAAGAAGGATTTCAATATAGAATCCGAAACGTTATGGCAGAAGGAAATTTATTTATTTATTGTCCTACCATTTCCGATAAGTTATGTTTATAATATAAAATTGGAACGAAATATCTTTACTTAATTGAAATTAAATTAATTTTTAAAAAATGATTTGAAAAAAAAAAAAAAAAAAAGGTTTACCTTCCACAGGGTTTTCCATTGGATTTTCCATTTCATCAGGTATGATTTTGTATCCGGGAATTTTTCCGAGTAAATCTTTGCCCATGTAAGCAAAAATAGCGTATCTCCACTTCGGAATTGGCACCTCCCTTCTATTTTTAACTTATGCGAATTCCAAAATGGAGATAAGTTATTTTTGCTTGCATGGGCAGACGGTATTTGGTGCGATAAAGTGTTCGTATTGGTATCGTAGAGTGGGGTGAAGTTGAAGGCTGGGTGAAGTTGCAGGGCCTAAAAAATTCTATTAAGCATCACCTGCTTATCTCTGAATGCAATGAAGTGAACTAAAAATGTTCTGTACTTTTCCGCTGCATAGTCATAATGCTAAAAATTGTGCTGATAATGACTTTTTCAGGCCCTTCAACTTCACCCCATCCATTCAACTTCACCCCATTCTACGGTACTTCAAATGGCTTCTACAGTTTGATTCTAATCAATCCGTAAAATACGGAGCAACATTTAAAAGAAACATAACAAGTCATCCGGAACAGAGGGACTACTTTCAGAACAAACAAAAAAGGACAGGAAACTTTCAGGACAGGAAAAAAAAAATGCTTTGAGAGTTGAAACGAAAGCCAAGCCAAAGGGAACGAAGCGAAACAAAACAAAATAAAACTGGGAACTCGACGAAAGCCGCACCGTATAGGGTTCGAAAGACTGGATGTAATAACACGGCGATGAAGAGATGAAATCTGGATGGGCAAAAAGATAATTCGCTTCGGGGTAAGAGATAACTTGCCGAGAAGATCTGTGGATGAGGGAATCGAGGGGAAACAGTACCGGAACGAATTTTTTAACTCGAATTCGATATCGATTTCGGCAATTAAACCGATCGTATCGGAACTTATTCCCAAAATTTTTCATAGTCTTTTATCTTTATTCAGAACTAATTACAGATCCGGAATCTTACTAATTTCCTTTCTTTTCCCCTATTGTTTCCTCTCTTCCGATTTGCTGAAAAATAAACGAGGTTTTCCTCTTCGGCGATATTTACGAATAAAAAATCAGGACTCGAAATTTCGGGAGCGAAATCCGAAGGAACCCTAGCGGAAATGCATGAGTTTTATTAAACCCGGCCCTGGTCTGTCAGTCTTGGTATAATATAATAAGCTAGAAAAGGGTAGCAGCGGTGGACTGAAGGGTTGGGATATGGGTGGGTAAGGAGAAGGGGGTTGAAAGCCGAATGAAACAATATTATCCTGGGTTTTATCACTGCTTCCTGCTCAATTACTCCTCGGAGAATAACACAAAGTTGGATCTTTATTTCCAACCGGAAAGAAACGGATTTCATTGAATTTTAAAAATTCCCTAATTGTGTACCACTTTTCCAGTCCCTGACATATTTTTTCCCGATCTCAGCGGGAAAATCTCTATTAAAAAACAAAAAGGGAGGGGAAGTGTATGGAAATCCATTCGAATCCATGTAAATTAGTTCGTTAAAACTGCTCCTTTCGAATTTTTTTTTTTTTTTTTTTTATCTCAGCTCTGTTTTTTTTTTTTTTTATTTCTTTTGCAAAAAAGAATCTTCGAATGATTGAAACAGCCGCGTGAAAAAAAAAATCGTTTAATATTTTACAGCGAACGTTCATCTACGTATTTTGACTGTTATTTTTTTTATTAACTGGCAATGGCGCCTTATCAATTTAACGCGCAGCTTTCTTGTTTAAATCACTTCCGACTTCCGGCACTTTTTTTTTTTTTTTCGAACTTACATTATCTGCCTTGAAGCACCTTTTTATCGGTTTTACTTTTAATATTTTGAAAGTGTTTCATAAAAAAAATAATATTTCATTTTAGCTCGTGACGTTTAATGATCGTACTTAAATGAAGCCAGGGTTGAATCTGGTATATGATAATAAATTTATTTCGGTTAATTTGAGTTTTGAAAAAAAAAAAAAAAAAAAAAAATTCAGTTGAAGACTATAATAACGTAACGTACGTCCGTGAAGTTGGCAGGACCCAGTCAACGGATTTGATCGAAAATAGTCTTATATAGTAGCTTTTCATTGTTCTTTAATAGTTCCGTGATTGTTCCAATTTGTTCTCTAACCTGAAAAAAAAACTGGAGCCTAAAGTAGGTGGGTCCTGCTAACTTCACGCGAACAGAACCCAATTTGAATTTATCAAAAATTTTTGCCTTTGTCGGTTGCTTTTTATTTGTTCTTCATTGTTCCGGCCAATTCAACGTTTGTTCTGCAACAGGTATGACAGTATTAGGAGGAGTAAGGGCACTGCCAACTTCACGGAAATAAAATAAAGTCAAATTCAGACGTTTAAATAGCTTGAATCGATTTCATTTTGTTTGTTTTCCGAGAAAAAGGTTTGTTCTTGTACGAAAAATACTATCAGGTTGAATTTTTCATTTTTGGAAAGACATTCTGGGTATGAAAAAATTATGGTCTATTTGTAATATTTAGGACTTGTCTATCAATGTCTTTTTAATTGTTCTGAAATGTTCTACAAATATTTCGGTACTCCATCTTCTCAAATTCTGGAAATACAGACTTTTGAGATCTGCATGCAGCAGGACCCATTTTTCCCCCCAATAGAGCCCGCCATCTTTCCGGTTTGTTATTCAATCTGCTACCACGTCGGGTTTACAGTGTTCTTTTTTTTTGTCCATTATTGATCAGACATCGTTTGTTCTCGATTGTTCTCGATTGTTCTCGTTTGTTCTCGATTGTTCTCGATTGTTCTCGTTTGTTGTAGTCAGGAAAACGTTTAAGTTTATTTGTGGCTGAAAGTTCTGATCAAAAGTCGTTTGTTCTTGATTGTTCTGGTATTAACAAGATAATTTTGAATACCTTGCATTATTGAATTGATCAGAAATCGTTTGTTCTCGATTGTTCTTCCCTGACAACGACTGAACGAACGACTTTTGATCAGAACTTTCAGCACGAATAAACTAAAACGTTTTTCTGACGAGAACAAACGAGAACAATCGAGAACAAACGCGAACAAACGATGTTTCATCAGTACAATAATGTCAGGTATTCCATCTTATTAGGGTTATCTTGTTACCTAATACCATAACAATCAAGAACAAACGACTTTTGATCAGAACTTTCAGCCACAAATAAACTTAAACGTTTTCCTGACAAGAACAAACGAGAACAATCGAGAACAATTGAGAACAAACGAGAACAAATTTTATGAGTAAATTGCTGTCGTGCATTCCCTTTAATTAAATTAAATTTGGTTTTACTTAAATTCTTCTGTCGCTTTGGAGATCAAATCCTAATCCTTTTTTATCACTTTCTCTGAATTTACAAGGACTTTCAATCGGCATTTTATACAATTTATATAAGTGATGTAATCCTTGCAGTTCAACAATAACTGAGAACTCATCCTTCTCCTTGTAAATTCCCAAAACTTGGTCATCTTCAACATTTGTTTGTAAATCGTTTACTTTCAAACTGTCAACTTCTTTTTTCAAGTGCATTGTTTACATTGTTTTGAACGTCTTGCAAACCAGCGTTTTTTAATAATTTTTGTCAGCGTTTTTTCGTTGCAATTTTTTTCTATTTCAGCAAGGACAAGATCTGTATCTTCCACACTGAGAAACCCAAAGTTTTGTCACAAGATCGAAAATAAGTTTGACGAAAATGATATTTAAACGAAAACTCGAATAAACTTTCGAGTTTTCGTTTGAATCATTTTCGCCAAAACTTATTGTTGTGACAAAACTTTCGGTTTCTCAGTTCAAAAGTTTTCGTCTAAGCCCAAATTTTTCAAGTTCGCTTTTTTTTTTTTTTTTAGCTGGATTTTACTTTTTTTAATGCAACAAGCTGATCAATATACACTAAATAAAATTTTGCGGAGTTTTCTTCCACACGGTGGTAAACTGGCAATTATTATTTGACTTAGTTGTCGACAAAATCTGACTTCACAGGTGTGCTAGGGACCTAAAAAGAAACTAAAATCCGTTTCAATGAAAATCGTACATGCTCGTCTTTGCCAAATATGGCTAAATTTCTTGCCGTTGTCGCGTCATTATTCTTAGAGGATGGCGTTTGCCATAAGCTAACTATAGGTGGCATATCAAGTAATTTTTTTTCCTCATTTTACACAAATTTAAAACCTAAAAATGATTTTTTTTTTGTTTTTGCAAGAAAAAAATAGGGAATTTCACATAAAAATTAAAAATAAAAAAAAATCATATTGAGTATCGTCTTACATTGCAATGCAATAAACAAATTTATATCATGAATGTACCTTAAATGAATATTTTTAGGTCCAATCAAACACCGATGAAATTATCGACAAGTCATATGATATAAATTTGTTTATTGCAATGCAATGTAAGGCGATACTCAATGTGATTTTTTTTTATTTTTAATTTTTATGTGAAATCCCCTATTTTTTTTTGCAAATAATACAAAAAAAAAATTATTTTTAGGTTTTAAATTTGTGTAAAATGAGGAAAAAAATTACTTGATACGCCACCTATAGTTAGCTTATGGCAAACGCCATCTTCTAAGAATAATGACGCGACAACGGCAAGAAATTTAGCCATATTTGGCAAAGACGAGCATGTACGATTTTCATTGAAACGGATTTTAGTTTGTTTTTAGGTCCCTAGCACACCTGTGAAGTCAGATTTTGTCGACAACTAAGTCAGATAATAATTGCCAGTTTACCACCGTGTCCACTTGAGTATTGCTTAGCACTGAATATTCAAATGCCTGACCCAAAATAACCGCTCCATGGTATATGATTAACGGATAAAATGCTTATGTTTTGTATCGTTTTTGTTTCTTTAAAATGATGATTTCGTGTTTAAGTCATCTGAATCTTAAGGAGATATTTATAGAGACAAAAGACTGACGGGCAACGGGGAGAGGCGGTAGCCACGCCTTGAAGTCGAAAAATTTTAAAATGAAGAATGTAATCATCCTTCTTTTTAATCTTTTTTTTATTTATTTGTTATGCATTCTCAGGCTCAAGATGTCGTTTTGGTTTGCCAAAATATGCTTGTCAAAACGCGAAAGCTTCAAAATTTTTTACAAAAAAGGATTTTTTAAAAATAATTTTAGTTAATTTTAACGTGGGTGTTATGATTCCCCTCAATGCTCTTCAAATATTGCCTTAAATTTTTCGAAGTAGCTCCCATTGCACCCATCTCCAGATTGTACCCTAGTAGGTATCTCCGCTATCTCCGCCTTGATGTCCTCATCCTTGAAACTTCATTGTCGTTTCAAACCTTTTCCGAGTTATAAACGACAAATATCGGCATTCTTTTCTCTAAGAAACTGTTAAGTTCCAGCTTCAAGAAAAAAAATTTTTTCATTAAAAAAATTTTTCCAGAAAAAAAAAGAACCCCGCACATAATAATAGGAATTTGGGCACCGGATGAAATTCCATTTGTTTTTGTTTTTCTTTTGTTTGTTTTTACATGTAAATTTCATCTGGTGCCCAAATTCCTATTATTCTGTGCAGGAATCTTTATGAACTTTTTTTTATATTAAATCGCCTTGGCGATTTTGATTTTAGCGTTCATAATTCGAACTCTTGGTCCAAACTTCTTTTTGCAATTCCTGTCTTTGTTTCTTAATGAAAAAAAGAATTTATGTCCATTTTGGTATCCTCACCATCACACGATGTAAAAACATCTTCATTAGTCCAGTGCGTCGGAGGTGAGCTAACGTATATCTGCATCGTAAATATGATTGGAGTTAAGTCTGTTTGGACGGTTTCGCGTCACGTGACCTCAAGTTTACGGCAACATTAGCGTGTAAACTTGCAGTCGCGTGATCACGTGATCTTAATAAATACTCGAAACAGACTATCTCCAATCATAATTACGTTGGAGATACGTTAGTTCACCTCCGACGCAAGGAGTTAGGAACATGGTTTAATTAATATCCGGCATTTCTACTTTTTTTTTTTTTTTTTTTTTGGAGAATTTGCACAGGACCGATGGACGAAAAGTCATTCGAAACTGTTATTGACAACACGTTCCAACGTTTCCCTTTCTTGAGCACTTCCTATATTTATAAAGAAAAAACTATGATGAATCATTAATATAATATGAAAACAATAAGAAAACGATAATTACAAAAATGAAATACATAATCAAATAAAAACTCACAATTATAAAACAATAATTAAAAATCAATAAAATTTAATAAAACCTGATAAAGTTTAAAAAATATTCTATTTATTTTAAGTTCCCTTCGCCCTTTGGGCCTTTCATAAATCCGTTCGAAAAACGAATCTATCACTCTTGTCATCGCGAATTCAATCAACAAAACAAGCAAGAATTACTTGATCACAGAATTATTTGATGAATAATAATCAAAAGAACAATAATTAAATTCTAATTCTATTGAAGCACATTATGACCTACTTAATTTTTACAATAAAATGCTTCTTTTTAAGGTCATAATAAGCAAAGATTTATGTTAAAGATTCATGTTCCTAATGGCAATTTCGGCGTGATGCCATCATCAGAAGAGAAGACTAAAAATTGGGAACAAATAAATTAAAGAAATAATTCGGTTCATTATCCGTTTTTATTTCTTTAATTTATTTGTTTTCAATTTGTACTTTTCTCTTCTAGCAGCACGTCAAAATGGCCATTAGGGACATGAATTTTTAATATGCATCTTTGCTTTTTATGACCTTAAAAGGAACATTTTTTTTATAAAAATAATTAAATAAACAATAATCTACAAATGTCACTTCAAGTTCGGAGGAAGACTGATTTGATCGTAACGAATAAAAAAAAATCCATATCTGTTAGAATAATTAAATAAAGTCCCTTCTTGCCTAAAATTTGGCCAAAACTCTTACAAAGGAATTAGTTGAATCCCTTTGAGAATTTTAGTGTTCACCCGAAGTCATGCCCCCCATTCGCAAAAAATCAGAAAAAAAAATAA
Organism: Liposcelis bostrychophila; assembly: GCA_037577465.1. NCBI lineage: Eukaryota > Metazoa > Arthropoda > Insecta > Psocodea > Liposcelididae > Liposcelis > Liposcelis bostrychophila. The sequence continues at coordinate 10,286,260 of CM075207.1, forward strand.
TAAATAACATAAAAAAAATATTTATATTCATAACGAAATCCTCGGCCAAGATGAATACGTCATAATTTCTTTATAATCGAAATATCATCTTTAATTACAAACCTCCTCATAAATCGAAGACTCCATTTTAAAACTTCGAGAGATAACATGTTTTTATTCCGAAACTCCATTCGGTAATATAAACCGACGTTAGACAAGTGAAAATATATGAATTAACCGACCAATCAGGAAGTTTTAAACCCATTCTAAAGGAGCAAGCGCACAAGTCTTAAACAAACATTTCGACCAGGGAACTTTCCAGTTGAATTTTTGAAAGAATTGTTTTTACCGTTCAGATGAGTCGCTCCTTGCTCTTCATCTTACGTGTCTCGAATGTCTTTTCAGGAAGCGTGATTTTAAGAAGGGGTTAAAACAAAGTGGGTTTGTCAATTTGAACGGGAGCTATTTAGAAAAACAAACATCATTTAAAAGTACCCTTATTAAATGAAGTTTATGCAAAAATGACATTTGCATTTGTTTGGGTGAGAGATTTTTTTTTTTTTTTTAATGGAAATACTTTTTTTCCGAAAATCTTTTATAAATTGTAATACACACACATATCGACACACATATCGTAGCGGTCATTTTTTAAAGCACTTATAACATCTTTTTCAAACGCAGGTTTGTGATTATTAACATTATTAATGTCTTTGGCCACAGCCGTAAGGGTTTTGCTGGATCTGATTTTTGATGTGCCACTCAATCCTTCGACTGAACTTTGTGCATTTATGACGGTTCAAGAGTTTTACAGAATAGAATCCGTGGCACATGGGACAAGGTTGGAGAGCAGGCTGCATTGCCTTCAACTCTTGAAATGTATGAATCTCTGATTGTCTGATTGTCTGGTTTATTAATATCAAAGGATTGACCAGAGTAGAGTATACGGGGGGATTCCTGGACAAAAAGAAGGCTATTAGCCAAATATTTGGCCTCCAAATGAAGCTTTGGCCAAATGCTGTTGGGGAAAGTGCAGCTTTGGCAAATGCCTATGATGACAGTGCTGTTGTTGACGAGTGTAACCTAAGCTTAACATAAGGCACCAGTCCTTAAGTTAGCTTAGGTTACACTCGTCAGCACCTCACTTTCATCAGAGGCATTTGCCCAAACAACAGCGTTTGGCCAAAGCTTCACTTTCACCAACAGCATGTGGTCAAAACTTCATGACAAGTTGTATTCCTGGAGTCTCTAGGTATACGAAGGGTATACCTGTTGTAGACAACAGGAATGCTGTTGGTCAAATATTTGGCCGCCAAATGAACTTTGGTCAAATGCTGTTGGTAAAAGTGAAGCTTTTGCCCAATGCTGTTGGTGAAACTGAAGCTTTTGCCAACTGCTGTTGGAGAAACTGAAGCTTTTGCCAAATGCTGTTGGTGAAACTGAAGCTTTTGTCAAATGCTGTTGGTGAATGTGAAGCTTTTGTCAAATGCTCTTGGTGAAACTGAAGCTTTGGCCAGATGCTGTTGGTAAAAATGAAGCTTTTGCCAAATGCTGTTGGTGAATGTGAAGCTTTTCCCAAATGCTGTTGGTGAATGGGAAGCTTTCGCCAAATTCTGTTGGAGAATGTGAAGCTTTCGCCAAATTCTGGTGGAGAATGTGAAGCTTTTGCCAAATGCTGTTGGTGAAACTGAAGCTTTTGCCAAATGCTGTTGGTGAAACTGAAGCTTTTGCCAAATGCTGATGTGAAACTGAAGCTTTTGCCAAATGCTGTTGTGAAACTGAAGCTTTTGTCAAATGCTGTTGGTGAATGTGAAGCTTTTGCCAAATGCTGTTGGTGATTGGGAAGCTTTCGCCAAATTCTGTTGGAGAATGTGAAGCTTTTGCCAAATGCTGTTGGTGGAACTGAAGCTTTGACCAGATGCTGTGGGTGAAAAAGCTGGTTTGGTCTCTGATGAAAGTGCTGTTGCTGACGAGTGTAACCTAATTGTTGCTGTCTATGTTTAGCTTACACTCATCAGCAACAGCGCTTTCATCAGAGGCATTTGCCCAAAGCTGCACTTTCACCAATAGCACTGCCCCTATAAAACTTTAACGTATGTCGATTTTTAAAAACAATGGAATAGAACCACTGTTTAAGTACATCAGTTAAAAATAAACGACACGCATTGTTTACAAAAATGGACATACGTTGGAATCGCGGACAGGGACAGCGCAGCATTTGGCCAAAGATTGGCTTTCACCAACAGCATTTGGTCATAGCTTCATTTGTGGGCCAGTATTTGATTAACAGCATCCCTGTTGTCTAGGAATCCCTCCGCATACTCTACTGACCAGAAATTAATTTGTTAGCATGAATACACTTCTACTTCTCTGTAGCGTGTAAAAAAAAATCAGGGCTGCAATTCCGATTCCGATTCCGCAATATCTTGACTATTTATGAATAAGATACCGATTCCGTCCGACTCCAACTGACGAAGATTTTAACTAGGCCGCGGATTCTGATTTAAACCAAAATTAATTAACTGCAATAACGGTATTTTCGTGGTTTTTAAGTAAATCTGAATATCTGAATCGAAAATATTTTTTTGGATTCCGATGCTAATGCCGTCGCCGATTCCGATTCCTTTTTTCTTCAAAAAAAGGACGGATTCCGATTCCAAATAAAAATTAACCGGAATTGCAGCCTGAAAAAAAAAAAAATAACAATAATCGTTGCTACTTAACTTTCAAATCATAAAACCCATTGTGCTGCATCTCTCAGTTTTTTTTAAAAATCGAATCAACACATATCCCCTTTTACCATTAAAACATCCACAACAACTTTATTAGCTTTTATAGGACTTTTGTTCACCGGGTAATGCAAAGTGAAATGAGAGGGAAAATGCGATGGTTATAAGTTAAACATAAGGGGAATCATCATCCATTTTCCCGGACTCGCGAGTTTATTATTAGCCGAAGGAACCTTAAAAGAGGGTGTTTCCGTATGAAAAATGTTTAAACGCTCCATTTTCAAAAACGAAGCGGGAAAAATAACAATGAATTAATTTATTTAGAAGTTTTTGGTTTTGAAGAGAATCACTTATTTCCTTTCTATAGTAAAATATATTGGACAAGCAGTTGATTTCTTCGGGACAGGCATTGAGTTCAGTTGTCGAAAAAAATTTGGTAGAGGCGGTTTTGGGGTGCCACTACACCGTACCGTTCACATACAAATGCAGTCTTATAGAATTAATCCGACGGTGGTTGACAGTCGTAGTCCGAGCAAACAAATCGGGAACGGTAAGGATTTGTACAGGTCGAGCGAATCCTTTCAAAATAATTATCGGGAAAGTGAGATACACAGATCGGGAGGGATGTCCGTCGCGAATTTTCCTAAAAATCCCGACGACGGTCGGGACGGAGTCGGACGTGGACAGTTTACGAATTTCCCGACGTTTCGGGAATTCGGGAATTCTTCGACTAGTTCGGGTACCGTTGTGGTGGATGTTTTACCTCCGATTTATACTCAGGCCGATTTAATTTCACATGCGAGAGATAAAATGTTGGACAGTCCGGACGAGGATAGGGATTCTCCGATTTTGGACAAAAATTCAAAAGTGGATGCTTTAAAAGGTAAATTTTTGAAAGCTTTTTAGTGTGAGGATTTTATTTCGTTTTATGAGGGTGATTAGCTGAGGAAAGTGCAGTATGTTTTGGTATGCCGTTTCTGTTGGGTTAATTGTTTCTTATAATGGCTTTGATTGATTGATTAATCCTATATTGCTCCTCATTGGAATAACTGAATTTTGGACGTTAGGTATAATTTTTTTAAATGTGATATTTTATTGTTTCCGAAACTTCGTAGTTTCTTTTAAAAAAATCAATGTTAGTCACCGATAAATTTTTCATGGTGTAAATTGTGGCCCTTCATAATAGTGCATATGCAATTCGAAGGCATAATTTTTGGCGGTTTAAGGAAAGGATGTTAGTACTTTAGGGACTGCAGTACCGGGAGTACCGGAACCGAATCGAAATTCGGAAAACCTCGGAACTGGTTCGGGAAGTTTTGGTACCGGCTCCGGTTCTTGTAATTTGAATATTCTTATTCATTAGACTAAAAAAAGAAGTTAAATTAAACGCTAAAATTACAAGCAAATGAAAAAGACAAGTTTTATATTGCATAGTTTGCTTTTGGTGAATAACAGTGCTGCCGCCGGTGCGCTATCGCTTGATTTCTTTTTGTGCAATGCCGACCTAACTCATTCTCAGAAATTTGAATTTTGATTCTTGATTTCTTGCAATTACTCCTTTTATATTTTATACGACATAAGAAGAAACATTTTTGAATTAAAATTCAGTTTAAGAAAATGTCTCCGCCTGCAATCTAAGAAAAATTTTGCTTGATAAATTAAAAATATTTTTTTTTGCCGGTACCGGCACTGGTACCGGGAATACAGGTTCCAAAAAAGCTCTTTTCCCTTGTAACCGGTTCCGAGATTTCCCGGTACTTTTCAATCCCTATAAATTAGTTATGTTCTAAGCAGATTATTTGATGAGATATCGTGAATGTTGTGGGGATTGGTGACCGAAAATAACAATATTTTATTTTCGATCCTTTCTACAAACTGAAAAAAATTAGGATGTAACCTTTTTATCAGTTAGCATTATTTACTTTGAGGATATTCACCTGATTTTCTGCAAATTGGGGATATTAAGCCCGGGATATTTGGAGATATACTGAAGCAGTACATCGGCAAACCAAATTATTACTTTGGGGACTTAAAAAAAATAATATAATTGATTCTTGTTCTGAAGATTAATCTGGTTAGGATTCTTGGGATTTAGAACACAATAATAAAGACAACTATAGATTTAATGCTGACATGTTTTGAAAATTTACATTGCTTTCATCTATAGAGCTGAAAAGATTGGAACATATGAGTAAGCACAAGATGTTTGACAAAAAATTTAATTACCTAGCATTAAATTAACAAAAATATGCATGAAACGGCATAATTGTTAATGTTAGAATTAAATTTTAATAATATTAAAAAAAATTTAATTCAAACATTAACAATTATGCCGTTTCATGCATATTTTTGTTAATTTAATGCTAGGTAATTAAATTTTTTGTCAAACATCTTGTGCTTACTCATATGTTCCAATCTTTTCAGCTCTATAGATGAAAGCAATGTAAATTTTCAAAACATGTCAGCATTAAATCTATAGTTGTCTTTATTATTGTGTTCTAAATCCCAAGAATCCTAACCAGATTAAAAAAAATAAGTTAGTTTTCATTTTTTTTTTTTTTTTTTTTTTTTTTTTTTTTACAAAGCAGTTTTGTTTTTGAAGTTCTTGGAATCACCTTATTTTTGAGAATACTTTCAGTTTTGATTGAATATGCATGATTCATGACAAAGTGAAGCAGGCCAACTGAAAAAAACTAAGCAGAATACTTTCGTCTTCGAAATGGTTTCTTTTGAAATAGCTGACACTTATTGATGAAGGAGTTTTAAAAAAAAATTATTTTAAATAAAGAAGAAAAAAATGAGTTAGAAGAGGAGCAATATTGAAAGAAAATTGTATCCGATGGTGCAATCGCCTCAGATGTCAAAGCTTTTTTTTAAAAATGTTTTTGGGATGAAATTCCCAGTTTGACTTCTGGAGCCGTTTCGCTTGCCAAAGAATTCACGTCGAGACTCACACTTCAAAATTTTTTTTTTCCTTTGAAGTTTAGTTCATTTTAAAGTCACTAACATAATATGGGCATTAAAAAAATTCCGGAATTTGGGCAAAAGCCAAAAATATCAGAAAAAGTTAGCCGATGTGGCTAACCAACATGGCTAACCTTTTCTGATGTTTTTGGCTTTTGCCCGAATTCCGGAACTTTTTTAATAATGGAAAATGAAATTTTAACAGAAAATTGAACATCACAGTGGTGAATAAAAGAAGCGTCTAGTCCTCCTATAAGCCTTTTTTGACGTAGGACTACGTCATACCCCGTAACCTGGAGATTTCTGTTTGTTAGTTTGTTAGTTTATTTGTTTGTTGGTTTATTCGTTTGTTGGTTCGCACCTAAAAGAGCACTTTTATTTCGTTAATATTTCGAATTTTTCGTTAATCTTTTAAATTTTTCATTATTTTTCGTTAGTTAAAAAATTAACGGATCATTTAAAAAATTAATGATGAATTAAAGAAAACTTCACGAAAATTTTTAAATTTTTTTAAAATTTATAAATCTTTTTAATTTTTCATTATTTTTCGTTAATTTTTTAAAATTTTCTTACATTTTTAGAAAGTTTTCGTTAATTTTCGTCAAATTAATTCGAAAATTATGTTATTATTTATCTTATGGTATTAAATTATATTATTTAAAATGATAAAAAAAGATCAAAAGTTATGGGCGAAATAAGACCGAGACAAAATTTTTAGAAAGTTTTTGTTAATTTTCGTGAATTTTTCTTTAATTCATCATTAATTTTTCTAAATTATCCGTTAATTTTTCTAATTAAAGGAAATTATGGATTATCTTTTTGATATAAAAAAAATTCAATTTAATCTCTTAAATTTTTCATTATTTTTCGTTAGTTAAAAAAAATTGACGGATTATTTAAAAAATGATTGACGGAAAATTGACGGATTATTAAAAAAATTAATGATGAATTAAAGAAAACTTCACGAAAATTTTTAAATTTTTAAATCTTTTTAATTTTTTATTATTTTTCATTAATTTTTTAAAATTAACGAGATAAAATTTACGAGAGTAATATTAAAACATTATTCCATAGACGTAGTCCTACGTAGGGATATGCTGTCATATCCCAGTATAATTTTAATTATTAAAAAACTTTAAAATGCAAACATACAGCTGTTTCGGAAATTTATTTCCATCCTCAGTGCTGCAATATGCGTCGAGATTCAAGATTTTATCACAGTGGTCTCAAAAAATAAATTTTGGCCAAAAGTCTAAAAATTTTAAAGCGTCAAAATTCTCATTAAAAGGTGTATATGAGTAGAATAATATCAGTATCTGATATTTCAAATATGCAAGCACTTTTACAAAAAAAAAAAAAAAATATATTTTAATTTTTTAAGTTGAATTTGATCTCCTTAACAACTTTTAAACTTTTGATCAAAACTTTATTTTTTGAGACCACCTTTCCCGACGGGATGATTAATCAGAGGTTCGGATTAATTTTTCCCGGCGATTAAATTTCAATTTCAATTGCTTGTTCCTTGTTCCTGATTTATAAAAACTTCATTCTGCGGTATATTTAAAGTACCTGGGGTTTTTTATCCTTTAGTTTCATTGTCGGTCTTGACAAGATCGAAAAGAAAAAAACGCTGGCTCTGTAAAAACGCCAGACAAAAGTTCGCTGGCAAAATGCTTTGGGCTCATCGGTTTTCTCTCCAGCTGGTGCTTGAAATTTTTTATGCATTTAATTCCGTATTCTAAATCGTCGAACTGAAAAAAAAGGAAAAAAAAATCAGAGATTGAGGAAAAAAAATCAGAGAAATTTAACATTTGCATAGGAAAATTATTCAGAATTTCTGGGATTTAAGGAACCAATAATTAAAATTAAAAATTAATATTGCATAAAGTACTACCGACCAGATTTGACTCACAAGTGCCTGGTATTTCACCTTAAAATTTATGAGAGAATACTTTTAAAAGAAAAATTGTACGAAAAATTATTTTTTGGGAAAAAATTTTTTAGGAAATATTTCTTTTTAGGAAAAATATTTTAGAGAAAATGATTGGGAACGTTTAACAAGAGCTTTCTGAAAGTAATGCTCATTATTTCTTCTACTGTTTTTTTGGGTCGAGACAAGCGAGTTACTACTTTTAATCATTAGGTACGTCATCCAGAAACAAATTCGAACCGTAGCACTTCCGGCTAAAAACCGAAAATACGATATATTCGATCATCGCAAGGGGAGACACAGCTTGGAAGAAAGGAAATTTATGCCTATAAATTTACATAAGAGCCGTGTATAAATATACTAATTATATCAACAAAGTCAAAGTAAAAAAAATAAAACGTATAAATCATTTAGCACCGTCGCCAAAAAGAAAAAAAATGTTTAAAAGAAAAAGTTCTCGCTCATTCTATTCTTTTAAAAAACATTTACAAATAAGGGTTTCGAGTTGATGAAAGATAATATATTAAAAAATAAAAGAAGGACTTGCTAAAAGCTTCCTGTGATACAATTACAATTTTATTTTTTTAATCGTTTTACGGTGTCTTCGAATAATTACAAATTATTCTTTCTACATTTTTTTTTTTTTTTCGCAGCGTGGTGCATAAATTTTTGACTACCGATTTTGACAAACATCGGGCGAGCAATTATAAATTGCTTTCTTTGATGGATAAAAAACTTGTCAGTCATCCAAACGTCACAAAAAAAAAGAAATAGAAGAACATCCGACGGTGTGACAATAGAAAAAAAATATTGACAACTTTTATTGCTTAGGATAGTTGTGTTTTTTCTTTTCGGAAAGTTACTAAAGGGAAAAAAAAGGAAAGAAGGCACGGTACCAGTTGGGCATGGCATCACAATAAATTCGTGACAGAAGTCTGAAGAAAGGAAAATGTTTTATTGCAGTGCGATACCGATCGTTTTTCTATTGTATTTTGCACTGAAAATGTCTCAAATATTTTTCCCTAAATAATGATTTATTTCTCTATTGATTGCCCCGTGATTGTATTTATTGTGCTTGACAGGGAGGAGAAAAAAAAAAGCCGGATTCACTTTTTAAAACCATTATAACGTTATACTCAATTAGCGTTTCTAGGGCAGACCGCGGGTAAAAAAATATATGGACAAACAATTTTTTTTTTCTTTTTGCGCTGCAGGGGACGCGCCACTGAATTTATGAGTTAAAAGGGTAAATCTTTTGCTTATACTATAGTACTATAGTAATAAATATATATTTTTTTGGGGTGTGGATTTGGCATTATATTGAGTACATTATACTTAGTGTCAGACTCTTACTGATTATAAAACCATCTAAGTCGGAATTTCTATCCCCGAAACTGCTGTTCGCATTACTTCGGGGGCAGTTGCCCTCTTACCTTATAACAGATCTTTCGTAGTAATTTTTTCTAGCAAATTCGACACATTGCGGCTTCTTAACGCAAAGTTGATATTTATTTTTAAATTTATAAAACCAGTGGTTTGTGAGGGTTTTCCCGCCTACATAATTCGGATTTCCGTTCTGCTCCAGAAAACTTCCGGCTATAACTGATAACTCTTTCTTCCTCATAATAGTGGTAATGAAAGCAGCAACTGGCCCCAATTCTCTTTTGTTGACAGCATGCATTGGCAAATGTTGTTAGGGGTAAATACTTGATCCCTATATAAAATATAACTATGTAAAATATAACAGTATTAAATATAGTTATAATTATAACTAAATTTAAGTTATAACTATCGTTATATACTATAGTATATATCTATAGTTATAACTTATAGTTTTATAGTTATATACTATAGTTATATATTATATATAACTTATATTATACAACATTCATATAATATAGTTATATAATATATAACTTAAACTTATAGTTGCATATGTCGTAGGCGTTTTACATAATCCGTCCTTTTGCAAAAAACCTAGGCAAAATGCAAAGCGCGGCAAACTACCTAATAGATGCTTTTTTTGCAATTTTCCTAGGCACTACCTAGGCATTATGCAAAACGCCCAATTTTATTCGTCATTTTGCTAAAAACCCTTTAAAAATGTAAAATGACTGAGTAATTCCTGTCATTTTGCACAGTGCCCAACCCTCTTGGTCATTTTGCATTATATATGAACATAACATGCAAAATGGCTATTTTAATAGGCATTTTGCAATTTGCCTGACTTTCAAAGCGCGGTATTGAATAAAAAAAGTGATTTTATATATTGCAGAAAAACTCTAAAGTGGAAATTAATCAAGAAAAACTACTTAAATTGCTACTTTTACAGAAACTATTTTTACAGTGAGATTAAGATGACTGTATTAGTAGTTACGACAATCCCTGGTAGAGGGAAAGAGTGTTTTTGGCCACCCATCCACTAACTATACGCTAACCATAAATCAATTTGTTTTTTTTTAATATACTGTAATTTTTTTCTGCTATATAAAATCAATTTTTATTTTATTCAATATCCGATTGGAAAAATTTTTCATGCGTTTTGAAATTTAGGCAAATCGCAAAATGCCTATTAAAATCGTCATTTTGCATGTTATGTTCATATATAATGCAAAATGACGAAGAGGGTGGGGCACTATGCAAAATGACAGAAATATTCAGTCATTTTACATTTTTAAAGGGTTTTTAGCAAAATGACGAATAAAATTGGGCGTTTTGCATGATGCCTAGGTAGTGCCTAACAAATGGCAAAAAAACATCTATTAGGTAATTTGCCCGCGCTTTGCATTTTGCCTAGGTTTTTTGCAAAAAGACGGATTATGTAATATATGTTGTATATAACTATGGTTATGATAATTAGTTAGTTAGCTAGTTAGTTAGTTAGTTAGTTAGTTAGTTAGTTAGTTAGTTATAACTATATTTAATCAGAAGTATAGTTACTGTTTCCCAGTCTATCCAAACCCGAGGACGTCTTCAGGACGTCATGAGGATATTTATTGGACATTCATTGGATTTATTTCCTCACTGATCCAAAAAGCGTCCTTTGAAGGTTTTATGGATATATCCCACGGATTTGGATATCCTGAGGATAACTAATGGACAATCCACAGGATGTCCCAACGGATTGAAAATGCTAACTGGACATATAGTTAGTAGATTTATAATAAGCAGTTTTTAATAGAGGAAAAGATAGTGTGGCTAACTAATATTATTAGTTATTTCAAATTCAGTTGTTTTCTATTAGTTATATTTTAAATTTTTTTCTATTTTACGGCAGAATCCTACTTTGTTATTCTGAATCAGCTTGACAATAGTCAGGGAACCACCTTACGTATCCCTCCTGTTCCTTTACTTTAAGCTTCACGGGCCTATTGCCCCCCTTAACAAGCCCAACTGCCCCCCCTGGCTCTTCATTCTGACTACGGGCCCGGCATTGGTACAATTCATTTTTTTTTTCTCGTGACTTCTGTTTTTCAGGATGAAATGAGGAGTTAATGAAGAAGCAGCGCTCCAGCAGATACTGTTTTTGTACATTTATTTGAATCATAACTACTATACTCTATATATCTTATGATCACAATGGAAAAGAGCAACTCCTTTACATAAAAACAAATTACACAAAATCTTTCCTGTACCATTTTGACTTCAAATCTTCGTATTAATTTAAATAATTATTAAGTTAATTACTGCAGTGCTTAAAATATTACTTTCGTTTTTTTTTCTGCGTCTTTTAATTTTAAAAAAAATTGTTATTCTAACATAGTTGAAACCCCGAATTTGACGTGGTGTTGAAAAGCTCCTGGATTTGATCGTTGAGGAATATTTTGTTGGTCCTCCCGGGGAATACAGATTATTATTAATATGAATAAATAAGTAGCTACTGTCTGCAAAAATTTACAGACATTTAGATTTTTTTTTTTTTTTTTTTTTTTTTTGCCCCTTTTGCAAATAATGAGAATGAAAGTGGTTTTGATTGAATCGGATGTCTGCCGACCTCGTCATTATCGAGATTATCCGGGAATCAGATTCCGATTCGATTTAACGGATTACTAAACCTCACCTAATTGACAGAAGTTAATGACAGTCACGTGGCGGTCGTGTGACTTTTCAAATGTTATTGCGGAAGGGAAGCTCGATAACAATGAACGCCGTCCCCCAACCTATAAACCCATGTTAACTTGTTACTCTGCGGACTTCTCTCCGGGGTTTCCTTTTATTTAGTTTTTGTATTTAAATTACCTTAATTTAAAGCTGTTTTGACCACCCACAATTAATGTGTTAACCAGCTGCCCGCAAATAACAAAAGATGTTGGTCAAACAGGGAATAAAAATCTTTTTTTTTTTTCTTCCTAGCCATTGATACGGTCGAGAGGAACGTAACTTATGGCGGGAATAAGAAGAGACTTCCGGTGGTACCGCTTTTGAGAAAAAAAAATACTAATTGATATATCAATAACGTTTAAAAAACCCAAACAACACTTAAAAAAATGAATAATAGAGGGTTGTAAGTCTGGATATTAATCGCAAGGGGTTGAATTGTCGCCGCGGTAATTAAAAGGTGACGCGACATCTTCAACGTTACGTCGAGACTGCCCACTTAAAAAGAAATCTTCATTTATTTTTTTTATTTTTTTATTTTTCGGAGTTTGAATCAAAAAATGTTCGATGTGAAAAGGAAATGCTGTTTTTTTTTTTGGTACCTGTCGTTAGATTTATTGCAGTGTATAGTATCTTTATTTTTGCAAAATAAATTAAATTAGTAACGGTTTTTTTTCTCTTTTTCTTTTAGATTCCAATTTAGTCAACGATCAAAACATTAGGAGATATAGGACCGCTTTCAGCAGGGAACAGCTAGCAAGATTAGAAAAAGAATTTTTTAAGGAAAATTATGTATCAAGGCCTAGGAGATGCGAATTGGCGGCCCAGTTAAATTTACCGGAATCGACAATTAAGGTAAGAGGGTTGTTTAAATTAAAAAAAAAAAAAAAAATATGAAAAAAAAAAAATTAAAAGATTTTGCGAGTCCATGTAGGGACCCCGAATTTTCTAAGCTCCGAATCGGGTTTTGGGTTTTACAAAATGCGACATCGCGTTTTCTGAACTTCAAAATTAAAAATCGCCAAATTAGTTTTCGGGTTTCATCAATTTCTTCTGGGTTTTGAAAGTCGAAAATAATAATTATTTTTTGTCTTTCGACGATTTCATGTTTCGAGGTTATTTAAAAATCGGCGATATTAAAATTCGGTGTTTTTAGAATAGACGAATTTAAATTTCGAGTTTTTAACAGGTTGGCTAAAATTTTTCGGGATTTTTAAAACCAGGGAAAACTAGATTGACTAGAATTTTGTCTAGTTTATGAAACACATGGTTGTACCTGGTTTTGACTTTTCATCAATTAATCATAGTTTTAGCCAACCCGGTTTTCCATCCCCGTAAAAGACTTAATTAAGTTTTCATGGTAAAATGTTCAGGATTTTCTATTATACTTAATGTTTTGTGTCCTATCATTCCTCCAGAAAAAGTCTAGTTTGATGTTACGTGAATTCTTGAAAATCACCGATTATTAAAACCACGAATTAAAAATTGCCGATTTAAAAAACACCAAATTTGAATGTCGCCGATTTAAACGACCCCAAATTTTAATATCGCCTATTTAAACAACCCCAAATTTTAATATCGTCGATTTGAACGTCTTCAAATTTGAATATCGCCGATTTAAAAAACCCCAAATTTTAATATCGCCGATTTTAAAAACCCCAAATTTTAATATCGCCAATTTTAGAAACCTCAAATTTTAATATCGCCGATTTGAACGACTCCAAATTTGAATAACGCCGATTTAAAAATCCCCAAATTTCAATATCGCCCAAGTAAAAACCCCAGATTATAATATCGCCAATTTAAGAACCCCAGATTTTAATATCGCCGATTTTAAAAATCCCAAATTTTAATTTCGCCGATTTTTAAACCCGAAGTACAAAACTGCCGAAAGACAAATAGAATAGTCATTACTTTGGTTTTTCAAACCCCGAAATTTATAAAACCAGAAATCCAATTCGGCGATTTTTTTTCCGGGGTTCAGAAATCGCGATGGCATTTTCTCGCGCGATGTCGCCTTTGATAAAACCCGAAACCCAATTCAGGCTTTGGAAAATTCGGGGATCCTAAAGGGACCCGACTTTGCTGCTCAATCAGTCTTTTTTTTCCAAAATTTTGGTGTACGAATGCCTGAGATCGAGACTTTTTTCCAATTGACTCCATGAGTCATTGTCAAAAATAAAACCAAATAACCGCGGCTAGCTACAAAATCGCAGAATTTTTTTATTTTTATTAAACCACTCTAATACATATTTAAGATCAAGATAATTTTTTTTCCAGCTCATAAAAATTTTTATGCACCCTAAAATGTTATTTTTTCCTCCTGTTTCTTTTTTTTTTCTCAAAGTTTATATTATTTACCTACCGGCCAATTCGAAATATTTCAAAACAAACAAACGTAGATGGCCCACAAAAGCTCAGCAAATAATTGTTATAAAAGGTATAATATCGTAATAATAAAACAAAAAAAAAATATATTTTAGGTACCCTGTGTAAAATTTACGAAATCCCAAAAATTCGATTTAAATTACGTGGGGCCGGAATGATTTTAAAACGATATTTTTTCGGTGAGCGTAAAGGTGTGCCGCTATTTATTATGTGATAATTACAAAACCTACCCTTTAACTACTTTTCTTCTTGTGAGGAACTGAAAAAACCGCCTTTAGTGTTTGGGTTATTTTTCCTTTTAGAAAAAAAAAAAGTGTAATTAACACGACTAATTAATACATCTTTTTCTTTTGCTACCGGTTTTTAGTATTCATTCTTTATTTTTTTTATATTTTTTTTTTCCTTTTAATAAAATAAACATTCGAAATCCAAAGATTTTAATAAAACAAGATCAAGACATGAAGCCTTTTCGGTTAATGATGGTTTTTTAATAATTAAACATTGAAATCCCTTGGATGATGATTTTCAATTATCACATTTAATGGCAGTCGGCGTCCATTAAAATTAATTATATTAACATGTTTTAATGAATCATTGCTACCGGCATTCTTTTTCACAGCCCAGACATTGTAAACCGCGTACAATTAGACTTACTTGCACGGCATAAACGGTTTTTACTTTTTTTTTTGTTTTGTGTTTTTATCACCTAGTATATCACCTTTTAGCCTCCATATTTTTGAGCGATAATTCCGTTGGTTGAACTTGGGGAGTTGTATGCAGCACCTATGGTTATAACTCATAATGGGCGAAAAAAAGGTTATTACATACAAGTCATCATGTGTGTAAAAATTAACTAATAATACTTTATGGGATTTTTTTTAAATATTACGTTAAGTTTTAATTGCTTGCCATCATGATATTTTTTTTTTCAAAAGGTAATGAATCAAAAAGTTTTTAAGATGCTACAAAGTAAAAATAAAATGCAGCATTATACCCCGGGATAATATAATAATTTTCTTTTTTTTGCAAAATTCCTGAATGTTTCAAATCGTTCATAAGTTAATGAAGGTCGATGAGAGAATTGCTTGCAGCTGTTTTATTGTCGCAAAACGATTTCGAACTTTTTTGTTGATTTGTTACCATCTTCCGAATTTTACGATGAGATCCGCTAATAAAACCTTTTTTTTAATTTTATTTTTAGGTTTGGTTCCAAAATCGTAGAATGAAAGACAAACGGCAAAGGATGGCGATGGCGTGGCCTTACGCCGTTTACACAGATCCGGCATTTGCTGCGAGTATTTTACAAGCGGCTGCAAGTGCTGGGGGTCTTCCTGGAATCGCTTCTGCTGTTGCGGCCGCTGCGTATTCTCATCCGTATGGCTATTATGCTCATCCTGCATTGCAAAGGTAAATTATTTACATTTTTTTTGCTTCGTTTCCGTGGCACTATGCGCCCAGGCACGGATTGGGCACCGGAAAACTCCCTCGTGGATGCGAAAACCCGGAGCTTTTAATTCGTTGCGATAGCTTGTTCCAGATTTTCGTTTTTCTTTAAAAAATTAAGAGTTTTTTTTTTCGTCATTAGTTGCCGCCCCAAAATATTTCCAGTCCCTGCCTGGATGCCATTTCTTGTAGAAAAACCAAAATGGTATTTGTTCGTTTATGATCATTTGTAGGAGCGAAATTGTCTTTAAAAGCCGAAAAAATGCGATCAAAGAAAGTTCAATCATGAATCAATGTTTATAACATGTTGAACAACATGTTTAAAATATAAATGTTATAACATTTTGAATATATGCTATAACATGCATGTAATAACGCGTATATATATATGTTGTAACATATATTCAACACGTTATAACATGCTGAAGATATGTTATAACATTCAAAAGTATATGTCATAACAATATATGTCATAACAAAGGTTTATAGACCGTAATTCGTACGCAGATTCTTGTGATGGAACCACTTCATTTTGGGGATTTGTAGCCCTGCCCCTCTGGCTACAAGGGAAATTCCCTGTGCGCCCCTCCGTCAAAGCGCCTCCTGACGATTGGTAACTTTGTTTTATGGTTACATTTTTATGAGTACTGCTCGCCTTTTTAAGAAAATGTACGGTGCTTTTGAAAATCCTGTCAGAGCCTGTTTCAACCGGCTGAAAACCATGCAGACACCCTAAGATCAACATAACATATGGTGCTCTACGGTTTTGATATGTAATTTGGATTATAGAGTTTGGAGACCCGGACTGACTTCTGAAAAAGGCGAGGGCAAAAATAAGCAAAAAGAGTCTTAAGTGTTTCTCCAAGACCACCCGACTCCCCCTTCCCCTCCCCCCATTCATTTCCCATCGTTCAGACAGGCGGTATACCACTCCCAAGTAACTAGTAAGACCTTACGTTTTCCCTTTTTTCTTTTTTGTTTGTTTTGTTTTTATTTCCCCCATTTTCCACATTTTTTTCGCATTACCATGCCCACACCGAGCCAAGCCCCGCACTTTCCCATTTTTAGAAGGGCGCACCTAATGTTGTTAGTTCTCCCAGTTTCTGGTACTCATTTTTGAGTTAGTATTCGTAATCTTAATCTTAATCTTAATTTTAATCTTAATCGTTTAAGCTAATCCACTTATTTTTCTTTTTTTCTTCCTTCAGGATATCTCCGTACCCTCCGACCATGTTACCGCAACCCGGTTTACACGCCCCAAGTTTCCACAATTTAGGAAGTCATCTAAACAACAATTCATCTAGTTTAAACAACGGCCCCGGTTTGCTCGGGACATCTGGTAACCTCCCTCCTTCCGGCTTGCTCTCCGCCGCTGGGAACGTCACGAATCCAGGTCTTCTCGCCACCGGAAATCCGATGAACACTCCGACAGGAGGCCCGGGACTTTTAACCCGGCCGTTCCCGATTTCGATACCGAATTCGAATCTTCAGTCGGACACCTCTCCCCATTCGAATCATTCCGGGTCTCCGGTCACCGGTCAGAGTTACATGAATTTCAGTTCGAACAGTCATTTAATGAGTGGGAATCGGGTGAAAAGGTCGAACACTCCGAATTCGGAAAACAGCACCGGGAGTTTAAGCCCGTTGAACACGACAGGGAGTGACTGTGAAATTAACGGGAGTTGCAGGTGCGGGATTATCAATTGCGTCGCCGGGAACGAGCACGTTCACCGGTCTCAAAATTTACCAAACATTTATATACAAAATCCGCCGTCGCCGGATGTGAAAGTGGAAGGTTTGACGGGGGTTTACGCGCCGACGGCGACGCCCTCGGCCCCGAACACTCTTCTAATACCCGCGAAAAACAATTTTAGTAGCAAAGATAAAGACGTTACAATTATCAACGATACGCCTGGCCCTAAATTATTTAAACCGTATAAATCCGATGTGGCGGAAAGGGCTTGAATCATTTGTAAATAAGTCTCCCAGACAATAGAATGATTGCGTGTAACTTGCACCAAATTTACACCAAATTTTAGTTTTTAAACCCAGAATGCAATTTGAAGTGATGAAAGCCTTAGCAAGGCAGTGGCTGCAACGTATTAGGACATGTTGCGATGTGTGTTAGCGTGTGCTGACACGTTGCAGCAACTAATTGCTAAGCCCAAACGAACATTTACCCGTACTTTATGCATACTTTTTTCTTTTTTTTTTTTCTTCATATTTAATGCATGGATTGTATATGAAAATTTGCAGTTGCCAGAGCCTGATTTAAGGACCGGGCAATAAAAACGGAACGATTAATTTTAGGAGTAGTAAATTGTAAATAAATTCAACTTGAATACTCTTGTCGGCTAGTCAAACTGTTACAGCAAACTCTGTGCAGTGTGCAGTCCAGGAACGTCCATAATGTATCTGGGGCCAAGCCCGTAACTGAGAAGGGAGGGAGAGAGGATTTTTTTATTTTTGGATAATTTTTTACAATATTTTGGATAGTGCACTGCACTGCACTGTAGAGTGTACTGCACTTTTTTGCGCCTCAAAAAAAGAATAATAATATGTAACCGGTTTTCTTTTCTCAATGAATTAAAAAAAAAAAAAAAAAAATTGAAGGAGTGCACCCGCGGTACTCGTTCTTTTTAATCGCTTATAAACGAGCGAGCAATTTTTAGCTAAAAATCTTTTTTTTTTTAATCTGTATCTCAGTGCAGAACTGGACCAAGTCCATTCCAGGATTGCAACTTCTTATTTCAAACCCGACTTTGCGAAGCATATTTGAGCGTTGCCAATTGAAATTAATGTCTTCTGCCAGTTAAATTTTCTGCTTTGCCGACAATTAAAACTTGCTAGCAGAAGACATCAAGTCAGCACTGCCGACCGTTGAGCCTGTATACCTTTTGTAAAGTCGGGTTTGAAATAAGAAGTTGCAGTCCTTGAATGAACTTGGTGCAGTTCTGCACTGAGCTACAGAAATCTTTGTGTCAGAACTAGAGAGTCTGAAAGGAGAGATGAGACATTCAAATGAGAGCTGTCTGATTGGTCGAGTCCTCACGGGGTCCATGATGTTGGTTTTATATGGTTTTTTACGGGGCGAAATGCTAGAACGTTACAAATCCTGTTGAGATTTCGTGGGCTCAAAATTATATTGTTCTAGTTACACTTTCCAGGTTGACACTAGTCCCCTGTACTTAGCTTATGAAAAACGCATGTCAACCCGGAAAGTGTAACTAGAACAATATAATACTGAGCCCACGATTTGTAACGTTCTAGCTTTTCACCGCATAGTATTGTTATTATATTTTGTTTGACCCACGTATTCTCAGTTATTAAAGATTGTTTGAAACACACCCCTCCCCTCCCCCTTTGGCAGGATACGAACCTGTAATTCTGTACTTAAGGGTAGAACTCGACCAAACATTATTTTAAAAAAGGACTGAATAGCCTAATAATATTCCCATTACAGCGATTTTTTTTAAAATCGAACTTTTAATGGACTTGGTCGAGTCCTACCCTGACCTACTGGATTGTAATTATAATTAATAGTACTTATTATTTTTAATTATATATTTATTTAATTTTAAAATCAACGAAATCGTCGACTTTGAAAGCAAAAGACCATCCGTGTCATATGTGAAATCAGCCATTTTTTATCTTTCAAATTCGTAGGATAAGACAATTTGTTATATCCGAATACAATATATATTATTATCTTTCAAATTCGACGTTTTGGCTCTGGGGCACCTACGGAATTTCATAATTTAATACTCATTAAAATTTAAAAAAAAAATTGGATCCTTAAGCTATTCTTAATTTATTAATAAAATTAACTAATGTAAAAATTAATATTAATTATAATTTAATATTAAATTTTGAATTAGTTTCCGGTGAGTGTAATTTCGGTGTATGATACATCACATAAATAAAACCAAAGGTGTATAAAAAAAACGTACTATGTCTGGGCTCATAATATTGTACATAAATTTATTTGCACGAAAAGCAAAGATCTCATAATTTTGTATTTTAAAAAAAATATGCTTTGTACGGCATCTCTAATGTATTTATGTAAATATGTAAAAAAAAAAAAAAAAAGAGTGTTGTTGAACTCTTTTAAAAAAATCTCCAAGAAAATAGCTTTAAATACAATATTTGAAAAAACAAAATTTACTCGGTGTTTTTCTTTTTTTAAAAAAAAGTTTCGTAACTTTTCCTTATTGAAAAAGATAAATGGATTTCCTTTTCCTACAATTTTTCAGAAGTCAATTGACAAGTCAAAACATAAATTATGAGGAATTCACAGGGGTATTTTCCCTTCCCATTCATATAATCCGGGATTAAATATTTAACACCACTTAACCCTTGTCTTTCATTGTGTTGCCTTTGCTCATTTTAATGCAATTTGTAGTTTATTTTTTTTTGGCGCTGCACATTTGCGCCTTTAAATAAAAATATGCAGTGATCCAAAAATTAATAAAATGGGTTTGATTTTTTGGTTCGGAGAAAATCATCGGTTAAGGTAGAGGAATTGGGTTTTTTTTTAATGGCAATTTTATATATGAATTATATATAAATTATATATAAATTCCTCGACAAATGAGGAGCTAATTTCAGAATCCCTACCGACTTTAAAAACCAAATCATCAACAGCATCGGTAATACTTTAATCGGTAATATTTTGGTTACTCTTGGCCATTAGTTTGTGCCGATTTCTACCTTTTTTTCTCCAACGGAAAAATATGTTTCTAGGCTTTTTTTTTTTTTTTTTTTTTGCGCACTTTTATGTGGTGATAGCGAAATTTTGGTCTGGCCGGGTCTTATCGGCAAAAAATTTTTTTGCCATTTTTATGATTTTGGCCATTAAATTTGGTCACTTTCGCCCTTAGGGTCCCAAGGCGAAATACATGTTTTTCTGCCAACTTTTTGCGTACTTTCACATGGTGAAGGCGAAATTGGTCCCGCAACGCTAACATGAAGAAAATAATTTGTTTTCCCTTTAATCGGCCATTTTGGCCAATGGGCCATTTTTTTAAAATTAACAATTATGTCCTTAGATATTCCTTTGAATGAGCTTTTTTTTCGTTTTTTTGATTCTTCAATCGGACAACCCATTCTCTGCCAAAAAAATTAGCACTCCCATCCCCGCTTCAGAAACGGCTTTCATTTCGACCCTAATATTTGGCCTAATTTACCCCCTCACTAGGTTCTATCGATGGGTGAAAGTCTAAAAAAAATTTAATTTTGGGGAACGACCCTTATGGTAACCATGTGGGAGTCTTTTCTCCTCTCTACTTCAAAAATCACTTGTGCCTTATTTTTTCAGAAAAGTATCAAAATTCTACTTACCGCTTTTCTACTAGCGAATATATACCTAAGTTTTCTGGATCAATTACTTTTTCTTTGATAAATTTCCGAAGTTGTCGGGAATTTATTTTAGACTCAATTTTTAAGAAAAAGTAGCTGATGCAGAAATCTAAAGTTTCGCTGAAGATGCATATTTGATTATAGAAAGATGATCAGTAAGTAAAATTTTGGTGTTTTGCTCCTAAAAGAAGTTGCCGAACCATTTTCGATGTGTAGGTGTGAAAAAATAAAAAAAAATAAAACGTAGACCTAAATTTCCGAAAAGTAGAACCTTAAAAACATAAAAATAACCCGAATTTCGAATTATTCCTGGACAACTTTTTTAAAAAAGAGGGGCAAAAAAAGTGCTCATAATGACTTTTAACTCGTTTATTACAAAATCTATTTTCAAAAAATCCCGAAATTCTTTACTCTTCTTTTTTTTTAATTGCCGCCACTTCAGAAATGATCTTATACTTTTCAGTAAACTTTTAAAATGAAAACCAAGGATCCGATCTTAAAAAGTGCGCTAGTGAGCAGCACTCGAAAACAACCCCATTTTTCGCAAGTCTACATTATACATCATTCCGAGTTAATACTGTTATGACATTTTTCAATAGCTTCGTAATAAACAGATTTTGATCCGTGTAATAAAGAAAACATTAAAAAAAAAAAAAAAAAATAGTAGGGGACAGAACAGATCGTCCGCATGATGTAATCGAAAATTGCCTCTTTTTATTCAGTAATTATTCCTTCGGGATCTTTTTTTCGCATCTTAAAAAACACCCAACCCAGACGATTGATTTTTATCGTTGAGTCCGTTTCCTCGGAGGATTGCAAATCCTATTTAAACCCTTTTTTTTAATTACATAATTTTTGTCATCAGTACATGGGGGTTTAGGGATATCAATCCCGGACCATTTTTTCAATCTTATGTCGTTTCGGGATTCAAAAATTCTCAAGCCCGGGATTCTGGGGTTAAGAGGAGGCTTCAGATATTTATTTAAATATACCAAAATAAATTTCCATGGGTTAGAACTTTATTTTGGAGATACAAATTAGAAATCTGGCTTCGTAGCGAACTTCATAGTGATACTGGCATCTTTCCTTCAAAATTTCAGATTCTCAGGTTGTAAAGAAACTCCGGAAAACGCTTTGGAAAATATATTCCCGATATTTATTTTTGAAAACGTTTTCCGGAGTTTCTTTACAACCTGAGAATCTGAAATTTTGAAAGAAAGATGCCAGTATGAATATAAAGTTCGCTACGAAGCCAGATTTTTAATTTGTATCTCCAAAAAAAAGTTTTAGGCCAGGGAAATTTATTTTGGTATATTTAAATAAATATCTGAAGCCTTCTCTTAATGAGAAAGTCCAATAACGACTGGCCAGAAAATCGTGTTGGTTTATATAAAATGTTTTTCTTTTTAGGTATTTTGATTTAACTATTATTTTCCGGCGTTTCAGCGTATCAGCGAAAATAAAGCAGGTTATAGCTTGTCATTTTATTAAAATTAACAGAAATTTGGATTATGACAGAAAAAAAATCCGATTTTAATCAAAAAATGAGAATTTTGGGATTTAAAATCCCTGGATTAATTCATTTCGGATTTAAGAATTCGGGATTAATTCATTTTAGGGTTGAAAATCCGAAATGAATGCATTTCGAGATTAAAAATCCGGGATTAATTTTTTGAGGTTACAAATCGGGATGAATTCATTTTGAGATAAAAAATCTCGGATTAATTCCATTTGAGATTAATCTTCTTCTTCTTTCAAGTGCCAGCTCCGCGACGAAGATTGGCTATCATCTGGACTATTTTTACCTTATCGACCGCTGCTCGAAAAAGACCCAAGGAATCGACGCCAAACCAGTCTCTAAGATTTTTGAGCCACGAGGTTTTCCTACGACCCTGACCGCGCTTACCCTCGATCTTACCCTCCATCACAAGCTGAAGGAGGCGATATTTTTCATTTCGCATTACGTGGCCGAAATAATCGAGCTTCCGACGCTTGATCTCGTTCAGAACTTCTACTTCCTTCTTCATACGAGCCAAGACGTCAGTATTTCTCACCCTGTCAGTCCACGAAATTTTAAGCATTCGACGGTATACCCACATCTCAAAAGCCTCCAACTTCTTTTCCAACGTCCTAGTTAACGTCCATCCCTCGTGTCCATATAAAAGCACGGGAAATACGTAACATCGGACGATACGGATCCTCGTTTCGAGGCTCAAGTTGCGATTGCACAACAGGTCTCTCATTTTGAAGAAAGTTCCCCTGGCTTGCTCTATACGAGCTCGGACTTCCTGGCTACAATCCCAAGAATCATTCAAGAGGGTTCCGAGATATTTATACGAGTGCTTATAGTAGTTGAGATTAATAATCGGGGATTAATTCATATTTTAATCAAAAACAAAAACCCGAGATTAAGTCTTTTTGAGATTAAAAATCGGGATTAAGTTTTCGGGGTTAAAAATCCGGGATTAACTTATTTTGAGTTTAAAATTCGGGAGTAACTCATTTTGGGGTTAATACCCGGAATAAATTCATTTTGAGATTAAAAATCTGGGGTTAGTTCATTTTTTTATCAAAAACCCGAGATTAATGCAATTCGAGATTAAAAATTAAGATTAATTCATTTTGGATTTAAACATTCGGGACTAACTCATTTTCAGACTAAAAATCTGGGATTAATTCATTTTGATATTAAAAGTTCTGGATTAATTTTTTGGGGTGAAAAATTTGGGTTTAACTCACTTTTGGGCTTAAAAATCTGAATGAATTCATTTTGAGATTAAAAATCCAAGATTAATTCATTTTGGGATTACATTTTTGAATTAATTCTTTTTGGGATTAAAACTCCTGGATTAACTCATTTTGGGGTTAAAAATTCGGGATTAATTCGTTTGGGGTTAAAAATCTCGGGATTGATTCATTCTGGATTTAGAAATTCGGGGGTAATTCATTGGGGTTAAAAATCAGAAATTAATTCATTTTGAGAATAAAAGTCCGGGATTAATTCATTTTGGGTTTATAAATTCTATGATTAATTCATTTTGGGATTACGAATTCCTGGACTAATTCATTTTGGGATTACATTTTTGAATTAATTCTTTTTGGGATTAAAACTCCTGGATTAACTCATTTTGGGTTTATAAATTCCATGATTAATTCATTTCGGGATTACGAATTCCTGGATTAATTCATTTTGGGATTACAAATTTCTTGATTTATCCAGCCCAAAAATCATCCGTGATCCCGGATTGCTGTCTCTAAATCCCTTAAAAAAAAGGAAAAATAAAAAAATGTACCCAATTTTTTTTTAAACGCCGTCACCTGAGCACGAAAAAAAATAGTGTGTGGAAAAGTGACCAATACGGAGGAGGAAAGCTTTAATAAAGTAAAAGCGATTTAATTATTCAGTCAGAGCAGATAACCAGCTTAATACAAGCAATTACACGTGACCATTATCCTAAAACGTTTTCGAATTTAATGTTTCTCATACTGGGTATCCTCTCTTTTTTCAACCTCGTTGTTTTCAGGCATTATAATCTGTCAATCCCGGAATAGAGCCCCTTCTCCAGTGTATAGCGAATAGGGTAAACCGGTTTTCTTAGGAAAAACAATGAAAACCAACCATTTATTTCCCCTTATCAGAGGAAAATCAGGGGGATGCAATTACGTTTTAATTTCGTTTTCTTAAAAGCCGTCCTAGTCCCGTTGAAACGAAAGCAGGAGGGTCGTTTTCTTGGGTTTCTCACGGATATCAAGCAAAATGGATGTTCCACAATGTTAAGAAAACGGGGGTTTTGCCCATTTTGAAAATGTTATTCAGGGTTTATTGAGTTTTAATAAGGATGAAGGCTGTACATTTATATAGCGTATCATGGAAAATCAGCGAAGTAAACGATTTGCCAGTATTTTATTATAACAGTGCACCGCCGAATTGATAAAGTTTATTAGGGAGAGAGTCTGAAAATGGTTTGATAACCATTTAGAAGGAAAAAGTTTTTTTTTTCTCCCTCCCTCTCACGTCTGTTGACTAAAATGTAGGATTTACTTCTTGGCTTTTAATGTTAAATAGTGTTCTTAGGAATTCTTTGTTTGCACCGATGTTTAAATTATTGCAAATAAAAAGGTGGTTATAAAAAATTTTGAATCTTTAGTTTCTAGATTGCTTCCCATGGAAGTCCCAATAGCAAAGAAATATTAATATTTATAAAATATATTTTAAATATATTCAATATTTTTTGTTGCTTTTTCAGTGTTAATCATTGGGTCATTCTGACATTAACTTTGAAATCCACGGGATCGAAAAATCCATAAAATTTGAAAATAAAATTGGTCCGCCTTTTTGAGCTTTAATTTCATTCAAACTTCTGGCTTCAGGTTCGAAATCAGTGGTCCAAAATGCATAAGCACGCCAATGCCAAGTTTAAGCTTATTGTAGTCAATACAAAACCCATTCAAAAAAATACGGCTCGTTTCGGTTCCGATTTGGTTTATTCAGAATTATGACGTAGGAACCGGTTTTCCGGTTCGGTTTTTTTCACCATCTCCGAAATAACGGGTTCCGGTTCGGTTCTGACTTTTTACTTAACTGGGTTTGGGTTCGGGTTTGGTTTCGGTTCGGGTTTTTTTCCTAAACCCGGTTCGGTGCCGGTTTTTTTTCCAGAAAAATATTATTTTTGGTTTGGTTTGGTTTGGTTTAACATTCATAAAAAAAAGGGGTTTTTGATTTTTTAAAAAACATGTTTCGCTCCAGCTTTAAAAAAAAAAAGATTTTTGCTTTTTTGGACAAACGGGGTTTCTTTTTGTTTGCCTTGTTGGAAATACCCGGTTCGGGTTCTGGGTCCGGTCCGCTCTCACTTAAGATTCTGTCCGGTCCGGTTTTGATTTTTCAGAATTGTAGCGTAGGAACCGGTTTCTGGTTCGGTTTTTTTTTACTAAATCCAAAAGAACCGGTTCCGGCTCGGTTCGGGTTTTTCACTTAACTGGGTTCGGGTTTGGTTTCGGTCGGTTCGGTTTTTTTTTTTTCCTAAACCCGAATCGGTCCCGATATTTTTTTTCTTTAGAAAAATACCCTTTTTTGTTTGGTTTTGTTCACCATTTGTAAAACAAAACACGGGTTTTTGATTTTTAAAAAAATATGTTTCGCTTGGGCTTTTTAAAAAAAAATTTTTGCTTTTTTGGACAAAAGGAGCTTCTTTTTGTTTGGCTTCTTTGAAAAACCCGGTTCCGGTTCGGGTTCTGGGTCCGGGGTCCGGTTCAGCCTCACTTAAGACTCTGTCTTTTCCGGTTTCGATTTTTCAGAATTGTGGCTTAGGAACCGGTTTCGGGTTCGGGTTCGGTTTTTTTTAATGTCTAAAAAAACGGTTTTGGTTCGGTTCGGATTTTTTTAGTCCACTGGGTTCGCGTTCGGTTTGGGTTTTGCGCTGTTTCCTAAACCCGGTTCGGCTCCCGTTTTTTTGAAAAAACATCATTTTTGGTTTTGTTTAGTTCACCATTCATAAATAAAAAAAAAAACGGGTTTTTTATTTTTAAAAAATAAAATGTTTCACTAGGGTTTTTGAAGAAAAACTTTTTTTTTGCTTTTTTAAAAAGAAGGGTTAAAAAAACGAAAAAAAGAAAAGTTTGTTTGGTTCTTGGAAATACCCGGTTTGGGTTTGGGTTCGGTCTCACTAAAGATTCTGACCGGTCAGGTTTCGGTTTTTCAGAATTGTGGCGTAAAAACCCGTTACGGGTTCGGTTTTTTTTTACCGTCACCAAAAGAACCTGTTCCGGCTCGATTCGGATTTTTTTAGTCCACTTGGTTCGGGTTCGGTTTCGGTTCCGGTTTTTTTCCTAAACCCGGTCTGGTTTCGGTATTTTTTAGAAAAACATCAATTTTGGTTTAATTTAGTTCAACATGCGTAAAAAAAAAAAAACAGGTTTTTCATTTTAAAAAATAACATGTTTCACTCGGATTTTTGAAAAAAAAAGTTTTTTTTTCATTTGCCTTAAAAAAATAAAAAAAAAAAGTTTGTTTGGTTCTTGGAAATACACGGTTCGGGTCGTGGATCCGGTCCGGTCTCACTTAAAATTCTGCCTCCTCTGGTTTTGGTTTTTCAGAATTGTGGCGTAGAAACCGGTTACGGGTTCGGTTTTTTAGCATCTCCAAAAGAACCGGTTCCAGTTAGGTTTGGATTTTTTAGTCAACTGGTTTCGGGTTCGGTTTTGGTTCGGTTTTTTTCCTAAACCGGGTCTGGTTCCCGTTTTTTTTTTTTTTTTTTTTTTTTTTTTTTTCAGAAAATCATTATTCTTGGTTTGGTTTGGTTTAGTTCAGTTCAGCATTCGTAAAAAAAAAAAAAAAAAAAAAATAAAAAATAACTGGTTTTTCATTTCAAAATAACATGTTTCACTAGGGTTTTTTTAAGAAACCTTTTTTTCGCTTTTTTTTAAAAAAAAAGTTTGTTTGATTCTTGGAAATACCCGGTTTGGGTTTGGTTCGGATATCGGTTCCTTGAGGTATTGAACCGGGTTTGGGTTCCGGGTTCAATTTTTCATCGTTCGAACCGTGAAAAACACGAATTCGGCCTAGTTTTTTTGGTTTGGTTCCTTTTGCCAGTATTGCAGCTTATTGCAGTCAAAATTAATAAAATCATGAATTTTTTATACCGATGCGTCGAGGCAACAGTCCTTAAAGAGTCACTGTTATAATATCGTTGAAAGAATTGGCCTCACCATCAAAAATGCATGCATAATAAAAGTCGGCTTTATATAAAATAAATAAAAAAAAATTACATCGATTCCAAAAAAAAAGCCTTGATTCGCAAATAAATTATGCAATTACGATCAGAACGATTTACCAGATTTATCTTCGAATCTTTATTACATTTTAACTATAGCTCCCCGAGTTTTTTTAAAAAGGAACACTCTTCTCCGCATTTTCCTCGCCTTTAAAATTCATTTTCCCGTTAAAACCTCGTATAGTATAAATACATCCGCGCTTTCGGCGAAGAGAGGGCATTATTTCCCCCTGAAAACAAAGGAAATCCAAGAGAATTTTCTAAATGTTAATACCAAAAATAAAGCAATTTATTACTCAGCGCTGCTTTATATTCATTGCCTTATTTTATCTCTACCAAATTCAACTTCATATCATTTTTTATCATCGTTTACTCGTTTTGGAGCATTTTCAACTTTTCCAAACAATATTGCCTCGATTCTTTTTATGATCTTGATTAGGGCCATTTTCTGCGGCTTAACCGGAGGGTAAAAACGTTGCATGTCCGAAAAGGCAGGGAGATGGGAGGGGGGGGGGTAGGGGGGTGAAGTCGAGAAAAATTTAGAGGGAGACGGAAAAAAAAAAAACTAACTAAGAACCAGTGTAACATTAATCTTTTCTATAGCCATTAAAATCGACGTAAATTAAAGTACAGACGAATTTTCCTCTTAATTTAGATTTATTTACCGCAAAGGCGACAACAGAGACGAGTGTTATTACAGACCCTTGGTGAAATTAAAACGAACGCTAGGAACGTTTACAATAGATTTATATTCGAACAGCTGTCTTTTAAAGGATAATATAATCCGCAAGTTTAATTTTAGTATATATTTTCATCAGGAGGACACCGGAAAAACAAAATAATACGAGCTCTTTGGTTGGCCGAAAAAGCAGGAAAGAAAGAAGGAAAAAAACAGTGTGATTTATATTACTCTATTTCTTTTATTTATTATTACTGTTTTTTTTTTCCTTTCTTCCTTTTTTCCTTTCGAAAAATGAGTTGATGTCTTCAAAGTCACGGATTTGCTTTCCGTTTCAAATGATACAGAAAATCGAAACAATTATGTCGGCTCTTTTCCAGTCAGAGCGTTGATGGATGGATTTACAATCGACTCGGAACCTTTTTTTTTTTTTTTTTTTGAAAGAAAGTGAAAAATTTTACCCAATAATAATATTAGCATTTTATTTTTGTTGTTATTTTTTTTTTTCTTTTTTTGACATTGAAGCAATTTTTTTTTTAATTTTTGAGGAAATAATCTACTGCAAATAAAATTATCAAAATTCGAAACAGTGGCCCAGTTCAATTTTCATGAAAATTTGTACTAAGGGGTTTTTGAGGTCTGTGATCTCGAACCCATAAACCGTTTTTCAAAATTTCGAACATACAACGAGTAAAGTAATTTTTTTCGATGTATTGAGTACCTTAAAAAAATTTTAGAAAACTATTAGCGGATTTGACATCAGCGACCTCGAAAACCCCTTAGTACAAATTTTCATGAAAATTGAACTACTTCAACTTTTTTTTATATTTGTCGCCATACTAAGTCCGCAATCTTGAATTTTAAAATAATTGTTCCAGATATGAAAGCAGCAGCCACAAAAATACCTAAAAATAAAATCGAAATTTCACGAAATTTCATCCATAATTAAAAATTTTGGCCTCCATATTATGCCCGCCATTTTGAATTCTGGGGCACGGGCATCAGGTTTCTAATTGCACAAAATATTGAAGCTTTTGACACTTTCATCTTAATCTTCTTTTTAAGTTTCACACAGACTTTGGAATTATTTTTTTTTTCCGGGCCTCTGTGTTAGAGGCCTAAAAATTTTCAATATGCAATCCGCTGTACGCGAGAATTGCCCGTCTACTACAGCCATAAGCACAGTATAAAGCAGGCGAGCAATTCTCGGTTTTTTTTTTTTTTTTTTTTTGTAACATAAGTTGCCTATATGTGTTAGCTTATGAGCGCCCGTTTTCCCGATACCAGCTCTTTAAATAAAAATTTGTTTGCTTTAAAGTTAAAACCATCCAAAAAAAGTGTACGTAGTAAGGCTTGATCTTTAAAGAAATAATTGATCAGTGGTAAATAGTGTCGCATGTCGTCTAGTTTTTTTTGAAAAAAAAAAAATAAATAAAATAAAACGTCGCGGCCTTTGAAATTTTCTCCATTGTTACAACAGTTTTTACAAAAAATACGAAATGTTGACTACTACCACGCCAGTGTTCCGTTTACGCTGATAAACGCTTTGATTACTTTATTACTCATAAATAATTCTTTAACTCAAGACCTTTTTCTATTTTTTTGCTTTTGATTTTGATTTTTACAAAAAAAGAGGCCACGGATCTATTTTTGGAACCAAACCTGCTATTCGCGTTCAATGATTTTGAAGCATGAAAAAAATACGGTTTTACTAACTTGCAAATTATCCGCCATTCATTTGCTTTTAGCGTTTTTTCTTTACACAATATCCTCCATATGGAAATTTGTTAAAATGTTTATAGCAAAAGAGCGTCTCCGTTTTTCGCATCATTATTTTGACCGTTAGTAGAAAAGGCACCTTAAATTTTTCCCGACGATCGCCTTTGGGAACGTTCAAGTAATATGCAAGATCTTTTTTTCTGGTTTTTGGACCCCCTCCCCCCCTTCGTAAGAATTAGTAAGATTTTTGGACCCCATTTTTTTTGAACAAAAACAGGGGTGTGGTGTTAAAACGTGCTCCAGTGGAGCGTGGGTTAAGTGGCACAAACAGTTCCGGCAAAAATCAAAAACCTTACGAAATAAAAATTAGAAACACAAATTATTTTGGGACAGAGGGAGTATAAAAGAACCTGATTGGAAAGGGTTGCTGCTTTAATCGATTGAATTTATTATTCCGAAGAAAAAAAGTTTAAAAAAAAAATGGATCTAAAGAAAAGGTTTCGAACCTTGTTTTTTCTCCATCACGTCCCGTTTTCCGGCCATAAAAGTATAGGGTCGTTTAACCCGAAAAACGCTTTGCTTTTCGTCATAAATAATATTTTTCAAAATGTTAAAGGGAAATAATAATGGTTTTCGACAACACCGTATAAATTTATGGTAATTATTTGAACCGGTAGCTTTTAAATCAATGTGATTGTGAAATGTTGACAAAAAAAAATCGTCCTCGTTTTAAAAATGGCAATAAAAACGATTATTATGTATATAAGGAACATAAGGCACAAAAAAAAAGAGAAAAACAGGTATTTTTAGATCAAGTAAACGATTGTTATTTTATAAAATAAAAATTTACATTTTCGACAGTTTTGATCCTGCATTTTTAGGTCCTTTTAGCGGTTTCCCTTGATCACTACATGCGCGAATCGTTTTTTAGGTCCTAAAAACAGGTATTAACCCGTTTACTCCAAAGGGTATTTTATTTTTTTTCTTCTTAGGATCTTTTAAAATTAAGTGCTCAGGTCTGCAAAACCCACCCAAACTTTTCACTACAAGACTTACAGTGAAAAGCTATGCCTCTAAAATATTGAAAAACTGCATTTTAATTTCCAACAAAAGCTAGCGAAAGTTTCTAGCTAACACTCTATAATCTACCTATATAATAAAACCCCTCCGTTTGTCCGCGTTTGTCCGCGTTTGTCCGCAGACAAGCTAATTTTAACGAATTTGACGAAAAAATACATAAAGTTTTAGTTGCCTAAAAAATGTAGCATTTTTGTCTACAGACAAAAAAAAAAAAAAAATAGTCGCATTAGACAAAAAAAATTGTGACGAATAAAAGGGGAAGTTTCCCTGTCTGTACGCAGGAATTTTTTTTCTATATTTTTTTTCTATTCCAAAACCCGTTTCGTATTCCAAAAAAAAAAATTGTTAAAATTCCAAAAAAACGGGGTAAAATTCCAAAAAAAAGTGGTAAAATTTCAAAAATTATTTGGTAATATTTCGAAAAAAAGTTAGTAAAATCCGAAAAAAGAGGTGGTAAAATTCCAAAAATTATTTGGAAAAAATAATTGAAAATTGACTTTGAAAAAAATAATTGGTAAAATTGCAAAAAAATATTACCAAGGGCCGACGGGAAAAATGGTCGACATAGAAAAGAGTCGAAAAAGTCTCTGGGCCCTTTTCCATTTCTGCCCTTTTCATAAACCCCGAGACAAAACGTAAACAGTGAATAACTTCTGACATTGGGTGATCCAAACGGAATGCGTATCTAAGTTTCCAGTAACTTTTCTAACTTTTTAAAACGTTTTTCGAAATGAACCACCCTAATGGTGTACACAGTCACATATATTCGCATTCTTAAAATGCAAAAGAAATAAAAATGCGGAATCTAAAAAACAGACGGTAAAAATTTTAAAAAAATTACAACTTTTTTTTTGGGCGGAAAAAAATGAAGTATTTAACGTTTTTGCGTTTTTCTACATTACTTTAGGCTAGACGCGAAGGGGCCCCGAAGCGGCTAGTGTATCATAAGATTGATATAGTATCAATCAATGGTAACCTAACCTAGTCTAACCTTAGGCAATGAAACTTTACAGATACCCCAAATTCATTTATAATACCTAGATTATCTTCATCATCATTTTCTTCAAAGAAATACATTATTTTTTATTTAATTTTCATAAGTCAGTCACAGGGGTATGGGTTCATATATTTTGGGCGTTAATTTTTCGTAAACATAGCCATTTTTTACTTCTGCAATTTTTATTCTGCTTCCGTTTTTTTTAAAAAAAAGTTTAAAAGGGAGACATTTCAGCGAAAATCAAACACTACTTGTCGGTTTTCCTCAAAATGGAATCTGATCGTTCTTCCCGCGTGGTCTTCATATGCCTCAAAATCGTCAAACAATGTGATAGATAATTTTATCCAAATTTTCATATTTCTTTCTTTTCTTTGTTGGTGTTGATGATCCACTTCCTTGAAGTTTTCCGATTTCTAGTTTCCCGAACCGTTAAACTGTTCCCGTCCCGTTAAACTGTTCCCGTCCCTTTAAACTGTGACGCATCATCCGGATACCTACTTTTTGTATTAAGTTTCGAAACTTTTTCGTCTGAATTCTTAATTTTTACGGTAGATTTTTCAAGCTTTTGGCTGCAAGTTTTAGGATTGTGGAAAACAGTACACCTTATACCTGAAATCAGAAACATAAAAAACGATTAAATTAAAGTAAAATTTTTATATTTGGGGCCATTCAAATATTATTGAAATATTATTATCCCATTTCATCATTTTGGAAGTTTTATTTTTTCACTGAATATTTACACACACTCCCATTTAAATACATATTTTTGTTTTTCGCTTTTCAAAGAAGTTGTTTTGCCCAAGAAAAAAAAAATCGGTGTGAAGATTCGCTTCATCCGAAATCCTCCCAAGTGAACTGAATTGTAAGCTGCTTTAAAATCGTTTGTTTTCTCCAAACAAAGCTTTGTCGGGTTTTAAACAATTCAATTACACTTTCAACAAACAAAAAAAAAGTTGACAAGTTGTGAGAATTCACACGATTTTTACAGAGATTTTTTTCCAAAAAAAAAATAAAAGAGAAGTCAAAATAAAAATAAAAAAATTCAAGCATAACCAAATTAAAACCATATCCCTGCAGTACTTGCTACAAAAAGCTGTCAACGCACCATTCATTATCCCTCGTTATTTACAACATAAAATTAGTAACGGGCAGCTCGTACCATAATATTGAACCTATTTTGTCATAACAAAACAAAAAAAGCAGCAGTATAAAAAAAAAGAAAAGATCTGACAATGTGACAAATAAAGGTCGCTATTATAGTTTAGAATTGATACGTCAACCGTTTGGTCATTTGAAATAGTGATGGCTTATTGACTACCGTGCACTCTTAATTTTAATATTTTTTTTTTGGGTCTACTTTCTAAAAACATGAATTTAATTTTATTTACAGTTCTTAAGACCGGAACTTTTTTTTTTCACGAAGTTGTTGTTGATGGTCTGTGTTTTTGACCTTTCAAGGTCGGTTTGCTCTTCTTGTACAATTACACATTATCCGTAGAAAATGTGTAAAAATGGGTTCGTTCTCTGATCTCTTTCCTGCTGTTCTTTTCCTATGATTTCGAGGGAAAATTTTTAGTCCTGCTGTTGAATTGTTGACAAGATAAACTAAAGGAAAATCTGACGCAGATACTTCCGCATCAAAGAATTTTCCAACTGAATTAATTTCAAATGCATTTATTGCGGATCTTTCTATGCAAACATACTCATTCATTTATTGTCAGAACCAATGCCAGTTGTTTGGTATATATAAAAGGAAGGTGCAACAGAAAGCATCCAAGACGATGGATGCGAAATTAATTTTTTTCACTTTGGCTTTTATAGCCTATCAGGTATTTATTATTTTGATGTTTACTACTCATGTCAATACTTGACATTATTATCAACCGATATATTTAGGCTTACGGAGAAGATCCACCGGCAAAGCATGTATGGCATACAACATCGGGCAAACAAGGAGAAAATTGGAGTCAAAATGACCGGGAAGAAACGGGCGGCACTCAAGGTGATGCAAATATACAGGGAAGCATGGGAAGACTTACTCCCAATGGAAATAATGGAGTCAACGGCAACGGTAACGGCAGTGGAAGGTCACAAAATGGCTACGGTAATGGGAACGCCGGCGGATGGGCACCGTATCGACCTGCAAATGGTAATGGAAATGGAAATGGAAACGCCAATGGCAGTGGCAGAGGCGATGGCAGTGGAAGGTCACTAAATGGCTACGGTAATGGCAACGCCGGTGGATGGGCACCGTATCGACCTCCAAATGGTAATGGAAATGGAAATGGCAACGCCAATGGCAATTGCCAGCGATGCGATGGCACTGGAAGGTCAGCTGGACGCTGGACTCATGACGTTGCTAGTGGAAGCAGAGCCGTGTGAATGGAGCATGCGACAAACCAAATGGATCATGAGAGGAAAGGAGATCAGCAGAAGACGATAATATACTTGGAAAATCTGACTACTTTATAATCGGACATGTTGCAATTCTATAAAAACACGAATAAAAAATAATGCAAATATTAATAAGTTTTATTGTTTAATTGCATTATCGCTGCAATCTAATATTCGCAGTATTGGATAAAAATGAATCTTGGATATGATGTGGAACATTTGCGCAATGCAACCCTACAAAGAAGACAGTATTAAAATACTGGACCTTTTTCCGAGAGCTACTTTTGGATTTATCGTACATTGGAGGCTGAAAGTCAAAGGAGAGAAACGGCATTTTTCTACCTTGGTAGATATGATCTCGATTTTTCATGGTCCAATTTCTTTCCTTTCGCTTTCGGCCTCCAATGAACGATAAATTCAAAATGATGAATTTAAACTCGGAAAAACGTTAAGTATTTTAACTGAGTCTTTATAAATGTAAGCCCTTCCCGGCATCAAAGGACGATGGACTTCTCCCCCGGTTTTTTTATCCGTTATTTTTTTGCAAGCTGAGGTACCGTCCGTAACCGTAATTCCTAAATACTTTGCGGTGACTTCGTTTCTGAGTCTGCTATTTTCGTTTCCGCCATGATGAAGAATTTTAATACGCTGGCGGTATCCTTTTCAAACATTTTGGCCCTGTGTATAGCTTATGGACAACAAATCTCGATACTCAAAAATTCGAAAAAAAAAAAAAAAAAAAGTAGTTTTCCACCTTTCAACACGCCATATCGGATTTTTTAGCGCTACGTTCTTAAAACGTTTCTTAAATATTGAAAAAAAAAAAAAAAAAAATTGATACTTAACAAAAATGCTATGTTTGATTATTTATTCTCTTTTTTTTTTTTAAATCTATCATTTATGACGTAAAGGCACATTACTGCGAAAAAGTGGAAATGAAATTTCACACTCGAGCTACACAAATAGTCTATCTCTAATAACGTGGGGGTATATATTTACCCGTTTTAGGATTTGAAAAGTTAAATCAAATTAACAAAAAAAAAAAAAAGCTGTTACCTCATTTGTTTATTGGTTATAGGTTAGCTGAATTGTTTTTCAAGTTCTGGACTGATTTTCCTCTTTTTCCGGAAGCACTCCAAACTTAATTTCTTCACTTATGTCTGCATAATTTTTTATTAGAAAAGCTCTTTGTAACTATTTCTACCTCAATAGTATTAGAACTATTTCCTCACTTTGGGCCAAAATACAAAAGCTCCCAATCATTTTTACTTATTGCATTTTCACTGGCCCCAAACTCTAGCAATTCTTGAACAACTTCCTTGGCATTAAGCAAAACAGCAAGATTCTTCAACTCAGTTTTTTTAAATAGTGTTAACGTTATTACATTCCAGAGTTGATTTTCCTCTTGTATTGCACTACAATCCTTTCATTGAATGTATTTTGCTTTTGACAATCTAAAATGTATGAGTTAACAATTAATAACAATTTTACAAATAAAAACTTACTCTAATTACTGAGTACCACAGCTATGCCCTTACCTCATATTTTTCTCATCTAAGCTGCATTCATGAAAATCTGTAGTTAGATCGTCCAAGGTAGTGTTGCCATTTTTAATTTTTTTCAAATCAAATGCTCCAACCAGACTGCAATCTTTGGAAAAACGAAAAGCAGTAAATTAATAAACTATTAAAATTCTGTTCATAAAAGCTGAAAATTTTTCTGAGTGTCAGTAACTGTGCTCTTACCTTAAGTTGTTCTCATCAAACTTTCATTCAGGAATATCCATAGCCAAATCATATCTAAGGTATTACTGTCTTTCTCAATGTTTCTCAAATCAGATCGTCCAGCTATGTTATAGAACCAAATATATTTTTTTGATGACTTGAAATCTGTTGTGTTGAGGATACCCACAATTAAAAGAAAGCTAAGTAATAATGCAATTAATCCTTTATATAAAACATTTCAAAATTTGATATTTGTTAATGCAGCTTCAAAGGTTACAATGAGGAATTTTAACCTATATGAATCTTTTATTTTTTCCCCTAACTTTAACAACAATAAAGAATAATTTTGTCTGTTTTGCGTAGAGATAGGTTTTATGCCCACTCCTGTGGTCCATCAGATCTGAGTCTGAATCTAAATAAGGATCTGAGGTCCTTGTAGCCAACGGAGGCCATAGTGAAAATAGTCTTTAAGTTTCTATTTATTCAACGCATTTCTTTGTTCTAGCTCAATTCCACTGCACATAATATTTCATTTTCACCATGCGAAATGTATTTACTATTTTGTTTTTCTCCTTTTTACATAACCTAATCACAGGAGAAAGCCCATCTTCCTGTTTATTTACTTTTAACCAATGACGTCACCAACGTTCCTCTTCAATTTCAATCGACGGAAACTCCCAAACGTATAGGATTTCAGCTTTATTCTTTTCAATTTTCTATCCTGAACTATTACAACTGAATTTAGCTTAAAAATATTTAAGCCAGTTTTGCTTGGTTTGAAATAAAATAACCAGAAAAAAATTTATTTGCAGATTCTTATTTCAAATAACTAAAGACGGCGCCATTTTAAATTAGTTTCAGGGCCCAGGGGAACGAAAATTATTGTCAGCTGTGGCGGTGGAGACGTTCTTTCTCTCTCTCTCGATATGGCGTCGGTTCATGAAGAATGCAGTTTGGCGTTGGACAAATTTTAATCGAAGAACATCGTGTTTTATACTTGAGATAAGTATGTGAGAACAACAACAGTCAACTGAAAAGGTATTTAATATTTATTTTAACATAAATTTAGACCGGAGGGCAAATTAGATTTGTGAATTTGTATAATTCTTTTGTAGCCTCATGTTTTTCTTTGACGATGTGGCCTTGGGTCTATAAAGTTTTATTTTCGATCATATTTGTTTTCAAATAAAGCATTCTGGCGATGTAAGTAGT
Organism: Liposcelis bostrychophila; assembly: GCA_037577465.1. NCBI lineage: Eukaryota > Metazoa > Arthropoda > Insecta > Psocodea > Liposcelididae > Liposcelis > Liposcelis bostrychophila. Next base: position 10,323,721 of record CM075207.1, read on the forward strand.
ATTAAAAATTAGTAGTCAGGCCATATGACGCTTTTTTGAAAATATTTAATTCCGTAATTCTGCATAATGCAAAGTAACAGTATCTGGATTTATACGGCTAGTCGTTTTGCATATTAAAATTTTTTAGAGGTCACAGGTCAGAGAGTTGAAACCCCGTATACGACTTTTCTGTATTCTTATTTTTAGTGAAATAATTTGAACAATGATAAATAATGCTTTTAATTTTTAATCAGCTTCACGATTGAAAATTTTCCTGTTCTGAAATGACAATGATTTTAATAGGGATTTTAGTTAAATGATTTTAAAGTTTTGAACACAGTAAACCAAGTTTTCCTTTGTTGATCGTCTCCTTGGATGAGGGAGGAAGAAAACAAATTACAGCGTTGTTAGCTGACCAGTTTTTGAATTATAATTTAATTTTTTGTGATGGCTGAAAAAAACATTATGTCATTTTGGAAACAATTTATGTGACCAGACATTGTTGAACTTAAATGATTCAAACCCACTGAAGTAGTTTACCTGACTTAGAAAATTACAAAATGATTGTAAATCGTTAAAAAGCCATGAACATAATAAAATCTGGAATGTGATTTAAACTTGGTCAGCATTAGAGCTGAGAGTTTTTAGAGATTAAACGTGATCAGAAGAATGAATGCTTTTTAAAATTTTTAAATTTTTTCTTTGCTTTTTTTAAGGAACCTGATAAGGATGAAGTATTGCAAGATGCAGTCAAGTTTAGTTGAGGGCGCAGCTGACAAGAAAAGTTACAGAGATGCAACCCAACTTTTTGAAGAAATGAACTGTTATGAGTGCTTTGTTATGGTATCCAAGATGATCAGAACTTCAACTTTACCTTATATCAACTGTACATCTGGTAAGTTGCATTATTTTTATTAATTCAGTAACCCTGGTTAATAAACCTTAGAATAATTAAAAGTACAAATAACTGTAATTACAGTGGATTTTTAAGTGTTGCAATTGGAATTTTTTTATTTTTTAAGATATGAAAATAATCGTTACAATAGGTTGGACTTTTATATACATCATTGAAACATGAAGAAGGCTAAGTTTATTATTTAAATTTTTATGCTGGTTAATTTTGGAATTGTCTAACAGTTATTTAGGGCTTGCTTCTTGCTCTTATTGTCTTTTCAAATTGAACACTCGAGTAGTTTATAACCACTTTCCTGATTTTTAAACTTAACTTTGTGGGCAGCTAAAAAACAAATACATCTTGTAATTTATTCTTTGTTGTAGTCAAGTTAAATTATGATTTAAACTGTGATTTTAAAGCTATTGATTTTGATCTTCTTGACTGGGACATTTAACATCCTGGTCAGCAAGTCTAAAAAGAATGATTGTGACAGCGAAAGTAAATATCTTGCAATTTGAACTCTTCAGAAAAAAAAAAGTTGTAGAAAATTTGAATTTGTAGAAGATATTTAGCTGGCCATAATAATGATTCATGTAATCCTATCATTCAAAATTACTTGTTGGCCAAGTATCAAATCAATTCAAAATTTGCTTCCCAAGCAGTAGCTGAACGTCTTTAAATTGAATCAAAAAAAAATTTATTTTTATTTTTATCTTTTGTTCATAGAATTAATATTTATGCAATTATACCAATTTTTGTTAATTAAAAATCTTATTTTATTGTTTTCAGTAAAAATGGACTTTGTCACAGAACAACTGACGGTTCCATTTCTAATAGTTGCAATTGGATGTGGTTGGGTCAGCAGACTTTCATCTATAGGCAGGCCATTAGCTTTTGTTAAGAACTTCTAATTACTTGAGATCCTAGGTAAGAACACGATCCCAGGTGATCTAAGATCCCAGTTTAATTATTACGTAGAATTTAAGGGTCTGAAAAACATGGGTTGGATATAAAATCAAAGCTAAAACAGTCACAGTTAAGTTCAAAAAGTTGATTGCCACTTTGGCTGAGCTCTTTTAAAAAACTTAAGAACTTTGTAGGGAGTATTGATTGTTCGGCAAATCTGCAATTTGATTTTTTTTAAAAAAAAGAAAATCATTATCAGACTGATGATTCCTTTTTCTTGATTGCCATTCTTTACCCCAAAAATATCATTAAAGCATGAAAAGTTCAGGAAGTTAGTGACATTATTGGATCTAAAAGTCGATAACTCAATTCATTTAGCTGGTGTCTTTAAAATTATAATCAGAAAGTGATTTAAGAAACTAAATAAAATAAGGAAAGACATGCTTTCATTGAATTTTGCTGATGGATGTTCTTTTAAAGTTTTAGCAAATAATTATTTAAGATCATAACAGCTTATCCTCCGAAGAAGTGTAATGGCTAATATTTGCTCTGACATAATTTAGTTTAACGTAGATATGTTCATAATAATTTTTTTTTTTTTTTTTTTGATAGGCTAGCTCAATAAATTCCGAAAAGAATTTAAAAACATTTTTAGTTTTTCACTTGACTCATTACGAATACTGTAATGAAAAGATTTTTTGAAAATAAATGCTAAGTACAAAATGAACTCGTCAAGGCAAAAACTGACTAACTAGGAGAACAAATTGACAATGCTTATATATATAAGCTAAATATGAACGACAAAATTATTTTCTTTCTGCTAGTTGGTCATTTTTTTTGGCTTGATTGATTAAATGTTAAAGCCTTATCATTAATTAAATTTTTTTTACATTTAATAGGCTCAGAGGTGAAAAGGTCAATTCACTGCTCCAGCTCTCTTAATCCAGGTCTGCTTCAGAAAAATTTGTAGTATTGTCTTCAAGTATGATCAGTGTTCTTGGATGCTTACAGCTAGCAACACTTCGATTTAGGAAATAAAGTGCATTGAGCTTGATGGATGGTTTTAACTTTAAGTAAGTAATTGTTTTGATTCGATTTGGATTTTCCGATGAATTTAAACTGTTTTAGAATACGTAAAGCTATCAATCGATATTATCTTTCAAAAATTAGTAGCTTTTGGAGCTAGGAATAGCAGTGGGTTAACTGACTACTAGATAGACTTAAAGGCGAAATTACTGCAGTCAAAATAATCTCAGTATATTTTTCAGTAGATTTTGATTTTTAAGATGCCAAAAGTCGCCGTTTTTTTTTCTTCCCCAGCAAAAATATGGCTGGACCTGAATTTGATTTTCATTTATGGGGAAGATTGCTAAGCCCTAGTTCTAACGCTGTTTTTCTTTTTTTTTTTTAAAGAAAATGGAAAATTAAAAAAAAAAAAATTTTGAATAGAAAAACTTTTTTCTGGGGAGGGGTTTTACGTTAAATTAATAATGCTATTTTCCTCCTAAACTTATTTTTAGACAATCATGGTAGAGAACTAAAAACCAGTCATGTAGCCAGATTAAGGGAAATTAAATTTATCATCTAGATTATTAGGGGCCTTTTTTTTTTTTGACCCAATTTTCAAGAGGACAATATGATCGTTGTTACCAGTTACAGGCATCGAACTGGTCACTTTTTCCCCCCTAAAAGTCACTTTTTTTGATAAATTGGTAGATTTAAAAATATTTCCTGCATTAAAAAATTTTTATTCATCATTCGAAGTTGCTCAAGGAAAGGCTTTTTCTAAAACGCCATCTTTAAAAATAATTTTATGTAAAGTTGTGAAGATTCCCTATCATTTTTCCTAAAAAAAAAAAAAAAAATAATTCCTTATCCATTTTTTCTAAAAATTTTAGTTCCTAAAATTGTTTTTCTAACTGATTTTTTTTTTTTTTTTCTAAATTTTTTTTTTCATAAAATTTTTTGATTCCTGAAATAGAATTTCTTATAATCTCAAAAATAAAATTTCCTAAAACTGCTTTAGGGATTCAAAAATTAGGACAAATATTCATTTTAGGAAATTTTATTTGAGGATTAAAAAATTTTATGAAAATTGAAAATTAGGAAAAAATGGTTAGGCTAAAAATTTTAGGAACCAAAATTTTCAGGAAAAATTGATAAAAATAATAAGGAATGTAATTACTCACGTCTTATACGTTAAAAAAATTTTGGATATACTTATTTCAAGTCACTAAATTTCTTCCGTCAGGTCACCAAATGTCACTATTTAAAAAATTTTTGGTCCCTAAAGTCACTAATTTTTCTGGGCAAAATGGGTTCGATGCCTGCAGTTAAGAGCCGAGATTAGCTCGGTGCTAGCATCTGAAAAAGTAATTAAAATAAACCCTATTTTTTATTTATTTATTTATTTAATTATTTTTATTTTTATTTTATTTTAATTTTTTTTTTCTTTCGGGAAAAAGTAGCCAAGAGGTTATTCCCCTGCATTTTGAAAAATTCTCACGTTACAGAATGATTTTTATAGATCTTTTTAAAATTTCTTGCTATATAAAAAAAAAAAAAAATGATTGGGTTCACGTTTTTTTTTTTAAATTACAATGATTTTATTGTGTTTTTTAATAGGCATTACTTTGATATAATCTTGTGCTCAAACTGATATTGTAAAATACTGTCTTTTCAGGAATAAGAAAGAATATGTGCAACGATTAAATCTGGCGAAATTGTAGAACTTTCCTGCTGACGGTGACTAGAAATCGAAGACGTTCCAGCTTCCGAGAAGACATTCTATCGAAGACATTCCATCATTTATCAAGAATTCTTAGATATTAGAGATTTTTTTTTTAAATTAAATTGTAAAATAGGCAGGGTAGGGCACCTATTATCGGACTAGCCAGCGAGCTGTAATTTTTTCGTTTTAAAAAATCGCTATGGGGAAAGGGGGGTTTTCGTTTTTTAATTATTTTACTGCGAAGGGGGCCTGGATCGGAATGAAGGGCCGAAGGGTGGCGGGCCTAACGTAGATTGTAAACCCGTGCCACAGTAGTCTGTTACATGTCTGTTAGACGTGTCACAGCTGCTGCGGTAGTTTACAATGTGCCGTTGACCTTTATTTCGTATGTTATAAAGGATCGACGTCTCAGAGTAAACGTTAATCGGGGACGAGCCTCGTAGTACCGGTGGGGTGGTTTTCACCATAATGCGAGGGTAGTGCCGGACGCCCCGGTCCGGAGTGCTCGAGGAACTCGTGACAATCTCCGTTTTAGGAGGGAGCGTAGGGTGCATGGGGTAAGAAGGTATTCACTTATCCAAACATACCCGGGAACGAATGGGTAGCCGTAGGGATTTTTTAGGTGCGATTGGTCTCTGTCAAGTGTCTTATGGATTACCTTTAACTATATTAGACGGTTAACGAAAGTGTTCCAGAGGCGTGGCTTATGGAAGTGCTCTAGTCAACCGTTACGTATAATAAAGACTAATTCTTATGTCTCGGCAGGACATTAGGGCTTTGCAGTTGGTACATAACAAGGTTTGAGATATCGCCGGCCAACTGCGACAGCTTTTTAATCGTACTTGAAAGCGACTCCGATATGGTTTCAACTGACTATCAACACCCGACAGTGGTCCAGCAGTGGTCAGAGAAGAACTGAAGGACGTATGCCCTAGGATTCGTGTTTACATTCTTGGGAAGGCTGATGTAGTTCGTATATTGTAGTGCACATGTATTGTAGTAGACAATTGCGGCTATGTCGACCTGTAAGGGGAATTTTTTTCTTTTTTTTTTTTTAAACGTAACGCGAGATGTCGGAATTTTTTTTATTTTTTTGAAAAATGAAAGCTCGTTGGGAAACTCAGTTTTATTTGTTTTTATAAAAAATAGGACTTAGTAATGAACGAGCAGTATTTAAGTAAAGGTTGCTATGACTCAAAATTTGCATTTTATTCGTTTAGGACTTAAAAATAATTTTAAATTCTTAATGCACTCAGAATTTTGTTCAGAGAAAAGATTGATTTTTGAATTTTATGAGAATTTTTCAAGAACTTGAGTTATAGCATTAGGATATTTCAACAGTTTTTAAAATAAATCTACACTGGTTTAGGCAGTTAACTATTTTCATTGACTGATTCGGTTAGTATTGCTGCTCATTCGAGAAAAACAAAATTGGTGTGTAACTTAGGAAATTAACGGGGAAGACAGGCGCAAAATATTCCGATAGATGTAAGAAGTTAATCAATCGTTTAAGTAATTGAGCCGGAATCGCATTTTTGATGGCAGAATTTTCTGATTGGTTTGCGGAATCGTTTTGTGCCTGCTTCCCCTATTCCCAGGCAGTCCGATAATTAGGTGAGCCTGTCCTAGATAAACTGTAACGCTGAACTCTTAAATTTTTAAGAAGCAGATAAAGAACTTAACATTTTTTTTTTTTATAATTTCAAATTATCATTCTTATCAATCTTGTAATTTTGTCATTGAGTCGATGAATCATGTTCGGAAAAGGAGGAAGTTGACTTTTGCAAAAACAGCTTTTTACGATCTAATAGTTAGCGAATTTTTTTTCCTTTGTGAAAATTGGGAAATAGGCCTAACCCAAAATTTTCAAAATAACTTTTTTTTTTTTTCCAATGACAAGCTTTAAATTTTTTTTTTAACTTTTTATTTTATTCTGAAATAATTTGGACCTACTATTTTTTCTTAGGAAAAAAGTTGACAATTCAGAGATCAAGTGCCACATAATCTAATCGTGGCAAACTTTTCCAGTTGAATTTTCATTTTTCCCGTGAATACTTACATCCTCCTTCCAAAGACAGTAATTACTTCTATGAATTTTTAATTTTTCAAATAAATTTTCAATTTTAATTGTATGAATTTTTAACATGTGCCGAAGCAAAATGTTAATCCAAATGTCCGAAAAAAGATGTTTACACGTAAAGGCTTTTATCTGCTTCTGAACACTGCCACTTTAAATCGCCGAGCAAAAGTCATTATTATAGAGCCAGTTTTTTTTTTTTTAATAATCATTTTTTAAGTTTGAAAATTGAAATTTCCGGGGTGGGGTTGTCTTGAGCTTTTAAATTTTGAAAATTTTACCGGCTATAAATCTGAAATTTGAGATGTCGGGGTTTACTATTATCTTCTATGTAATATTTTAATTATTTTTGGAAATTGTGCCAAAATGCTTTTACTTTGTCCTGCTTTAAGTAAATCAAATGTAAAAATAATTATACTGGGATATGGCAGCATATCCCTACGTAGGACTACGTCTATGGGGTACTGTTTTAATATTACTAAATTTAACCAATAAAACAATTTAAAAATTTTAAATTGAAAAAAACTTTAAATGTTTGATAAAAAAGTTCAAATGTTAAAAAAAATTAGTCAAAATTTTAATTAAAGTCTTCAAAGTTAAAATTTAAACATTAAAACAATTGATAGATTAATTTTTTTCGAACTTATAATTAAAAAACAAAAACTTATTATTAAAACTTTTTTATTGAAAATCGATTTTTAACATTGCAAAATTTTACAATAATTTAACTACGAAAATTTTAAATAATATTTTGACTATTTGAAATTTGAACTTTGAAGACTTTTGAAGTTTTGTCTCATTTTTTGAAGTGAAACTTCTTTAGGATCGTTCTGGCAAAACGTGCGTGAACACAAAATATTACCACTTGAAAAATTTAATCGATTTTAGTCAAAATATCGAAATAAGTATTAAAATTTTAAGTTCGAAAATTTTAAAGCATTAAAAAATCCGTCGAGGTGTTTATCAAAAATTATTATTAATTAAATGTTATTAATTTAAGTAATATTACTTTTTGCACGTCTTTGCTCAAAAAAATCGAATTTTTTTGACACAAAAAACTTAACATTTTTTGTAAAAATGTCATTTTTTTTTTCTGGCACGGAAAAAACTTAAAATTCATTTTGTCTCGGTGTTACTTCGCCCCCATAACTTGATCGTTTCTCTCAAAAACTATATAAATTTAAAATTTTGACTATCTTTTGACCAAAAATATTAATATAATAATTAATTAATTAAATAAAAAAGATAATCGATTGAATTTTTTTATATCTAAAAGATAGAATTTTCTAAATTATCCGTTAATTTTTCTAATTAAAGGAAATTATGGATTATCTTTTTGATATAAAAAAAATTCACGAAAATTAACAAAAACTTTCTAAAAATAAACGAAAAATTAACGAAAAATAATGAAAAATTTTAAATGATCCGTTAATTTTCCGTCAATTTTTTTAACTAACAAAAATTCGAAATATTAACGAAATAAAAGTGCTCTTTTAGGTGCGAACCAACAAACTAACGAACAGAAATCTCCAGGTTACGGGGTATGACGTAGTCCTACGTCAAAATAAGTGGCAAACTTTTCCAATTCCCGTCAGAGGCGTCAAAGTTTTTGACACGACTCTTAATTTTACTGTTTTGTTTTTTTAATCATTAATTATTAAATCCTTTTAGAATTTGGCTTAAAGTTGCTCGGAAGATTTAAGGTGGCTCTTTTTAAGAAATGCTAGTAACATTCATTGCCTCATCAAGGTTGTTTGAAGCACTTGCAATAAATGAACCTAAAAAAAAATGTTTTGGAGTATGAAAACATCACTCTTTAAAGTTACGGTATTTTAAATTTTGATGAGGCTGTAAATACTGATGTTTTAATAATCTTGTGAAATTGTTACTGCCATCAGCAACTTTTACTAATTAATTTGAAATTTATTAATTTTCGAAAGGTTTTGATCTCGAAATTTGATGAAAATTTTTCCCGAAAAAATCGCCAAGTCATTTTGGCTGACTTTTTAATTTTAATTACTTTTATATTCCGGTAGACATCAATTCGTGAAATTTTCATACCTTTTTGGCGGGTCTATAGATTAAGGGTTTATTCGAGTAAATTCGGCGTTTAGCATTTTTTTTTTTTTTTTTGGAAGAGATCAAAACATCTTAACATTTGATTGTACTTCATCTGACTTTGACAGATATTTTATTACTCTAGATCATAATAAGTTAATGGCAATTTATATATTCATTCTTTTAGATTGGTATTATCCAAAAACTTTTAAAAACTGCTAGATGTTGCTGTTGTCTAGTATCTTAATTTAATTTTTTTTTAATAACAATATTGTTACTAGCATTTCGATAATTTGATTTTGAGTTTGGTGTTATGGTATATCTGAATACTGGCAAAAATGGAGTGATAGCCATTAAATTATTTTCGATTTTTTAATGGTTTTAAAAGGCTATTCGACAATGTGATTAATTCAATGCGTAATGAGTTAAATCTTTTATTGCTGAAGTGTTATTTTTAGTAGGAACTTTTTGGAGTAATTAATGGCAGTGCTGTGTCCGTTCGAGTTATTCCAGTTCTGCGTTTCGTGGAGTTGGAATAACGCGAACGGATGGTTAAACAGCATCATTAAAATGACTCGAAAAAGTTTCCTGTTGAAAATAACCTTTTGGCAAAAAAAGATTCGCAAGCACATTCGCATTGAATTAACAGCATTTTCGAATGGCCATTTAAAACCATTAAAAAAATCAATCATTCCATTTTTCCAAGGAAAAACAGAAATAAAAAAAAATCAAATAAAAACATTATATTGTAATGTAAAATAAAAAATTTATTGAAAATATAAAGACATGAACAATAAACAAATTGGTATATACTTATTACCTCCTATGCTTACTAAAAGTCACGTGACCATCTAAAACAGAGCGTCCGGTTCAATTCTATTTTTTTTCCAGTGCTGCCACCCCCCCCCCCCCCTCGGGTGCCTATTGGCATGTTCCCCATCTGGAGTATGCCCATTACCTGACTGCCCCTCTTAGTAAGAAGACTTCTTACCAAAAGAAGCAGCCAAGTTTTTTTAATGGACAACCTCACAAGGATGGAGACCATGCCAATAGGCACCCGAGGGGAGAGGAGGAGAGGAGGAAGAAGGGGAAGGGGATTTGTAAGTATCGATCAAAAGTAAATGCTGTTTATTTTTTAAATACATCTATAAGTTTAAAACTTTAGACAAATTACAGCTTTTACTTTTGATCGACACGGAGTGATCGCTCGGATTGGGCTACTCTCGAGCAACGTGTTCGTACTTTTTGTGGCCACTGTGCCATAATCGGATCCTCTATACCTCATAGAGCATGAGTTCAAGAAAAGGGGAGCCTAAGTTGGGCCTTTCAAATTGATTATTTTTGGACAAAAAAAATGACAAGCAAGCTTACGATCAGAGACTAACGTAATGGTAATTCCTTGAAATTACCATAACATTAGTATAGAAAATAGAGCTTGAAAAAGAGCAAATACGCGAAGGGGGGGGGGGGGGGTGGCAGCACTGAAGAACTCTCTTTCAAGCTCTATTTAGAATTTTAATTTTTTTTTTTTTTAATATTATTTTAATTTTTTTTTTTTTTTTTTTTTTTTTTTTTTTATTTTTTTTTTTTATTATTTTTTTTTTTTTTATTTTTTTTTGTTATTTTATTCTAATTTTTTTTGTTATTTTATTTTAATTTTTTTTTTTTTAAATTATTTTAATAAAAAATTCTGATCGTAAGTAAAAAAAAAAAAAAAGTAACTCTAATCCTATTATTCCAAAAAAATCCATTTGAAAGATCCATAAAAGTTAAACCGCGAACAGGCTTTCTCAAAAACACAACACACGACACCCCTCACACCCGGCCTACAGCCTAGCTCAAAGAAAAAAACTTTCCTTTGAGATAAGCGAACCTCCAACCTCCTTTAGCCTCCAAACCTCCATAGAAAAAACTACTGATTAGTTTTTTAAAAAAATCATAAATTATTAGTAATGTAAATCATCTTTTCCTTCCATTCTCAAAATCATTCTAATCAATCAGTAGTTTTTTCTTTCTTTTTTTTTTTTTTAATTTCAAAATCTATAATTCGATTCTATCGCGAAACCTGTGCACGTTTTAACTGAAAATTATAACTAACAATTGGAGGGACTTGAACTCAGGGGCTGATCGGTATATATATGAGGGCGATTGTAGTTGGCGGGACCACAGTACTTTTACGTTTTTCAAGAGTAGCCCAACGCGATCACTTGCGAATAGTGCCCTTACGTGAATATAAAAAAAAAAATCTTGATCGTAATTCGATCTAAAAATTCACCTAAGAGCACTGGTTGCGGGAGAATGCCCACCCTCCCTTCATTCTCCCGCCCCGACCCTGATTAAATATAAATATTTTCATTTAAAATAAAAATTTTTTTAATTTTAAAAAAAAAAGATCGAAACCACAGAATCGCATTGGGCTTTACACAAAATTAGTCAGTTTTTTTCGTTTCTTGTTTTTTTTTTTTTTTTTTTTTTTATACGCCACAAATGGCAGAATACAATTTTTCGAAGCTCAGCTCAAGTTTCTCAACGTCGCATTCTTCCAGGAAACGTCTTCAGGAAATCTAGTCTTTTCCATACTTTTTGGAGATTCTTTTGTTGCTAAGCTGTTTCAACTTCTTGAAGCAGAGCTGCAGGCCGTTCCAAGATCATCGAAGTCTTTATTTCGGTTAAGCTCCTACAAAAAAGAAAAAAAAAATTATCATTATTAATAAAATATCGAAGAGGAAATATGGGGCCATTCAAATATTTTTTTGATCAAAATAAAGTTTTTTGACCCGTTGCGGTTTTTCTCAAATTTCCGCTCCGGAATTCATCCAATCGAGAAACCGACTTCACTACTGGATTTAGAAAGGTCGAAAACCCCCGGAAACACTGAGAAACCCCGGAAAAGTCGAAATTTTTTTTTCGGTCGAAAAAAAAGGAAAGACTATATATAGTCCGTCATTTTTATTGATTTTGGAAAAAATTTTAGGTTTCGATTTTTTTGGCTTATAAGGGGTTTTTGAGGTCGCTGAATCCGAATATGAAGTCAGTTTTTCGATCCGAGCATTTTCTGAGGCGTGGGAGCCATTTTCTGATTTACCCAAAAAACGGTTTTTCTCGATTTCCCGCTCCGCAACTCATCCGATCGAAAAACTGACTTCACCACTGGATTCAGGAGGATCGAAAACCCCAAGAGCCACTGAGAAACTCTGGAAAAGTCCAAATTTTTTTTTTCGTCGAAAAAAAAGGAAAGACTGTAATTTCATGTAAGACATGTATGAATTTCTTGTAAATTTTAATTTTTGTCTTTGCATTTTTGTCGATTTTGGCGAAAATTTTAGGTCTCGATCTTTTTGGCTCTTAAGGGGTTTTCGAGGTCGCTAAATCCGAATATGAAGTCCGTTTTTCGATCCGAGCATTTTCCGAGCTATGGGAGCCAATTTTTGATTCACCCAAAAACGGTTTTCCTCGATTTTTCGCTCAGCAACTCATCCAATCGAGAAACGGACTTTACCATTCGATTGAGAAGGGGCCAAACCCCCCTCCTCCCCCCCCCACCCCTCTACACGCCGAAAAGTTCAAATTTAAAAATCAGACTGGGATATGGGGGCATATCCCTACGTATGACTACGTCTATGGGGTACTGTCCTAATATCGCTAAACTTAAAACAAACGAGAACGAAAACGATTTTTCCGTGCCAGGAAAAAAAATTATATTTCTATCAAAAAATTCAAATTTTTTGACTATAAAAAAAAAAGACCTTGAAATCTTTCAAGTTAGCATTTAAAAAAAAAAATATTCAAAATATTGTTCAAAATGTAACTTTTTTAAAAGTAAAATTTACAAGAAGTTTTCTAAGTCCATGCTTTCGTTTATGTAGTCTAATTTTAAAATAAGATTTTAACTTTTAATTTTAATTTCTTGTAAATTTTAATTTAAAAAATAATAAAAATTTAATTTTTTTTCCTGGCAGGAAAAAAACTTCAAATTTTTGATAAAAACAGGTCAAAAAGTTTAAAGAAGTTGAAAAAAATTGCTTTAGCAACTTTTAAAGTTTCTTGAAAATTTACACAAGGGTAAAACTTGAAAAAAATTAGTCAAAATTTAAATTAAAGTCTTCAAAAATTTTTGGTGCGAACAGTGCGACACCGAACACCTGGGCAGACAGATTTCCCCAGGACTGAGCCCCCAAGACGTACTCCTACGTCAAAAAGTTGGTTTTTTTCACTCAATGATGAAAAAAGTTTAAGCCCTTTATACATAATTTGCCCATTTTTTTTGGGTTCACTCCAATACTTACAGGAAAAAATTGAAGAGGTTTTAACCGATCCTGATTCAAATTGACAATAGGCCACATTCAAACTTTGATTGATTAGTCTTGACAGATGCAAGGAAACTTATCTGAAAAAAAAAAAAAAATAAATAAATAAAAAAATTAAGTATAAAAAACGAATTGCGATAGACACGTTCGGCAGAGTTTTGAAACAAGTATCAACATGTCTTGAATTGATTAAAAATCAATAAATGCCTAGCTGAATGCTCTTGCTTGACCCAAAAACGACTACCATTTTTATGTGTATAAAGAAAGTGGGGTCAGCCCCTAAGAGGTTTGAGCCCCCCTCAGTGAATTTTTTTTTTTATTCTAAATGAAAAAATTTTATAAATTTTTCATATCTTCTAAAAAAATCATTTGCAGCTTCAGTTTAAAAACTTTGCACCCCCTGGCCCTTTGGTCCACTGATGACGTCAGATATACTCAAGTCAACCATATTCCTGCATCATTTAAAAAAAAAAAAAAAAAAAAATTAAATGAAAGCCCATGGAAAAGGCCCGAGTACAACAAATTTGCATTCAATTGTTAAAAGGACCCGTACAAATTTTTAGTTTTAAAATTTTGTAAAAATACTTTCACAACTGCTCCTGAAAGTCTTTCCTAGGCTTTAGGATCTTCTAAGAAGATTTTACATGAGCAATCTAAAACCAACGGAGTTTTAATAATAATTTCTTGAAAACGGTCCACATAAATTTTTTTCTCTTCATCATAATAACACTGAAGCCATTTTCCTTCATTTCCTTCAAGTACCAAAAATCCTCTTATTTGGCATAATCTTTAACACTCATGTCAAAAGTATAAAAAGGAATAGTGACAATGCACAAATAACAACTTTTACGTTTCAACTGAAATCCCTGAGTGGAGATGATTAATTTGACCGTTTACTGCTTCACAAGGGTCAGCAACTAAAAACTGCAGAATAATGAATGTAAACATTACTTAAAAATTGTAAAAATATTATAAAATTTCATATTTAAAACTAGATTATAGCAAAGTGAACGATAATACAGGAGGTATTTACAAAAACTGACTTACATATTTCAGATGCCAATAAACAAAGATGAACAAAATTTTATCAATTTCTGCATTACAAGGAATGCAGTCTCAACCAGCTCCTCTCTGAGCTGAAAGTACTCGAAAACAATCAGCAGCAGCTTTGAATAATACAGTTCTTTCCAATTATGAATTGCTATCAGGTTTATAACACTTATCAATTTTGATAGTTTGATGAGTTTTTAAGAACCTGAATTTGTGCAATAGAACCACCTTTAACGATTACACAGAGTCAACAATCACCCAAGTCATAAGTATTCAGAACCAATAAAGATTCATAAGGTGCAGAACACAATCCCTCAGCATTCATTTCTTCATGCACATTTACGAATTGTTTATTAACCAAATAATAATTAACCGAAAAATTTTAACGGTAATTGATAATTTAAGATTCTTGACTTTGGTATCAAAAACATGTGACAAAAAGCTTACAACTCCAACGTACATCGGAAAAAAAAAAAAAAAATCCGACAAAAAATTACTAACTTTATGAATTCACCAAACAATGTTTCATTCAGTTTCGCTTAAATGAACGTTATCTTATATTTTCAAACGCGATTGAATACGATTGAATATCGAAATTGAAATAAATAAGACGAAAACATCGATTTACTGAATCAAAGCAAGCCGACCGGCCGCCATATTGAATGACTGTTTCGAGTACGTTCAGGAAACAAAACAATATCGTCAACATGGCGGTTTGTTTACAAAATTCAAAATAGATTTTCCGTCCGATTTTATTTGATTTTTTTTCCTTTCCGATACAGGCAGATGACTTCACAGCAATAAAAGATAGTTTAAGGAGTGATTACGTGACAAAAAATTTCCGGACTTTTTTTTTTTAATTTGAAGAAAAATTTTCACGTTTAAATACTAGTTTTTAGTTAAGAGCGTATTACACATTCGTTTCTGTAGCGAAAATCTCAAAACATGTGACTTGTCTATTCTTGTTAACCTAACGAGTTTTGCATTTATTAAGCAACGAAGGAAAGAGAAGCAACTCCTGACAAACTAGTGAATTTTTACTTACCATAAAATCAAGAGAAAACCAACTGTAGGACATCCAATCATAATACATCCAGATCCATTACAATGACAGCAAGGAGACCCAAAAACAACTAAAAAGGATGCAGCCTTTTGAACTTTTGCCATATGCAAAAGGTTTACATATATGTATGTCGAATAACACACTGGAACACAAAAAAGAAAAAAATATAATAAAATGTCTGTTTGAACTTCAAAACAGGCTGAACAAAAAGTGCAAGAAAAAACGCTCCTAAAAAGTGAAGAATTTTTCATGGGCCCACTGTTTCATGAACAGGAATTGTAAGTTGAATTGTTCCTTTTTGCTTTATTTAATCAAAAATATTTTCATCATATTAAAGTCTGCCAGTCCAGGAGACTTTCTTGAACATATTGCACTGATTGCATAACTATACATAGTATTGTATTTTATTATATAAAATTAAAGCTTGATTCACACATTCTAAATTCGAAAGAATTTACCTTATGAATGAGAACTTTGTAAATCTCCATAAAATTGGAACATCTTTTATTCAAGTCAGATAGGCCAGCAGATTTTGATTCTTATTTTCTCTTTATCAGCGGCTTGCACTTAGTTTGCTTATTATTAAATCTATCTTTTTTGTCTTCATTTTGCATATACATCCATAATCTTCAACAAACCAACAGACACCTGCAAAGAAAATCAGAAAAAAATCAAAACATATTTCATGAAACACAAATATTTACAGGAATCTGCAAAAAGGTGAATACATATCACTTAAAAAAGTTTTCAAGAAAAACTTACTAAAAAATTACTTTCATGGTGGCCCAGGCACATAATCACCATCATCGATCAACATTTCGATCCATCCTTCTATGTCATCCATCATGTTCTTTCTACACAACTCTTTCGTTCTTCCGCTGGACATGCAACCTATTAGAGTTGGACAATAACAGTTCCAATCAGAAGTGCACTCTTTGAAGATGAGTCCGTATTCACCTAAATTTCTAATGTTTGGGTCGACGTCATCGTTTTGGGCTATATAATCAAGAATAATTTTCGAGTCGCTTACGAGTCTAATGGGCGACTTGTCTCTTTTGGATTCAGTTCTTTTTACGAAAATAAATGGACCTCTGATTGGTTCATTTAATTTTTTCAATACTTTTCTTCTATACTTCTCAAAAGTGTTAAGTCCATATAAATTTCTTTCATCTATAACGAAGAGTTCCGACTCAGTTTCACGTATCAAAAACTGATTGTTGCTAACGAGCAATACAGCTCCTTTAAACTCATTTACTGCGTTCGCTAAGGCATCGATTAAATCCATACTCAAATATTTTGTGGGTTCATCCTGAAAAATTAAAAGCTATAAGTACAAAATCCTTATTACAATACGGATTCAAATCATTTTGCATCCAAAATTACCAAAAGAAGCACATCGTGAGGATACAAACAAAACTTCGCTAAAACTACGAGAGCTTTTTCATTAATAGTCAACTCTTCCATTTTCGTTGAATGATGGTTATTTGGTAGCCCTACTCCGATTAATTTCTCCACAGCTTTTGGTCGGAAAGTTTCCTGGTCAACAGCTTCTTTGCATAAATACTGCAATGGGCTTTCTTCAGATGGTAAACAGTCTATATCATTTTGGCTGAACTTTCCAATGATCTGGAAAGCGAAAAAAAAAAAAAAAAATAAAAATAACATCCACATGATTCCTATGCAAAGGCTTCTGCGACTGGAGAGTTATTTTTGAAAATACTTACAGCACCGTTTTGTATATAAACCTCTCCTTCCTGCACATCTAATTCTTTATTTGCAATTTTAAGAAGAGTAGATTTCCCTGCGTTTGAGAAACCTAGAATAGCATATCTCGACTTATGGTTAATTCCCAAACTCAAATAATCAAATAAAAGTTTGCCTTCTTCATAACCAAATACTATACCTAAAAAAATAAAAAAATAAAAATATGACTGAATCACATAAACTTTGATCCAATTTTTTTTTTTTTTTTGAGAATCGATTATTTTACAGCATTAACTTACTCCTAAGTTGTAGAAAGCAATTTCGGTTGAAATCATTGACTGGATCACAAAATAAAAATTCAGGCTTATGTAATAGTTTGACAGGTACTTCGGATCCATTCTGACTTTTGCTCCTCATCATGGCTTGCACCTGTAAAGATAAATGAAAATAAAATTAGGTTTAACTCTAAATGAAAGAAAAAAAAAAAAAAGTTTTGAATCCTGCTTCAGAAAAAATAAATCACTTACGCCTTTATCTCTCGATACCTCATCTGCTTTCAACCGTAATTTTTTTTCCTTTCTCTTTTCTTTCTTCTTCAAGTTTCTTCTTTGTTTCTGACCAAACACTTTTTCAAAAAAACTATAATTTCCTTTATAATACGATAATTGCTGCTGGTTGACATGTATGATTTCTTTACAAACATTATCCAAGAAGCATCTATCCTGAGATACAACAATCAATGTTTTTTTCCAGTCCTGTAGATAGCTGAAACGAAAACATATTTTTAATTTTACAATCCTAACCAAAAAAAAAAAAAAAGATAACCTTTCACTTCAAACTCACTTTTCAAGCCAAAGAACAGCATCTAAATCTAGTTCAGTTGTGGGTTCATCTAGAATTAACAACTCAGGTTCCAAATACAAAGCTCGGGCTAAAGAAACTCTTTTCCTCAAATGCTTAGGAAGTTCTTTCACATTTAAATTTTCATCATCTGGAATTCGAAGACCATATAAAATAGCTACAGCGTTATCAGGATCAATCGTGAGCAATTCTTTCCTAAGTTCTGCTAATCTATTTCTTATGCTTTCTGTGTCATTTCCATTATTTTGTTCAACTATTAGATTGTCACGTTCAGCTAACAGCATGTTACACCTGGTGGAGGGTTTTGAAATAGCTTTCTCAGCTGGCAGCATATGATCTACAATATCTTCATCCCAATACAAAACATCAACACCAGAAGGAATGTTTGCTATAAGCTTAAGCAATGCAGTTCTTCCACAGCTGTCCAAGCCCACCAATCCATAACGTTTACTACCATCAATTAACAAACTGCCATTTATGAACAACTGATTGGTTTCACATGTTTTAAAATTTTCAATTTTAATGATAGCTGAACCTGTTATATCTTCCTCCTCTTTACATTTCCGACTATTTTTAGGATTTTCGTTCGGTACAAGATTTGAATTGTTATCTCTTTTTCCGTCATCAGTTACGGAGACATTTTGTTTTTTATTTCCGACACCGGATTTTTTACCTTCATCTTCCACAGTCGACATTATAATTATGTAAAAGTAACTATTTTGGAAACTTTAATCAAAAAACTCACACGTCACAGTACAAAACGCGTGCTGTCTTCTTCGTCAAATAAAAAATTGTCGTGGCACTTAGCCACCGCCATCTTTTAACAATATGGATTCTAGAAAGCGAACCAATCAGATTTATCGGTGAATCCGCCAGTCTCTTTTTATGCAAGGTTTTGCATTGAACCAAAATTCCTTCCACCGATTTCCTATATTATGCACTGGGCTACTACAAAAACAAGGGTTAGAAAATCTAGTTTGAAAGAAAGCTAAATAAATAAATAAGTCATTATTCTTCTCATAGATGGTTTTCGCACAGAAGGTGGGGTAAGTTTTTGACGTCATTTTCCGCCATTTTTTTTCTGTCCATGGTAAACAAGAAGGAAGAAAAAAACAAATTGGGAGTTACTTTTTAGTAACATTCGTAAAAATTAATATAAAAAGGTAGGAAAAAGATGAATTTTAATTTTTTACTGGACTAGTGTACTCTCAATTTCTTTTTTTTTTTCCTTCTTGTTTACAATGGACAGAAAAAAAATGGCGGAAAATGACGTCAAAACCTTACCTCACCTCCTATGCGAAAAGCATCTATAGGATGATGGGCCAAAAAAAAATTCACAGCGGGCTCAAAACGGGCATTAACGGCACTTCTTCCATGAAAACATTGTTAACATAGTTTCAATGAATAGTTAATGAGTAAAATGGTCTAGTGACCTCAGAAATACTTCCACAGAAGTATTGTGGTACTTCTGTGATACTTCTTCCTCTTGCTGTCGCACCTAACCTCATAATAATTTCATTTTGCGCAACCAGTGCAGCAACCTGATGGACCGTCAACACCAGATTCAGTACTTCTATTTCATGACACCGAAATTCAGTCATTTAAAAATTAAATTTTTTACCATTGTTTTCCTTCTATAAATTAATAACGATCTTTGAATGGAATAAACTTGAGTTTGTCAAAAAAAGTTCTTATATTTACATTATCATATAAAAAACCCTGAAAAATTTTGTTCTTAAACTTTGTATAGGCCTAAGTGGAGGCTTCATTTGTTGGTAATACTAAAAAGATTGTTTATTTCTGCAGCATTTTTAAAACTCTTTCTCGTAGTTTGAATCGTTGAATTTTCCCCGATGCGGTTTTCGGGAAATCTTCGAAAAAATATATGTAATGAGGTATTTTAAAATGGGCAATCTGAAATTAAAGATTAAAAATAAAAATTCGGTTATTTCTGCAGGATGCATAGGTGCTAGTACATTTTATTATCAAGCTTACCTTTCCTTTGCAGAAATTTTTAATGTCTTCCTCCTTAACTTGAGATCCTTCTTTTAACCGTATGCAAGCACATACTTGTTCGCCTAACCTTTCGTCGGGGATTCCAAACACCTGAATTTGCAAAAAATTAACTTCGATAATTGATTTGCTTAATCGCATTATATAATGGAGGGGGAAAAAAGCTGAACAAAAGTGGTGGGGAATTTCTTCTTAAGCTATAGGCTCCGGGCGACTTTTCTTCGTATAAATATACACTTAAATATACCTGTTTACCTTATAGAAGCGTATATATTTCCATCGCGCAATTAGTTCGAGAGAGTATTGCTTTTATATAAGCTAAACATAATATTAAGGGTGGCGCTGAAGCCAAAGTCGCTCGGAGCCAATAAGGATCTTCCTACTTGGAAGAAATGATCCCTATTTAGTTCCTAATTATTTATTACTTAAACTAGATGAAATCTAGCTCACGTACATGAAGTTATATAATAAAATTTTAATGTTTTAAAATTTTAATGTTTTAAAATTTCAATGTTTTAAAATTTCCACTCACTTGAATTTCTAAAATATCTGGATGAGTGTTAATAAATTCCTCCACATCCAACGGAAAAATATTTTCACCTCCTCTAATTATAACATCCTTAATACGGCCTACAATTTTTCCGTAGCCATTTTTATCAAGAGTAAATTGATCGCTGAAAAAGACAGTAATATTTTTTTTTTGAAATGCTAAAAACTAAGAGTGGAAGGATGCGGAAAGAAAGGGAAAAAATTTAAATTTCTACCCAGTTTTTAGCCAATAATCAGAGGTAGTAGTTTCCTTTGTTTTTGCCTCATCGTCCCAATAGCCGATCATCGTTAAAAATCCTCGTACCCAAAGCTCTCCGGGAGTATTGTAAGGCACCATTTTACCTTTGGAATCGACAACTTTAACCTCCACGTGTTCCATTACTTGGCCGACGGTAGTCGTCAACTGTTCAAAACTATCGCTTGGTCTGGACATGAAAGACACAGGGCCGGATTCCGTCATTCCGTAAACAGACTAAAAACAAAAAAACGAACGGATTGTTGGAAAAACTATAAAAACTTGATGGGAGCCATGGGGGGGAAAAGTACCTACTGCCACGGTAACAGAGCAGAGGTAGTGTCAGCAGCAACAGCAACAAAAACAACAAAAGCAGCAGGAACCACGTCTGCTTTCTAACCGTTAGGACGGGTTTTTGATAACTTATGTAAATATTGTAAATATTATCTGTTTTTCATGTTATACGTTTAAAATTTTATCGGAAATAAACGTGCAATACTAGCTTTAATTAAAATAATACCAAACGAGTCGCTCTTTACGCCCCGTCTGGCCTCTACGGCGTATGTCGGCGAGCCCCGAACATGTGGCCGACGAGATTGATTTAAACCTGATCCATGCCGGGCTTGAGGCTATTACCCAAGAATTCAACCAATCGCAGGAACAAAAGATTTCGGGACCTGATAAACCTTATGACGATAAAAAACGGAAACACGAAGAAGTCTCTGACATATTCGATATCAACCCTACAGGGAAAAAAAAATATTTAAGCAGAAGGATAATTTCTCCTGGCAGTTCCGACATGGGTCAGGATGGAGTCAACCAGAATAATGCTGTTAGGAGCCCTCTCCCTCCTGAAAGATATCACTCCCTTAGTGATGGTCCCTACCTAATCCATATCGCAGGCACCAAACAAGGAGAGGAAGTGGGTAAGATCCATCTAATTACACTTGGGAAAATATTAAAGGATGCTAAAATTACAGGCATTGAACAGTTAAGACAGAGAGGACACAATCGATTGGAAGTCAAGCTCAAAACTTACTTTGAAGCCAACAAACTGATAGATAGCCAAGCACTAAAGGCTCGGGGTTGGAACTGTATAAAACCAAACGCGTGGCCCAAACAAACGGCATCATCAGAGGAGTCCCAGTTGTCTTAACTGATGAGGAAATTAAGGAGGAAATTGAATCTGGAGGAAATGAGGTTATTAGTATTAAACGAATCATGAAGAAAAATGAAACCGGAGAAAAGCAGCCCACTGAACAAGTTATCGTAGGATTTAAGGGGAATGTTCTCCCACAACGTGTATATATATATTTTAATAGTTTTAAAGTCAATGTCTTCATCGGAGGCCCTATCCAGTGTTTTCGATGCTACAGATATGGGCATGTGCAAAGTCAATGCAAGGGACAGAGGCTCTGTGTTAGATGTGGTAGCAAAGAGCATATTTCAACTGCTTGCACCGTCGTAAAAACTGATTATAAATGTTCTAATTGTAGAGGTTCCCATGCAGCGGCGGATCCCAGCTGCCCCATGAGGAAAAAATACTTCGAAATTAAAAAAATCAGCATCAGAGAAAAAATTCCTCAACGTGAAGCAAGCCAAAAGTGGGAACAAGCAGTTAACGAAGCAACGGCGCCCAATAAGGTAAACAACCCGCTAGGCATTGATTGGCCCAAGCTCAAGGAAGTCGTGGCATCGAGAATCGGAATCCAGGATTCCCCGGAGAAACGCCCGTCAATGGCGGATCTGCCTTCCACCTCAACGGGATGGAACACAGTTAAGAAAAAAATAGTAGCAAGAAGTCCAAGCAGCAGCCCCCGACCCAAGCGGAGGTGGACCCTGAAAAACCGGAAAACGCTTCTTACCCTGAGCTCAACGAGGATGGAGAAGAATCCGAAACCCAAACGGAGAACCTAATCCCCACAAAAAATCCCCTCGCAAGTAAAACCGCTTTAGTGGGTAAATTAAAAAAAGCCGGGATGATTAAGCAAGAGGATATGGCAGTAATAGAAGCTATCTTCAACCTTGTTATCGAAGCCGTACTCGAAAAACTAGACGAGATTATTGAAAATAAAATAAAACGAAGAATGGCAGATAATCAATTATGGACAGAACTTTAACACTACTTCAATGGAACGCGCAGTCTATTAGGAACAAAAAAGCGGAGCTTTTTTCTCTTATTAATACCCATAAGCCGAGCATCATAGCGCTCCAAGAAACTTGGCTAACAGCTGAAGATCATTTCAAAGTCACGGACTACAACATAATCCGGAAAGACCGCGCAGAGCACAATGGGGGAGTCGCCATATTGGTACATAGCTCCCTCCATTATCGAATCAAAACCATCAATTCGAACTCTCCGTCGCTCGAGATTGTTGCCATCGAGATAGTAATGGATAATGGTCAACTAACCATAGTCAACGTTTATCACCCGAAACATGAAAATGTCAAAGCTAGGACATGGGAAGCCATATTCAACCAGGTCCAAGAACCTTGCATCTGGCTCGGCGATTTTAATTGTCATCACTTAACCTGGGGATCGGTCGACTCAGACGAAGGAGGCAGAGAGTTATCCACAGCTATAGGAGACTGTAATTTGGCTGTCCTAAATGATGGAACGGCCACCAGAATTCCTCGCCCGAATCAAAAAAAAAGTTGTGTAGATCTCACTTTTACGGATACAAATACGGCTACTAAATCAGAATGGAATGTCATCCAAGAGGCCTACGGAAGCGACCATTACCCTATCGAGATCAAATACCAAATCAAGAGAATTCCCGGTGGTCCCAGTACTGTCCCGAAGGAAACAATTGAGGGCTACAGCTTGGGTAAAGCGGATTGGCCCACATTCACGGAGATCCTTAATACCCTCCTCATTTCGTCCAACGGCAACCAACAAAAACTCGATCAATATTCTTATTTCATAAAGAATCTACGAACAGCAGCAGACAAAGCAATTCCGCGGAAAAAAAAGAGAGTGCCGAACTGGATAAGAAAATTAAAGATCCCATGGTGGGATGAGGAATGCCAAGAATTAGATCGTCAAAGAAAGTCAGCATTACAGGTCTACAGGCAGACCCACTCTTTTGAAGACTTCAAAAACTATTTATCCGCGGAGGCGAAGGCCAAAAAAACATTCAAAACGAAAAAGCGGCAGGGATGGGAAAGATATACGGAGAGACTTAGCCAGTTCACACCACTTAAAGAAGTTTTCGACCAAATAAGAGGGTACAAGAAAGCCTTCGGACACTCCGCGGTAAAATATAAGTCAATACCCCAGAACATCATTGAAGAATTTCTGGACATTCTAGCACCGGAGACACCACAACAGAATATCGATTGGGAAACCCGAACAGGACCTCACCATAATCTTGAAATGGAAGCCAAAATGAATTCTCCATTTACCACTGGAGAGCTGCAAAGCGTTCTCTCCCAGCTTAAGAATACCGCTCCAGGTAGAGACGGAATATCATACGAGATGCTGAAGCATTTACCCCCAGCGGGGACTGACACACTTCTCGATGCCCTTAACCAGATATGGGACTCAGGCATAATACCCGATAGCTGGAACGAATATCTTGTCATTCCAATACTCAAGCCTGACAAGGACCCTACGAAGCCGGAATCGTACAGGCCAATAACAAAAGCTAACGCCCTCGGGAAAATCTTAGAACGATTAATGAAGAATAGACTGACGTGGTTCATAGAAAAAAATAGACTGCTGCCATCCTCCCAGCTGGGATTCCGCGAGGGACTTGGTACGACGGATAGTATAGTTGGATTTACGATTGACACCTTGGAGGGCTTCTCCAAAAACGACGTTACCCTAGCCGCTTTCTTAGACGTTCAGAAGGCGTTTGATCGGGTACCCTTGAATCGACTATACCATAAATTAAACAATATGGGAATTCCTAAAAAATACATACAGATCATTCAACAATTTCTCTCAGAACGTACTATTTATTTAGAGGATAACAACTCATTGTATGGACCACGAGTCTGTAGCATCGGACTTCCCCAAGGCTCGGTATTAAGTCCGTTATTGTTTGCACTATTCACGGCAGATCTCGAAGATTACCTGCCCCACTTCGTTAAGCTTTTCCAGTTTGCGGATGACCTTATGCTCTACACGACTCAACCAATTCTAAAAATCGCTCAGAATAAGCTTGAGGAAGGACTTAGAGAACTGGAAATTTGGTTAGAACTCAACGGATTAAAAGTCGCCCCCGATAAAAGCGCAGTTATGATGTTCACTAAATCAGGAAGAATTGATCCGAACCTAAAAATCACTATGAAAGGCAAAAACATCCCCATTGTAGGACAAGCTAAGTTCCTGGGGCTCATTTTTGACTCCAAACTAAGTTGGGAACCACAAATTAATCGCTTACGAGATAGAGTGGACAAAAGATTAAATCTTCTTCGAACCCTAGCTGGTACTTGGTGGGGAGGCCACCCTACCACAATGCTGAAACTATACCGATCATTGGTCAGATCAATCCTGGACTATGGCTCCATCGTGTACGGAGACGCCACTCAATCTCGGCTGGCGAAATTGGACGCTCTACACAATAGGGGCATCCGAATTTGTCTCGGAGCCATGAAATCGTCGCCAATTGACAGTCTATTGATAGAAGCAAACGAACCCCCACTTAGGCTTCGCCGCCAGCTGCTGGCTGATAGGTATTACTTAAAAGCGCTCGCGGGAGAGAATCATCCCAATCGGAATCGACTTGAGAAATTCCACCAGAGATGGATAGAAGCAACGTACTGGGCGGCAAAAAAGCCACCGTTACTAATTCGCAGTGCCCTCTCACTTAAAGATTTTATAAAAGACATCCATAGGGGTCCTACATGCCGTAGAACAGAACTGACATTGGACACAATTATAAATGGAGGAGAGAATACGACCTACACGCCTGAGGATTCTGCCTCTGACAAACTAGAGATCGTACAACGCATCCGGCACGACCTCAGCGATAGATTTGAGGACCACTACGTCATCTACACCGATGGATCAAAATTTACAGAAAAGGGATCAGTCGGCAAAGTCGGTGCCGCCTTCTATGACCCCATCCCTCGAACCCCGGAAGATTCCGGGACGGCGGGTATGTTCTGCCTACCAGGAAACGCTTCGATTTATACAGCAGAACTAACGGCTATCGATGAAGCAATAGAGCACGCCCAGAAGCAAAATTACAACAAAACCGTCATTATCTCGGATAGTAGGAGTGCCATATCCGCACTAGAGGGCTGCAAGTCTACGACGAAGTCCAGTCATCTGGTACATAAAATTCGAAATCGAATCACTGAAGCTCGGCTGCAAAGAAATATGGAAATCAAAGTGATGTGGGCCCCAGCGCATAATGGACTTGCAGGCAACGAAAAGGCGGATCAACTGGCAAAACTGGCCGCAAAGATAGGAGTCAAGAAGGAGCAACAGCTTCCCTACACCGATCTCTTCCAGTTCAGTAAGAGCAAATTAAAAGAACTATGGGAGTACGAATGGGGAATCAGGGTGGCTTCTCAATCCACCACCCTAGCGAGCATCAAGCCCAAAGTGGGCCCTGCATGGTTTTCAAAATCCACCTTTACGAGAAAACATACGACGATCTTAACACGCATGCGATTAGGGCACACCACAGTAAAAGCCCACCTAAGCAGAATGTCAATAGTAAATGATGATCGATGTCGCTTCTGTGGAACCAACGCTGAAACGCTGCAACATATCTTCTTTCAATGCAAAGCCCTTGTTGGACCTAGGAAAAAACTCCTCCAACGACTTGAGGAATCTAACCTGCCGGCATATATCACCGTTAACCAGATCTTAAAAACGTCTTCAGACATCGCCTACAGGGCCCTAACGGATTTCCTCACGGACATCAAGCTAGATATTTAAGGAAATAAAAAAGGAAAAACAACAACAACAACAAATTGCGAAGCATATCTAACAATTTAAAAATACGCGCTTAAAAAAAAAAAAAAATAATTAATCGATGAAAGTGGGTTAAGGCGCTGCCAACCCAAAAAAAAAAAAAAAAAAAAAAAACAAAAGCAGGCTGATGCTAATGGTAAATTGTATGGGCCGTTTAAAAATTTTCCCGGGCTGAAAATATTTCCCAGTCCGCCCCTGCTAAGGTGGAACTTCAAATCTTTTTTATAAACTGGGAAATTTGGAAAATCCATTTTCCTTCACGGCCGCAAGCCTGAATGGTGTTATATTTAAGAGAAGATCACTTACTGAAACTCTTTTGACGTTCAACGTTTTCAACATATTTTTAAATAATTCTGGTGTGCACAAAGCTCCACCTGAAATGGCCAACTCAGGGGTTACTGCTTTGATGTTCTTCTCCTTCATTACTTTTAAAATGTCGACGTACATTGTAGGCGTCCCTAAAAGGATTGTGCATTTTTCGTTTAGAATAGCCTAAAACAAAAAGGAAAATGAAAATAAAAATTCAGCATCGATGAGAAATTAATCTCAAAACGATTCCGCTTGGAGCGCTGGATGTCTTTAACGGCGAACCAATCAAAAATAGTTCGACCTCAAATTCAGCGCTACGATCGGCTACTAACTGTTAAAAAAACCCAACGCTCCAAGCGGATTTGTTTAAAGTTAAAGAAAAAACAAAAAAATTACCTACTGGAATGGCTTTTGCAGGATTGAAGCTGTAATCGGGTAAAACCAAAGTAACACCGTGATGAAGGCAAGTGAGAGCTCCAATAACACTTCCCATAGCATGAAAAAAAGGCCCTAACAAACACATCGTATGCTGCTTTAGTTGCATTTCCTGTCGTGTCCCGATCAGGTAGGAGTTGTTAACTATGTTATAATGACTTAATGTGGCGCCTTTTGGCGCACCCGTGGTACCCTAAAATTTTACTAACTTTTAAAATTTTTTAGTTTAATTTAATTAATTTAATTTGCCCAGAAATTTATGAAAATCCCGGGCATACTTCCGGGATTTCCAATCCCAAAAATTGCCATTTTTTTGTCCTAGTGACTATTTTGCCCTCGTATATTCAAAATTTTGCTAAATTTAATAAAATAACCAGTTAAAACCTGCTTAATTGTCCCCGAAATGCCAGAAAATAATAGTAAAATTAAAATTATGGGGAAAAAGTTATATAAACCGACCAGTCGTGATTTTCTGGCATTATGGTGGCACTTCATGGGACTTGCCCATTAAGAGTACGCAGTACCCGTGGCAGCAGATAAATCGTATTTTTCTTTTTACGGAAAAACGAAGACAAATCTTAAAAAAACAAAAACTAAGGAATCTTCAGAAAAAAATTTCAAAGATTTCTTAGCTTTTCTTTTTTCAAGATTTTTCTTCATTTTTCCGTAAAAAGAAAAATACGATTTATCTGCTGCCACGACTGATGAATACTCTTAATCCCGGGATCGAAAAAGTGGCTAGGGATTGTAGTCTCTAAGACTAGAAATTATATTTCTAATTAAGAAAATATGTTATTGTGCCCCTGTAAGCGATTTCAGCGAATCTCCATTTTGTAAACAATAGCTTCTTTCCGATGTTTAGCTTTTGTCAACAACGGTTCTATTCGAATTGTTTTCAAAATGGAGTTACGCTGAAATCGCTTACAGAGGCAGTAATTGTACTCACAGATGTAAACTGTATATTGCATGCTTCTTCGGCTTGGACGGCTTTCGCTATGTCTTTCAATTTCTGTCTTGAAGTTTCGGTGCTCATGTTAAAAATATCTTTAAATCGGAACGATCCTCTAAACAAACGTTTTAATTTATCCCAAACCATATAGTTACTTTTAAATTCCTTTCGTCATTTTATAACTTACGGTAATTCGTTATCTGATATAAAAACGGCGGATCGAAGAGTCGGAACGGCCTCCATTTTAATCGATCCAGGTTTCGAGCTTGAGATCTCCGGGGAAATTTCTTTTAAAATGTTGAAGTAGTTTTGAGATTTAAAATTTTCGGCAGTTATAAGTAACTTCACCCCGACTTTGTTTAGGCAGTGTTTCACTTCTGAGGCTTGGTACGCTGGATTTAAGTACACCTGGAAGAGAGAGAAGTTAAGTGTGGCTAAATAAAAACGTGAACAAAATATTTCGATAAAAAATAAATATAAATCTTACGGATACAAATCCAGCTCGAGCAGTTGCTAATTTTGCAATGTACCATTCCAGGGAATTTGGAGCCCATATTGCAACCCTGTCGCCTTTGTTAAGACCTAGTTCTAATAATCCAGAAGCGAATGAATCAGCCTGTTAACACAGATCGATCATAATTAAAAATAAATGATGGTTAATCAAAGACCGAGAGAGAAAAGGATAAGAACATAAAGCTAAGTGCTGATCGCTTAATATAACTTAATAGACCGTATGCACGGAGGGAGGAGAGTCTCTTTCTAACGAGATCCCGTCAATCAAGTTCAGTTGTACCATCCGCCATATTGTGGAGTGGGTGTGTTTGTTTAATTTTCAAGAAACCTTCATCACATTCCTTTTTTGTAGACGATTTCGACAGTGACGTTTCATCCCATAATGCATTGCAAATCGTGTCGTCTGACTGGGTACACTAAGAAAATGACTAATAGCGAACGCAAAAGTGCATTCAAACAAGACATTTTTCCTAAAATCCGTGCGAAAACAAAAAAATGTCTTGTGATAAGTCATTTCGGTTTGCATGGGATAACAATTCTTGCCACAAAACAGTAGGCGACACTAGCGGACATTTCTTACACTATGCTATCGGAATCACGGTCGTATAGACAGGTCCGGAAACTTCCTATGCCGATCATGTCCCGCTTAACTACGCCAAAATTAGTTCTAAAATTGGCCACTGGCGGCGCTGCGATCTAGAGACCAGCAACATGTCTAATGTTTACGTTGGGACTCCCACTGGGACTCTCGTTTCCAACAACAAGAGAAAGTAGCCGCCATCATTGTTTACATTACCAACGACCAATCAAAAAGCGTCTCTCTAACAAGTAGCGCTCACGGTGGTAGAAAGGAGGAACTAATTTTGGCGTAGTTAAGCGGGACATGGTCTCCAATGTATAAGGGATAGGAGTTTCCGGACCTGTTTATACGGCCGTGATCGGAATCAATATGGCGGCTCGCGAAAACGATAATTATTATTCTTAATGGAATAAATACGTAAATATCGTTTTAATTTTTATTTTAAAAACTTGTAAGCGGACATCATGGATTAACCAAGATGGATATCCAGGATTTTTATATTCAAGTAACTTAAATTCTACATACGTCGCCATTTTGTTTGTTTACAATACAGTCGACTCCGGGTATAATTGACATGGGATATAGTGGATTTTCGGTTATAGTGGACAAGATCGTCCGGTCCCGTTAAAAAATCCCATAAGCCCCATGTTAAAACATCCGGATATAGTGGACTGGGAAAAAAACGGAACCCCGGTTATAATGGTCAAAATATTCATTTCGTTTTGGTTCATGGTCCATAAGACACTGTATAAAAATTTTCGGATATAGTGGACTCGAAGTTTCACCTTCGGTTATAGTGGACAAAATGTTTTTAAGGCTCGATAATGTTTCCTCGTTCAGGTTTTTTCACGAACTAAATCATTTCAGAGATGCGTCATTCTTGTTTTTCATTCAAAAATTTCTTAATTTCACTTAATTGATAGTACATATATGTTCTGCAGTGATAAGTACTGACTATTTTATTGATTTTTACAAAAAATAAAGAAAAAAGAAAAACAAGCAAAATCGGATACAGTGGACCCCCGGTTATAGTGGTCAAAATTTTTCGGTCCCTTGAAGTCAATTATAACCGGAGTCGACTGTATATGACTTGCCGACACCCGACTGAATGACTTGCGACAAGTCAGAAAATGTCTGGGCACAAAACAAAAGCGTTCAAAGCATAATAACCGTTTATACTAAGTTATTTTGTTTTCTGAGTGTACATTCTAATGATGCTTCCCATAAGCTAAGTAAAGACATGGAAGTTAAAAATTCATTTTTCTCTGTTCGAGGAAAAAATTTTGTAAATTTGATTTTGGAATTCTGTAACTCAGTGCAGAACAACACGAAGTCCATTCAAGGATTACAACTTTTTATTTCAAACCTGACTATACAAAGCATACAAGCGTTGCCAACTCAAATTAATGTCTTCTGGGAGTTAACATTTCTGCTTTGTTAAACGAAATAAACTTGGTAGCAGAAGGAATAGAATCAGTTCTGCCAACCGTTGAGCCTGTATACCTTTTGTAAAGTCGGGTTTGAAATAAGAAGTCGCAATCCTTGAATGGACTTGGTGTTATTCTGCACTGAGGTACAGAATTACTTTTATAGAAATAGCCGGCATCAATTATAAGAATTATCAAAATTGAATGCCTTGAAATAGCTAAAATCACTGTACCGCCTATTCTTAACTTACGAATCACACAGACGCGGCGTCTGCTTGTTTGTACCTTTTAGTCCCAGAATGCTCCGCGCAAATTCCACTGCCGAAATCGTTCATTACGGACAAATCTCCACAATATGGCGACCAGATCATGTGACCCGTATCACGTGACTTAATTTTTAGAACATTGATCAGTGCATTTTGACTATCTCTACACTACAACTGATTACCAAGATTTAAAAATTAAAAAAATAACAACAATTTTTTTGTTACCTTTTCCTTCGCCTCAGCAAAAGTAATCCTTTGATCCTGGTGACATGCGACCAAAGCCGTTCGATCTCCATACTGTTCGGCTGCATTCTCCAGAAGGTCCCCTACCGTTTTGTAAAATAAAGGTTGATTACCGAGGGAATGGTGAAAACTTAAATTTTGATCCCATTTCCAATCCGAAAAACACCGAACCTCCCTATGCCCCTCGAAAAATTTGTTATAATATTTACACAATTTAGCGGTGTTGCGAAGCATTTTCTTTTTCTTTCCTACGACCGCACCGAGGAAAAATTTCAGACAGACTCAAGGTTCATGGTATCAACAAAAAAAAAAAAAAGTGAGACACGAAATAAAATAAAATGAGCCTGTGCATATGTTTAAATAATGATTAAAAGTAATTACTATAGACTCGTTCGGATTTTATTTTTAGATCCACGCGATTTCAACAAAACGAGATGGTTTTATCGTTTTTAAAAAGATACAAGGCACTCATCATTATCGTCAATTGAAGGAGTGAAGGTCATTTATGTCAGCAGCATTCTAACAGATAGAAACTGACAGTTTTCATCCGGCGGGAGGAAAAAAAATGGCGAAACCGAAATTTAATAACATCGGAAAATCAGAAAAAAATATATCTTGTTTTTTTCTTAATTAAAATATTTCATTCCGAGCAGAACGCGATAAACAATGAAAATACTGAGCAAACACTAAGAGTATAAAGTACACGAGCTTTGATGGATCATTATCACAATACACAAATCAGGAGCGGAACTTAAAGAGATTTTTTTTTTCCCATAAAACACAAATACTTTGTGATGGTGAGAAAAAAAAAAATGAATACATTGCGTCATAGAAAGAGTGCCGATTATATGTATTTGGCCGTTTTTCTTGTCGCGCGCTACGAATTTCTATAGATGCTGAAAAAAAAGGATGAGGGTCAATAAGGCCGTTTTTTGGGCTAAATTTTTTTTTTCGTGAAATTTGATCCTTTAGTCCTGGTAAATGATTCCCCAAAAGAATTTTCGATTTCGGTCGTCGGAACCCTTAATATTCGCCTAAAACCATGATATTTTATTAAAGCAAATTTTAAGGATCAGCATAGGAATTAAAAAATTTTATTGCGGCAGGGAAATACTCCTACCTAAGATCTTTTAAGGGTATTTTTTCACGTTCCGAAAAATGTGTAGAACCCCCTTAAAAGCGGCAATTTTAGGTGTTTTTATTTTTTTAAACACGTTCTTCCAAGGATTTCTGAAAACTGCATACAATATATTATAGCTTGCCCTAAGATAAACCTCACGTAATTTTTCCCGTTTGCGAATCCAATGGAATCCATTTAAAAAATGCATAAGACGCGGTTTTTACGGCCTATTTGAGCTCCCTGGTAGTTAGATCTGAATTTTTTTTAAAAAACATCATTTAGGAGTGACAATTAATCGATTCCAGCCATTATCCCGTTCCATCCATGATCAAGTTATCTTAAAAAAAACTTTAAAAAATTATTAACATTTTAAAAAAATCACTTTGCATTTGATGTGTTCCATAACAAGTTTTCGAAAATGGAATATTAAAATTATAAATAATCTGTATATATCCTTCTTTTTTCGTATTAAGTTAGTTGGTATTATTAATTTACCCTTCAGAAATAATGTCTTGCATCTAAAATAACAATTTAATACAAAAAATAGAAGAAAATACATATATTGTTTATATTTTTCACATTTCATTTTCAAAAACTTGTTATGGAACACATCAAATGCAAAGTGATTTTTTTTAAAATGTTAATAATTTTTTAAAGTTTTTTTTAAGATAACTTGATCATGGATGGAACGGGATAATGGCTGGAATCGATTAATTGTCACTCCTAAATGATGTTTTTTAAAAAAAATCAGATCTAACTACCAGGGAGCTCAAATAGGCCGTAAAAACCGCGTCTTATGCATTTTTTAAATGGATTCCATTGGATTCGCAAACGGGAAAAATTACGTGAGGTTTATCTTAGGGCAAGCTATAATATATTGTATGCAGTTTTCAGAAATCCTTGGAAGAACGGTGTTTAAAAAAATAAAAACACCTAAAATTGCCGCTTTTAAGGGGGTTCTACACATTTTTCGGAACGTGAAAAAATACCCTTAAAAGATCTTAGGTAGGAGTATTTCCCTGCCGCAATAAAATTTTTTAATTCCTATGCTGATCCTTAAAATTTGCTTTAATAAAATATCATGGTTTTAGGCGAATATTAAGGGTTCCGACGACCGAAATCGAAAATTCTTTTGGGGAATCATTTACCAGGACTAAAGGATCAAATTTCACGAAAAAAAAAATTTAGCCCAAAAAACGGCCTTATTGACCCTCATCCTTTACATTTATTTTCCATAAGCTAATTCTGTAATAAACTGAAATTTAAAATCATTTTTTCGTAAATGTAACCTATTACCCAGGTTGCCAGCTAGGAGCCACTGCAGAGTGTTTCCAACCCAGGTAGGAGCCATTCTAGAGTGTTCTGTTCATACCCAGGTAGGAGCCACTCTAGAGTGTTTCGTAGTTAAGTAGAGCCACACTAGAGTGTATCATACCCAAGTAGGAGCCACTCTAGAGTGTTTCCTACCCAGGTAGGAGCCACTCTAGAGTGTTTCATAGTTAAGTAGAGCCACTCTAGAGAGTGTTTCATATTTAAGTAGAGCCAATCTAGAGTGTATCATACCCAGGTAGGAGCCACTCAAGAGTGTTTAATACCCAGGTAGGAGCCACTCTAGAGTGTTTCATACTTAAGTAGAGCCACTCTAGAGTGTATCATACCCAGGTAGCAGCCACTCTATAGATTGTTTCATACCCAGGTAGGAGCCACTCTAGAGTTTTTTAGTATCTGGTACGGTATATAAGAAGGTCCAATCGAAGTACGAAAAAATGAGGACATACGGACGGACGGACATACGTAAATAGCTTTTGTTTGAAAAGTTACCCCCCCCCCCAAAAGACCGTTCGTTTTGCTCTCCGTGCAATATTAACAGAGGCACCCTTCACACAAAACCCAATTTAATATACTCTTGTTATGAAATAGAACAGTAAAAACCATACAAGAATTTAGTTACTGTATTTAATGGCTCTTTTTAGTATTTTTAAAAATGAAAATAATGTTTTAAAACTACAGGGGAAGTGTTAAGAAGAGTAACTGGCATGAAGGAAGTAAACGTAATCTGCAATTTTTTCCCGGACTTATCCTAATTGTTATAATAATATAAATAATAATAATCTCTTTATCATTAATAATCCCGTAATCCGAATCACTTACAACGCACTATGTGTGTCAGATACTTTAAAGAACAAATAGCAGGAAAAACTGAAAATTAAATAAAATAATAAAAGTAAAGAAAAATACATTATTTTCCTAAAAAGATATCTATCACTCCTGCTTTGTTTTATTAATTAGATAATTCGGAATTAGGGCTCTCTATAATTATAGTTGGTTATCGCTGCTTTGCCAACTTCCACTAGTTAACTATATGCGTAACGCTAATACTTGGTGTCACCTGACCCAAACGTAGCAACAAGTGTACCTTTCCTAACGTTCAAAATCCAGATTTAAATATTTTTAAGATTTTGTATATAACAGTACAAACCAAATCAGACTTTTAACACTTTTTCGTTGCTCGCCATTGGTACTACTTAGTGATAAATTGTCAGTATAATTTTCTCATAAAAGATCTAACTTCACTTATGTTCAAAGCTTCTAATTTTAATGATACACCATGAGTGCATATTTTTTCATTATTCAAATTGTGTTACTTCACTTTTTGTTCACTAACGGTAAGTAATTTAAACCGCACTTTCACACTTTCATCAAAGGCATGAAGACATCAGTGAATGAAGGAAATCGTTGGGTGTCTCAAAAAAAAAAAAAAAAAAAAAAAAAAAAGGCTTCAGACACCATTTGGACGCCATTTTGTTTCCGGTAGCCAAACAAAACAAAAAAGAGTCGAACAGTGTGCACGTACAGAGCACCAAAACCGCTGCCTTCTTTATCGGTGAACTCCAACTCTGATTGGTCAAAGAATTGCAAAGCCTTCAAAATCTGAGTTTTTCAGACTCGGTGACGTCACGACTATTCGCGACCCTATATCAAGAAATTGTTATAACTGGGATTAAACTGTATGAGATAGGAGTTTTAAAAAAGGGAAACAAATGAAAAGAAGATTAAAATATTTTGGTTTTTTTGGGTCGAAAATAGAAAAATTTTTAAATACATAGGAAAAATAATAATAAAATAAAAGCGGGACCTTTTTTGATTTTCATTGTCGATTTGTTGACTAACGTTTTTTGTTGAAACCCGAACAAGCTCCTTCATCCACTGATGTCTTCACATGTTTCCTTTCGGGAAAGAAACCACAAAGCAAATTTGAACAAGTTTGCTCATTAAAATTTGACTGAGATTCAGCGAAATTATACATGATTTTCCTATGATATTATTATTTTTTTTATTAACTCAGAAAACAAAATAACTTAGCATAAACGGTTATTATGCTTTGAACGCTTTTGTTTTGTGCCAAGAAATTTTCTGACTAGTCGCGAGTCATTTTTTTTTTTTTTTTTTTTTTTTTGTAATTGGATATAGCCTGCGCCACTTTTCCATCGACATAATTTAGTTTAATTGACTTTTCGGTCAGTCTCATTTCTTTCGCAGTTTATTTGACGTTGCGGTCAGATACATGGTTTTTATAGAAACTATTTTTACAGTCAGGTTAAGATGACTGTATTAATAGTTCCTACAATCCCTGCTAGAGGGAGGGAGTGTCGGCGGTCACCCATCCACTAACTGGCCGTTTTCAATGCTGCTTAACTTCATTGATCACGATGCCGCTAGATGAAACGAGTCACCACTCCGACCTAGAGATCCTAAAGAGATTAGCCATTCAGCCATTTCCGGTTTTTCGATAAATCCGAAAAATAAATTTCTGTCTGAAATATTAATTTTTTTAAGTTTACAAAATGTTTCCTGACTGTTTATATTTACGTTCTTAATTTTCCAAAAAAAATTTTAATGGCCCAATTTTCAGGAGAAAAATATCGAAGAACCGGAATTACAGGTATGGCTAATCTCTTTTAGGATCTCTACTCCGACCCCCTCGCGAGTCATTCAGTCGTTTGTCGGCAAGTGATATATTGTAAACAAACAAAATGGCGACTTATGTAGAATTTAGACATTATGCTATGATGAATACTGTTCACGCTCCGTTTTTTTTAAACATAATAAATTCGTATAAATAAATATGCATGCAAAACCATCATAATGCAAGTGATATAACTTTTAAGATTATCATTTGATTTTTAAATCTTTATTTCATATCTTATATGAACAGTAGTAACATAACCTAAACATAACCCCTATCCTATGCATTGGACAATGTTAGATTTCACTTCAATTTTTTTAAAGAAAATATTTAATTTAAGTTACTTGAATATAAAAATCCTGGATATCCATCTTCGTTAATCCTGGATGTCAAAATTCGTTAATCCATGATGTCCACTTACACGTTTTTAAAATAAAAATTAAAACGATATTACGTTTTTATTTTGTTAAATAATAACTATCGTTTTCGCGAGCCGCCATGTTGATTCCGGTAGCATAGTATAATAAATGTTCGCTAGTGTCGCCTACTGTTTTGTGGCAAAACATTTTATCCCAAGGCAAACCGAAATGACTTATCACAAGACATTTTTTTGTTTTCGCACGGATTTTAGGAAAAATGTCTTGTCTGAATGCAATTTTCCGTTCGCCATTAGTCATTTTCTTTTCTGAGTGATGACTTATTTCTTCCCGTGGTAAAAAGGTAACTAATTGAAAGTGTTACTAATTTCTTTTTTTTTTTTTAATTTTTTTTTTAAGCTGCAGTAAAATCTGACAGCCCTTGCGGTGATTGGGAAGTATACAAAGAAGAAAAGTGTTTAAAAATTTTCGAGGAACCAGGACTGGTAACCTATGAAGATGCTGAAAATTTTTGCAAAGTGGAACAGGAAGCTCATCTTATCACCATTGGTATAGAAGAAGAACAAAAATACATCGAAGAGCTTTTAAAAAAAAACCAAATCGCTGATAACATCTGGATTGGATTGAAATACACGAACTCAGGCTATCAGTGGGCTGATGACACTCCTTTACATTACACCAATTGGGCAACGGGAAGCCCGAAAAACGATTCCGAACATTGCGTTCAGATACAAACCGATGAAACGGAATTCGGTCTTTGGTCCGATGTTTTGTGCACCAAAAAAAATTTAATCATCTGCGAGAAAATTCAGTTGTGGTCCGCGCTGGAACTGCAATCGATGGTAATGAATTTAATGAAAAATCCGGTCCCGATCGGTTTTATTTACGTGCAACTGCCGAAAGAAAAAGCACCGTCGGACATATGGTCGTGGATGAAGTGGGAAGATGTAAGCTCGGATTATGCAGGAGTCTTTTTTAGAGTGTTAGGAGGGGATTCGGAGTCTTTCGGTTCTGTGCAAAAAGACAATACCCGAAGACTGACACATATACATAGGATTTGGGATGCTGCTAATAGCTATGATGACTTCGATTTAAACCCAGGGGTAAACGGTGCTTGGGATGTTGAAATCAGTGCATACAGGAACGGAATGGCATATTTCACAGTTTCGGGAGGTGAAATAAGACCGATAAATATGGCTATTCGTATATGGAAAAGGACTCTATGAATATTTTTTTAAGGTTATTAAAAAATGCATCAATGCATCTGTATATTAGGCACCGGGCAACGAATCCGGGCAATCGAAAATTAGGCACCGTCAACAGGCTGTCAAAGGCAGAACTCTGTTCTGGCACCACTTGAAAATAAAATTTTTCACCTTAAAAGCAAACTTTACTTCAGAATTATTGGAAATAATTTTATAAATCCTGAACCTTTCCGACAAAACTTCTAAAAAATTTTTTTTAATGACCGAAGAATTTTGCGACTGCGGTCCAGATTAACTACTTGTGTAATAAATTAAAAGTATTTTTTTTTAACTTTTTCTCTAAAATCACATTTCAGTTTCCTTCTATAATCGGTTCAGAGCCGAATTTAATACCAATGAGGCCCTAGGCAACCGTCTCGATGCGACCCCCCAAAACCTCTCTCCCTTAATACACTAAATATAATATATTTATCTTTTAGTAATTTTCGCAGAAAATTTTGTTTTAGTTTTGTACGATTCGACTTTTTCCCCTTCGGTTTAAAGTAAATTCGAATAATTAGTAAAATATGGCCGAATGTTCCGATGCACTTTTTCAATGGCAGGTACAGAAGTTAGCCTGGGTAATAAGGTTAATGCCACCACATCATAATAGCCTTTTTTTATTCATAAAACAAACGGAAAAAAAGCTAGAATTTGTCAGTAATTTTTTCTTCTTTTTGAACGGCACGACTGCCTAGTTCTGAATAACAATGCCGGCGATTTGGATTTATAGCAGGTACAATCTTTGTATGAAAAAAAAAAAAAACTCATTTTTTGCTACAACGATTTTAGAAACTGTTGTTAAAAAATGAAAAAACCGTCTTGCCATCTCATATCCGCGGGTCCTCAAGGACGTGCGACCCCTTAAACACGTGCGGCCCTGGTCAGTTGCCTATTTTGCATACTGAAAAGTTAGGCTCTGGCACCGTTTCATTCGACAGTGACTATCGGATCGAAAGAACTTTCTC
Organism: Liposcelis bostrychophila; assembly: GCA_037577465.1. Taxonomy (NCBI): domain Eukaryota; kingdom Metazoa; phylum Arthropoda; class Insecta; order Psocodea; family Liposcelididae; genus Liposcelis; species Liposcelis bostrychophila. The sequence continues at coordinate 10,362,479 of CM075207.1, forward strand.
ACAATTTAAATGAAAAATAATTCCATTATTATTTACAGCCAAAACGACAACAAAGCCCACGTAACTCCACAGCTCTCCAAAACTCTTCTCTTCTGTAATAAGCTTATTCTGTAGAAAAAAGCTGTACGATTTTCGAAATTAGAGTCAATTATTCACCACAAATTGAAATTGCATTTCTTTTAATTGAAAAAATTCAAAAAAGAACAGGAAAAATACAGTTAAATGTTAATTTCTCACAAAAACACACTAAAAATGTTTCAACCGCCATTTTGGAAATCTGCTCACGTCATCATGACGCATGCGCAGACCAATCGACGCCAAGTGTTTTCCGGGAGTGTCTCATTCCGATTCCTACGCCCGAAGGGGTCGGATCGGTTTTTTTCGCCGGTGTCCGTGAGTGCATTTTTTTTTTTTTTTAAATTTTAATAAATAATTTTTTTAGCTCGGGCTTTATTTAATTTAAATAAAATAGTGTTCGGTTTTTATTTCATTTCTTTAAAAATAATTTAATTATTAAATTTAAATTACGGTATATAATTTTTTTTTTTTTTTTAAATTTACTATTATCGGTCCGGCTTGGAGGCAAACCAGGAGGTTTGGTCTCCCATCGTAGAAGGCCTAGGTATCGACCCAGCGACTGGCCTTGTGTGGTATTAGTGTTAAGGGTTTAGTGTTAAGTTCCCCCGCAAATCTTTACGTTAGGAGTCAGCTTCTCTCTTGGAGCTGCAGAGTTTTATTAGGCTGTATATTCTATTCGATCCGATCATGGATTACGCGGGAGATAAGCTCCATAGTGAGAGTCTCCAGGGTTTTCTTTCGGATGACTGGGTGTCCGAGGTTATTGGCGCACCGCAAGCCTTAACTGTACATATGTAGAGTTAAAGCCGATAGGTCTCCGGCGAGCTCTGATGGCATGGTTCCCTAGACCGCCGGGCCAATGCGGAAGGTCTTAACCTTTTACGCCTGAAAATCCGAAATTTTTTTGCATTTTTTTTTATAATCTCAAACTATTAATTTAAAAACAAAAATAGTAATAATAATAACATTACAATTTAAAATAATTAATTTTTTTATTTCAATCATACCGCGGGAGATAAACTCCATTGTGAGGGTCTCCAACCCCCCCTTTTTTAATCGTCTTTTTTTTTTGTTTTTTTTGTTTCAGTTTTCACAGTAGCAGTCAGAGGAATCATCGCAACCAGAGGAATCGTCACAGCCGCAACGTAGTCCAAAAGCTTCAACAACGAGGTTTGAGTTTGGGCAATGGGTTTGGGCATAGCTATGGTATAGGTATGTTTGGATGTGGTATGGTATGGTATGGGTAAGGTTTGGCATGGATTTGGGTTATGAGGTTTTTACCTTTTCTTCTTTTTCTTATTTCCAATTTTTTCTATTACTTTTTTACTATTATTTTTCTTTTTATTTCTATTCCTCTCCTACATTTTTTTAATTTAAAAAAAAAAAATTAAAATTAAATAAAACAAAACGGGACTTTAAAAGGCAGCCTATTATAGTTTGCAGAAGCTGTCGATTACCATTTTTTTAAAAAAGCGGTTAAACGACATTTAAAAAAAAAAAAAAAAAAAAAAAAAAAAAAAAGAATCGAATTCATTTTTCGCGTAAAGGTTGTCGAATAGTATCTCGACAATCTTGTCCCTAATGTTTGGTATTGTAAATTGTATGAACGTCCAATGCCGTACATTGTACATTCGTACAATCTTAAATCATATTTAGTTTAAGCTTAGTTGTATTAATTTTATTAGCTTTAGTTACTGTATTAGTTTTAGTTATTGTATTAGTTATAGGTATTGTATTAGTTTTAAGTTGTCAGCTAGAGGAGTAAAGTCCTCCTTATGTCATGCGGATCCAATGTCGTGCAGATCGATGTGAAAAGGACGTCATTTTTATGTCGATCCGTACGGGGTTGGTGACTTGTGGCGTTAGGAGGATGTGATCTTGGAAGCTGGCTTGGGGGGACAACTCGGTCGGGCGCGGTCTCCGAGTTTTCCCCCCAACCCGTGTGGGGTTTTTGGCTAGTCCCCCATCGGGCGCCTCCCCAGGTGGCGGATAGGGGAACGCTCTCCGAAATCGGAGAGTATGAGGATTTATTCCTCAGGCGGACCAAAACTAGCCACAACAGAACAGCATGTCAATCAGAAAGATCTAGCAGTTAATCTAGCAGCCTTTTTAATTTTGCAGCGAAAAAGGCATGGGAAAAGGCTAAAAATTACGGTTTGGGGCTCGCGGACATTACAAAATGATGAAAAGCTTTATGTGCTGGAATGAGTTTAGGAAATGTTTGGCATGAATTCTTACTTCAGGTTCGGTCTTGCATGAATCCTTCTCCTTTATCTTTGTACCTTTATTTATTAATATTTAACCAAAATTAAGGCCCGGTACGGTCTTTTAAAGCTAAAAAAAAAAAAAAAAATCATTTTTGCAACAAAGTTTTTAGAAACTGTAGTTAAGAAGTGAAAAAACAACCTTGCCCTCTCATATCCGCGGATCCTCAACGACGCGCGGCCCCCTGAAAACGTGCGGCCCTAGGCAGTTGCCTATTTTGCCTATTGCAAAGTTCGGCTCTGAATCGGTTTTCTTTCTGCAATAGAGAAGTCTCATGTTATGAGATGACTCCATCGTTTAATTGTGCTAGGGGAGATATGACAAAAAACGTAATTTTGACTCAGTTAAAATAAAAAACAGTTAACCCCCAAAGAGAGAAAAAACAAAAATTCGAATTTGAATGCCCGCCAAAACGAAACGTGAAGGAACGTGACGTCACGTCATCTGCTTAAAAGTGGTTGTGTTCATTTATGAATTTCTGAACGGCATCGATGCGTAATGTTTGCAAGCATGTTTACAAACAAGACGTGTTCCGCTCACGATCTTACATACAGGTCAGGCAACTGCTATCTTGAAAAGTGTCCCCCGAATTTGAAGCAGGAGAATAGTTGCAAATTTGCTCGATAGATGGCTGGAGCTGTAGTTAGGGAATCACGTGATATGCCCTCCATCCAATCAAAACTTTCAAAACACTTTTTTTATGCTGGCTACCAGAAGACGTGATTCCCTAACTACAGCTCCAGCCATCTATCGAGCAATATGTGAACTATTCTTCTGCTTCAATTTCGGGGGACATTTTTGTCCATATGAGGGATACCCGAGTTGCCTGACCTGTATGTAAGATCGTGGTTCCGCTTCAAATTCGATGGCTCGCTTCGAGTTCGATATCTCGCTTCGATACAGGCAGATGATGACGTTACACCAATAGAGAATCGTTTAAGGAGTGATCAAGTGACGAAAACTTTTCCGGGCTTTTTTTTCTTTTTTAATTTGAAAAAAAATTTTCAAGTTTAAAAACAAGCTTCAGTTAAGAGCATACTATACATTAGTTTCCAGCGAAAATCTCAAAACATGTGACTTGTCTACTTTTCTTTCCATTTCTCAGTCTTTCTCTCTAACTTCCTTCGTATGCGAAGTCTTTTTGATTACTTATTTGTATTTTTTGATAATTTATCCTCAGTTTACAGACATTTAATTGTACTTAAAAAGCATGCCTGCACAGTAAAAAATATTGTGTAATTTAGTTAAATCAATCTACACAAATTTTTTCTGCTTTTTTTCCCCAAAAGGTAAACATAAACAAAAAACAACATAAAAATTATGTAGATCGATTTTAACATAATTATGTTAATTTTTACACAAAAGTTTTTACTGTTTACCCTCATCTCAATGTAAATGTTTTTTGGAAAAAAAAAAAAAAAAATTCGCCGACTTAACCGACTTCAAAATGTTAATAAAATCCAGGAAAAAGTGTGCAATGTGTGTCTAGCATTTTATATTAAAACATATAAAACAAACATCGTCTACAGTATCATGATAAATAAATTAAAACCGTTCCGAAATTTTGAAAAAAATTAATTGTAGAATAATAAATTGATACTATATAAATTTGTTGAAAAAAAAAAAAAAAAAAGATCACTCGCTCCGGTGACTAATATCTTTTTTAATACTTCGACCTTCTGCCATTTTTGACAATTACGTTTTTTTTTTTTTTTTTTCCATTATTTATTTATTTATTTTCAGAGATATCCATTAATTACAAATGAGCAATAGCCACTTAATATATGGTACAGTCTTACCACGAAAATCAAATTGTTTACAAAATGCGGTAAAATTAAAAGTTGTCATTTTTAAAAAAAATTATGTCAAAAAAAAAAAGCTCGAAATTAAATTCTCTACAGTGTGCATAGGAAAAAAAGAAGCGATTAAAAAATTTTTCACTCTTTTAGAGTATTTTTAGGTTTAAATATTAAATCGAGCTTGCTTTATTTATTTAGTTTTTTATTTTTTTTTTAGCATAACGGGTGGTCCATAAATTATGTAATATAAGCACATTTTGGTAAAGATTAGGGGGTGGGGTCTGGGGGGTCTTCGAGAACCTTACGGTAATATTAAATGCCCATAAGAGAAGCCCTCTTTTTTGCTTCCAGTTCGATGGGGAGCGAGGGGGCCGAAATCAGCCAAAATAATGGTTACGTAATTTATGGACGACCCCTAACAACAAATCATTGGGAAATACGAAAAAAATAATGCTAAATTATTATGATTTTTTTTTTTTTATGTTTTGAAGATCTCCGGACGGAATTCGCAACTTCAATTATGACTAGAAATCATCAAAACCGAGCCAAACGCAATTTTTTTTTGTTAAGTACCCGTTAAGTTTTTTCGCCTGTTCCCCATAGATTTGTTATTAAAATTATAAATAACTGAGCTCATCCTACTTGTCTTCGTTTAAATAAATTTTTTTAAGCAATTTGGTAAACAATTTTTCTAATCCGGGAAAAAAGGAAATTAAAAAAAAGGAAAATAAAAATCAAATCGTAAAAAACAAAAAAAGAAAATTCTACGAATTGGATACCTGATTCTTTTCTATCAAACAATTTGAATCTAAAGTACACCCTGTAAGACAAGAATCAGTTTTACACTAAAAGGGTCCTTTTTTTTTGGTTTACGTTTTTTCATTTCCTGTTTTTTCCCGGACAAGCCATATAAATATAAACAATCAATCAAAAAGACTTGATTCTTTTAAAAAAAAAAAGAATTTCTAAATTTAACCGTCAGATAATTATAAAATTGTCTTCTTTAAATTACAAAAATTATACAGCATGCATACTCAAAAAAAAAAACATTTAAAAAAGGAACGCGCCTTTTGTCGATTCTAAAAATAAATTTCCTAAGAAAAAAAAAAGGAAAAAACAGCAAAAATTGAGTCTGATGAAAATTTTTTTAAAAAAAATTCTAAAAGCTGCCTTCAAGTATACATTCTGTATAAAGAAAAGCTTTTTTTTTTCTTTTATTATAATCAAACTATCCAAGGAATGGCTATATGAAATATTCTACAAATACCTTCTATGTTTTTTTTGAATACTGAATTAGGTACAAATTTGGTTTTTTGATGCACACATTTTTTTTTTGTTCGCAACATTCCAAATTAAACAGAAGGTTTAATCGATTAAATTCACATTAAAACGTCACTGTGCATTTATTTAAAACAAAAAAAAAACTAATTTGAAAAAAGAAAAAGGATGGAAATCAGTATAAAAGTATAAAAATCGAACGGATTTTAGGCCTTCTTTTGCTTCTGAAGTCTTATAGAAAAAAAAATGTCGTTTTGGAAAATGTAGCCATTTTTTTTTTTTTGAAAAACGATATGGCAACGCGAAACTAGGCCTTTTCTTTTCTTGTGGGAGATTGGTTCTGGTCTTATAAAAAAGTGGATTTTGATTTTTGAATCACAAAAAAAGTAGCAACGTAACTTCTTATTTAAAACCCGACTTTACAAAATGGCGTCGCATTTCGTAAGTTAAACATTGCTTCAATTCTAATTTATGTCTTCTGCTTGTTTTTATCCAGTTTCCTCCCACTGACCTCCATTATTTACGCTAGATTTGCAACTGACTTTCTTCACCTATATTTAACTTATGTAATGAAAAAAATCCTACCGCGATTCAGTTGGACTATAGTGCACTACCTCCGAGATCCAGTTTTCATTAAGAGGAATCACCATCGTGGCAGCAGACTAATCGTATTTAAACTTCTTACAGGGAAACGAAAACAAATTTCGAAACGTAAAATGTTAAGGACTTTTCAGGAGAAAACCCCGGAAATTCCCTAAGGAGTGCGCATCAGTCATTCGTCTGCTGCCACGATTTAATTTTTCCGCTTATGTTTAACTTATAAAAGATGATCGCTCGAATTTCACTGCTGCGTACTCTTAATATTTTTTGTTTCGAGATTTGTCTTCGTTTCCGAGTAAAGTGTAAAATACGATTAGTCTGCTGCCACGACTGATGATTCCACTTAATTCGCAAAAACATTTTAAACATTCAAAATCTGTCTTTTTAGGCTTTCTATGTACCTCCGAAGTAGCGTCCTTAACAATACACCTTTTTTACAAGACCAGTAACCAATCAAAACATTTTACCGTTATTTACAAAAGTATGAGATATAAAATTGAGGTATTCCAAACTTTAATGGTAATGTCAGGTTCATACAAAGCTTGTTTTTTTTTTTTCGTAAAGTTTATTTTTGTGCAGGGCCATATTGTTGACTAAATTTAATTTACGAAAGGTCCAAAATAAAATGGCACCAAACACGCTTTATATACTTTTGCAAGTCTGTATTTTTATGTTACAAGAAAAAATTATATTTGCTTCATAAAGAGAAACAATTATGGTTCCATTCCAACATAGGGTTAAGTATGGTGACAGCAACAACTTAAATGGCAAACCTACTTTACATAAGTAGCTTTCCAGCTGGGTAGCTTTACCTATGATCGCTCGTTACATTACAGTCTATCATTCGATATATGGCACAATTCGCTAAATACTATTCGGCCATATTTACAGCCATACATAGGCTAGGATTACAACGATTTTATAGTCTCATTTAAAGTTAATGAAACGACTTCATTTCTAAAGATTGCATGTGTCAAAAAAAAAATTCACCATTGAATTTTTGGTAAAAAAAATGATTCCTATGTTTAGCTTATGGGAGCAGTTTTTAAAAATTTATTTTACTAATTAACGGAATTAAAATTATATTCGCAATATTATTGTGAATAATTAATTGAAATACAATGTAACATGGTTTAAATTAAAGGTAACAAGCCGCCGTGTTTAGCTGGTGAAGATTTTTCCTCCTATGCTTAGCTTATGGGGATATCATACATTCCGTTTTCAAGACGTTTTATAAGATAAACGTTGCTAAAACAGTCCATAAGCTAAGCAAGGAAGTCATTTAATGGTTCTGGCACTTTTAACTTTATTGCAGTTCATTTCAATATTGTTTAAGAATATTTATTAAAATTTGACAAAAAAATTTTTTTCCATAAGCTAAACATAGGCCAATAAAAAATATTTCTGATAATGCCAGAAACCTTTACGGACGTCGGAGTATCAAAAGCACATGAACATTATTGCTGCTCCTGTGACGTCACCAGGGAAATAGGCTTTCGACTGCAATGGGTGTCAAATCACATTTAATGTCAAGTAAAAGTCCAAATCAAACTGAACAGCAAGAAAATGAGTAAAAGCAGTTATGCACCATATTTAACCCCTGCCGAATTCTTTAAAATAAGTATTTAAATGTAACGGAACACATTATTGTAACGAATAATCAGGCTTTACCTTAATCTCTGCATCAAGCAAATATTTTTTTTCTGTATAAGCTGCTCTTGGCAGACAAGACTATCTCCAGATCATGCCATCTACGTATAAGAAAAATATTACAACAATTTAAAAATTATTGCTGGAAATTAATATAAATTTTGGTCGTTGCTCCCCAAAAAAAAAATAACATATTAAGTGAGTATTTTCATTCCGTTTAAAAAAAAAAAAAAAAAAATTGCATGAATCTGGAGATGCCAATATTTTTTTCATAAGGCCAAGCTTTAATACCCAGTCAAAAAGGTGACATCACCTTATTTTTTTTTTGTTTTTCAAGGGGGAAAATTTCGAATCAAAAAACCATTCCATAATGCACTTACAAATTATTATAAAAAAAAAAATGAAAAATGATTACCATTATTCGGAAAATATTAGCAAACTAAACAATTTTAGAATAACCCAAAACATTCTTTAAAATAAAAAAAATATATATCTATATAAATAAAAATAACAATAAATATATATTTTAAAAAAATGCTGCATTAATTAAAAAAGAAAAAAAATTAAGAAATAAAATAAAATATAATAATTGTAAATGAAAAAGTGCAGTGTTTTTTATTTATTTATTTTATTTCCATTCTCTAAATATAAGGTAAAAACCAAATAATGATTAATTAACAACACTGAAAATTATTATTCCTTTTTTTTTTTAATTATTAAAAATTCTTTTTATTAATCGTTACTACATTCTCTATTTTTTTAAATACTCTCCAAGAGTTTGTACTTTATTCCCTTACATACATTCCTAAATATATTATTTAATTCAGTCCGTTTTGGGTTACACTAAACAAGTGCCTTTACAATCATTTTGGTTCACATTGCAATCATTTGTATATAATAATAAAAAAATTAATTAAAAAGAGAAATTTTTCGATGTTCTTCTTTTTTTTTTTTGTTGAGATTTTTTAAAGTAAGAGGAAAATTTAGTGAATACCGGAAGGAGTGACGTTTTGTCTTTTTCTCGATTTACGGGGAAAAATGTTCAAATTTTAGGTGTGTGACGAACTCGTTTTGTGTGTTTTGAATTTTTTAGTTTAAGTTCAAACTTGTCTGAAATGTATACGCAGGCGGATAATCATTTCAAAAAAAATTTGCAGTCGAAAAGCTTTGATTTTGTATTCCAGGACCGTACCAATGGGAAATTTGAATAAAATTTTTTAAAATATTTTAAAAATATTTCCAAAACATTTATAAAATATTTATTAAAATAGAAAATCATTCTACAAACATTAACATTATAGAAATATTTTGAAAATATGTGTACCTCCACATGAAAAGGGCCCACCTGGGAGATGGTAACATGGAAGGCTGTGAAAATTTAACTTATAAGAAAACCCTTTGTTTACAAGCAAAAAATTCTAAGCACCAAATGCCAAGTGGGCCCTTTTCATGTGGAGGTACACATATTAATGTTCCAAAATATTTTAAAATATTTCTAAAATATTAATGTTTGTAGAATGTTTTTCTGTTTTAATAAATCTATATAAATAAAAAGGAAAGTGTCTTTGTCCAAGGTTTGATCGATAAATCGATTGCAAGTGTGAAAGTGTGAAAATGATCGAAAGTGAAGGTATCTCTGTCCAGGGTTTGTACGCAAGGCCGATCGATAGATCAATAGGGTTAGTACGCAAAAACGACCGATACATCGATAAATCGATCGATAAATAGATAAATCGATCGATAAAAAGCGATAAATCAATCTATAAATATCGATCGATAAATTGATAAATCGATCAATAAGTTGATAAATCGATCGACAAGTCGATAAATCGATAAATCGATCAACAAATCGATAAATAGATAAATCGATCGACAAATCGATAAATAGATAAATCGATCGATAAATTGATAAATCGATCTTGATAGATCAATCAATAAATTGATAAATCGATCGATAAATAGATAAATCGATCGATAAATTGATAAATCGATCGATAAATAGATAAATCGATCGATAAATTGATCAATAAATTGATAAATCGATCGATAAATCCATCGATAAATCAATCGATAAATCCGTCGATAAATCGATCGACAAATCCATCGATAAATCGATGTGTAAATCGATCGATATTAGGTTAGGTCGAATTGAAAGTGTCTCTGTCTACGCAAGATCGATCGACAAATCGATAAATTGATAAATCCAATCGATAAATAGATAAATCGATCGATAAATTGATAAATCGGTAAATCGATTAATAAATAAATAAATTGATCGATAAATCCGTCGATAAATCGATCGATAAATGCAACGATAAATCGATCGATAAATGCAACGATAAATCGATCGATAAATCGATATATAAATCGATCTATATTAGGTTAGGTCGAAGTGAAAGTGCCTCTGTCCACGCAAAATCGATCGATAAAGCGATCAATAAGTCGATAAATCGATAAATCAATGGATAAATGAATATATCGATCTAATAAATTGATCAGCTAATAAATCGATGGGAGCATTCCAAAGGGAAGTGTATTTCTAATTCCACGATCTTTTATTTGATCAAATGGAATATCGTGTAATTAGAAAAACAGGAAATACGAAATATATACCATATACACCCCCCCTTTGGAAAGCTCCTGATAAATTAATTAATAAATCGATAAATAGATCGATAAATTGATAAATTGATCGATATTAGGTTAAGTCGGAAAAAAATCGGTGAGCCGAGCGGCCCACCGATTATTTTCCGACCTAACTTAAGCGGCCAGTATTTTATAAATGTTTCTGAAATATTAATGTTTGTAGAATGTTTTTCTGTTTGATTAAATATTTTATGAATGATTTTGAAATAGTTAAAAAAATTTTGATTCAAATTTTCCACTGGGACTTAAAACATGTTGAAACTTGTACCAGCAAATATTTTCATCAAATATTTAAAATTTGGGATTTTTTTCCTGTAAATAAAATATTACACAAAGCAGCTATTCCTTCCGTTATTCACTCCCTCTTTAAAAAAAAATTGGTAAGACAGTTTTGTGTATAAAATGTCTAGTTTTTTTAAATTTAAAAAAATGATTCACTTTGATTTATAATTATAACAAGTAAAAATGGACACAGATCATTAAACTAAAAAAAAAATAAAGTAAAAAATTAAAAAGGAAAAACATGGCCAACGATTAAAAAAGTGGATTATTTATCAAAAAAAGTTTGAGAATTTTTTTTTTCACTTTCTCACCAACTGACCAATTTCAACTTTTCATTTTTTAAATTTGACTTTCATCGCATTCGTGAATCCTTTTTATTTTTTTTTTATCCGACGATTCGTGCACTAAACTCACATACTCTACGTTTTCACTAAATAATTTTCAAATATAACATCGTTTTCTTTAAACAAAAAAGCTTTTTTTTTTTTTTTTTAAATGGCCATAATGATTTCACACACAAGCTTCAATTTTCTCTTTTCTTTTTATTTAAATATAAGTATATTATTATTTATATATTATTCATTTATTTGGAAAAAAAACGGACATGATTATAAAATCCAATTGTCTATAAATAATTAAAATTGATCGCACTTTAACATCACAATATACAATTGTTGATAGCTAACAGCTGCCGTTAAAACTTTTTTTTTTTTTAAATTTTTTTTTTTATTTAAAAAAATTTTTTTTGATTTTTTTTCTTTTTTTTAAAATTAATTTGTTTTACAGTAAACTTTATAATAAAAAGTAAAGGAAATCGTCCGGTCTTTTTTTTTTTTTTTTTTTTTTGAAAGTTTAAACCCAGGAGTCACCACCAGCTGGTGGCCGAGAATCGGCAGCGGCTTGCCTTTCGTCGTATTGCCAATGCTCGCCTTCATATTGTGGTGTTCCTACGACTCCTTCCCCTCCTCCTCCTCCTTCATACTGGCGATTTTTTTTCTTTTCACGATTAACTTGAGCGTATAAAGGTTCACCTGGTTTGACGTGCTGTAAATCAAATATTTCATTTTTAAAGTCTCTGTTGGGTTCTTCTGATTCCCGTTACTGGTTTTAGGATCTCCAAGGATTACCAAAGGTGAAGAACTTCCGTTTTAGGATATCTGGACGGCCTTTTAGGATTTCAGTGATCAATGAAATAACATCTAATTCACTTTTCAGGAGCTCTAGTGATGATTTGGGAAGGATTTAAGGAACTTAAAAAAGCTGCAAAAGTATCCCGATCCGGACGCGTGATTCGCTTGAAATTCTTCCGATTCTGAATTGGAAACAATTCCGATTCCGATCCTAAATTTAATTGAAATTATACCGATTTCTTTGTGCTGGCTCCCGCTTCGCCAGAGTGGCAAATTCGTCTCGGTGTTATTTTACCCACAATGCAATGAAAGATTCTTTTCTTTATACGTGGCTACCCAGGAAACGAGATTCTTTCTTTTTCTGTTTTAATCTGTTTTACTCTGTGAAAAACCATAGATATCTATAGTTATCTATAGATTTAACTTATTTTTTGGCGGATTTTGATAAATTCTATATTAATTAATATAGTTTTTTTCCCAAAAACAAGCATTCTATTTTATTCTGAGTTAATCTCTGTTAATCTCTGTTAATCTATTGATTACTATAGATTTCTATAGATGCGACTTATAATTTTTTTGGTTTTTTGAACAAAATATATTCATTAATATAGTCCTTTTTTTTTTTTTAATTTTTAAAATCTGTAGTTTTTATTAATTCAGTAATGGCGTCAGTACTGTAACACGAATAATAGCGTCGGTCTTATTTAATGTAATTTTAAGTGGGTTTTTTAAAGTTTTATTAATTAAAAATCATTGAAAAATGTTCCTAAAGTGTTTTTGAAAAAGTGTGTGCATAAATTTTGAATAGGGAACCAGTAAAAGTATGATTCCGGTTGCGTTCTAAAATAGCGTCGGTTCATATGGGACTTCGTTCAATTATTTTTCACAGCTTTTATTGAGAAAATAGTTTGGAAATTGTGAATAACGCAAGAAGAATGATCTTCAAGAATGTGTAAGTCATGTTTAAATGTATTTTTACTCGGTGATATAATCGAAAATAAAAAGTTATCCGGGAAAATAGGAATTGTTATTTCGAATGTATTAGAAAATGGAGGGATAGGATGCATTCCATTCTGAACATGTAATAAATCGCCCATGTTTAACCTATAAAAAAAAGTCCATCCTTAGGTACTTGTTACATATGTATTTTTAATATAAAGAATTGGAACGCATCCTAAGTAAATCTTCTGCTCTAACCGCGCCGGGATTCAAAAAAAAATAAAAATAATTGTGTCAGTTTGTTGATCCAGATTTCTTTACAATTTATGAGGCAGGTAAGTAGGTGTACTTGTTAGATTTCAAATGCATTATTACATGTAATGCATAGGCAATTAGGTTCGATCAATTTTATTTCAGGTCTTAATTTTTGGCTTGAGGTTGCTGTATTGGGATGTGCACAACTCCAGAATGTGCACCCAATAATATTTCAATGGTTTAAATGACAGGCTTGAGAACATGGAATTCATAGCCAAAGCCAATCACCTCTCGAATGCATTATTGGAAGGTCTGAAGTGGTTTTTCTAGTCAGGTAAGGGTATAAAAATTTGTGTTTTAATTTCTGGTAATTGTTAATAATTATTTGTGGTGCTGTTTTGCTTTTCCAGCTAAAATAGTTAACATTTTTTTCCTCCCAATGAACCTCTTCGTTGAGATGTGATCAAAATCAATTTTATTTGTCTTGTTAAATGACAGTCTTGAGAACATGGGATTCATAGCCATAACTTCTCGAATGCATAGCATAAGAAGCATTTCAGGATTTAGCATCTTTGGTTTTTGTTATCCATGGATAGGTTTATCAGATAAGTATACGGTTTTTGTCTCCTATTTGACTTGATTTTTTTTTTAAAGAATAAAACTGTGTTTATCTTTTTTCAGGAAAAATTGGAGAGATAACTTGTAGAAATCAACATCAATCAGCTTCAAGTTAATATCATTTTTTTTTCAAGTTAAGATCATTTGATTCAGAATGAATTGTTTATTGTAAAGGCTTCATTTTTATGTAAAATGAAAATATTGACTTTTAATAAAAAATGTTTTGAATATTTAACGTATTTTCATTGAAATTTTTGAAAAAAATCTCTTTAAATTATGATGTTTATATACATAACACATAAAGTTGTAGATTGCAGTAAATTTTTGTAGCTCTACTCATATAAAAAGCTGCAATTTTAGGAAGCTGCATTGGATTAAGGTAAGTGCATTTACTTTCATTGCTTCATCAGCAGGAATGATTTTTGGGTTTTCAAAATCACTTTAAGAATAAAATCATTATTTCTTTAAATCTTAACATAGTCAGCATCATCAAATAAAATCATCATATTATAATTCTTATTGAATTAAATATCATTATAAAATTATAAATAGCAGCAAAGATGCTTTTTTTATATTTGGGCCTCAAAGACTTTCAAAAATTGAAAAGATGTAACTTTTTTTTTATATTCTACAAATATGTCACACTTTTTTTAGTTATATATGATCTTCTAATATTGCCTTAGAGTAATAATTATAATCCATGTCAAGTAAATTAGTCTGAATCTTTTTTTCTTATTTAAATAAAATTAAAACAATATTCAAGAATGATTCTAAAAAAAGATGTGCTTTTAATACTGCTAAAAATGTAAAAACTGGAAATGACCTATCTTATATGATTCAGATAGTATCTTTTGACATCCAGATACCATAAGTGTAGGCTTTTCAACTTAATATTTTTATTTTCAGTTTTTCCCTTAAGATGCAGGGGCTATCTTTTTTTTTTTTTTTTTTATAAGGCAAACCATTTAAAAAAATTATGAATGCAGGTTTTCTTTGTGTTGTATCACTTTGCATCTATTTTTTTTCTTTTTAATTAATGATAAATACATAGAACTTTCCTTTTATGCACTTATTTTGGGCAAAACTTATTTTAGACCAGAGGAATAGATTGACATTTTGAGTACAGTACAAAGATGAGATTTCTGAACTCAGCTCCAGAACAAAATAAAAATATACTTAAAAATCAAAGACACAAAAAAGAAATTAATTAAATTAATCAAGATTTTGAGAATATTCGGATTTTCAAAATCTTCTTTGGTAATAATCTCAGGAAATTATCAGGAAAATGCCACTTTTCAACATATCAGGCTCTCTTCAACTTGCAAAACCTTCAAGCTTTGATTAATATGGTTGCTAATTTATTTATAGGATATGCATAAATATTTCATAACAGAAAAAAGAAAAAAAAAAAAAAAAGATTTTATTTTTGGGAGATTTTGTGGCATTGAAAGCACATTTTTTTATTTGTATGAATAAGCAGTAAATAAATCAATGATGACTTATTTTCATGCATATATAAATATGAATATAAATTTATTTTCAAATATTTGTCATTCCTGCTGATGATTATTTCAGTAAAAGTGGAATTTGGCTATCATATACAATTCACAGGGTTTAGGGTTTTGACACAGGAAGTTAAACTGAACAATTTAAAAAGGGGAACTACTTAGTTTATACAATTTTTTTCATCTGTGGGTCATTTCGGGGCTTTGCCCCTGAACACTGGTTAAGAACTGCTCATATTATATAAGCCCGATCAATATTATAAGATTCATATAGGTAACTAAGGCTCATAATTCTTTCTTCTAATTGTTCAGTTCAGCTTATCTTGCCAAGTGAAATTTGTAATGGTAGCTAGTATAATATTCACTTTTACCTTGACAAACGCGGGGGAACATACAGGGCACTGTGCTCTATGATCGCCATTACTCTAATTAAATAAAAATGAATCCCTTGTTTAAATAAATGGAGGAAAATAGGCGCGGAAAATCGGAAAGCACCCCGCACAAAATAATAGGAATTTGGTTATCGGATGAAATTCCGTTTGTTATTGTTCTTCTTTTGTTTGTTTTTAAATGTAAATTTTATCCGATAGACATATTCCCATTATTTTGTGCGGGGTTCTTTTAATCATGATTTCCCGTAGCCTAATTTTATAAAATCGGTGATTAATAATTTTACTTTAAAATTATTAATACTAATTATGAAGTAAAATTATTTTATTATTATTAATAATTATTTTTATTTTTAATTATTTTAATTTTATTATTGTTATTAATTTTACTTTAAAATTATTAATAATAATAAAATACAAGTAATTTAAAATAAAAATTATTATTAATAATAATAAAATAATTTTACTTTATAATTAGTGATCACCGATATTTTCCCTCCATTATTTAAATAAAGGATCCATTTTTATTTAATTAGAGTAATGGCGATCATAGAGGGCAGTGCACTGTATGGGCCCCCGCGATTCCCAAAAAAACCCCATAAACGGGATATTTAAATCTATAGAATTCTATAGATATCTATCGTAATCTACTAAGAAAAAATAAATGTATTAATCTATAGAAATCTATAGATATCTATAGATTAAAACAGAAAATCATTGAAACCCGGCCCCTGGGTACCCAGGAAAAGCAAAACTATATTTTTTTGTATTTTTTTATCCAAAAAATATATTTTTTTGTATTTTTTTATATAAAAAATATAACACTACATATTTTTCATATGATTTTCTACCGGGAAATATATTGAAAAAATTTTTTTTTTTAATTCATCTATAGAGATGCATATTATTGCATATTTTTTTATCGAAAAAAATATTAAAAAATTTTTTTTTTGAAAAGCATTATACAGATGCATATGAACCGTATATTTTTCCATCCTGAGCCATCCTACACTATATTAAAATCGTCGCAGGACGCATTTTTTACTATATGAGGCGGCAGCTTCATATAGTAATTCATATTATGCCGATCTGGACCTATATTTTTTAAAACTTCAAAAATTCGCCATTTTCCCTATATTTTGGCATATTTTTCTATATTTTTTCGGTTGCAGCTTAAATATAAGTTTTATCACTTTCTTTATAACAAAGACTTGTAGCTCATAGGTAGAGCACTGGTTTAACACGCCAGAGGTCTGGGATCGAATCTCAGGCATGCCAAGGGATTTTTCCAGTGTGAAAAAAATTGGTATGGGCTGGGAAATGCAAGAAAATCAATTTTTTAATTTTCATTTTTTTTGTCAAAAAATCCGGGGGGGCCTAGCCCCCGTTTGAGGGGTCCCTTTTTGTATACAATAATATGGAAAAATATAAAAAAATATGCCTTCATATACTTTTTGTATAACTCAAATATCATATGCAAAAAATATAGAAAAAATATACAAAAAATATACAAATTATATAGTTTTGCTTTTCCTGGGTACCCATGAAAACGGATTCTATCTGAATCTATGTGAATCTATCTGAATCTATCTGAATCGATGTGAATCTATAGCAAAAAATTGTAAAATAGATTCAGATCGATTCACATAGATTCACATAGATTCATATAGACCTGCTCGGGAATTTTCAGGGCGTCGTACATCGACGTACATCGACGTACATAGACCGAGCGCCATTTTTTTTTAAAAAAGCGCGGGGGCCCATACGGGTTCGCTGTACCCTATACTTGGAATTGCGCTAGGTAAATATCACAAATCCGACTTGAATAATAATGGAGGGAAAATAAGAAAAGCTGGGATTAAATTAATTTCCCAAGCTTTCCTATATTCCTATACTCCATTATTGTTCAATGTGAAATTTGTTTTATATTTCCTTGCGCAACCCAATGTATAGGGTGACAGCGTCCCGTATGGGCCCCTGCATAAGATATTAGTACATTAGGAGCGATTATACAAAAGAAGTTATTTTTCAACGAAAATTTAAAAAAAAAATCTGAAACCCAATAAAAAAAAATTATAATCTCAATAAGTAAAAAAACAATCTTTAATCATATGTATATGATCATATGACTTATAAGAAAATTTTTTTAAAAAAAATCTTAAGTCTTATGATCATAATGACTTTTAAGATTTTGTGTTAATTCTCGTTGAAAAATCACTGATACAAAAAAAAAAAAAATTTGGGGCCTAATTAAATGAACTTAATGGTTTTAACGCAATATATACGGCTTTGTTGGAAAATAATATCAATGGTTTTATTTCTATCAAAAGAGACTACTTGTTTTGATCAATGAAACTCATCCATCTGCACATGGGATAACATAATTAATTAAAATCCTTTTGTTGAAGTTTGAAGAATGTGCAAAAAATCTTACAACTTTAAACTACTTTCATTGAAGACTTTATCAGTGACTGCTTCGTCTTTGTATTTCTAGGGATTGCCAAAGCATAAGAATAAAAATCCAAATATATTTTCAAAATGAAATAAGTTATCCCATTACACTGATTGAAACTGTCTGGGAATTTAAGATGATGTTTGCAATGAGGTGGAACATTGTTGATTACTTAAACAGTTGAAGTTGATTAAAACTTGATGGGGAATATGCTCAAACGGTTTGCTTATTAGAAAATGGTCCTATTGATGAGAGAACTACCTTTGATTCATATTGGTTTCCTGATGTTAAATTCAAACAAATCATAAAAACAAAACCAGATGAATTATTTGTTGCATTTAACGTGGCTTGTCTCTTAGCTCATGTAAAATTGAGATTTATTTAGAGATATTCTGAGATGCTAGAGATTAGTCTGGTTAATAAATTAGACTCAGCTTTTTGCTACTTTTGGACTGCCTTACAAATTCAAGAGAAGCATAAATATTTAAAAAAATAAATACCTGTCTCTAAATTAAATTTAATTGTCAGTTTTACAATTAAAAAAAAAAGTAAGAAAAAAAAAATCTGTTCCGTTTATTTTTTTTAAACTAATTAAATAATACCTGAGATTCAAATTAATAAAACATATCCATATATGTCCACTCTTCGAGTGCCTGGCCTCTGGTGTATTCTTTTACTAAACATCTTCCCTGTTCCCTCTTTATGATCTATACACCGATAACCACAACTGAGTGAATTACACCCCTTTGGCTTTCAGCAGTTTTTGGTTTGTTGGAAAAATAAAATATCCATATAGTTTAAAATTGGAGCATATGTTTGAAAACATTTTTTTTTTTTTTTTTTTAACATTTTTTTTCTGACATAGACTATATGAGCAGCTTGATTTATCTTGCAGTCGTGATTGCAGCAATAATGAATTTATTTAAGCACACCCATGATGAAATTAAAATTCAAAGTTTTTAACGCATTTCCAATTAAATAATAAAAAAAATTTAACACTCCGAATAGGCTACTTCAAATCAATAAATTGTTTAAGCTCATGACTATTTTCAAACCTTCCTCTTTCTCAAATAAAAAATTTCCTCTGGCACAAACATCCTTACAACCTGGAAGACCACCAACATATTCTTATTTGATCCACATCCACAAATGTCCCGAAATTAATATATTTACTTCTGCCTGATTTTTAAATCATAGATCAGCTCAAAATAATTATCCAATGTCCTGTTTTGCATGTTTCACAGCATTATATTTCATTGAATTAAAATCATCTGCATGTCACTTTATAGCTCCTATTTCTAACAGTTTCAATCTCTCTGGATTTTTTTTTTCTCGCCTCTGAGCAATCATGTAATATCTTCATACTTCAGATGAGAACCTAGAAAAACTGACATTTTTAGCTAATCCTACCCTTTAAATCATTATCTTCTCCTCCCCAGTCAAAAAATGAATTTGAATAACCATTGCACACTGAAATTCGATAAGTCAGGATTGCAGATGCACCTCCAAATGCTCCTTCATACCATAAATTAAATCTCAAACTGTTTATTGATGCAATTAAATGTCTCAGCTTTGAAATATTATAAGCATACAATATTGCTATCAAGTGGTAAGAGATCACATCATGAAAAAAAAAACAGTGAAAAAGATAAAACCAATTCCCGTCTATTAAAAGGTTTTTCAAATGTTTGCTTCACAACAAATATATAGCGTATTTCAATGATTGTGTCTTTGTAAAAGTGGGTGAATTTGATGTATAAATGCTTTTAGTTGCTCCTTTCTATTTGTACATGGTATTATTTTGAAAAAACTCGAACCTAGCAGACGATTTTAATTAAGTTAATAGGATGCGTTCCGACTATATTGTAAATTTGTAATTCGTCTATTTCATTCAATTTGTTTTTCTTTAAAAGAATTTTTTTTAATAAGTTAAGCATAGGCTGTCTCCGGGTTCGAAATGCATCCTATATCCCTCCATTTTGTGACCGATTCGAATTAATATTCCCGCGTACGTATTTTATTTTTTGGATTCCGGAATATTACGGAGCAAAAATACATGTATGACTTACGCATCTTGAAGGTAGTTTTCCTTGCATTGTCCGGAATGAGAATAGTGAAGTCTTTTTTCAATAAAAGCTGAAAAAAAAAGATAGCAAAAGCACCCGAATACCGACGCCATTTAGAACGCGACTAGAATCGAATTTATACAAGTTCCCCGTTGGAAACTTATTCTTACAATTATTCAGGTATGATTTAAAAACAATTTTAACTACAGTTTCACTAATTAAACGTTAAAAAACCACCTTAATTTAGTAATTAATTGAACCGACGCTATTACTCATGTCATAACGCGTCCGCCATTACTGAATTCAATTGTTTCGCATATGCTTTTTATTCCATTTGGGTTATGGGACTATATTTGTACATTTACTTAAATAGTTTTACATCTACGTCGATGTATTATAAACGGGTTCAGGGGATGGTACATAGACCTAGATGTATTAAAAAACAGTTTAAGTGAATGGTCTATGTACGTACATGTATTATAAACGGGGCCCCGTGGATTTTACATATACCTAGATAGACGAGCCGATTTCTCACCGATTTTATATATACGGTCTATGTAAGTACATCGATTAAGATCGATTCAGGTAGATTCAGGTAGATTCAGATAGATTCAGATCGATTCAGGTCGATTCAGATAGAATCCGTTTACATGGGTAGTGATGTTAATCATATATATTTACATATATTTACCGTATATATATACGTATATATATATATATATATGAAGCTTTTCATTGTATACTTATATATATATACTATATATATACGGTACATTGCACATGTTTTTAATTTTTTCGTAAAACAGATAATATTCTCTGAAATAAACGTTCTAAGTCTGTTTAGAATAAATATTTAAATTAAAAACAGTAAAATAAATGATTTTAAAACGTTTATATTGACCGTACCAAGGTAAATTCAGAATAGTTTTCAATTTTCGCGCCTAAAGATGGCTGCTTCTACAAAAATGGCTGCCTTAGACCACCGGACCACCATTCATATTTATCAATTGCTAATCATTGATCAACAAGTCAATGACAAATGAAAATGCTTCTTTACCTTGTAATTCATTAAAAAATAATCAAAAAAGCTGTTAAAAATTAAAAATAAGCGAGGAATAATATGTGAAATTCAACCCCAAAAAAAGTACATGTTTAACTTATGGATATATATATATATAAATATATATATATATATATTTATATATATATATATATACCAACGATAAAATATACGGTATATTTAACATCACTATACGTGGCACGCCTGCAGAGGAATTTTTGACAATGCTACCAACATTGATTTTTAAGTTGGCACACTCGCTTTGCATCAAAAACAAAATATTTTTGTTGCTGATGACGTTAGGCGCATGATATTTGTGAAATATCATGCAGGTGGCGTGATATAATGAGACATTTTTTGCTTCTTATAAACCTAATATCTTCGAGTCAGATTCCACTGATAAAGGATTCTTAACATACACGTATAAAGAAAAAGAAATAATCCTTCTAGGTTTGATCACAGGTACTCGATTATTTGCGTTCTTAATATCCGTCGGTTCGGTACTAATTCTAAACACCGATTCCGGTTTCTGAAATATCGTGATCCGCTTAGGGTTCGCAATTAGCAGACGAAATGTATATTTATACGTGTGTGTATATATATATACACACGCGTGTGTGTATATATATATACACACGCGTGTGTGTATATATATACAATCGCTAATGCTTAGCTTATGGGTATATATACACCAGACCAAAATTTACGTATATTTTCCATCCCGAGATCCGCTTGAAAAATATAAACAATCATCAGCAGCCGATTCCGATCCCATTTCCAAATTTAACTGAAGTTATGTCGAAGAAATTTCCCGGGTTCTTCTTCTTCCGATCCCAGTGGCAACTCTGATTCCGGTTTCGATTCCGATTTTGCCGGTGAGGTTTTCCGAGAATCCGATTTCAGTTCTTTGCCATTTTATACTTTACAAATCGATTTAGCTCCGATTAAATTTTAAAAAAATTTTACGACGAAATTCTCGTAAATCAAGCATTTACTTGCAGCCTCGATTTTGACCGACTTTTCTCAGGTATCAATTTCAGGTATTGCTGGTGGCAATAATAAGGTCTCAAAAGATGATTCACAGGTTTTTTAAGGTTCATTTTCGTGAGTCAGAGGTCAACTGACGTATCTCCATCATAAATATGATTAGAAATATTGTGTTTCGATGGCTTTTAAATATCATGTGACAACACGTTTAGCAGAAACTCGTGGTCACATTATTTTGACAAAAAAAATTAAGCTGGGGTATCTCCAATCATATATAAGATGGAGATACGTCAGTTTTCTCCGGCGCAAGGATTTAGGATGTAAATCCATAGTTTTTTCACATGCTTTAGGTTTCTAACAATTACTTTAAACTAATTATTTTCTAGGCTCTAAGTGTTAATTTTAAGGTTTCAGCACTCATTGGATTTTTGTACTTTGCTAGCGGTTTTTAGCGATGTTTAAAAATCTTTACTGACTTATTTTCGTTTAAAAAGGACAATTTCATGTTTACACACAATAAAGTCTTAACAATTATGAAAATGTTGTTATTTACGATATTCCAAGATTTAAGATCTTAGCGACATTTTTCTTAAATTTCAAAAAACCGATTTAAGGTTTCAAACGCCAGTGTCAAGCATATCTAATAACCAATTCAAAAGTCCTACTCATGATATATCAGTGCATCTAATGACCTAAGAGCATTTTTAGATTTCAGTAACAACACATTTTTTTTTCCTGTTTTTTGTTTTTGTTGAGCTCTGCTTTGTGTTGTAGGTTTTTCATATTTTTACTTTTATATTATTGTATTTGTTGTTTTTTCATTAAATTAGATTTAGTTTTACTTTTTGTCCAGAACTGCTATACTAGGCTTATTTTTTAGCTGTTTCATGTTAATTAAAAAATAAATAAATAAGTATTTCTGCAGGGTCTTTACCAGTGTAGGATTTTTGTAAAAGAGGATTTACAAAAACATTCAAAATTCAGGACATTTTTCAGTTTTTTTTTTTAGGTCAATAAAATACCCTGTTCAAGACTGTGTTAGAACTTCTAAACTTAAAACTTGGCTGGGTGCACTACGTGCACCTTGATAGTCTCATACTATATTATAAGATCGTTAATAATCGATCGGGTCGTTTAAAAACCGATTTCCAGTATTTAAGATTTATTTCGGGACTAAAAAGGATTAGTTTAAAACCGTTTCGTAACTATCGCTAAAATTTCTAGCAATTGCTCCAGTGGTTCATTTATCAATTTTACCATGTAGGGAAACCTTTTAAAAAAATTAAAAATCAACTTACAGGTATTGGACCAGGAGGAAAAATCCTTACACCACCAGGTGGAGGAACTACTTCAGATTCCCCCATGGCACCCATAGCTAATTCATCTCCATCACTCTGAAAATAATAAAAAAAACTGAATAAAATCATCTTCCTTTTTTTTTCTTTTTAAATCCGATCGAAAAAAATTTTTTTTTCTCTTACTCTAGCAGTCCTAAATCCTGAAGGCCCAGCATGTGGTCGACTTATAGTTCTATCTTCGTATCTAGTACCCCCCTGACTTGCCATTGGTCTATTTAAAGTGCTATTGACGTTGTTGGGCGAATTAGGCCCTGCATTTCTAGCTGCCACTAAAAAAAAAAAAAAAGAAAAAAGAAATGGTTCAGTTTAAAAGTATAAAAAAATGAGTATATAAAAATCATAATTTAATTTACCTGTTTTCGAAACAAAATCAGCTTCTTTCCAGCCATTCTTTTTGTACACTTCCCTTAAATCGGCATGCTGCCACATTGTAAATAATACTTGGCCAGCAAATTTAACTACCCTAGCCGTATATTTTTGTCTTTGCCTAGTAATTGACATTAAACGTTCGACACCACCAGCTTCCAGCAACGACCTTTAAGAAAGAAAGTTGAATTAGTTTAAACGGTATTAGAGATCAAGCCTGGGATGGAGAGGAAAAATCGCTATTTCGATTGTCGAAATTCAAAATTTCCTGGATTTTTTTTTTTTTTTTCCCAATTTTTTTCTACAATTTTTCAAATTCTCATTTAATCATCCATTTTGGGAAAGAGTTTGGGGTTGAAATCTTAAGGAAGAGGGAGTTTTGAAAAAACTTACTTTTGCTTTTAGGGGTCGTCCATAAATTACGTAAGCATTATTTTGGCCATTTTTGACTCCCCCCCCCCCCCTGTTAGCCAAGGTTAGTATTTCGGGACCCCTCCCCGTAAAATTACGTTAAATTTCGGTTATCCCCCCTCCCCTTAAAAAGTTTTTTTTTTTTTTCAATTAATATTATTTTAACATTAAAAAAATCTGAAATTCTTCTGAACTTAAATTTTGCAAAGAGAAGCTTTTTTCTTTTTTTTTAACTTAGAGCAAATGCGCGGGTAAAATCGAAATAGTTTTTTCTTTTAAGTGAGTTAGGTTACATAATTTTAAAAATTAATTATATTTTTTTCATTTTAATTTTTTATATTTTTTTGTATTTTAATTTAAAAATTAAATTATTTTTATTTTTGCACCTCTACTAGTTGAGACAAATGCTAACTTTAGATATGTAAACCCCCCCTTGTTAGCAAAAGTTGAGCATTTTGAATACCTCCCCCCCCTCGCCCCAACGTGCCAACGTAATCCATGGACGGCCCCTAACAGGGTGGAAGGAGTCAACCACTGCCAAAATTATGCATAGGCTATACACTTAAACGGTCCCAAAGTGTAATCTTTAAAATGTAAGTTTGAGTTACGGTTTAAAAAAAAATAATACCTGGAAAATTCTGCATTCTTCTTAATGACTTCGTTGAGCGTTGCCAAAACAGCGGCGATCGTATCATCCGAAGTGCCCTGATCATGCTGAGGGCTTCCAGATGGCAATTTTTGAACCAGATCTCTCATTGCATATTTACCTAAGCAAAAAATAGATTTAAAAAAAAATTATATAAAGAAATAAAAACAATGTTTAAGCACAATAAAGTTATGTTTTTCATTTTTCTGAAGTGAAACTTCTTATGGGGGGGGGGGGGGGGGGGGGTCCGCATAATGAAGCGAAGTTCGTGACGTCATCAAACAAAATTCAAAAATTAAAAAATTCAAGATTTCATTTTTTTAATAGAAGGTAAAAAAAACTTTAAAAAATGGTTAAGAAAACTATCACTTGAAAAGCACCCCAAAATAACAACTATTTCACTTATTTTTGAATTTTTTTTTTTAAATTGGAAGAAAATTCAAGATTTTTAAATTTTGTTGGGTTTCTGGAATTTTGTGAAAATTCAAAAAGTGGCTAACAAGAGTATCTTGATTTTAAAAGTAGATAAAATGAGTATCACCCAAAAATTGAGATTGAGAAAATTCGAGATTTTTTAATTTTGTTAGTTATCTAGAATTTTGTAAAAATTTAGTAGAAAGTGACTAACAAAAGTTTCATTTTTTTAAAAATGAATAAAAAGTAAATAACATAAGTTTCACGTCTTCTTTACACTATATAAACATAGAGCGTACTGTTTTTTTGAAGTGAAACTTCTTATAGCGGGGGTAGGACCCGTAATCTGTAACCCGTAACCCGTGGGTAAGCGTGATAAATTAAAAAAATTTTTTTAATAAATTTATATATAAGCTTATATCATTAATTAATTAATAATTAATAGTGTCATTTACTCATGATTCCCCCATAAGGACGTAAAAAAATATTACACATTTACGCATGACGTCAAAAGACTAAGAAAAGTATGACTAATAAAAGTATAATTAATATTGAATTATTTTAATATTAAAATTTTAACTTTGTTGAAATCTTTTTTTAAAAATTGAGCTTGACGAGAAAATGCAAGATTTTATTTTTTATTTTTTTGGATTCCTAGAATTTTGTGAAAATTTAAAAAGGTGCCTAACAAATATTTTAATTATGTACGTTAAAATTGAAAAAGTGACTAAAAAAACTAAACAAATGAAATCCTGCATTTTCTCATTAAATCTTGCATTTTCAATTTCTAAAAAAATTGTCAAAATATTATTTAAAATTTAACTTTTTGAAACGTAAAATACAAAAACGTGTCTAAGAAATCTACAAGAAATTTTTCAAAGTTATTTTAACTTTGAAAAATTTAAATAATATTTAAATTTTCCAATATTTTAATTTTGTGGAGCTTTTCAAGCGATAGTTTTCTTAACCGTTTTTTAAAAAGCTTTTTTTTAGCTACAATTAATAAAATTTTGTGGAAATTCCAAAATTCTTATTTAACTTCATAAGAAGTTTCACTTCTTCTTTACGCTGTACCAAGATACAGCGCGCGGTTTTTTTTTTTTTTTTTTACGACTGATTTTTACCTATTAGTTCTTTATTGCGTTGGTCAATTGCTAAATTTCTAAGTGCTGTGGCTACCGCACAAACTACGCGGTCGACTTCCATCCTTAATAATTCTACGAGGATCGGAAGACCTTTTTCTTTCCTTACCGCCGCCCTTATTTCAATGGAAGGCTGCCAGTAGCAAGCAGCTAAATTTTGCAGAGCCCCGGCTGCCGCTTCTAGAGTTTCGGGATTGGAACAACTCTGCAGTAATTGTAAATATGATTGAACAACCTAAATTTAAAAAAAAAAATACATATTTAAGTCAAAAAAATCGTTTATTTAATTTTTTGTTTTTAAATATTTACCTCAGGTTGCCAAATGAGATCCATTCCTTTGACAGGCTCGCTCCCCCTTTGCGCCCTCGTCGTAATTTGTTTAGATTCCACCGCTCTCGTCGACGAAGGAGCCCCGACCACGCTATCCTTCTTTTTCTTGCTCGCCCCAAAACACCCGAGATTTTCACCTACCAAGAAATCATTGCAATGAAGTCCTGAACGCATTTTAAAAAAAGAAAACCCTGTCAAATCCGTCCCTGTCTTTACTGAGGTGAAAAAAAAAGAGAGAGAGAGAGAAAAAAAAACTACGGCAGAAAAAAAAGCCGAAAACGTAAGCGGAAAAGGCGGAAGAAAATAAAATTGCGAACAGTACGAAAAATATTTTTTTGTAAGCTTTGCGAAAAGAGAGAGAGCGTGAGCTTTACAGATACTTTTTTTTTTTAGCAGCGAAAAGAAAAGAAAAAAAACATAAAAAAAAATACCTTTCTGTTGTACGGCTTGTTTAGCCGGTTGCGTGGGTAAAGGTTGTTTGTCGTAGTTTTCGTCTTCGACTTCTTGACATCGATAAGATAGATTTCGAAGGATACAAACGCAATTTTCCATGCTTTTATTTCCTATATTGGATTTTTCTATTGCACATCTCATCACATATAATAGTGAGTCGACTAATCCCTCGCATTCCCGAAGTTTTCGCCTAGCATATTCGCCGGCTGAGCTTACGTTTCTAAAAAGAGAGAAAAAAAAAAATTAAATGAAAATTCCACGAATTGTAGTTGTGTCTCCATTAGGGTGGTTTTTATTTTGCGAAGTTTGGACTTTCGGAGGTGGCACCCCCTAACTTTTTTTATTTGTATGAGATAAGTTTCTCTGAATTTTTTCAATTTTTTTACTCGATGGGAAAGCGTGCCTTTAATTTTTAGTTCCAAAAAATCCCATAAGAACCAAAAAAATTTTTTTATTAAAAATCTTTAAGTTCAAGATGGCGGATCCAATATGGCGGATCTTTTTTCAAAAATTCGTTTTTTTTTGTCACTTAAGAAGTTGAAAGTTCAAAGTATATAAAATGATTAATTTACTTAATCCGTACTTTTTTTTTGGAATTAAACTAAACTCAGTGCATACCTTAGGACGCCGGAGGCATTGCGGAACATTGTGGACCAACAAGTATCCCCCGGTGAGGTCGGGTCCCATCCCGAATGAGGAATGATAATGTGATTGACAATAACAGTTAATCCGTCATCGATTATACATCTTTTGAGATCCTACAAATAAAAAATTGAAAATTATTTTCGATTTTTTTCAATAAAAAAAGAAAAAAAAACGTTTAAATACCGATTATTAATTTTCTTTAATCCTCATAACCAGGGCTAATTTCTTGAAAATACAGGGATCAGGGACAATATTTTTTTTCATTTTTAAAATTTCCCGGTCTGAAATCAGAGGAAACTCCATCCCCCCCGCAAAAGCAAATATTAATATTCCCGTTTTCAATTATCTAACGAGGAGAAATCGATTCAAACGCAAATCGCAGTTACAAACGCTATTGACTGTTAAATAGGGTTTCGATTTCTGCTCCAAGGCTAATTCGAAATCTATTACCGTAATAAAACCGGTTAATGTGTTTACCTCACATGAAGAAAGATTCCACAGAACACCAGTCACAAGTTCTTTAACGTCCGCTTCATTAGTTTTACGTAGCAAAGCTATGAGAGCCGGGATTCCCCCGGCGTTTTTAATGGCTCGTTTATTTTCGTCGTTTTGCCTTCCGTAGGATAAATTTCTATAATAAAAAAAAAAAGGTAAATTATTTTTTAAAGCCCTTCGCTGAACACATTAAAATGCAAATTGCAGTCAAATAATTGTTTTATAAAAATGATAATTTTTGACAATAGTCTCTACATGTCCCAGTCAGCAAAAAATTATTAACATTTATAAAATATTTTAAAAATATTTTTATCGTTTCTTGTTTCAATAAATATTGAAAAAAATTTAAAAAATATTGAAAAAAATTTAAAAAATATTGAAAAATATTTACAAAATGTTGAAAAACATTTTAAAAATGTTGAAAAACATTTAAAAAATGTTGAAAAATATTTCAAAAACATTAGCCGAGTCTCCATTCGCGATTTATCTGACCACCGGAAGTACAAAATCTCTTTTTTGCTTCTCCTTTGTTGTTTTTGGGCTGACTTTTCCGCGGCATAATTAATGAAAAACTCTTTTTTTTAAAATTGTTCGTAGAATCTTCAGAATTGGAACAATAAATCATTTTTTTTATGATCCCGCACGCAAAAAATAAAAACAAAATACACTTTACGACATTTTTATTTTCAAGTTCGAGTTTTTTGGAGTGTTCGAAAGTACAGTACTTCCGGTGGTCGGATAATCCGATCATCGGATAAATCGTTAATAGAGACACGACTATTGCATATTGAAAAATATTTTTAAAAATTTAAAAAATGTTGAAAAACATTTTAAAATAGTTGAAAAACATTTTAAAAAAGATGAAAAACATCTAAAAAACATTTTAAAACATTTAAAAAATAGTTATAAACATTTTAAAACAATTGAAAAACATTTAAAATATTTAAAAAACATTGAAAAATATTTTTTTTAATTTAAAAAATGTTGCACAACATTTTAAAAATGCTGAAAAACATTGTTGATATCAATAAAGGATTATTATTATCATTATCATTTTAAAAATGTTGAAAAACATTTAAAAAGTTCAAAAACATTTAAAAAATATTTTAAAACATTTTAAAAAATAGTTATAAACATTTTAAAACAATTGAAAAACATTTAAAATATTTAAAAAACATTGAAAAATATTTTTTTTAATTTAAAAAATGTTGCACAACATTTTAAAAATGCTGAAAAACATTGTTGATATCAATAAAGGATTATTATTATCATTATCATTTTAAAAATGTTGAAAAACATTTTAAAAAAGTTCAAAAACATTTAAAAAATATTTTAAAACATTTAAAAAATAGTTATAAACATTTTAAAAAAATTGAAAAATATTTAAAAAATATTGAAAAATATTTAAAAAATATTTTGAAAATATCTCTACGTCAGAGCAAAAAAGTTCAATATGCAAATTAAAAGATGGCAGTTTGCTATGGGTAAACAACATTTAGCGGACATCTTTAATTTGCATATTGAACTTTTCGGCTCTAACGTACAGATATTGAAAATTTTTTTTTTAAATATTTTATAAATATTAATATTTTTTTGCTGACTGGAGTGAGTCTAAACGTCCAATTAGAAAAAATCAAGATGGCGGCCATAAATTAACTTTCGGTAAGATAGGACCACGTGACAACTTTCAATATTTAAATTTTGGCTCAAATACAGAAATCGTTGTCGATCAATAATTTTTTTCTTTGACAAATCACTTTTTATAGCGATTAGCGATTAATGTTGAAATTAATCCAGAAATTTTTAAAACAGGCTTTTTATTTCCCCCCGGACCTACCTTAACGCCCCGCATGCATTTCTGTAAACGTCCGGACTTTCGTTGGATAATAATTTAACGAGGGGGGGTATCCCGCCTAACGCTCTCGTTTTTTGTTTGTTAGGATCGTCCATGTAACACAAATGCTGAAGGTAAGCGGCCGCATTGGCTTTGATCACATTGTTCGGATTCGAAAGGAAACCGATAACTTCCGATAAATTTGGATCCCTCCACCGTAAATGAGGTTTGTCGTCCGCCGGAGCTCCCAGTGGGAATCCCACCCGGTCGTCGTAGCCACGTGACTCCCCTCCGTTTGTCCCATAGGCTTGCCCGTAAGGGGAAGGCGCGTAGCCGTATGGTTTTGGTGTTTCTCCTAAATTAGAAAATAAAATAAAATAAATTTCAATGACTCATACGAGTTTTTCATTCCTGAGTATAATTCAGAAATATTTTAAGCAAAAAATTGAAATTGATAAATTTTTTTTTTTGGCAAAAATTCCAAATTTCTTGCAATTAAAAAAAAAAAAATACTAACCATGAGGTACTTGGCCAGGATCGGCAGTCATACTCCATGTATTCGTAAGCGGATCTGCAACGTAACAAAAATTAAAAAATAACACCCTGAATGAAAGTCGAAGTCAATTAGTGCAAATGTAATTAGAGGCTAGTTGTAAAAAAAAAAATCAAAGCCTATAGGAAGCCGAATTCGTATTTAAATTTTTTTTTTTTCTCTTTCTCTCTCTCCCACGTACCGTAAAGCTCGTGTGGAACAGGGACACCTGGGGAAGGTGTGATCCTGAAATGTTCCGTGTGAGGAATCATATTCGTTTCAAGTTCGTCGTAGGCCCCGGGATATCCGGCCGGCTTCCTTAAATATTCGTGAGGCATGGATTGCTGTGGCGGTGATTCGCTTGGACTAGGCGTTGTGGCAGGATGTTCTGCGTAGTTATAACCTGGATTTGGATATGGGTACGCGTTTTGGCCGGTGTAGTGTTCGTATTCTTGGTATCCTGAAAAAGCAAAAAAACTGTAATTAATAAAATTTAAAAAAAAATTGGTTGAATAAATTTGTAAAAATATTATATTACAAAAGTAATAATTATTCTACAATCGATCCCGGACTCACGTGTATATTTTCACAAATTGTTTTCCTTTTAGGTGAATTTCATAACTCAAACAAACTAATTACGCGCATGCGCATTAATATTAAGGGATTTTGACTGAGCTTTCATATACAAAATAATTTTTTTTTCAGGAGACTTTTTAAGAAAAATGATAAACTTTTACCCGTTTCTGCGCCTCAACATACGGGGACTTTTAGAAAAAAAAATGGATTATTTAAAGCCGAAAGAAGAAACATTTTTATGCATGAAATGATTTTGAAATACTGCTGGATACTCTACTTCGTTCCGGACCATTTTTCCTAAAAATTTTGGTTCCTAAAATTTTTTTTCCTAACCATTTTTTCCCCTAATTTTTAAAACGTGAAAATTTTTTGATTTCTAAAAAATAAAATTTTCTAAAATGGATATTTTTCCTAATTTTTTGAATCCCTAAAATTTTTGCAGTAATTTACTAGGTTTAGAAAAACCGAAATTTTGCAGTAAATTATTACAAAAATTTCAGGGATTTTTAAAAAATGAGGAAAAATATTAATTTTAAGAAATTTTATTTTTTAGGAATTAAAAAAGTTTTCAGGAAAATTAAAAATTAGGGGAAAAGACGGTTAGGAAAAAAATTTAAGGAACCAAATTTTAAGGAGAAATGGAATTGGGAATTTATTTTTTTCAGAAAAAACGGATGAGGAAAATTCGCAGCTTTGGTTAGTAAATTATTACAAAAATTTTAGGGATTTAAAAAATTAGGAAAAATATTCACTTCGGGAAATTTTTGGCTATTTTTTAGGAATCAAAACCTTGTTCGGAAAATTTAAAATTAGGGGGAAAAAATGTTTCGGAAAAATGGATTAGGATTTCATTTTTTAGGGAAAATGGATTAGGAATTTATTTTTTAGGAAAAATGGGTTAGGAATTTTTTTATTTATTTTGGAAGAAAAAGATTAGGAAAAATGTATGGGAACGAAGTAGGGTATTCAGCATTATTATTTAAAAATCATTCGGTTTCGATTTTATAAGAAATTTAAGAAGGAATAGGGTCGGGTCGCCTAAATGTAAACACTCCCGAAATGTCAACACCCCTTATTTTTTCCTAAGTAAAAAGCGTTTTCGGCCCAAAATGTAATGAAATGTGTTCTTTGTTTCATAATCTTCCTTCGAAAGCCTGATTTCCCCCCGAAAAATGTTTACTGTTTTTCTTACAACGTATTTAAAAAAGTACGAATTTTTTTCTCGGTAAAACTCGTCTTGTGGATTTTTTTCGAATATTTATTTTGAACGAAAGACACATTAAAAAAATTTGAAATTCCACTCATTTACTTACATGTTAATGAAGTTTATGTTACCGACTTACATTTCAAGTAATATTAAAGATTTTAATGTTTTTTTCTTAAATTTCCGCAAAAGATCGAAAATCAAGAAGATGTCCGACATGTCAACACGCCATTTTGTCCATTTGATTGTTATGTAAATAAAAGAATTTTTCGGGATTTTTTGTTATTTAAAAAAAAAATGTAAAATTATTTCTGTGAGCATTGATTTGTAAAAGTGGTATGTATTACTATTAGAGGGATGATGTAGCATTCTGGACAGATAAATTTTGAACGGATTTCTCTTCACGGAGAGCCGTCTGGTGAGCGTTTACA
Source organism: Liposcelis bostrychophila (assembly GCA_037577465.1). Lineage (NCBI taxonomy): Eukaryota > Metazoa > Arthropoda > Insecta > Psocodea > Liposcelididae > Liposcelis > Liposcelis bostrychophila. The sequence continues at coordinate 10,395,315 of CM075207.1, forward strand.
TATAGGTTCATTTTTATGAAAAACCGGTAAAATCAAACCGAAATGTCAACGCTATTATATCAACCCTCTAAGCAAAATTTTAAAGTAGTACCTGCATCACATATTTACTTCATGTCTTGAAGAACACATTGGGCCGTTGGATCACTTTTTAAAACGAAATTTTTTGTAAGAAAAAAATATTTGAAAATGCCATGTCCGAAATGGCGGAAAGTGTTTACATTTAGGCGACCTGACCCTACCTAACACTAAATAATCACCGTTCAAAATGGGGGAGGTAGGGAAAGAAGCAAAATACACTCCATATTCCTTCGTCAAAAATTTAAAAATTTTCTAATAAATTTTGGATGACATTTCAATTTTTTCTACCTTAATGAAAACGAAAAAGTTACTTTTATTTCTGGGGAAACAAAATTTGGGGAAACAAAATTTTGGGCAGCGAATTTTCAAAAAAAAAAAAAAAAAAGGATTTTTAAAAAAATAAACTGACGAAAAGAAACACGTTTAAGACTATTTCAGAAAGCAGGTATGAACGCTAAAAAAAATCTCAAGAAAAATTATATGAAAGGAAAATATTTGTAAATAATTGATATCTATAATTTAAAAAATCCTTGAATTGAATTAATAAATTCCCACTCCCAGGATTATTAAGCTTTTAACGTCAAAATTCTAGAAATTTGGAAAATATTTTTCCCAATTTATATTTTTGAATAATTTCGAGCAAAAAAACTATCCCTCGTCCCCGTAGATACTCGCCCTATACGTTAAAATCTATATCGAGCGCCTGCCGATTTCGAGTATAGGCAACCCGCATTACATGGATGCAAACAAAATATCGCATAATTTTTTTTTCCCGTTAAAACCATCGGGGAAAAGAGCTCCTGTATGTTTTACATGTCGCTGATATCAAATATTATGTCAGAATGTGCGCGATACTAAACAGAAAAAAAGGAATACAGCGCCGAATGTAAAATTTTCTAAAATAAAATGGCTCCGCCATTTTGGATTTTAATTTTTTTAAACTTCTGATTTTTGACTTCAGATTTGGAATCAGCGTTCCAAAATTAGGGGTGGCCTATTTTAAAAAAAAAATCGAAATTTTCGATTTTATTATTTGTCGATTTTTTTAAAATCGATTAATCGCAAAAAATCGAAAAAAAATCGATTTTTAAAATTTGATTTCTTTTTGGTTGGTTTCTATTGGTTTTCGTTAACACAACACACGTTAAAAAAAAAAAAGTCTTTCAGGAAGAACTGATGCCCTAACCAAGCCATTGTAAATGAAAGTGGAATTTTAACTTTTGTGAGTCTTCGAATCGACCGTAGATATTAAAATTAATTAAATTTTCAAACAATCGAGGGGAAATTCAAATATAATCCCCACTTTTTAAATATTCGATTTTTTCAAAAATTTCGATTTGATTAAGCATTTTTAATTTTTACAAAAAATCGATTTTTTACCCTCCGATTAATCGAGTCGAGTCGAATTGAATCCCCCACCCTTATCTAAAATACATTAATAGGTCAAGTTTCAGCTTGTTGCAGCAGGTAATAACAAATTAAGAATTTTCAATGCAGATTTCCCTTAAAGGGTTAAAAGCAACGTTTGGTTTTAGTCCTAATCCTTTCCTTTTCGCAAATCAACAAAACCATAGTTTGATTTTCAGGGAAACCGTCCGTACTAACCAGGACTAGGACGATAGGCGTCGACATTAGGATATTCTTGTGAGCCCAGGCGATCATAATCACCATAGGGAAGATCTTGATATTGGCCTCCAGGTACTGGAGCAGATCCGGAATAAAGCGCTTGATCAGCATCAACTCTATGGACTTCTCTTAGCACTTTAGTCACCGTAGTAACCTGAAAAAAAAATCGAAAATTAATAAAAATTTTCAGAAATCTGAAAGATTAAAATTATGGAATTTTTAAATCACCTGTTGGGTAGTTTGTTGTTTTTGAGCACGAACGATAGGAGGAGCTTCCCCCGCTACAGACAAATGCGAGGAAGCTGGAGAATTATCCGGATGGCCATTCGGTGGATGCGGATGCCCAAGACCATGACCGTGAAATGGCATATCCACTGGATAGGAGCCCGGTTGTTCTAAATCCGTTTGACCCCTAAAAAAAAAAAAACGTTTTACAAAAAAAAATAATTAAATTATATCGGAAAAAAATAAACGATCGAGGGAGAATAAAAAAAAGGAACAATAGAAAATTTCATTAATACGGGCTCTTTCAGCACTTGTACTGATTTTCAAAAAAATTACACCCCAGGTGTTTTTATATGGTTTGATAAAAATAATTAAAAAAATAAATAAACTTACGCATATTGAGGCATTTCTGAAGTTTTATCTTGCGTTTGAGTCACTCGTCTGAAAAAAAAAAGAAAAAAAAAAAATTATTCAATAAATTTTTAGGCGCACAGGAAGCGGGGTTTATTACCGAGTCCATATATCCTCGGAATACGTAAAAAAAAAACCGTGCAATTAAAATAATGTCATAGACTGGTCAATAATAGAACAATTATAAATAGCGGATAACGCCCAGAATCATTTTGCTTCGCTTCGATGCCATAATCGTCCTCACTTCGATATTAAAACTCATTTTCAATTTCTCACGTTAAGGCCCTAAACGAAGCAAAAGTTTTAGGCGGGACTGAAAAACTAACGCTTTTTTATGGCTTCCGGACTTATTTAAAAAAAAAAATTAAATAAAAAATTATCTTTCAATTAACAAAACGAATAAAATACTGATTTTTATTTTAGTTAAAATTTGAAAGGAATGCTATTTTGAATTTTTTTGTAATTGTAATCCGAAGAAAATTATTAAAATCCCCCCCGAAAAATATTTTTGTTGCTGTTTTCGAATTTCCTTTCTCTTTTCTGTTTTAAAGAATAAAATAATAATAATAAAAAAAAGCGAAATAAAAAATAATGAGCTAAAATGAGAATTTCATTATCCGCGAAATCCTAAACGATTTCTTCCCCGAAACCATTCCCCCCTCTCCCCTCCGGCTAAATCAATAGGAATGTTTAATATCGGCCAAAATCGAATATCGATATTATTAGTAAAAGGGGAATATGTCAAATATTAAATGCACCATTTTATTATATTTTTATTTTATTTTATTATATTGATTTGCATTTTAAATTATACTTTTGCTGCAGCCCAATTGCAATAATTCCATGCGCCGGAAATCAACTGACGTATCTCCATCCAAAATATGACTGGAGATAGCCGGTTTTGATTGCTTTTAAATATCACGTGATTATAAGTTTACTCGCTTTTGCAAAATAAAAATAATGAGCTATAACGAGCTATATAAGAGATAATGAATAATTATAAAAATAATTTGGGTGTGAACTCGTGGTCACATTCAAAACGTATTATCTCCATTTCAGTGCTGCAAACGGAACCGAACCGAATCGAATCCGGGTTTTTCAAAGTTTCGAACCAAACTGTATCGAACAAGCAGACCATAAAAAAGAACTAGAACCTAATTTTAAGCCACAAGCAACCAGAACTTAAACCAAATTAGACTTTGAACTATAGTGGAACCCAACCGAAACCAAACCTTAAGTGAGACCGGACCAAACTGAGAACCAGAACCGGGTTTTTCCACAAAACCGAGTCAAAAGAAGCCCGTTTTTTTGCAAAATAGCAAAATAGCAAAATACCAAAAAAAAAAAAAGTTTTTTTTAAAAAACCGGAACGAAGCCTGCAAATTTTTTTTGTTTGTTTGTTTTTTATTAAAAAATCCCGTTTTTTTACAAAATATTAAGCTAAACCTAATCCAAAAAAAAAAAAATAAATAATAAAATAAAATAAAATAAAATAAAATAAAAATGAATCGAAACCGAAACCGAACTTGAACCCAGTTAACTAAAAAAAAACCGGATCGAACTGGAAACGAGTTCTTTAAGGAGACAGTAAAAAACCAAGCCTGAAAACAGTTCCTACTAACAGTTCCTATTCTCAAAAAAAAAAAATTAACCGCCATATAACGCCAAATATTTCTCAAAAAAAAAAACCGAAGCCGAAACCGAACTGTACCGTACTTTTTGGAGATGGATTTGCCCATTTATATTTCCGCTGGAGATACGTCAACTGATCTCCGGCGCACGGAATTTTTGGTTAGTAAGGAACGGCGGCGCACTCTAAATTTTAAAATAGAGTCATTTTACCGATAGAACAGAAAAAGGAAGAGCCTTTGCTGTTTTGCAAAAACATTTTTTTGAAAAAAAAATTTTAAAAGCCAATTTCCGGAAAACGTTTTAGGGAAGCTTTGAGGGAAAATTTTGATGTTTAGAACAAAAGAAAAAATTATGGCGAAAGCACTTGGGATGATACAAATATTACCTAAACATCTCTGGGTAGAGGGCAGGGGGCCCGAAGCCGGAAAAAATCAGGGGTCAGAAGCTTGAAAATTTTGGCCGACGCCAATGCCGATCGGCATTGGATTTTTCCCTAAAATCGGAATCGGAGATGACATCGGATATAATCGATGCTTGGTGGCGTCGGCATCGGCATCGGCATCGGCGGGTGTCGGTGCCGGAATCGGGAGTTAAATAAATAATATGGAATCGGCACCGGCATCGGCTTCGGATCCCTGGTAAAAATTCGTTGGAGCCGACGCCCGCCGGCATCGCCGTTGGTGCCAGCCCCACAATCAATTTTGTCAATTTTTTTTTCTTTTTTTTTGAAAAAAAAAAAAAAAAAAGATGGGTCTCCGAAATTTCGCGTTTTTAATCCGCGTAACGTAAAGCTCACTTGGAAAAAATAGCATTTTTTTTTTAGTAAAAGTGAATCTCAAACCATATTAACGGAAACAAAGAATTCTGGAAGATAGGAAATATAAGAGAAATCGTTTCCATAAAAAATAAGGAAAAAAAAAAAAAAAAAATATGGAAAATAGGTAACAAAACATTGATACTTTAATCTTTCGCTGGAAAAACCTAAGACCGGATCTCAAGGACGGCAAAAGCTCACTGGAGGAAGAGCATGGATTAATCTCAAACTATTTGTTCCAACAATATTTTTTTCTTGTGCTTTAATGCGGAGCATACCTCCTCCATGCACAGTCTTCTGCTCAAAAACTAAGACGCCAGACACATCCCTTTCGTTACATCCGGGAAGCTGACTGAAAAATTTTTCAGGGAGCGAGCTACCAACCAAAAATGTTGCCCAATTTGTTCAAAAAAAAAAAAAAAAAAAAAAAAAAAAAAAAAAAAAGCAGATCTTAAAGAATTAAGGGAACCGGGATGCGGTATTCACGACGGCTTTTCCGGGGGAACCAGCCAGCCCAGGACGGGCCAGGCAATCATATTTAGCAAAAAATGCATGATAAAAATTTTCAAACAAACATTATAGCCCCTCTTAGCAAAAAATAGGACATTTTTTGAAAAAATATAGGCCCGGTTTTTTTAAAGAAACATAAGACAAATGCAGAACAAAAAGTCTTTAATTTCCAATTTTTTTTTAAATAAAGAAATTTGAAAAATATGTTTTTTAAAAATTATTATAAAGAAATAAGTTTTTCGAGTAAAGAGAAATAATCAAAAAAAAAAATCAAATATTGCAGCAGAAAATAACAAAAATATTAATTTTAGATAAAAAAAAATTAATTTTTTAGGCAACTTTTTAAATGTAACTGCAAAAGTATAGGACAAACTCAAAAAATAGGACTTTTATAGAACATATAGGACATTTTTCCAAATATAGGACATATAGGACAACTTTAATGCCTATTTTCAAACAAAAAAAAAAATTTAAATACTCCAAAACAATTTTCAAAGCTCTTCCTTTACAAAAATATTCCGTCGCAAATCAAATAATAAATAAAAACACAAGTATATATTTCCGGTGTTCTGATTAGTTTCACCCCCATCATTGATTGGGGACACAGCATAAGACTCTCCTCCCAAACGATTTTACCTTCTTTTTATTTTTTTTATTTTCCTTCTAACCCCTGTCCCCCCCCCCCCTTTTTGAACTCCTTTTCCATTGTGTCAACTCGCAGAGTAAATTCACAAGAAAACAGGAAAGCAGAAGTTTACCGTAACAATAAAAATAAAAATATTCAAAATTTTAATTTACATAGTGGTTGTCATATTTGCATCTTAGCCATTAAAACGACGCTCCACTCTTACGTTTAACCTATTAAAACACGACAAAAATGTCATCTGCCAAGTTTAGTTGACAACCGCAACCCTATTCCCCAGTTTCGAAAACGCACTCCTCTTCTCTCTCTCTCTTTATCCCCGAAAACTTTCTTCCGGGGGGGATTCTCACCCGAAAATAAATTTCCGAGAATCTATCATCATCACCACTAGGATATTTTCGCCCTCCCTATGATAGGAAACATTTACTAAATCCACTTCAACTAAAAATTTTGTTTTTCCTAACCCCTCGCAAACGTGTTTATACAGCATCCGGAACACTCGGAAAAATAAACTTATTCAAAAAGATCACACGTTTAAAAACCTTTTCCGCGAAAAAAAAAAAAAAGGAAATTGTTCGAAATTTCTTAAAACAACGAGGCACAATTACTTCTTTTCCAAAACAATACAACAAAACTTGTCATTGTTGTACGAAAATTTCAAAAAGGAGTGTGTATACGAGGCTCCAACTTTTCCGTCCCCTAGTTTTCCCTTTTTTTTTTTCCTTTTCAACCCCTATCATTTTAATACCAGCGCAAAGTTTTCCTCTTTTAAATGTAATTTCTTTCCCTAAGAAAAATCTCGTTTTAGGGGAACAAATCTTTTTTTTTTTTTGGTAATACGATACGTATACGTCATAATAATGCGATAGCATGTGACTCATGCCGAATAAGCGAAAAAAAAAAATGAAAACATGCGAAAGTGATACATAAAAATGTGCAAAATAAGAAATGCATACCTTTGTGTAACTTCGGTATGAGTGATGCTGTGCTCCTGCCTTTGCTCCACCCGTCTGTTCACCAACCTGCCCGACGAAAAAAAAAAGTCGAAGCAAAACAATACATAAAAGGGTTAGGTTTAAAAAAAAAAAAATAAGCAAGCAAAGATAATGTACAGAGTGATACATTTCAAAAAAAATTTTGATGGTGATTCATGCATAATTAAATGCACATGTATGAATTTTGAAAAAAAAAAGGGGGGGACAACATCTACACTCAGAAAAAAAAAAATGGCTGCCGGTAACCCGAAAGCAAAAATGTTTTGTGATAAAATATTTTCTTAAAATTCCATGCGAAAACAAATAAAAGTATCTCGTCAAGAAACAACATGTCCGTTATCTCGAAGCATTTTTGCATCTCCACGAAACACTCCGGTTTTTTTTTTTGCAAGACAGAACTTGCTCAAAACAATTCCTTTTTCTGAGAATAAAGGTACCGGTATAGGCTCCGAACGACTTTGACTGCAGCGCCGCCATTAAAATAATGTTTAGCTTATAAAAAAACAATATTCCCGCGGAATAATTCCGTGATGGAAATATATACGCTTCTGTAAGCTAAACATGTACATTTATTTTAAAAAAAAATTACTCGGAGCCTGTTAGTTCGTTTACACCACCGGTCCGTTTGTCAGGCGGTGGAAACTGATATCGATAAAAAAACAAATTAATTACGTTTTCAAAAATTCGGTTTTTTACAAATGAAAATGAGATCGGATTGCACCGAAACCGTGCCAAAACGGTTTGTTATGTTTCAGAGACAAAAATTCAATATTTAAAGCGAATGAAAAAGGCTTTATGGTTCGTAAATTTGATCATTTTTTAAAATGTTTTTTGCAATAATAAAAAAAAAAAAAAAAACGCCGTTACTGTTGACATAGTTCCCGATTTCACCGCTAGAGCGCTGCACTAGTCTCTCGGAAAGAAAAATTTTTGTTTTACTGCGATAACAATTAACAATTAAAAATTATGAAAATATGAGAACATTTATGTCTTGTTCTTGCATTTAAAATCATGGATCTGTATCTCTGAACATAACAAAACGTTTTGGCACGGTTTCGGTGCCCGTTTTCATGTATAAAATACCAGATAAAAAAAATTATTTTTACATATTTTTTTTGTCGTTAAAATGTCTCCGTCCCCCGGGTGATGTAAACGAACCAATACCTTAATAACATAACCTAAAAGTTTTTATTAGATCAGTCTTAAAATATTTTTGGATTAAAAAGAAAAAGAAAAAAAAAAAAAAAAAAAAAAACAATAAAATACATGAAAAAAACGACTAAACATTTAGATCGTCGCTGTAACAATGAAGAAATTAAATAGCTTTTTCCGGTATGACCGGAAGTGGTAAGAAAAAAAAAATATTTTATGACATTTAAGTGCGTTTAATTATGCATAATTCTATTTTTATTTTTATTTTCCCATTATACCATTTTCCGTTATTAATTTCGCTTAATTTTTTTTTTCTTTGAAAGTTTGAAACTGCAAAAGCTGCACCAATACCGGAAATGCCGAAGGTTTTGAATCTAAGCTTATTAGTTCCTCAAGCAAAAATTCGCTTGGAAAAAAAAAAAAAAAAAAAAAAAATCGATCCGAAAGTAAATTTTTATTGTGGAAACAACCAAACTTTGCTGTCGGCCTTCAGATTTTCAAACTTGTGTTTATAACTCTCTGCGGTTTTCATAGAATATTTTTCTGAATTAAGTATATGCGGTTAACCGCGTCTTTAATTAAAAAGTTAAAATGCCGAAAAGCTGAGAATTAAACTGAGATGAAAATTAAAAAACAAAAAAAAAAAAAAAAAAAAAAAAAGTGATACGGGGTCGTAACCAAAATGACGGAATACAAGGGGCTTTAAAATTTTCAAGGGAATGGGGGGGTGGGCAAGAGCCCCAGGGGGTTGGGCCCTCTTGAGGACCCAAAAAGATACAGCGTTAAGCATGTATTCATGGGTGGGTTATGCAGTTAAATAGAAAACAAAGTCAGAATTTTTTATCAGAATTGTCTGAAATTTTATTAGATCAAAATCCAACATGGCGGAGCCCTTTGAAACATTGATTATTTCATTTTCGGCGCCATATTGGATTTCTCCACATATGATAAAGAGTATACATTGGTCAGTATATATATATATACCTCATAAGTTAAACATGGGCGGTACTGTATACATATACACACACGTATATTTATAATTTGTCTGCTAATCACATTTCTCTGCTGCCACGAAATTTGGTCATTCTGACATCAAATTCGAAATTTACAAGGTCAAAAACGCATAAAGAAATTTTATGCGATATTTTGCATTACATTCATGTAATGTCGGTTGCCTACACTAAAATTTGGTAGGCGCTTTTTATGCCTTGAAACTGTAGAACGGGTCCATAAGGAATTTTTGGTTATGTTTCTCAGTTCCCAGAAAAACTCAACCTCGAAAAAATTACGGGTTTGAACTTGAATATTTTCGGAAAATTCTAGAATAGCCTCGCTGTACGAGAAATTTTAAAATACCTAAAAAAAATTGTATCAATTCTAAGAATCGGCAAAATCTTAAGAGGATGCAACACAAGTGGCAGCAGAAAAATCGGATTTTTCTTTTTACAGAAAAACGAAGAAAATCTTGAGAAAAGAAAAACTAAGAAATCTTTAATTTTTTTTTCTGAAGATTTCTTAGTTTTTTTTTTTTTAGTACCCGTACTAAAAACTAAAAAATTTTCAAAAAACTAAAAAATTTTCAAAAAACTAAAAAATTTTCAGAAAACTAAAAAACTAAAAAATTTTCAGAAAAAAATTTCTAGGATTTCTTAGTTTTTCTTTTTTCAAAATTTTTCTTCGTTTTTTCGTAAAAAGAAAAATACGATTAATCTGCTGCCACGGGTACTTCGTACTTTTAATGTAAAGAATGGTGAATAATGCCATCCTTTTCTGGAAAAAATGCGTCAAAAAGGTTTTATAAATGTGAGTAAGTTTTAAAAGATAAGAAATTATCAGTCTTAGTGACAATTTATTTGCACTGCATAAACCATTCAAAGAATTTCTTAAGAATTGGAATTGGCTGTAATTTATTTTTTTTACCAAAATATTTTTGTCAACATCTACACACAAACAAATATTTCAGGCGAGAAAGAGGAGGAGGGACCCATAATTAATATTACACATTTATTGACACTTTAAGTGGGAAGCCTCGAAAGAATTAATATGGAATCGAAGTAAAACGTCCGCCCAATGAATGTTTTTGTTTTTTAAAATTGTGCTTGTAAAAAAAAAAAAAAAAAAAAGGGGGCTTAGCCAGGGGAGGGTTCAACCTATCATACAAGGGCAACCAAAGGTGCAAGGGGCTCTCTTACAAAACCGTCTTCTGCTTTTCGGTTTTCTAAAGCCCAGCACTGGACATCTATTCACAGAAAAAAAATTAATTTTAAAAGATTCTTGAAAACTGCATTTACGTTCCTGCATTTTTTTCAAAAAAAAATCTTATTTCGATCTAACATCTTTCCAGAAAGCCTCCTCTCCGATAAATTACCTAAGCTTTTCATGAATAAATTATCAAATCCTTCAGATTCAATTTTCCCTCATTAACTCATTTCTCACGAAAACGATTTGTTTCTTTCCACCAACAAAAAAAAAAAATCACAAATTTTAATTTAAAAGCCCCTGATATTTATTTATTCTAATGTTAAAATAAGCTTGCATTGTACTGATTCCTATTTCGCATGAATATTCACCCATTCGACATTTCATACATGGCTGAGAATATATTAACCTTGTTTAAATATAAATGATATTATTTTTGAATGTTTCCAATACGTAAAATCTGTAGCAAAACCAAAACAACCTTTGCACTTCAAACTTCCGTATGAAAGAAAAAAAAAAAAAAATTAATGAAACACAATACCATTAGATTGCAAAACTGTTTACAATTATAATTATAATTTCTCAAGACTTTTTTTTTTCCTTTTCTGAAACCTTTTTCCAACACTCTTTTAATTAAATCCCCTTTGCTCCATATTTTTACTTGTTCCTAATTAAACAATAAAGATTTAAAAAACTCATTACAAAATCAAGCATTAATATTAAAAAAAAAAAAAAATGAGAAAATTTTTAATGATTCGAGGAAAAAAAAAAAAAACCACACTTCAAATTAAAACACGAAAAGAAATGAATACTAATATTTCCCCTGATGAAAATGAGTATTTTTTTATTGAAATGATTGTAATAAATGTAAAAATTAAAACCGTAGGAGAGAGAAAAAAAAAAGATTACATTTCCATTTCGAAATTTTGAAATCTCTCTCCACCCCTTCAATCATAAAAAAAAAAAAAAATGAAATGATCAACAGTAATGTGTTTCAAATGCAGTTGTAAAGCCTTAGGCATTATTGAAGCATCAGAGTTTAAACTATTTTTCCAGACCGTTAGAAGGAAAATGGGAAAATTAAATTAGCGAGCTGAATTAAGCATTTAAAACACTGATTCTTCTGGAAGAAAAAAAAATTGTGCACCGGTGAAACTTGGCATCGTGAAAGCTCATAAGGTTAACAAAAGCTAGCGTTGCCATCTATTTCAAAGCTTGAAAGCTTTTCTTATCCCTTTAAAGTTTCTTTAGACGGCATGATTGCAAATTAAACTAAAAACCTACTCCAACAACAGAAGAAATCAGTGTTTCTTAAAAAAAAAATTGTACGACTTGTTTTAAATAAAAAATCCACTAAAGAGGTAAATAAATAAAGCGATATTTATAAAACTTACAAACATGTATCCATCAATTGATTAGAAGTCATAATTTGTTAAATGTCTCGTAATCCTTCACAAATTCATGCATTTCCCTTTTTCTTTAGGTTAAAAAGCATTCCCCATGTTACTGACACACTTGTTAAATCATTTTCCAGACTCCTTTAAAACATACCTTCTTATTCAATAATCACACAAATTTCACTTCCTCTTTAAAAGTCTCATCGTTTTTTAAATATGATTTTCACTGAGGCACTCAGATTAATAATTAACAGGAACCGAATACACATCAAAGTCAAAAAAAAAAAAACTTTTCAAAACAGGGATTGGCTAGGCCATTAGCAGCCACACGTCAACATTCGAAAAATAAACGGAAAAAAACGAAAATAACCTAGGTACATATATATAGATTAAAAGGCTAAAATCGAGGTAGTAACTAATCCAAATCTTTAAACTTGAATTTCATATCAATCATATTAATGTTAAATTAAGGGTAGGGCAATATAAAACATTTTCACATCTTAAATTGATCTGGAAAAAAAATGGCCGCCCTCTTCAATGTTTTACCCGAATTGTTTTCGTTTCATTCTCACATAAAACTATTTCCTTTTTTAATTTTCGCCTTTAAATACGGATAGTCATATCATACCCGATTTTACCGGAAAGAATAAACGGATTCAGTTAATATCACGAGTAATATAAATTGTAACTATTTGTGTATGACATCGTACACGGCACCGTTCAATCACTCCCATTTGCAAAGCATGCCGGGTAATTTCAGAGCCAACTTTGATGCTGCATTGCCACCATAACAAACACCGTACACCGTTCGAAAAAATTTAAAATCGTTTCGTTAGATATATCGAGCGTAAGTTTGAGACGATTGTGATTGCCCAAAAGAATTCTGACAGAATCTACAGTTCGAATAATATCCTATTCGGACAATACCAAATCGTAGGGTGTGTTGGGTTTTTCGGACTGTTTCTTAATTTTGTTAAAAAATTCGTATTCTGTCAGAAATTTTTCGGACAATCGCGAAAGATACGTACTCGACAAATTTCGAGATATATCGTATAGGAATCTCTAAGGAATCTTACTACGAAGCAGTTATGTGTCTGGCCGCTAGGGGCGCCATCGTTTTATTTCTTTTTAAGGCGCGGGATTCAACAATATGAATCTAACTTCCGACTTCAAAAATTTCATTCTTTTTCTTTACACTTATATTAATAATTAGTTTTGTTGCTTCTGCTCACATTATAGATACTAAAAAAGTTTGTCTCTTTTCTTTTTTTTTTAGACGAGAGAAATGTTTAACATTTTCGTTGTTCTGCGTGGTCGGTACAAAAGCCAAAGAAAGTCAAGAAAAAAATTTTTTTTTGAAACGGTTTTTCATCATATCAAAAATCTTGAACAATGAGATTATTAAATCAATTACTAGCCATTTAAATTTATGAACTTTAAAATTTTCAGGATTTGAAAATTTTCGGATATGCCTCATACTCGCGGGGTACTAAAGAAAGGTGAAAGTTGAAAAGTTAGATTTCATTGAAATAAATTAAAATGTAACAGATGTGGATCTAGCATGATTTGGAAAATCCAAATTGATTGATTGATTGATTATAATTAAATTGCAGGGAAATCGTTATCTTATTTTTAAAAGAAACTTCGTGATATATAAATTAAAATTCTAATTTAATAAATACAAATTAAAACCTAAGAAAACTTTTTCTTATCACGCCGCGATTTATTTTCACAACTCTCAAACCAAATTCTTTTAAAAATGAATTTTCTTCTCAGTTTTCATTTTTTCCTGCTTGATTATGATGAAATATTTACATTTATGATCACTTTTTTTTCATTTTAGATGACATTGGTTCAAAATATGAGGTTTAAAAATCTTAAAATCAACAACATAAATTTTTGAAATAATTTTAAAATAGCCCTAGTTAAATAAATAATCAACTTAAAAAAAATTATTAAAAAAAAAAAAAAAAAAAAAAAAGATTTAATTTGAAGTTAACGGAAGAGTTGAAATGAAGAATGCAATGATTCGTCATTTATATACCATTTGTTTTATTTTTTCTTCTCTTTTTCAAAGACCATTAAGTACTAAATATATAAATGATTTGATACAGGTTTTATGTACAAAACAATTTTTTTTAATTTGCAGGAATTTAATTAACAGGAATTTCTATCATTCCACTAATGACAATTTTGTACGACATTTAGTGGTCGTCAGAAACTCCTAATTATAATATCCGACAACTGAAATTTTACGCCAAAAGCGACCAAAAAAACACACACACACTCATTACATGAGTTAGTTCCAACAGACAATCAGAAAAAATATTTGGAGCAAAAGCAGGATACCTGGGATAACCATAATTTTTCTTAAACGTTTTAGGTTACAAAGGGTCATAGAACACCCTCTTGTGGGGTCGGAGTGGTGACCGATTCAAGGCAGTATCATCGCGATCAATGAAGTTAAGCAGCATTGAGAGCGGATAACTGCTGGATGGGTGACCATGAAGCCTCCTCCCCTCTAGCGGGGATAATGGAAACTACAAATGCAATCATCTTAACCTCATTGTACAAGTAGTTTTCAGTAAAGCTAGAACCGGTGGTGGGAAATACTTAGTCCATGGCGAAGGGATACGCTCCGAAAGCTAATTATAAAAAATAAAAAAAATAAAAAAAAAAACACCCTCTTGTTGTAGTTGACAATCATATTGGAAATTATAGCTAAGCAAATATATTTAACTGCTGATAAAAACATCTCTGAAAAAGAAAAAAATTAATAACAATTTAAAAGATCACAAAGATCACAAAAAATTAATAAAAATAAAATCACTTACGTGCATTTTCTGAAAAGGCAAATTCCGGGAATCCAATGATATATAATTCTACTGCACCTTTAAAATTGGGGACTAATATGGTCTGGAACCTTGTTAATTTAAACTCATTTTTTATACGTAAGTTATCTTTCGATAAGTTATGAGTTTCCACTGTGCAAATATTTTGTTGTTTTATTTCTACGGCTATTACTTCTCCAGCATCTAGGACAAACTGTGGATCATTGAGTTCGATGATAATCCCTCAGTGACAGCGAAAAAATTTTTGGACATACTACATTCAACATTACCCGCATCGGTTCGTATCTATGTAGATGGCTCAAAATCGGAGGCCGGAACTGGATCTGCATTCTATATTCAAGACTATAAAGCGTTTACCAAATTCTCCCTCCATACAAACTCCTCAATTTTTACAGCAGAACTAACCGCTATCTGTCAAGCAGTGGTGGCAGGTCAGAAAATTACAGATGAACGCAAATTAAATAACTGCTATTTCGGTTTGTCTCTGATATTACCTCCTGGGGTTGGGGGATCGACTTGTATAATTTGAGCAACCATTTGCTGCCCTTCTTCAGCAGTCTCTTCCATTTCTTCTCCTGTTATTACCGCCCCTTCTTCAACAGAAGAGTCTGCTCCGGCTGCCACCGCTTCCTGAACGGCAGAATCCAACGTGAGAATTTCCCTGCTTCCTCCGTCTCCTTCTTGAGTGATGTAAACTCCCATTCGGTCGTTTGAAGTATAATAATCTGATCATTTGACGACTCATTGTGCATTATTATCGTGTCGTCTTGAGAGTCTTCTTCTTCGTTACCTTGAACGATTGTTCTTTGAATAATTTGATCGTTTTGAATAACGATTTCCGTACCGGTACGTTCCGAGCCAGCCGTGCTCTGAAAAGAACAGAATGAACTCTGTTTTTATATGCAAACAAGAAAAAAAAAAAATCTGAAAACTGAAACTTACTATATCTTGGAATACCCTACTGTCGACTCTTAAATGTCCGTTATTAATTAGCAACTGTTGCTGCTCTGGAGTCATTTGATAAATTATTCAATCTTCGCTTTCTATGGATATTAATTCTTGGTCTAAAACAATTTTTAGTATTTTTGAAGTGAAACTTCTTTAGAATCGCTGAGAGTATATTTTTTGGGCCACAATTTTAGGCCGAAAAGTGAGCAACAATGTAGGCCAAAAGTGGATAGAATCATGGGGAGTAAAATTCTTAGACTCTCTGAGAGTAAATTTTTTGGGCCACAATTTTAGGCCGAAAAATGCGGAGTGTAGAAGTTTCACTTTTCTTCTTCAGTGAGTTTACGTAGCTAGACTCACTCAGTTTTTTTTTCTTTCCTCTTTTAACGGTCTTAATTTGAAGTTAACGGAAGAGATGAAATGAAGAATGCAATGATTCGTCATTAATACCATTCGTTTTATTTTTTCTTCTCTTTTTCAAAGACCATTAAGTACTAAATATATAAATGATTTGATACAGGTTTTATGTACAAAACAAATTTTTTTTTTTTTTTTTTTTTTTTACTACATTTCAGTTGTTTTTTTTACAACAGTTCAGTTGTTCTGGGAATTTGTATTACTCTACTAATGACAAAATGAAGGAGATATTTATTGTATTTTATGATTTTTAAAATAATTTAGTCAGATTTTATGATTTTATAGTGCAACAACCACAAGGCCTTTTCTGAATATATGGAAAAAGTCCTCGCGTATTACGAAAGACAATTAAAAAATTCGAAAAATTATTTTATTTACTTATTTATTTCTGTTGTCAACAGCTGCACTACAGCGGAAAAGCTGTAATAAATGAGTTTCATTGTCATAAAAGAGCGAACTAAAAAATCGTCTGCAAATATAATTTAATTTTAAGGGCTTGAGTATGCTTTTAAAATAAGTAAAATTATGTTTGAAAGTTTAAAAAAAAATCCATTACCTCGGAAACTCCAATAAATTTAAATACTTCTATAAAATTGGTTTCCCTAAAAGTAAAAGTATAACTTCCAAGCGGAGAAAAGAGTTAAAAAATTTTGCACGATAATCAGAAAAAATATTTTGAGCAAAAGCAGGATACCTGGGCATTATTTCCATGTTTAAGCGAGCAATGAGCAGTTTTCATTTCTCGCTAGCTCTTTTCATTATTCTTATTGAATGAGTAAAAACCCAGATTTTCAAAGTTTTGTCATCCTTGAAAATTATAAATCTAAATTTAATGTTTTACTGCGCCGTAGGTTCTCCGATTTGTAACATTTCACCATTAATCCAGCGGGCTGAAAGACGAACCATCCTCATAGGTGTTGTTCTGGTAGTATGAATTACTAGAAGAATACTGCAACGTTTCCTAATTATAAAAAAAACATAATTAATTAACGCTTTGCTCTTTTTTTAATTCTCATAAAATGCGAACCTACTTGATAGTAAACACCATTAGAGAATTCCACACACTGCTGACTACAACCATTATTAAAATCTTGAAATTGAACGGATTCCGAATAATTGTTTAGGTGATTATATTTGACTTCTATCTCTGTTTCCTTATTGTTATGATATCCCTGAAATTAATTTTTTTGTTAAAAAAAATTCTTCTTTAAAAAAAAGGATTAAAATAAAATATCTTACAAATTCTCCGTTGATAAAATTATTGTCCATCCTCTGATGAAAATTTTTTGAATGTTGATTTGAATTAAAAGGGAAATTGAATTCAGCAGTTGAATAAAGCGATTGGCAATTGTCGCTTTGAAATTCGCTTGGGACTATTTCTAAACTTTCATCTGAAAATATTTTTAAAAAAAATATATTTGTAAAGCTTAAATGTTTAAAATTTTTTAACAAATAAAAAATAAAAAATAGTAAACCTGAGATGTCGGGCAAAGTGTGCAAATTTGCAGCATCGCACAGATCGAAGCATGAGGTACCGGCAAACCCGTTTGAATTGGAATCTAAATTCGGCAGGACGTCCAATGTTACGTTTTTCAACAAATATTTCGTTACGTCTTCGAAATGTAGAATTTCAACTAAATAATGCATGTATTCGTCGAATAACGTTTGAATTAAATGAAAAGAACCTGAAAAAAATCAAAAAATGTGTTCGAATCTTGAAAAAAATTAATAAAATGGGTTCACGGATTCCCTATAATTTTTCCTAATTCATTTTTCCTAAAATAAAAAAATTTCTAATCCAAAAATAAATAAATAAATAAATTCCTAATCCATTCCTAATCCAAAAAATAAATATATTCCTAATTTATTTTTCCTAAAATAAAAAAATTTCTAATCCGTTTTTCCTAAGAAAAAAATAAATTCCTAATGCGTTTTTCCTAAAAAAAAAAAAAAAAAAAAAAAAAAAAATTCTTAATCCATTTTTCCTAAAAAAAAAAAAAATAAATTCCTAATCCATTTTTCCGAAAGAAGAAAAAAAAATAAATTCCTAATCCATGTTTCCTAAAAAAAAAAAAAATTAAAATTCCTAATCCATTCCTAATCCAAAAATAAATAAATAAATTCCTAATCCATTCCTAATCCAAAAAATGAATATATTCCTAATTTATTTTTCCTAAAATAAAAAAATTTCTAATCCGTTTTTCCTAAGAAAAAAATAAATTCCTAATGCGTTTTTCGTAAAAAAAAAAAAAAAAAATTCTTAATCCATTTTTCCTAAAAAAAGAAACAAAAACAAATTCCTAATCCATTTTTCCGAAAGAAGAAAAAAAAAAATAAGTTCCTAATCCATGTTTCCTAAAAAAAATTAAATTCCCAATCCATTCCTAATCCAAAAAATAAATAAATAAATTCCTAATCCAATCCTAATCCAAAAAATAAATAAATTCCTAATCCATTTTTCCAAAAAAAAAAAAAAAAAAAAAAAAAAAAAAAAAATTCATAATTTTTTTTTAAATTTTGTTCTTAAAACTATTTTCTTTACAATTTTTTTTAAATTTTTAATTTTCCTAAAAATTTTTGATTCCTAAAATAAAATTTCCTAAAATCCCTTCCGGGATTTAAAAAATTAGGAAAAATATTTTTTTGAGGAAATTTTAATTTAGAGATCAAAAAATTTTGGGAAAATTAAAAATTAGGAAAAAAATGGTTAGGAAAAAAATTTAAGGAACCAAAATTTTCAGAAAAAGTAGATTAGGAATTTATTTTTTCAGGAAAAACGGATTAGGAAAAATGGTCGGGAACGGTGTTTCCGATCCCAGTCAAAAACGTTATTCACAAAAAAATCTCCATTTACCGAAGGACACAGCAGAATGTAGCGTCATGTCTCTAGATATTAAGGAGCCTACAGCATGCCAAAGCAAAATGAAAGTTCTAGCGACGTTACGTAGAGGTAATCGTTTCCTTTCCGACATTTCCACTAGACAACTATGTACGGTGTTTTCGACTTTTTCGGTGAAATCTTCCATCGTGGCTTGCCGTTCGATTAATTCTTGGAAATTTTCCCAATCTAAAAAAATTGAAAAATTAGAAAAAAATATGAAAACAAATTTTTAAAAAATTTTAAACTTACAATCACTGATGTATTTCATGGTTTCCACGTGATCGTTTGAGTGCTCCGTGAAAAACAAAGCTTGCTTCGATATAGGCTCCAAATTAATTTTCTTCCAGTCTTTATTAATGTGGTTCATAATTTCGCAATTGTTAAGGACTACTTGTGCCGTATGCGTAAGTTGGTAAAGTGCGATTTGCCTTCTCAACGTCGTGCAAAAATTTCTTCCTACTAAAATGCAAAAGATAAAAAAAAAAAAAAGAATTAATCGAAGAAGACTTAAAACAATTTTTTTTTTCAAAACTTACATTTAAGCTTCACTGTTTTCAAATTGATAGGAACGTCAGCTAGCGCGGATTGAATCCAATTTTCTAATTTATCGGCGAAATTACGAATCATCTGAATAAGACTCTCTGAACACCTCTGAAAAAAAAAAAAAAAAATTAAACATTGAATTTTTGGTCAAAAAAATGATTCCCATGTTTAGCTTATGAGAAAAGTTTTTTAAAAAATTTCTCTTATTAATTAATCGAATTAAAATTATATTCGCAATATTATTGTGAATAATTACTTGAAATGCAATGAACACGGTTTAAATTAAAGGTAACAAAGCCGCCATGTTTAGCTGGTGGAGATTTTTCCTCCCATGCTTAGCTTATGGGAATAAGATGCATTCCGTTTCCAAGGCATTTTAAGAACTAAACGTTGCTAAAACAGTTCATTAGCTAAGCAAGGAAATCATTTAATGGTTCTGACACTTTAAAACTTCATTCCGGTTCATTTTATTATTGTTTAAGAACATTCATTAAAATTTTACAAAAAAAAATTCGCCATAAGCTAAACATAGACCAACAAAATTTTTTTTGGCAATGCCAATGAATAGGCTTAGGACGCCACAGTGGCGGCAATAATGTTCACCTGCTTTTGATAATATTTTGGCCACAAATTTTTTGGTCAGTATTTAATTAACAAAACGGTTAGTATTTTATTAATAAAACGGTCAGTATTTTATTAACAAAACGGTCAGTAAAAGAATTAAATGGGTAGTATTTTATTACGTTTTGGGCAGTAAATATAACATAAATGGTCAGTAAAAAATTATTATTTCGGTCAGTAAATTAACAAAACGGCCAGTATATTTTCATAAATTTGCGCAAAAAATAGAAATAAAAATTAGTAGAAGCTCTTACCAATTAAGCTATACAACCAGGGCTCTAGTAGCTTTTTTCGGGCTCCCTCGTCGACTTTTTCTCAGATCGGGACTACCTTAGCCGCTAAAGGTGGCATTTTTTCACCCCCTCCCCTCCTTGTAAGATAAAATAAGCAAATGACAAACCCCCCCTAAACATTACGTAAGATTTTCGAGCCCCCCTTTTTTTTAAGTACTGCGTAATAAAATTTTATACTTAAAAAAAAATCACCGTATATTAATTTTCTTATTTTAGTTTGATTTTGTGTTATGACTAGCAAAATTCAATGCGAGGAACTGTAGGAAGAAAATCGCTAACGAAAGAAATTAGAAAGTAATAAAGAAAAATAAAAAATAAAAATAATAGAAAAATAAAAAATCGCTAACGAAGAATATTTTTAAAAAGTGCCAAAGAACGTTAGTTGCATTTCGAATTTTTGCATATTTTTGTTATCTCAAAAATTTTAAAAATTAACTTCAAAAAAATCTTGAATTCTGGATAATTTTATAGATTCTTCAGAAAAAATAGATGCTTACGTAAGACCAGCTCAACCACCCCCTCTCTCCTTGTAAGAAAAAATAAAGAATTTTAAATACCCCTCCCCCCCTAACGTGCTTATGTAATACTTGTACAGCCCCTTTTCTTTTTTTTGGCGAACCACTTTGTAACATATAATGCTGCTAATAAGTCTGATTTTGGCTAGTTAAGACTCTTCATAAGCTAAACATAATTTCAGCCAATATGGACTTCCATATCCGTAAAACTGCTGAATAAGATTCGAATGAAAATAACTTTCAAATTCCCGCTTTTAATATTTTTTTTTTCCCGCGAAATACTGACCACTGAAAAAAAAAATACTGACCAAAAGATTTAAAAATGTCAAAAATTACATTTATATACTGACAATTAAATATTTTTACTTACATTTGCAATAAAAATACTGACCTACAAGTTATTATACTGACCTTTTTTTACTGCCCACATGAATACTGACCATTAATTTTTTTTACTGACAATGTAATTAATATACTTGCGATGCAGTTAAAAATACTGACCGAAAACCGATTAAAATACTGACCGAAAAAATGCAAGCCTATTTTGAACACCAACTTCCTTAGATGTCATTGGAATTGCCAAAAAAAATTTGTTGGTCTATGTTTAGCTTATGGGGATTTTTTTTCCTGTAAATTTTTAATAAAATAATATTTTTAAACAGCAATGAAATGAACCGCAATAAAGTTTAAAAATGCCAGAACCATTAAATGACTTCCTTGCTTAGCTTATGACGTCACAGTGGCGGCAATAACGGACTACCATTAGTATTTAAAAAATTACCTAAACTCGTATTAATATTCCGGGAGTATTACCAAGATAATTTCCTAAACTCCCTCAAATTTTACTTGAAATAAATCTCCATGATCAGGGAGAAACTTAAAAATGACAGAATATTCGAAATATATCAAATATAGTTGCAGAGAATTTTTAAGGTTCAG
The DNA here is from genome assembly GCA_037577465.1 of Liposcelis bostrychophila. NCBI lineage: Eukaryota > Metazoa > Arthropoda > Insecta > Psocodea > Liposcelididae > Liposcelis > Liposcelis bostrychophila. The sequence continues at coordinate 10,417,006 of CM075207.1, forward strand.
ACACCCTTCCGCTCACTTAAAATCCTTAAAAAAGGTCTCCCTTCCATTGCCTAGACCGAATTAATTGTTTCAATATTATCCTGACCAGTGGAGGTTGCAGGAGATAAAAACTTACCTTAAGGACACTAGGCATTAACACACTACTAATTGTTCTATACAAAATAGAATCGCACACTCCAACCATATTGACGACCGTATTGGTGTTCAGTAACCCGGATAAATGCGAGGGAACTCCTTGCCAAAAATGTTCTAGAAATTGATAAGCCTGAAAAGAGAAAAAAAAAATGTTAAGGGTCGGTCCATGTGAAACAATCAAATTAAAATTCACTGCCTCAGAACCTCGACGGGAAAATTCATATTCCACCCTAGGTTAAAAATATACTATTTTATTTTTTTCCCGGTTTATTTTGGTTTTCGGGGCCCAGAAAATCGGGAAGATAACGAAGAAAAAAGTGATTTTTCGGCTCAAACCGCAAGTCCCTGCGATTTTTTTGGGGATTTTTGAGGGATTTTAAAAGAATTTCGAATGGACAAAGAAACACACAAACACACAAAAGGATTTTAGTATAGTGAAAATTATGCAAACTTATTTATCCGGCATCGAACCGTTATAGCCCTAAAAAATAAGTGACTGTAGGGACCTAAATCGGGAAAATTGAAACCTTTTGGGGACTAAAAACATTAATTTTCGAATTTTTTATTTAAGCTTAATTTGACCCCCTTACCCCCATTTTTCATCCACTTTAATAGCCGGCTGCACCAGCACTAACCTAAAAAAACATGTAAAATTTTTCAAGACGAAAGACAATGTGAAATAAAAAATTGGGTTGAAGTCAAAATTTAAGCTAATACCTATTCGTTCAAATTTTTTATTTCGGTTGTAAGTTTCTTGAAAATTTTCTGAAACATTATTTTATCACAGTTATTTTTCGGGTCCATTTTTACTCCCACAATGAAATAAACTCTGAATCACAATGAAATAAACTTTAAATCAATGAGAAAACCAAGAAAAATTATACAAATTTTTTGACAAAGATGGACTATTTTTTTGGAATTTTAGAATCATTTTCTGATTTAATAAAATAATCCAGGCATAACAGTTAGAGGGAAGAAAAATAGGGACATTTTTTCAAATTATGGACATTTAGGAACCCATTTTGAAAATAGGGACTTTTTGGGCCCCATTTCAAAATAGGAACTCTTAGGGACCCATTTTAAAATACGGACTCTTAGGGACTCATTTTAAAAATGGACTTTCAGGAACCAATTTTAAAATAGGGGCTCTTAGGGACCTATTTTAAAATAGGGACTATTAGGGAAATAATTTTAAAAACAGGGACTTTTAGGGACCCATTTTAAAATAGGAACTCTTAGGGACCCATTTTAAAATACGGACTCTTAGGGACCCATTTTAAAAATGGACTTTCAGGAACCCATTTTAAAAAAGGGACTCTTAGGGACCCATTTTAAAATAGGGACTCTTAAGGAAATCATTTTAAAAATAGGGACTTTTAGTGACCCATTTTAAAATAGGAACTCTTAGGGACCCATTTTAAAATACGGACTCTTAGGGACCCATTTTAAAAATACGGACTTTTCCAAAAAAAAGGGACGTCGGTTCGATGCCTGATTTATACATAATTTATCCATTTCTAGTCCAATTTTTCGTTTAATTTATACATGATTTTTACAAAATTTAAAAGCATTTCTTTGTCGTACGGGTCTAAAAAAAGAAAAAAATACTTTATGTAATTTAGGGGACGTTCAAATATTACGTAAGACTTTTTTTCAGGTTTTGGACCCCCCCCCCTTTTTAACGCCAATTTTAAATTGGAGTCATATTTTTTTAAAATCTAAATTTATAGTTCATACCATCCCTGAAGATGGCTAAAATTTGCACAAAATCTCATTAAAAAAAAAATTTTTATTTCTTAAAATTTTTTGAAAACAATTTTCAATTTTTGTACATTAGACATTCAAAAAAAAAAATTAAAACAACTTAATTTTTTGAAACTAAAAAAAAATTCTGAACAAGAAGTTATAATGGAAATTCTTCTAGTACTGAATAGATCTGCCAAGCTCCCCTCCTCCCCCAAGTAAGAAATCGTAAGAAATTCGAACACCCCCCCCCCCCCTCTTTCGGTCTTACGTAATATTTGAACGCTCCCTTATAAATGATCCTGGAACGAAAAAAAACTCAATCTTATTTATTCATAAAGTAAAGCCTTCGCAGCTCAAAATAACAGGGTGTAAAAAGAACTCCCAGCTTTTCCTCTTTATTTCAACCTACACTTACATCGTCTAACGTTCCTCTAATAATAGTATCGAAAATCCTCTGGCAGTGGGTATGATACATCAAGATGAACGACGTAACCTTTTCCTGTGACACATGAGGAGGGAATGAAATCTCCTTCATATTTGGAAACTGCGGTAAGACCGTCGACGTTCCTTTGTTCCTCGTTAAGGTTATCGTGGTTCCCTAATTGAAAAAAAAAAAAAAGTAAATATAAGGAAACAAAAAAAGAAAAAAAAGGAAAAAAAAAAAAAAAAAAAAAAAAAAAAAAAAAAAAAAAAATCATCATTATCAGCATTTCATACTTTTTTCTTTAATTTCTAAAACTTTTTAATAAAAAACTTTTTAACGATAAAAAAAGATGCCAATCTTTTATAGTTCCTCGTTAATAAATCTGGCGAGTTCACTCATGCAGTTACTTTTTCTCTTTTTTCTCCAACTTTACTTTTTTCTTCGTTTTATTATTATCATTATCACTCCTTTTTTTTCTTTATAAAGAAAATTTATTATTTTTCTTTTATCATACTTACACTTTTATCGAATGATTTTTTTACATCGGTGCTAAACCGAATCCGGTAGCATATAAAACAAACGAAAAAGTTAGGAGGAGGGGAAAAAATGAATGAATTAATTTCAAGGTTTGAAATTTTCCTTTTTATAAACAAATAAATAAAATAAATAAAATAAAATAAAAAAATAATTACCAGTTCATACTCATTTTCGAAAAGGCTATGTCATAATAAGGCGATGTATCCTTGATTGCAATTCCATAGTAGTGGTATCTGGATTGTCCCCTGGTGCCTAATCTTCGAGTGGTCAGCGAAGGAAAAGCTTGACGAATAATCTAAGGGAAGAAAAAAAAAGTTAGAAAAAAAAAAATGATAAGTTTCTTTTAAACTAAAAACTTAAATAAAAAGTTAAAAATTTAACTTAAATTTAACTAAAAAGTTAAAAAAATAACTTAAAGTTAACTAAAAAGTTGAAAAGCTAGTTAACTTTTAGTTAACTGAACTAGTTAACTAAGGGCCATTTTAACCAACCTCTGTTAAATCTCTGGTTAGCTAACACGAGTGTTAGCTCTAACATTTGTTAAAGGTTGTGTTAAGCGACTATGCGTTTAACCACTCATTTTTAGCCCTCTGTTAGTTAACTAATGTTAAACCCCAAAACACAATCCGGCAACACTGAGTTGACATCGGGACTAACATTTTATCGCCCCAGGCACGTAAAATAACAATAGGGGAACGTAATGGAAAAAAGGCTTTTTTAATAAAAAGTATAAAATATTCAAAGGGCATTCAAAACACTTTAATTTTCAGCCAAATTTGGGCTTTTGAGGCCCTATTGAGGCCCTATTATGACTACATAATGTGAATCTAAGGGGGGCGATGAAGCATGGCCCCCAGCTGGAAGAGGCTCGTAGCCAGGGGGGGGGGCAAAGGGGGCTGGGAAAAGCTTGAGCCCCCCTGTAATATTGACTTTTTCCGTGTATTTTCCCTATCTTGCATGTTATAAGGGGTCATTTGGAGCCCCCCTTAAAATATCTTGTGCCCTCCTTTGCTTCTCAGGCTAGCTACGGGCCTAAGCTGAAGAAACATCGACAATACATATAGAACGCTTCTTTTTTGTAAAAATGATGCCCATGACCCAATATTAGATTCTAGGAAAATTTTAGTTTTGTTCCCACCCCTTCCCCTTTCAAAAAAAAAAAAAAAAAAAAAATCTTGGGTTTGTCTTTGCTGAAACAAAGTAGGAGAAATATTTGCAGTAAATGTATTTTGTGCGAATTTGAAGTTTAAACTTGCGTAAGATTTTTAAGACCCCCTCCCCCCTTCGTAAGCATCCTTAAGCGCATCGGCCGGACCCCCTCCCTTCCCCCTAAACATGCTTACTTAATTTATGAACAAACCCTAAATTTTTCGTCATCATCAATAATTAAGTCCATTTTCGCAATTTAAAATCCACTATTTAAAATAAAAAAATAAAATTTTGAAAATCAGAACAACCGAACACATGAAAAGACAGCACGCACAAAATTGATTATTTTTTGCAAGATATGGAGGAAAATATGAAGTTAACATCGTGTTAAGTCGCAAACAGACCTTCTGAGGGTCTGTTAAGATTCACCCTCTGTTAGCGATTTTAACAGAGGTATTTGTCCTTAACTGAGGTTGGTTAAAATCAAAAATGACTTAACACCGGGTTAACTTAACAAATCTATAACCAGAGTTTTAACAGAGGTTGGTTAAAATGGCCCTAAACTAGTTAACTAAGCTGGTTAACTAAACTAGTTAACTAAGGTGGTTAACTAAACTAGTTAACTAAGCTAATTAACTTTTTAGTTAAAAAGTTAACTTTTAGTTAACTAAAAAGTTAACTAAACTTTTTTAGTTAAATTTTAGTTAAATCTGCCTTTTTGAAGTGAAACTTCTTATCGGGCGGGTCCGCGTAATGAAGTTTTTCCTAATTTTTTTAAGTTAAAATTTTAAATATTTTTCCTTAATATTTCTAAATTTTTCTATAATTTTTCTTAATTTGACGTTAATTTTTCGTTATTTTTCGCTAATTTTTTCTAAATTTAACTTTAATTATTTTGTCAATATTTTTAATTCATCGTAATTTTTTTTATAATTTTTTTGTTAATTTTTCTTAATTTGGCGTTATTTTTTTTTAATTTATCGGAAATTTTCTTTAATTTTTCGTTAATTTTTTCTTAATATGTAGTTAATTTTTTCATCATTTTGCGTTAATTTTTCGTTAATTTTTCTTTAATTGAAGTGAAACTTCTTATGGGGAGGGCCCGAGAAATAAAGCCCGGGAAAAACCAAAAAAATAAAAATTTATTCAGTTGTATTGACGACATTATAAAATAAGTAAGAATCCGAAATTTCATGAAAACTATAAGAATTTCTTATATACCTTATCGGATTTAGTAAAAACTGATAGTCAAGTCGAATTGGAATTCCACTCGGAAGTGTACCAAGCTTTGAAAAGAATTCAGTTTTCGGGGAAATTACATGCGGGAAATACGTTCGAAGTAAATGAGTTTTTGACAGGCACAAGTCGTGAGAAAAGTTCCAAGACCAAGAAAAAGACCAAGTCCATTCAAGGATTGCAACTTCTTATTTCAAACCCGACTTTACAAAAGCAAATAAAAGCGTTGCCAACTCAAATTAACGTCTTCTGCGAATTGAATTTTCTGCTTTGTCAACAAAATAAACTTGCTAGCAGAAGGCATAAAATCAGCTCTGCCAACCGTAGAGCCCGTATACTTTTTGTAAAGTCGGGTTTGAAATAAGAAGTTGCAGTCCTTGAATGGACTTGGTACCTCGAAAAGGTGTGCAATTCTGCACTGACGTACGGAATTGTTGGTGTATAAATGTTAATTAAAGCCTAAAATTTCCCCAAATATACGGTTTATCTATTATTAAATTTTTTTTCAATTGTTTTACATTTATTTTCTAAAATTTGGTAATAGGGATTTCAAAATGCTGAGTTTTTAAGAAGCCGGCAAATCGCTGTCTCATTTTAACGACCGCCTTATTTTTAGCTGACGATTTGATGTTTTCATAGTTAAGAATTTATGACCCAAAATTTTTTTTACAATTCTACGATATGTAGAATATAACATAAACATTATAAACATTATATTTTAAATATATATAAATTATATTTTAAATTCAGAAGCTGTTATGAAAAATGAAAAATTAAATTTGCCTAAAAACTCTTTTCCTTAACTGATCATAACAATTTTATTAAATAATAGTCAAATGTGCACATTTCGGGCTTGTTAGGCCCATCCTCAGTGACTAGAAAAAATTAGACAAAAATAACATTTTTTTTACATTTTTTATATTTTTTCATCGATTTTAACAGGAAATGAACGCTATGTTTTAATCTTTTTTAAAAATTTAATGTCTTGGTGTCAAGGAGTTTATTATTAAAAAAGGACTAATTCTCATGTACCTGCTTTTTTAATTTTTAATTGTTATTTTTGTCTAATTTTATCTAGTCACTGAGGATTTCAAATTCAGAAGCTGTTATGAAAAATGAAAAATTAAATTGGGCCTAACAAGCCCGAAATGTGCACATTTGACTATTATTTAATAAAATTGTTATGATCAAATTGTTATGATCCATATATATTACATAAATGATTTTCTGCCCATGTTTTCGAAAGCCGAAATACAATATTTTATAATGATGAACCCAAAATTTAATTCATAGTATTAATAATTTTTGGGGAATAATTTCATTTATAAGCGAAGTAGGAAAGGTAAATTTCAGGGTTCTAAAGCCGGTAAATAATGGTTGGAACCGACGCCGAAATATCGAAAGTGCTGGAGATGGCACCAGCGCCGGCACGGAAATAGCAAAATTTTCGCCGCTAGTGCTCCGGACCCATAGCCAAGGGGAGTTTGACTTGGTGCCTCCGCTGAAGTAAATTGGCTAAATATGACAGGTATAGGGAATGAAGGCCTGTTGCCCCGTTCAACAAGCATAACTGCCCCTCCCCCTGGCTATGGGCCCGTGGTGCTGGTGCTGGTGCCATCGGTGCCAGCACCACCATCAATTTTGTCAATTTTTTTTTTTTTTTTTTGAAAAATAAAAATTGTTACAGTAATTGCCGTTTATTGTAGTGCCGGTGAATACGCAATCGGCCGCTTAATATGATCAAAACTTATGGCCTTTCTCAATTATATTCAGCATTGCCATCGGGTCATAATTGCAAGACCGGTGCCAGCACCGGAGCTGCCACCCAAGTTTAAAATAAATTATTTGGCACTGTCACCAGCAGGCATCGAACTAGTTACTTTTTTCCCTTATAAGTCACTTTTTTTGTGAAAGGTCACTAAAAGTCTTTTTTTTGATAAATTGGTGGATTTAAAAAAATTTCTATTCAACATTTGAAGTTGCTCAAGTAAAGGTTTTTTTTCACTAAAACGCCATCTTTAAAAATAATTTTATGCGAAGTTATGAAGATTCCCTATCATGTTCAGGGTTCCCAAGCCGGCAAAAATTAAAAGGCACCAAAATTTTCAAAAAATAAAATCGGCGCCAGCGCCACGATTGTAAAAAAATTAGCGCCAGCGTCGGCGTCGGCGCGGGGGAAAATTTTTAATTTATATTATTTTGCAAAAAAAAGCAAGAAAGCGTTACATCAGTTAAATCTACGTCGTAAAAAACCGGTAAATAAAAACGTCGTAAAAAACTCCGTACGTAAAAAACCGGTGCTGGCGCCAGTGCCAGCGCCACAATGCAAAGAAATCATCTGGCGCCGGGGCCAACGCCGGCTTCGAAACCCTGACATTTTTTCTAAAAAAAAAAAAAAAAAAAAAAAAAAAAAATTCCTAATCCATTTTTTCTAAAAATTTTAGCTCCTAAACCCCTTTAGGGATTTAAAAAATTTGGAAAAATAGTAATTTTAGGAAATTTTATTTGAGGATTAAAAAATTTTATGAAAATTGAAAATTAGGAAAAAAATGGTGAGGCTAAAAATTTTAGGAACCAAAATATTTAGGAAAAATGATAAAAATAATAAGGAATGTAATTACTCACATCTAATAAGTTAAAAAAATTTTGGATATATACTTGTTTCAAGTCACTAAATTCCTTCCGTCAGGTCACTGAAAGTCACTATTTAAACCATTTTTGGTCCCTAAAGTCACTAATTTTTCTGGGCGATATATGGGTTCGATGCCTGAAATAAGAATTTTTGAAAATAAAATTTTAAACAAAAAAGATGAGTTCAGACTGAAGGTTTGCAGCTAAAAATTCTAGTCAATATGATAGATCGATAGATTTGGGGAAAAAAAGAGTTCCTTACTAACCCTTTCAACCTAAAGTCATGTCGACGCCCTTCGTCTCTAGGTGGTTTTCTTTCCGGCATCTCTCTCTCTCTCTCTCTCCCTTTTTTTTTTTTTTTTTTTTTTTTTTTAAAGTACAAAACTTAACCGGTAAATTTAAAACGCCTAAGGGCTCCGTTTCGCAGCAAGCCGCAAACCGCAGCTTTTTTTTTAAATTTTTTTTTTATTCTTTTCCGAACCTTAATTTTTATACTAAAAACTTGGCAATGGGGTAAAGTGATATAAAAATGAAGTAAAACAATAGTTTTTTCGTTCATATAGACATGATTCGGCATGTAAATAACATTTTTTAATGATATATTTTAAAAAAATATCGAATGTTATTTTTGTTTTTGTTTACGGAGCCATTTTAAATTTTTTCCCCTGTAAACAAAAATAAAATTCCATATTTTTTTAAAAAATATATCATTAAATAATCTCATTTGCATGCCGAATCATGTCTATATGAACGAAAAAACTATGATTTTACATAATTTTTATATCACTTTACCCCGTTGCCATGTTTTTAGTATAAAAATTAAGGTTCGGAAAAAAATAAAAAAAAAATTTAAAAAAAAAGCTGCGGTCTGCGGCTTGCTGTGAAACGGAGCCCTAACAACTAGAATTCTCTGATAAAATTAGTTTTGATCGTCTGTCAACCTAGAATTTCCAAACTCGCTCAACGGTCTATTGATGTACACTTCTTTTTTTTTTTTTTTTTTTTTTTTTTTTTGATGTCTGAAAACCGTTTTTTGATGGTGGTACCATTTCTCTGCAATATGAAGTACCGTCGACTTGTCCATAAATAATTTCGAGAGATGCCGATTTGCAGCCTTTCTAATTGCATAATTTTTTTGTTTTTTAAATCCCTCAGTTGTGGCACCCGTCTCCTTTAAAAACAATTCTTTTTTTCCAGATCAAGAATGTCCGATATCCCAAAACCGGACAAAATGCGCCAGATATTGCAATATTTAGGGTTTTCTCAAATTCACAGCAAGTCAGGACACAGTCAGCACCGGAAGGAGGGACCTGCGGGGCAGGTTTGGACCACGACCGTTTCAGAATCGAGAGAAAAAAAAGGGACCTTAAATCCCACTACCTACGGAAAAATCTGCAAAGCCATATGGCTCAGCAAATCTCAAGTTTCGTCAATGATAAAAATGTAAGTAGATCCTTCGTTATTATAATCTATTTCTCGTTCTGACTCCCTTCTTAAGGGGACATCTTTCCGATGGAGGAGGCCGTAAAACCATTACGGTAACCCGACACATCGTCGACCTGTCGAAACTCGAAAGTTATCTCTGAAATCGGCCTTAAGTATTCTCATTTTTTTTTATGAGTTTTTAAACTAAGCCTACTTCCGATATAGGGGGGGAGACGGTTGCATTTAAGCATTTGTTCTGACCACACCGTTATCGTGAGATTTTTTGGGAGTTCTCTTTGATTTTTCTTTTTTTAATGACAAGGTCGCTGTAATTTTTTGGCGTTATTACACCAGACTGAAAAGGGAAGAAGATAACTACGATAATCATAGCTAAGATCAAAAATGAATTTACAAACAATTATAATCATTCTAAGATTTTTTATTCTTGCATACATTAATAGTATATTACTACTCTAGGGAGGAAAATGAATTTTCCCGTCTGGACCCGAAAAGTGAGATTTTTTACGAGGCCGTTGCTGATCCTCGCCTTCGGCTCGGATCGGCAAGAGGGCCGAGTAAAAAATCGAAATTTTCCGGTCCAGCCTTGGAAATGTAGTTTTCAGAGCGAGAATAACGAAATTTGTTTTGTTTACATTACCTCGAAAGTATACTTTTCGGGTCTAGCCCTGAAAAATTCATTTGACTCCCTAGAATAGTAAGATATTTTTCATTACGAATCTATGGCGCCTTTTTGTTGTAAAAATCACGTTTTAAAACAAACAAAAAAATCGATTTCCACCCGTTCCACTATTCCAATCCGTTATTACTAAAAAAATAAATTCCTAATCCATTTTTCCTAAAAATTTTGGTTCCTAAAATTCCTAACCCATTTTCCATTTAAAAACGGATTCGGTATTTATATCTGTAGGAATAATGGATTAGGAATTTTAGGAACCAAAATTTTTAGAAAAAATGGATTAGGACTTTATTTATTTCAGAAAAAAGGGACTGGGAATATTTTTTTTTTTTTTTTTTTTTTTTTTTTAGGAAAAACAGATTAAAAATTTATTTTTATTGGAAAAACGGATTATGAAATTATTTCTGTGGTCCCGGGAAATTCTGGGAGGAATCTCTACTTCAAAATCAAATCCTGGGATTCAAAATAATAACAAATATCGGAACTTCCATTTTAAAAAGTCGAAATTTACTGAATTTTAATTTTTTTTTTTTTTTTAAACTACATCTTGTGGTGGACATATCAGGTTTCGGAATTATTTTAGGCTTATTTATGTAATAACCGCAATGCTAAGATTTCTAAAAAAAATCTTAGCAATGCAGTAAAAATCGATTCCAAGACCTCTCTTCTTGAATTTCGCATTCACCCCATGCTTGGCGGTGAAATACCGTTCAAGCTAGACCTGATGAAGCAGGTTTACATAGAGTGATTCGAACATTAATCATAAAGATGAGTAAGAGAAACAAGAGAATGCGTGTTGCCAAAAAGGCAAAATCCGGTGAAACCAATTTGGGTCCTACTCCAGAACAAGGAGGCTTTCTAAATATGATTATTATGTGTTTCTGTAAATAAGATCTTAAAAAAAAAATAATAATTGTAATCGTTTAATTATTTTCCAACAATAATAACAAATATACAAAAATAATTCTAATTTTTAAGATTTTATTTACGATCCTCATTGATAATCTTTATTTTTATTTTTTAACGGGATATGGATCTTTTTATTAAGAAAATCACGATTATAAGTTCGTGAACTATATAAGTTAAACATAGGAAATCAATTGAAGAGTTAAATCGAAGTGGCGAAAGATGGAATGGGATCTTTGGCCACTTCGATTTAACTTTTCAACTGATTTCCTATGTTTAACTTATATAGTTCACGAACTTATAATCGTGATTTTCTTAATAAAAAGATCCATATCCCGTTAAAAAATAAAAGTTATTACTCATTCAAAGGCGAATTTTCCGTCATGTGCATGTCAAAACCAATTTTTCTAATAGAATTTTAGTGAATGCTTTCGCGAAATTTGCATTAATTTTGATAAAACCGATAAATTTTAACGAATATCTATGAATGTATTGTCATATTAGAGAAACCCCATGATATTGGCCGTCGCCTTCCCTAGTTTACGCTGGTCAGCCGGTATTTCTTTAACTTTTAGGTGAGCAATTTTTTTTTTTTTGACTTTTTGTTTGTCGGGACGGAGTTTTGACTCCCGGAGGATAACCCCTCCACACCGTTGAGTTAAAAAAAAAGTTCAGCGGAAAATAAAGATTTTGAGTATTTTCAAGGGTTTGAACAATTGAGGGCGAACGCTCGCGATCTTCTCTTCGAAGACGGGATTTTCGTTCCAAGAGAATAAGTCTGGGGTTTAACAACTGTTTGAAATATGTATTTATTTTTCTAAAATTTTTTTTGACCTCAGAAGGCTTGAAGCATAATAGGTTTAAGTTACTTTAGATTGGGGTGAAGTTGAAAGGAAATTCAAAAAAAAAAAAAAAAAAAAAATTCTAGATTTATTTTAGGTACAAAAAATAAAATTTTTTTATTTCATTAAACTAAAATTTGTGCAGTTAAACCGGACACCTTCTCCCATACATTTAAGATAGGAGTTTCCTGACCTGTCTATAAGGCTATGTTGCTAGCACAAGCTTGCAACTTCTTTGCAAGAGACAGGCATAATTCAAACCTGATGAAGTAGGTTTTAGATTTTTTAAAAGAATCTTAACTCCTTTCTCTCTCTTTCTGTCATTAAACACCATGGAAAGACTAAAAAAAATTAAACAACGACCATCAGGAGGGCAAATTCATAGAGCGAGAATGTGGGCCCGATTCCGAAGATATTTAACAACAATTTTTATCAGCTTATGTGAGTATATACGCAAAGTGTTCCTTATTGGAAATTATTTATCACTTCAAAAGAGCAGCTTCCCTTCTCTTCGGAATCATATACAATTATTTCGATATTGTCAGAGGGAATGTATAATTGCTCCGGAAAAATTAGTTAAAAAGCCTGTGATTTTCACAGTGTTAGAGCGGTCGTATGTTACCACATTTCCTAATCCATACGAAAATGATTAAGGACACCTGTGAAAGTTATTCAATCATTAGGGGCTTCTATTATAGGAGCTAGCCATCTAACGGCAGCTTACATTTCGGTCACAAAAAAAGGCTAAAATGACAATTGTTTTAAAACAATTGTCATTTTAGCCTTTTTTTTTTTCAAATCGAAATTTCGATTTGAAAAAGCCAACTGAGTGAAATTTTTCATTCCCATTTAATGGGAAATTTTTCATTCCCATTAAATGGGAATGAAAAATTTCACTCAGTTGGCTATACGATACGTCTTACTACGTATTACTATGTCTTACTATGTCTTACTACGTTGGAAAATTAATTATGTGTATAAATTTTAACTCAAAATTTTTCATTTACCCTCATTAAATTTTTGGTCCCGTAAAAGTGGAAAAATTCAGGCCCATCGAAAATAAATCGGAAATAGTCTATGAAATTCCTTGTGAATGCACGAAGAAGTATTACGGAAAAACCTAACCTTAAAAAAAAAACCGCATTAGCCAAGACCAAACGGATATAAAAAACTTCAGACAAACCACAGGACTATCAAGTCATGCTGTAAAAACTGGTCATAAAATAAAATGGCAAAACCACGAAAACCGTAGAATTAAAAAAGAACAACGATAAAAGATTGTTTTAAATTCAAAGACAAGACTCGTCCTCCTATTTAACGTCTTTTAATAAATGAATATTGGGTTAAAATGAATTCATAATTATGAATATAATAATTATGAATTGATTTTAACCCAATATTCATTTATTAAAAGACGTTAAATAGGAGGACAAGTCTTGTCTTTGAATTTAAATTAATCGTCTTTAGTGCTTTAATAATTTAAATAAAAGATTGTTTTTAGAAATTGCTCCAACATTAGGTGATGAGAATAATCTCTCCAGGTGTTTCTAAAATCCTATGATGGTTTGATATTGGGCAGATATTCGATTTTACATCAGAGGTTATCAGCTTGATTTATAATAATCGATTGCAATCGAGTGTGATATAGAAACCTATAATTAGAAGAGACCCGACAGAAAAAATGGGGGCGAAATTTTGGAAGCATATGACCGTGCGCATTAGTTTTGCAAAAAACAGTTGAATAAAAAGTGCTTTCAGAAAGCAATTAAAAACATAAACAGACAGAAGAAAAACTCAGTGCGCATGGTCATATGCCTCAAAAATTTCGCGCTTATTTTTTCTTTCGGGTCTCTTCTAATTAAGGGTCTCGGGTCTCTAGTGTGATACTGGTAAAATCAAAAGTCATTTATTTACTTATAGTGAATAAGTAAGTACTCCCTCTGTCCGGAAATAATGTGTGTGTTTCTAACTTTTAATTCCCATTTCGTAGGCTTTTGATTTTTGACGGAAGTCATGGTACCACATAACTCACCCACCCGAACACTTTTTCACACCACCCCCCCATCCCCCCCCGGGGTCCCCCCCCCTTAGAAAAAAAAATTCATGAAAAAATGAAAAAAATCTAAAATTTGAATTAATTTCGCCCCGCTTCTGAAGCGAAGGCAAAAAATTTGAATGTGACCGGGAATGAGAGAGTACATGACCCTAAACAAGAATCCACCATGAAAAAAATTTTTGCATTACTCGAAACCCCCAAAAATATTTTGGGGTCTCGACTACCCGGCCAAGGGGGAAAATTTTTTAAAACCTATTAAACGGCCACCAAAACTTGGTTACGGGGGTTTTCGGGGTCGCTAATTTCAAATCTGAGGTCGGTTTTCAAAAATTCAAGATGGCGGATCCAATATGGCGGACTTATGTTAGAAACCTTGACCTTTTCCCACGAAGATTCGTGTTCGGGGGGATATCGGGGTCGCTGATTTCAAATCTGGGATCGGTTTTCACAAATTCAAGATGGCGGATCCAATATGGCGGACTTATATTAAAAAAATTGACTTTTTCCCAGCAAAGTTCCTGTTCGGGGGTATATGGTGGTCGCTGATTTCAAATCTGGGGTCAATTTTCAAAAATTCAAGATGGCGGATCCAATATGGCGGACTTATGTTAAAAACATTGTCTTTTTGGCACGAAAGTTCGTGTTCGGGGGTATATCAGGGTCGCTGATTTCAAATTTTAGGTTCAAATTAACTGTTTTCTACCAGTTCCAACCATTCTTTTTCTTTCTGTCATCAAAAATCGAATCTTTTACGAAACAATGTGGTTTCGCGTTATGCCGCTGAACTAAAATTTTTTAAGAACATTTTGTAAAGAAAGCAGTTAATTTGAACCTAAAATTTGAAATCAGCGACCCTGATATACCCCCGAACACGAAGTTTCGTGCCAAAAAGACAATGTTTTTAACATAAGTCCGCCATATTGGATCCGCCATCTAGAATTTTTGAAAATTGACCCCAGATTTGAAATCAGCGACCACCATATCCCCCCGAACACGAATCTTCGTGGGAAAAGGTCAAGGTTTCTAACATAAGTCCGCCATATTGGATCCGCCATCTTGAATTTTTGAAAACCGACCTCAGATTTGAAATTAGCGACCCCGAAAACCCCCGTGACCAAGTTTTGGTGGCCGTTTAATAGGTTTTAAAAAATTTTCCCCCTTGGCCGGGTAGTCGAGACCCCAAAATATTTTTGGGGGTTTCGAGTAATGCAAAAATTTTTTTCATGGTGGATTCTTGTTTAGGGTCATGTACTCTCTCATTCCCGGTCACATTCAAATTTTTTGCCTTCGCTTCAGAAGCGGGGCGAAATTAATTCAAATTTTAGATTTTTTTCATTTTTTCATGAATTTTTTTTTCTAAGGGGGGGGGACCCCGGGGGGGGATGGGGGGGGTGGTGTGAAAAAGTGTTCGGGTGGGTGAGTTATGTGGTACCATGACTTCCGTCAAAAATCAAAAGCCTACGAAATGGGAATTAAAAGTTAGAAACACACACATTATTTCCGGACAGAGGGAGTAATAAGCATGGTAATAAGGAAGTAATAAGTGTAGTAATAAGTTTGGTGTTTACAGTACAAATGAATCAGGAAATGCAGAAACCCCAGAAGTCACAAGGTGAATAGTTTGTTTTGCTTTCGGAACGCCATTTATTTTTCATTATTTTTAAAAACAAAACCAACTGTTTACCTTGTTGCTTACGGGGTTTCTGCATTTCCTGATTCAAATCGATGGAATGCAGAAATTCTTTATAATCTCAGACGTTGAAAATAAAAAGGTCAAAGATTTTTTTTAATTTGAAGTCTCAAAATTGAATTTAAAATTTAATTTTTTTCTTTCACAGGTTCCCTTTTACTGTTAATTACGGCAGTCCCAGGAATTATTTACATATGCCAATCAAAAATTTTTCGGAAACCATTGCATTCGGTAGTGGACAAGTCCGAACAATCAGGTGAGGAGATGATCAATTCTCCCGTCAATGTCACGCGGAGTGGAACAAATATTAAGAGAAGAATAATTCTGAACCTCAGTGCAGAACTGCACCAAGTCCATTCAAGGATTGCAACTTCTTATTTCAAACCCGAATTTACAAAAGCATATACAAGCGTTGCCAACTCAAATTAACGTCTTCTGGGAATTAACTTTTCTGCTTTGTCAACAAAATAAACTTGCTAGCAGAAGGCATAAAATATGCACTGTCAACCGTTGAGCCTGCATATATTTTTGTAAAGTCGGGTTTGAAATAAGAAGTTGCAGTCCTTGAATGGACTTGGTGCAGCTTTGCACTGACGTACAGAATTGTTGATGTATAAATGTTATTTAAAGCCTAAAATTCTCCAAATATACGCTGGCAGAAAAAACGGTCATAGTAACTGCATTCGATTCTTTCAAAAATTTGTCTTCGGTATCCGACGAAGAATTTGTAGAGGGACCTGCCTATGGGAGCAATTTCACACCAAACATGTTCGGCAAACATGTTCACTTTTGTCAAACACAAACATTTTCACCAAACATGCTTAAAAAAGCGTCACTGCTTAAGTGGAGTTTCCCCTGCATGTTGCGAAAAATTTTTGGGGAAAATTTTTGTCCAGCATGTTTGCCAGTTTTTATCAAACACAAACATGTTTGCCGAACATGTTTGGCGTGAAATTGCGCCCTATTGCTGGATTCTTCAACTCAACAAGGGTTTATTTACCCCTTATGCTGTTGGTTGTCCGCGATTTTTTAATATTTGTGGATTTTAGTCTATTTGGAGGTGAATTTTGACAGTCATCTTCAACTCAACAAAGTGTGTGAGCGGTGCAAATCGAACATTAAATTTAACAAAAGACTGCATTTTTCAACTGTCAAAAAATCGTTGAGAAATCAGTCGACCGAAAGAAGGTGAAGGGAAAAAAATGCGATTTTAAGGAATCCGTCAGGTTAGTTAATATTTGCATTTCAAATATCTCCAGCAGATAAGATATTTAATAATTCTTGCAGAAAAGAAACATGGTTTGAAAACGCTAGACTTTCGTTTCGGAAAATAATACACATTGTTGTAGCCGTTTTGACGGGCGAACCGGAGCCGACTCAAGAACAGTTGTGCAGCGCTGTTGGGGTATCAAAAGATACGCCGGCAGATTGGAAAAATTTCATTCGAGAAATTGCCCTGAAATGGTATTGCCGGTGGAAAACAAGAATCGGCGGTAAATATGTCGCCGTGGAGGTAGCTGCCATGCTTGGAGAAAGTACCATTTTTTCAAGAAAATCTAAAGAAATAAATAGATCAGGTGTCGCCATTAATGATCAGAGAGGTGTGTCGTCATTAATGATCCTAATTCTAGAAAAACCAAAGAATCTGTTTTTTTTTTTTTTTTTTTTTTTTTTGTGGGAAAACGCATTGAAATTTACCCAACAATGAAATCGCATTATTGCCGAAAAACATCAGAAAAACTTAACTTACAAAATGAATTAAAAAATATGTATCGCCAATGGTTAAAAAGTCTGTCGAGGAGAATATAAAGATCGCGTTAAAAAGTCTGTGCATGTAAAACGTACAGAAAGATTTTTAACACGGAGTACTGCCCATATAAGCGAAAATAACGTATCTCCATTTTGTAAACAACTCAAGCCTGAACAGTCGTTGACAAAAGATAAACATCAGAAAGTACCGCTTGTTTACAAAATGGAGATACGTTATTTTCGCTTACATGGAATGAACATAGGTTTAAGAATTCTCAAGCCTAAAAAAGATTTTTGCTTATTTTGCAATGACAAAAAATATCGGTTCGTTAGAAGCAGTAGAGCAATATATAACAGTGAACTGCTTCTCTCAGTCTCAAATTTCTCTGCGGCACAAATGTAGCCAACCTATTTGGCGGTAATAAGGAATTCGCTTCGCTAGATGGCAGCAGCGAATCGCGGTCAGAAGATTCCAGCGCTGAGTCCCGATTTAACGTTTTTTTCTTAAATTTTGCTCGTGAATTGTTTGTGTTTATGATATCATAATGTGGCTCTTACAGTTTTTTAACTTATATCGCCGTCATCGTCGGTTCAAATAAAACAAACATAAGAAAGACCGAATGTGCCGTGTGTGGTGTGAAGATTATTATATTATATGAAGGATGAGGTAGAAGATTATTTCTCAAAGTTTTTTAAAGACAACCCAGAGAACCCTCAATTTCAATTTCAATAATTTAAACCAAAAGACCAATTTTTAATACCATTTACAGTTTTTGATTTATTGAAGTGATAACTTTTTGACTAAAATTCAGCTCAGCTAAACTTTAATTTTATTTTGTAAAAATTCTAAAGTTGATATCCTGGCCCTATAATACATCTTTTCTGGGCAATTTTCGACACTGAAGCCGGAAATGAGAGCAAAAATCTTCTAATAATACTTGCTACTTTTGAAAAAGTAATAATTTTTATAAAAATTAAACAAAACTATTTAACTTTTTCGGTTATGGTTTATATTATTTAAATAAATATAGATAGACAATTTTAAGTGCTCTTAGGTGATTCAACGTCGAAAATTGCCCAGCAAAGTCGTATTATAGGATCAGAATATTAGCTTTTTAGTTTTTAAAAATAAAATTTAAGTTTAGCTGAGCAGGATTTTGGCCAAAAAGTTAGCCAAAATTGTATAGAGTTCGGAGGTTTTCGAGATATGGAACAATGGAACTAATTGCAATAAAATCTAAGAATTCATTTGTGACGCGATAAGTCATTGTGTTTTGATTTCTTTTTTAGCCTGGCGATGGTCAATATATAGGACCGAAACGGGTCTCAAATGAATTCTTAGATTTTATTGCAATTAGTTCCATTGTTCCATATCCCGAAAACCTCCAAGCTCAATAAATAAAGGAACGAAAAACTCAAAAATGTTAATTTTCCCAGACGGAAAGTATACGTAGAATACACGTGTAATAGACGTGGTGAATGTGGTAGAAAACACGAGGAACTTCCACGAGTATTCTACGAGTATTTTAAGATTTTTTCCACCAAAATATGTAAAAGCCCATCTTTTCAACTGAATTTAGGGTTTTAAAAAGATATTATTGGGCTAGTTAGAAAAATAAATATATTCTTTTGAACCGTTGCAGCTCAAAACCGGTTCAGGCAGCAGTAGCAGTATAACTCCATGCAGGATTGTGATAAGACATAGCTCAGTTGACCGGCCAAGTGCAGAATTATCGAACCTTTATATCAACTCATTTCATCAATTCCACCGAACTTTTTGCAACTCATTTTACATCAGCACATAATGACCCCGTTGGGACCAGACTTGACACTCTGACTTGGCGTTGCCAATTTTCCGGACATATTTGACATACTTTAATGATTTAGGGCTAAGAGGAAGGTGTAAGAGGGGGTTTCTGCTTCGTTAGAAGCAGTAGAGCATATTCCTTTACTGCAGATCTGTTCTTTGTTACCAGAAAGAGAACAATCGCTACTAACGAACAACAGATTAGAGGTAAAGGTTCAGGTTCAACAATAAGAGAATATTGCTGTACTGCAAATCTGTTGTTTGTTAGTACCAACGGAACAACAGATTTGACTTGACATTCCACCTCTAACCAACCAACCATACTCTCTCTTAATCCAACATCGTGACCGATGTGTGGTGGTCGATTTCAAGTGTGTAAGATATTGCGAATCACTCGCTTCACAATATCCCTCCATTGGTCCCGGTCATTGGCCTGTCTGCAAGCTTTCTCTAGGGTTTCTTGCAAGCTTTCTTTAGGGGAAATTGAGAGATTAGTTGTGTCCACCTAGTCTGCGAATGTCCCCGTTTTGCGTTCCGGTTTATCTTACACCACCTTACCGGTTTATCTTACACCAATCGTTACTAATACAATATTAAGCGAGTGACTCGCAATATCCTAGACACTTGAAATCGACCACCACACATCGGTCACGATGTTGGATTGAGAGAGAGATTAATGAACCAATAACTTAATAATCAAGCTTTAAAAAAAGGCAACAGAAGAAGCTGATAGAAAAACCAATTCGCGAAATTCGATTCACGGTAAATCTCTTGTTCTAATTGTTTCCCTGTTTCAATACAATCTAAACGGTCCAGCAAGGTTAAAAAAAAAAAAAAACCAGTCCTTACTGGACACAACTAAGTTTATAGTATGTGCCAACAACAGTAGGGATATTATTGCCGATTGTACTGAAACAAGGCGAAACTTTGAATGGCAATGTTTTATTAAAAACGTTTAAGAATAAATCTGCGATATACATCAGAAGCCCCATATACGATGAAGATGAGACATCCATCGAAACCGGCAGAACCGCCATGGCGAATGGGTTCTCCATCCATATACCACATTCAAGTGTGATTTTTTCAATAAAAATCTTTAATACTCACTTTCCCAAAACTAGCTGAATTCAGCGGGTTCATCGCGTTTGACTTGCAAAAATGAACGTAATGAGAATAAAGTGTATTCCTTGGTATGCATATCCCTTCTGCTAACTCGTAATTTTTATCCAGCCAAAGTAGAGTTGCTGGAGTCGAATGGGGATTGATTCTGATCGTACCGTTCGAGTCGTTATGCTGCCCTGCAAATAAACAAAGCAACACAATGATATTAATTTTATTATAACGACCGCAAAAACCACAACAAAGCTTTTCCTGGACCAAGCTTCATTGAACGATAATTAAGTTTTAAAATTTTAAGTTTCTTTTTCATCAGTTCAGTTCAACCTCTTTATTCTTTTCTATCTCTACTTCTACCATGGCGAGAACACGGCCTTAACAGAAATGCAAACCGAAGTCAGAAGCGAATCAGGACGTCAACGGTCCCACCGACGTCGGCGCACCTGCTTCAACCACCGGCATGGAAAGTAGTCCATCTACCTCCGTTCCTGTTCCGTCTCTTCCTTCGTCTGGAAACACCCACTCTTCGTTGAGTTTTACACCATCAGCTAAACGCCAGATCATTTATTCCCGCAACTTCGCGGGTTTCGTTACTTTCGCCTAAGTGGTGCCGAGAACGAGCGATCATTACAGTCAAGACATAATAAATTTGTAAGTCAGTAACCTTAAATATAAAGCTTCTATCCAATTCTGTACTAGGTAGATCAACTGCGAGCTATGTCCATCACAATCGTGCATTGAGATATACTCTTTTGAGCCACTGCCAGAACTGGTTTTGAGCTGCAACGGTTCAAAAGAGTATATCTCCATGCACAATAGTGATGGACATAGCTCAGTTGACCTGCCTAGTACAGAATTATCTGCCTGCCTCCCATGGCAAATAGAAGAGTGCATATGGGGAATATAAACGGGGCTAACGTAAGAGCAGTTAAAGGAGGTGCATTTCGCCAAATAAGGAACACGGAAAAAAAGTTCCGTTCCTGTAACTAAATGTTGAGTTGGGTCTTGTGACGTCTAAACATTTGAGTTGATAATACTAAAAATTAGGCAATTTAGAAGTCACAGGACCCAACTCAATATTGAATAACAGAAACCGAACCTTTTTCTCCGCGGATAGTGTGGTGTTGTAGTGTGATTGTCTTTTAGTCCTTTTTTATTTTGAAAGAAGAAGGATTGTAAATTTTACACAAAATCCTCCTTCTCCTCCACCACCACGAAAGGGACCATAGTTCGCCGCTGGTCGAACAACAGAAATGTCCATAACCATTTTAAAGGTGAAACACGTTGGGCGAAGAAGGCGAAAGTAAGTTCTATCTTTTTTTTCTTCAGAAAGGTTGATTAATTTGTGTACGTGCATATGAAAACCTCCCGCTTGCACAATCCGGATAGTTTGTTTTGGTTCGAAAAACTTAACTGTTTACAAAAGGCTTAAAAAACAAAACATACTATCCGGATTGTATAAGTGGGAGGTTTTCATACGCACGCACACATTTTAATTTTTATTTTTACCCCTTCAACCAACGAAGGGCATTATGTTTTTGGCTTTTTTGGAATGGCTGTTTTGTCTGATACTCGATTCCCCGGGAAAAAAATTGATATTTTAGGTATCTGACGAACTCCTTTGGTGCACCCTGAATTTTTAGGGCAAGTTTCAACTTGTCTGAATTGTTAATGCAACCGGAAAGCTTAGATTTTACTTTACAAGTTCTTAATTACTTGAACCAGTTGAAACTTTTATTAAAATTTCCAGCATACCCCAAAAGAGTTCGTCAGATACCTGAAATTTCGATTTTTCCCCCGTAAATCGAGTACTAGACAGAACAGCCGTTCCTACCAGTATTCACTCAAGCTACTCCTTAGAACAAATTACAGTGACGATTGGAAATACAAAAGAAATCAACTTAAAGGTAAGAGCTGCAAAAATCCTTGTTTTCAAAACCTATAAAAAATTTCGCAAAAATTATTATCTCAAATAAAAATGTTAACGTTATATATAAATGGCCTGGCCTATTTATCTCCGCAAATTTTTATTCCGATTTCCGAATTCCGACTAAAATTAATTCCGACAACCGATTTACGAATTCCGACTCCCGAATTTAATTTATTCCGAAAATATATTTTTTTATTTTTAATACTTATTAAAGCGTGGTATGAAGTCAGATTATGTTAGATTTATTCCGCGGGTTAATGGAAAAAATCCCGAGGAACACGAATTTCACTATCCCGATTTTCCCCGATCAATGACTGAATAGGGGTATAAGTAAAAATTTGGTTTTTTGGGCCGAAAATGGATTTTTTGCCAAAAAATGGCGACAACTTCTATTCTCACCAGTTCGATTTAGAGGCCATGTTCAATGACATTTTTTACTCAGGACACTCTCAGGATATTTTGTGTTTCGAATCAATTTTCGAAATTTGGATTTTCAAAAAAATTGCGGGTAGAACTTCCGACTGTAAAAAAGATTGGAAAATTGATTCGAAACGCAAAAGATCCTTAATAATTAGAGTGTCCTGAGTCAAAAATGTCATTCAACATGACCTCTAAATCGAACTACAATTTTTTGGCAAAAAAATCCAGTTTCGGCCCAAAAAACCAAATTTCACTTATACCCCTACTCAGGCGTTGATCAGGGAAAATCGGGACAGTGAAATTCGTGTTCCTCAGGCTTTTTTTCATAAGTATAAGCAACTTCAAAAGAAAAAAAATTTGGGGGTTTCAAATTTGGGCATAAATAAAAATTAAGCCCGGAAAATCGGGTTTAAGCGATTTCATTAAACGCTAAGAAAAAAACTGTGGTTTAGACCCTTTTTCTGCTCTGCGCCACCCCTAAATCGTTGTTTTTCATAATATTTTTTGCGTTTGTACACTTTAAAAGATGCAATTGATAAACACCGATCTGTTATTCATCGATTTCGAGGCAAATAAGTATTAAAAATAACAAAAAAATATATTTTCGGAATAAATTAATTTCGGGAGTCGGAATTCGTAAATCGGTTGTCGGAATTAATTTTAGTCGGAATTCGGAAATCGGAATAAAAATTTGCGGACTTATTCCGGGGAGCGATATAAATGTAATATGGAGTTGTAAAACTTCTATTCCGACGCAAAAATACGAAAAGGGGGAAAAAAAGCATGTTGGAAGGCGTCAGCAGCGCTGCTGTTTATAATGTTGGGGTTGGAAGAATAAGAAGGTGAGGGGAGGGATTAGATACTCTCCAGGAATATCACTTCCCAACCCTCTTGACAATGATAATGCTTGAACTTGTAGGTTTTTTTTTATTTATTTTTTCTTATATTTAATAATTTTTTTTGGTTTTTCATTAAGTTTTTTTTTTCTTCATGAGAAGGTTCCACCAGTTTCGAAGAGTTCAAGCTGCTATCATTTTATAAAAAAAATAGGGACAATTTTATTTTTAATATTTTCTTTCATTCTAAAAAAAGGCATGTTGGAAGGCGTCAGCCGTCAAACTGGTTGTCTGTAGCCCGGGATCCGAAGAGTGTGCCATCACATCTCGAGAACAAAAGAGAAGATGAACTTGGAGATATTAAGAGGTGGGCCTAAAGAAAAAGAAGAGAGTAGCAAGGTTGAACACCCAAAGCCTGAACAGTCACCAAAACCTGAACAGTTCATAAGCTAAACACGATTTTCTTTTATGAACATGCTTGTTTAGCTTATGACCTGTTCAGGATTAGGTGACTGTTCAGGCTTTGGGTGTTTTTTACCTTAAATATAAACAAAAATATGGCTTTGAATACAACAACACAACCAATAAGTCAACACAACGAAGAAAGCGCTTCATCCTCTATGAATTTTTCGAAAACGCTCGAGTACAAGATAACAAGATTTCCAGGATCTTTTATCCAGTAGCAAAAATGTAATAGAGAAGTTAATAACTGAGAAGCCTACACCGAATTGTTCCTTATTTCCAGAAGTAAATTATGCATGTTAAATATGTCGATAAGCTTAAATTATGTCAATATTCGCATAAGTTAATGTTATTTACATAAAAAACAAAATGGGCGATGTAAAAAATTAAACAATCGGTTTATTTTGTGAATAATAAGGTAACTTAAGCTTATACCGTTATATTGAACATGCAGTCAAATCAATATTATTTTGTGGTCGCCCAAGTGGTTAAAGACTTTGATTACAGAAATAGGGTCATGACATAAAGTGATTCATGCGCACCTCAAAACAGAAACCAAATGATATCTTATTGCGCCGGACAGTTCATGACGCATCATTCGTTTATCGATAGTTTATGCATGAAATACTAGTCTCCAGGACATTCTGCTATCCGAGAAGTAGATAATGTACACAGTCAAATAGAAAAAGCTATGGAGAAGTGTGAAATAGGGTCACCTATATCGTTAGTCAGATTACTTGCGAAAGTTAATAAGAAAAATCCTTTTCAGGTTTTACTCTTGTTACCAGGTTTTTTCTTGTATTTTTAATTTGAAAAAGACTCAAAAATAAAGAAAAACAAATAGAAAAATTCGGGAAGCGTTAGAAGAGAATTAAAAAAAATTAGAAAAAAAACTGAAAATAATTTGTGTTATAAAATTTTATAACGAAGTAACTCAAGTTAATAACGAACTTTGTCTTGGAGTCGCAACCAGCATTTTCTGCGAAGGGCTCGCCGTAATGTTTACAATAAAACATCAAATAAATTCGTACAAGTTTATACAAAACACACGATTAAAAAACAATAAATATATCGTACCAACCAAAGAAGAACCTTATTTCACAAGAATAAATAAAAAATAAAAATAATAAACTTAAGAAAAACAGGGGAAAAAATACGAATCCATTTTCCAGGAAGAAAGTTTTTTTTCCCTTTCCCCGACAGTAATTTGATATTTCCTCCGGTAATTTTAAAAATAAAACAACTCGGAGGGAAAAAAACCTTTTTTTATTTTTTCTTAGGACTCAACAAAAAAATAATATTTTTTTGACAGAAAATTCCTTCTCTCCAACATCTTTTTTTTTTCCTTCTTGTATGTTAAGCAATTCAAATAAAGGATTCGGAGATTCTTCATGACAAAAACAATTTTTCAAAAGCAAAAAAAAAAAAAAAAAAAAAAAAAAAAAAAAATGCCTACGTTGCATTTAAAATAATATTTTAAAGAAAAGCACGCACATGGAATATATGTTACAAATGGGGCTTCAAAAAATTAATAATTATTAAATAAAAGTTTAACAACAAAAAAAAACCAATTCGGTTAGGGACATTTAATTTCGATCGACAACTTTTAAATCGACGATCCCCGATTGACAAAATTTCGGTCGAAAAAAACAGTCGAAATAATAAAAAAATATTTTTTTTTCAGTCGAAAATAAAAAAAAATAAAAATAATCAATCGACTGGTTTTTAAAAAATAAACTCGATCGACAGTCGATTAGCGCGTAAATTTCAATCGAAAAGGAAAAAGGTTGTCCTTTGTAGGCTAGTAACTATTAGTAGTAGTATTAATAAATTTATTTATTTATTTATTTATTTATTTATTTTTAATTAAGAAAAAAAAATTGCCATTAAAAAATTTCCTGGCAAGTACTCACTCATCATATAATAAAAAAAAATAATATTTGAAAAATCAGGTATTTGTTTGTAGGGCTTCACATGGGCTTCTAATTTAACACTAATTTAACATTATCTCGAGTTCCACTAAACTAAAATCTGTAAATTGGCAAATCTTAATTAATTAACAATTCGCTCAAATTCGGACCGGGTCAAACCCTACATTTCCTTTTTAATCTCCATCAATTCCTTTCCTGGAACAACTCAGCTCTGCAAAATACCTTTCCCGCCATAACAAAAAAAAAAAAAGTTATATCACAAAAAAAAAAAAAGATACGGAAACCTTAAAAGAATCTAAAATATTTCAAATATTTTCCCGTCATTATTAATCAAAGGAAACTTATAACTGAATTATATTTTACCGTGAGATTTGAATCCTTTTGAAATGAGCTGAGCTCTAGAACAGGAAACCGGTGATTCTCGACCGTTCCCAAATTTGTTGCATAGATTTTCGCAAGAGGAAACCACAGGAATTTTCACATCCGCTTGTGTAGAAGAGTTCATTTCACTTTCATAATCGCATTTCCCGACACAATCGTTTGTAGTCACAGAGTGGAACATTCTGAGTACGAAATAGTTTTTTTTAAGTTTTTGAACACACTGTAAAACCGAAAAACAGAAACAAAGATTCGAAATCCTTTTTTTTAAAAAAAATTCCCAAAAGGAAAAAAAAAAAAAAGGAAAATCAAAAAGAAAACGCCCACTAATCAAAATCCTATGACGTCATGAAAATTTTCCTCTTTTTTTCGTTATTTCGAAAAATGCTGACAACAATATGGTATGCTGACAACAATAATATATACATATGTATTGTTCCAAAGTTTTTTAAAAGTTTTTTTTTTTTTTTGTGTGAAATCAGATTTTTTTTTTACCCGTTGGGAGTTTTCCGCTGTTAAATCCAACGGTAGTCCTTTCCTTTGGTTTTATTTTAAATTTTAAAAGAATCGATTCAGACTGGAAGTTAAGTTTCCGATACTCATTCGATACCGAACGATAATAAAATTTCTAGCACACGGTAAAAAATTTTACGTAAAAGTAACATAAAAAAGATGTAGCCCTTTTTATTTAACATAAAAACGTGGCGTCAGAAATTCGAAACGTTCGAAAAAATTGAAGATTTAACACAACTCATGTTAAATAAAAAAGGGCTACATATTTTTTATGTTACTTTTACATAAAATTTTTTACCGTGCATGGTTAAGTACAACTATTTTCGTTTGCCAATGTTTTCCTTCCTCTTCGAATGTAAAGACCCTCCTTAATGCAATGACTTTTTAAAAAATGACGTAAACATAAAAATATTTTAACATTTTTCTAAAGCACATAAGTTTCTTTTTACAGAAATTTTTTTTTTCATGACTCGTAGGAAAGAACCACTTTCCGCTTCGTAAACCATTGCGGAAACTGAGTTTTTCCGCATAGGGCAAAGCAATGTTAAACCTGTTTATAGACGACTTTGTTAACAATTTTTAAAATCATTTTCTCCATTTTTGCTTTATCGACCGCAGGGAGAATAAAGCATTGTTTTTAGCACAAATTTCAGATTTTCAGTTTTCGATATTTTTACACGTTTTGAAGTCCCCTGATGCCGAAAAAAGCAAAATTTGGATGGTGGCCGTGTGTGTGTATGAATGTATGAATGTATGAATGTATGAATGTATGAATATATGTGCAAAAAAATTTGTCCGTCGAAAAGCAGAAAAACGGAAGAACGGATGTCGATGATTTTTGGTGGGTAGCAACTTCTAATGAAATGTAGGTGCTGATTAGTTTTTGAGCCAAATCGGTTCAGCGATTCGGAAGCAGTGAGTAAAAATGTTGAATTTTCAACTATTTCAAGATATTTTTGACTATAAATCGTGAACGCAGATACCGATTGAGTCCGATTTTCGTACTGCAGTAGATATTCATCAAGATACGCTACCATTGAAATTTGGTTAAATTCTGTTGAGTGGTTCAGAAACGGTGAGCAGGGCTAAAAGTATGGGTATAGGCCTAAAAACCGATATCTCCAACTTTTGAAACGTCACGACATGACGTCATCGATTACGTCAACAAAGCGATTTGGATGCTGATTGGCGGGTTCCTCGTGGGAGCTAACGAAAAACTAACCGTATTTTTGAGAATATTTTCGAGGTAGAGGATTCCGAATCTGAAATAATTTTTCCAAAATTCGAATTCCTTATGCCCGTACTGCGGCTTTGGTGGACCTCTGATCAAAAATCTAACCATATTTTTGAGAATATTTTCGGGGTTGAGGATTCTGAATCTGAAATAATTTTTCCAAAATTCGAATTCCTTATGCCCGTATTGCGGCTTTAGTGGACCTCTGATCAAAAATCTAACCGTATTTTTGAGAATATTTTCGGGGTAGAGGATTACGAATCTGAAATAATTTTTCCAAAATTCGAATTCCTTATGCCCGTATTGCGGCTTTGGTGGATTTCTGATCAAAAATCTAATCGGATTTTTGAGAATATTTTTGGGGTAGAGGATTCCGAATCTGAAATAATTTTTCCAAAATTCGAATTCCTTACGCCTATACAGCGACTTTGGTGTCTCTGATCAAAAATCTAACCGTATTTTTGAGAATATTTTCGGGGTTGAGGATTCAAAATCCGAAATAATTTTTCAGAAATTCGCATTCCTTGTGCCCGTACTGCGGCTTTGGTGGAACTCTGATCGAAAAACTAACTATATTTTTGAGAATTATTTAAATAGTCGATAAAGCACTTTGATCGGTTCACCGATCTCATTTTTTTCTGTGTAATTAAGTAAAGAAAAATATCTTGTTTAAGCTAGGAAGGAAATAGTATATTGTTAACCTAGGGAGGAAAATTCATTTGCCCTCCTAGGTTAAACAAGATATTTTTCTTTAAGAATCAATGCTTAGTTATTAAGAAAAACCAGAGAAAATGATTTTATAAATTGTAAACAAAAGTCTCCTATAAACAGATTTAACATTGTTTTGCCCTATGCGGAAAAACTCACTTTCCGCAATGGTTTACGAAGCGGAAAGTGGTTCTTTCCTATTACGAGTAATGAAAATGAATATCCCCGTTGAGGATTTTTTTAAATGAACCTCAACGGGAAAATTCATTTTCCTCCCTTGTTCAACAATATACTATTTCTGTTTTTCATAGGTTCATATACTGGATTTAACGAAAAATGATATAAAATCGAATATAATAATTATTATTACATTTGATTTCATATCATTTGTCGTTATTAATTATTATTTTTGATTATTAATCAAGGAGCACAAATGAGCAGAAACAAAAGAAATGACTCAGCTCACCATATAGTGCCCAAGCCGGTAATCAAGAGGACTTTACTTGAAACATTCTATAATAATAGAATTTTGCTCAAGGAACTTCTTGAAGAAACAATCAATTCAGTTTATTACAAAGAATTTAGCAATTTAACAAACGATCAAGTTCCTCTGTATCTTTATTACATGGTTTTATTTCACCACTACAATCTGGTCCGAGGACCTATGGGGTCGGATAGGGCTAATGATCCTCATGTAAATCCGAAAGCTATTAACTAGCAGAGAAGGACAGACAGCCAAAGATTAAGGTAAAAGCACCAATTATTGACCAGGCACCAATTCCTGACCAGTCCATAAGCTAAACACGATTTCCTTTTATGGTATACGTGTTTAGCTTATGGACTGGTCAGTAATTGGTGCCTGGTCAATAATTGGTGCTTTTACCTTAGACCTAACAGAATGAGCAAACAAAAGTTTAAAGAAATCAGTAAGTGCTTTTAAACTTTTATGTTACAACTAAGGTAAAGTACCCGAATCCTGACAGGGTACCTAAACCTGACAGGGTCATAAGCTAAACATGTTTTCCTTTTACGGTATTACGTGTTTAGCTTATGACCCTGTCAGGTTTAGGTGCCCTGTCAGGATTCGGGTACTTTACCTTAAGTTTCAAATATAAAAATGTTTAAATTCCTAATTTTTCTTTTTTTTTTTCTAGAAATTGAATACGAGATAATTATAATTAAAGGGCAGCAAACTGCCACGGCAATTTTTCCTTGTCCTTATTGTTTTATATCTTTGAAGGTGTAACGTTTGAAACGGTTGTCAAACACTTTTTTTTTCGGTAGAAATGAATTTTTTGTTATCACTAATTTTTTTCACTAAATTAATTACTCACTTAATTTATATATATAAAACCGGTTTCAGAACGTACTTCGACGTTGTCCGGTGCCTAATTTCCACTCATCTCTATTTCCCCACTGCTGGTCTGTGAGGTTTCGAGCGCTCATTGCCTTCCGCTTAATTTTAGTGATTAAAATCACTAATTTTTTTTAAATCGATTTAAGAAATTTCAAGATTATTTTCGCAAATTTATAAAAAATTTATAAATTCACAATTTTAACGATTTTTTTTGCCACCTCAGATTTATGGGTCTTGTGATATGTTTTTCTTTTTTTATTACTCTGCAAAAATCCGATAAGTTAATTTTTTTTAATACTCTTTATTTTTTATTTTTTTTGTATACAATTCAGGAATGAATCTTTTAAGTTATTAAAATGAATATTTTGTTATTTGATATAAAATTCATTTGACTTTAACTTATTAAAAGCCTCAGTTTGCTATCCGGTTTTGATATTTAGGTTCCCAAGTTTGGCATAAGTCAGATTGTTATTCTGTGCTACTCCTCCTTTTTTTTTTGAACTTACTTTATTTACGGGTAGTTAGACCCTTACAAAGGATCTTAAGGATTGTCAACAAAGAATCCCGCACAAAATAATAGGAATTTGGGCACCGGATGAAGTTTACATTTAAAAACAAACCAAAAGAAAAACAAAAACAAATGTACTTTCTTCCGGTGCTCAAATTCCTATTATTCTGTACGGGGTTCCTTTAAAAATCGATTAAAAACATACCTCGAGTATTCATTATTGTGGGCAAAAAAAGTTATAGTAAGTACTACATTTATGGCGGAAAAGCAAGTCAACACTATCGCAGAAACACGATTGCTTATAAAACCTCCCTTTCGAAAAACACTAAACACAACAACAACATCCTGCCACAGTCACCAAAAACTCCATTACAAGTACCTCCGAAATTACGATTAAAAGAAAACGAAAAAATTCTATTTGATCCAAAAAATCCAATTTAAATTTTTTTAAAATTCTTGAATTTTTAACTTCAAATTTTTATTGCAAAATTTTCCCTACAGATTTTTCAAAAAAAAATTAATATCGTAAAAATTATCAAATTCACGACCAAACTAAAATTCAAATCGTGTTTTCCAGAACGGATTTCGCCTTAACCGAAACAGTTAAAAAAGAGATGGCTTTTTTTTGAAGCAGAAAAGCAGACTAGAGGGAAGTATCTAGAAAAGGCCTTAACCTTATTAAAATCCATACGACCTGCTAGTGTGGAATCAGAAAGGGCTTTTTCGGCTGCAGGACTTCTCTGTACAAAGATTCGATCTCTTTAAAAGGGTCAGACTTTTGTCTACTGTCTTATAGAAAATATTTTACTTCAGTTAAAACACAAAAATCTAGAAGCAAGAAGTGCAATGCGTAACCCGAGGGAAAAAGCTCATAAACGATTTTTATGAACAACGATACAAGGCTGTGATTTTTCATAAAATTTATAATTAGTTGTAACTGTTTATGCGCCGGACTTGTTCGATGTTATAAAATATTTCTGTACGTCAGAGCCAAAAGGTTCAATATGCAAATTAAAGATGTCCGCTAAACGTTGTTTACCCATAACAAACGGCCATCTTGAATTTGCATATTGAACCTTTTGGCTCTGACGTACAGATTTATAGAAATAAATGGTTGTTGATAAATTAATGATTGTACATAAAGAATTTATAAATGAAGACTTAACGGGAATAGTGGCCTAAGTCCACTGTTTTTGTTTACATTGCTTTTATAGGTGTGTATATGTTTATATTGCCTAAGAGTGTAGCGATCATTTGCCTGCAACTACAACACGAAAGGAGACTTCACCGAATGAGAGTGCCGCAACATCAAATAATCGGGGTTTCTTACAAAACCAGGATGTACTTAGTCAATGTGAGTGCACTTACAACTGGTGAGTTTTTAATTAATTTTTTCATTAATTGTTGACGTCTGTATTCTTTCCAGACTCTCTATTGTTTTTTTAAAGGGAGGATTTTCATCGAGAATCGAACAGTACTAGCTACAATTTTTCGATATGGACTATGATCCTTTTTCCGGCTGAGTCTTCAATTTTAATTTTAATTTTTAACGATGTAACAAAAAAAAATTTTGTTTTAAGTATCAAGTATTTACCGACCGTCCAACTAAATTTCTTGTACTTAATTTTTACGTCAACTTCTATTTCAATTCGATTGTGAATTTAAAAAAAAAAAAAAAATTTGCACTATTTTTGCAGCAAAAAAGAGCATTTTTGAACTATCCGGATATTCGCGAATATCCGGATAGTAAAAATGGACCGAATAGTGACAACCCTACAAACAACGCCCTCGAAGTGACTAATTTCGTGTTAAAGAAAGAATCCATCATTTCGAGAATGGATGTCATTTGCGCGTTTTTTAACAACTATAAATGAAACCATCGAAAAATGGTCAAAAGAATATAAAAATAAGACACTTCCAAGAACTATAAGCAGAAATGCTGCCCTTCGATTATTAATATTAAATTAATAAATAAAATTGACTTAAGAATCGTTAAAATTTTAAACGATTTTAAAATTTTAACGATTCTTAAGTCAATTTTATTTATTAAACTTCGGATCGTTACCCCCGTCGAAGGTTTATAATATTAAATTATTAAACTGCCCAAGCCTCGATTTTTTTACTAGCCCATTTTTATAGTCGCCAAAAAAAAAAAAAAAAAAAAAGTCGGGAGGGAAAAAAAATTGTCCAAATTTTCGGACTAAAAGACGGGCTTTTTCAATGTACAGGTCATCGGCACTACTGGCAACGGGTGCTCAATTTTCGAGTCTGACCAATAGTCATATCAAGATTCAAGAAATAATCAATTTAAAAAAAAAAACAAAGAAAAATTTCGGATAAGACCTCCTCATTTTTCGGATAAGACCTCACCTTTCATTTTGAGTAGACAAAATGAAAAAAAAAAATCCAAGAACTTCAATTAATTATAAGAAGTGCATTTTTTTTACTATTTTTTTAAATAAAAAAATAAATAAATAAATAAATAAAAAATCAAATATCAGTCACATTTAAACTCGAATTCACCTGAATTTTCCATATCTATTTCTCCGAAATAACAAATCGCTCACGAACATACAAAAATAAGCACATAACTGACATCATATTTATTTTACTTTATTTTTTTAAAAAAGAAAAGAAAAAGAAAAAAAATAGTCCGGTTCACTTTATCGAACAAAAATAAACAAACTCGTCTGCGAAAAAATAAAAACGATCAACTTCTTTAAAAAAAAAATGCGGGAAGAGATTTAACATTGAAAAACGATTACAAATAACTACTCCTGTATGTTGTTCCCCGTGATTTCTTTCCCGAGTCCGCCATCTTTTAACATGAGAAAAAGGGAAATTAAGGGATGATCACGTGACTTTGCTACCCACCAATGAGGAAAGCTCGTAGCGACGCCGAGGGTCACAACGTTTATCTCCCCGCCTCTCTCGTTAAATTGTAATTTATTGCACATAATACGTCTCCTACGGATCCTACAGCATCCTTCCTGTCGTTGTTGTTATTATTATTACGCATGGTTATTTTATCAGTCGTTCTTGTTTTCCTTATTAAGAAGAAAAAACATGAAAAATAAAAAAATAAAAAAAGAAGAAGAGGAGGTAATTTGATTTTTTTTTCTCTTCATTTTTTTTCTCTTTTAACCAGAAAAAAAATAAGTAAATATCTCGAAAAAAATCTGAGAATCATCTTGGTTTGAGGGGAAATTCTAGATTAATTTAATAAAAGCTTAAACGCATAAAACTTGGATGAGAAGACAAAGGAAAACGCTCGACAAAGACGTTCCCCCTCCCCCGCCTGTCAATTTCGATAAAACAGGTCAGTAAATGACATAGAGGAAACTTAATCATCAAACTTACATGATTTATCTGATTGTTAGCGAACTTCATAAACTATGCCTTTCATCATCTCTTGCGACAATTTTGGAGTTGGAAAGAGTGGAGGGGGGGGGGGGGGCGGGAAGGAAAATCTTTTTTACAAGTATTTTATTTAAAAACAAGTTCCAGACAGCGTTTCCCTGCGAAAAAGGTGACGTGATGGCGACGGGTCACATTCTGGCCATCAGGCATGGTCATTTTCCGGAACTTTTTTTTACGAAATTTTTGACGTCAAAATGACGTCTCCTGTTCGTGGGCGGCGCCTTATTGCCGACCTATTGACGTCTTCAGCTCGTGAATGAGTTTTATTGTCGTTCTACTGATATTATTTGTTCGTGGATGACGTCTTATTGTCGTCCTCTGCTTGTGGATGACGTCTTATTGTCGTCCTATTGACGTCATCTGTTTATTGACGACGTGTTAATGTCGTCCTATTGACGTCATCTGTTCTGTTTATGGATGACGTCTTATTGTCTTATTGTCGTCTTCTGTTCATGGATGACGTCTTATTGTCGTCCTATTGACGTCATCTGTTTATGAATGACGTGTTAATGTCGTCCTCTGTTCTGTTCATGGATGACGTCTTATTGTCGCCCTATTGACGTCATCTGTTTAAGGATGACGTCTTATTGTCGTCGTCTGTTTATGTATGACGTCTTATTGTCGTCCGATTGACGTCACCCCGATTTCGAAATGCTAATGTCATTTCATTTAGATGTCTATAAGACTCTGATGTCAAACACTGGTAGAAATCGGTAATCGGAAACGACAAAGTCGATGACGATATGTAAGATGTTATGAAGGCTTTATAAAAGCGATGAGAGAGCAAAGCTCTCTAGGGTTAGGTTAGGTTTTGTTTGTTTCTTTTGACCAATTTCTTTATCTGTCATTCTTAAAGAGGTCATTACTACTGGTAAAATCGTCCTAGAAAGTGACCTTGCCTCATGACGTCTTTTTGATGTTTTAAGTACGTCACATTTTTCGCTGGGTTGTTATCAGCATCAGAACAAAAAAAAAAAATCTTAATTTCCTACGATTTGGACGGAGTCTCACTTAATTACCGGTTGGGTTTACAAAACCGGGAAATTCTCGACCATTTGCCATCAGCTCGCCTCCTTGTAAAAAAAAAAATTGATCCGGAGGGAGTGGCTTTTAGATCAAGAAGACGCCTGAGACGAAAGACGTACATCAGTAAAGGACCTAATTTTCTGTGGCACATCGATGGCTACGATAAGATCAAAAAGTTCGGCGTTGGCATCCACGGTTGCACTGACGGCTTTTTCAAAGAAAAGAACTCTTGCTCGAAGCGGGTCCGACCAATAATAATTTAGTAGCCGTCGATGGTAAAAAATCAATTTAATAAGAAATTAAGATCGCAGATATTTTTTTTTTTTTTTTTTAATTTATTTATTTCCCAACTTTTGATTGAAAATTGAAAAAATTTGAAACGATTTTTTATTAATAGTTGCAGAAAGTGGGAAAAGTTCAGAAAGAGTTTTTGCAAAAATCAAGCTATAGAAGGTGAATTTTTAAAACAAACTTTTTCCGTCCGAAGGTTAATGTCATTTTTGTATTTAAAAAAAAAAATTAAGTATCTTTTCCGTTACAGATTACTGTGACCGTAAGTAAGATTACTTTGTTAAATAAAAAACATGATTTACTGTAACAAATTTAATGAAACTGATGTGCTTAGATGATCAGTCGACAAATTCACCATCTACAGTTTTTTCCCCAAAGTTTCTTTCTGATTTTTTTCCACTTTCTGCACTTTTGGAAGCCTTCCCATCCGGGAAACTTTACTACTTTGCAGACGATGGGACAAAAATTTATTATAGAGGGACAATATTATGGCCAGAAGGATTGAAGGCGATTCAAGGTACACTATTATTTATAATTTGTGCTTAGATGATCAGTCAACAAATTCACCTTCTACAGTTTTTTTCCCAAAGTTTCTTTCTGATTTTTTTCCACTTTCTGCAACAATTAATAAAAAATTGTTTCAAATTTTTCCAATTTTCAATAAGCAGTTGGGGAAAAAAAAACGAACACAATACAATAATAAAAGCCCATTAGTTGCTAACAATACAATATACATCCATACAATAATATTTACATACAAAACGGAAATTTTTCTTAAAGAAACTCCTTTAATGGACCGTAAAAATTATTTATATTTTTACGGTCCATTAAAGGAGTTTCTTTAAGAAAAATTTCCGTTTTGTAAATCATTTGGACTGTAGGAGCCGCCCTCATTGAAATTAATATTTACATAGTTATTGCCACAATTTTATAATTTCAAATCAAAACTAACGACATTATTTTTTTACAACTAATTTTTACAGCAAAATATTGCTAACAAAACCATATTATTTTTAAAAAAATCGAATTTTTTTGATGGTACTACGCTCTTTTGAGTTAATCCGAGAAAAGGGAACGCTGGAGAAAGGCGGTTCAATAATGCTTCCGCCTCCCCTCCCCCCGAAAAAAAGAAATTAATCGCCCTTTTTTTAAACAACGTGCTTCAAATATTTTGAGCCTGTAAGTATCACACACAAAAGGCAGGAAAAAAAAAAAAAAAAAAAAAAAAGTCAGAGAAATTAAATGACTTTGTCAGAAGCAAAGAGATATAAAGAGCACTTTCTTTTTATCATTTTTATTGCTTTTTTCTCTTTGACGAAATACTTCGTCATTCATTTTTCTTTGGTTTGCTATGTAACAAAGAAAAAATTTTTTAAATACTTTTCCGAGTTTCGTAAAAAAAAAAAGAGGCAAAATTCAAGCTTTTTTTTATACTTTTACTCAAAAGAAAACTTCCCCCTACAAATTTCTTCGATAAAACCAAAGAAATTTTTTTTCCTCAAAACTTTGGCTTTGTCATTTAAAAATCTTATCTAAATCATTAAGGACATTTCTTTCCTCATATTTAAATCTTTTATCGTTAGAAATCGAATTTTTCATTTTCGAAAAAATCGTTAGATATTAAAAAAATCACTTCCCAGTTTAGTTTTAACGACGTCCATCGCTGATATCAAGATCCGATCAACAATTTTAAAGTACTAATTAAGAAGAAGGGGTAATTAAATTTGGAAACTTATCTCCGAGTAAATGCTTTCAATAGGCACTTAATAACAAACAATATGATGGCCTTCAAAAGGGTGATTAGGAAAAGCTGCGTTCATTTAAAACCGTTCGCGAACATCCTGAAACTCCCGTGTATTTGATAATAAAACGAAGAATTTATTTCGATGTTATTCGCTTCATCCTCAGAAAAGGGTAAGCGACCCTATTGCTACTTTTTTTTTAATAACCACCTGTGAAGCAGGAACCCCCGTGATCCGGCGTCGTGCAAACTCTTCCTTTTATTTATTACTAACAAGCGTAAAGGGAATATTCTCTTCATTTAAATATCAAACTCGAAAAAGGGAAAATCATTTGACAGAACACAAACTGCTAAAAAGGTTGGGATTTTTTAATACGTTCTCTGGATATGCATTTTCCGAAAGCGGGTGTTTCTAGCAATTCGTCTACACTCCAGTAAAGATTTACGTTTTTTTTTTCTTTTTTTTTTTTTGCTATTTCCATTGCAATATTTTTTACTGCTATTTCCATTGCGATATATTTTTTTTTTTTGCTATTTCCAATGCGATATATCGATATATATTTTTTTTTTTTTTCTATTTTCTTGCAATTTTTTTTTTTTTTTTTTTTTTTTTTTTTTTTTTTTTTTTTGCTACTCTACCTATTTCCATTTTCTTCTGTTTTTTTATTTTTTTAAAATAAAAAATACTGAAAATTATACATGAATCACACCTAGTTTGAATTTTTTTCTTTTATTTAAAAGATCGCACAAATTCATGGCGGTCGATATTTCCTTCCAACGTTCAAAAACTCAGTATTTTTTCGGTAAATTTCAACCCCTTCAATTGGGGTGTTTGAGAGTTGAAAAAAAAAAGTCACGAAATTTACTCATTTATTTTGATCCAAGAAATTCTGAATATTTATTAATTGATTATTTTATTTTATTTTTTTCTTTTTTGTTTTGTTTCAGAAAAGAAAGACATTATTAATCCTTTTATGGATCGAGTCTTATTTTATGCAAGAAGTAATTAAAATTACTCTTTGCATTTGGATTTATTTTTTGCGAAAAAAAAAAAGCTGCGGGTCAGGCAGAGAATGAAAGAAATTTTAGCAGGTCAGCCTGGATTTGGGTTCCTCTCATCCCCTTTGAGCGTAAATTGTACGGATGACGAGTTTTCGTCTGCTTTGGGATTTCTTGTCGCTGGCGGGATCTCTTCTGAGGTTTTCGAACTTCAGACGCTTCTTGATTTTCTGGGTTTTTTTCATGAAAAATTTTCAGTTTTGATAAATTTGCTGCTTTTACATTATTTGGATTTTTTATTTCTTCTACGGTGGCCGTTGATGTCGTCAGTTTATTGATTCTGAACGGTCCTAGATACCGTGTTACATATACTTTGTTTTGCCCAGGTTTTATAAAGTCTTGCTTGACGTATACTTTGAGCCCTATCTCTCGTTTCTCCTCGTTTGCTGACTTATCAAAAATTCTTTTATTCGTTGTTGATAATTTGTGATTTTTTTTTTTTTTTTTTTTTTTTTTTTTTTTTTTTTTTTTTTGCTATTTCCATTGCGATATTTTTTTTTTTTACTATTTTCATTGCGATATATTTTTCTTTGCTATTTCCATTGCGATATATACATATACATATCTTTTTTATTTCTTTTTTTTCTATTTAAATGAGGCAGTTACAGGTCTTTTGATCTTAAGAAACTCTTGGCGGAAAAATAAAATATACATGAATTAAAAAAATTATTTTTTCTGTATGCAATAATTAGATAAAGTTGGGGCTTAAAAATTTTAAATCAAAACGGTCGAAATAAGCGCGGAAGCGTTGTGACGTCATATTTTAATATCGTTTTGCCCGAAAAACGTTTCCAAGAATGAGGTGGCTTGGTTTATAAACATCGAAGGTTTCGCCTTCCATGACAAATTTTCGGGTAGAACGATATTAACATATGACGTCACAACGCTTCCGCGCAATTATTCCGACCGTTTTGATTTACAATTTTTAAGCCCCATTACAAACGGGGAAAAAAATGGTTTATTACAAATGGTTTTATTACATAAATAATTCTTTAAGTAGGCCTATGTGCAATTTTTTTCCAAACATAAAAATTTCAGATATTTCAGGTATTTCAGATATTTTTAAAATATCTGAAATACCTTATTGCGATTTATTTTTTATTTTTTATTTTTATTTTTATTTTATTTTTATTTTATTTTTTTTTTTATTTTATTTTTATTTTTTTTTTTTGCGCGATATTTCCATTGCGATATTGTATAATCGTCTATGATAATTTTCTTAATCGTCGCTTTCGCTGCATCTTTTGAACTACAAATCGGTTTCGATAGGTACTCTCAATCGTCGGTTATACAGAAACTCAAATCGGCTGTACCCAGTTGCTTCGATTTTTAAAGCTTTTAGTGCCACTTTTGCACGGTGAACAAATAGCGAAGAATATACTTTAAATGGAACAAGAACAGGCAAAAGAGGGAACAATATCCCTCGTGATATACAAGAAACTATTCATGTATATTGATGTATCCATTAGCAGTGGAGACCATAATAGATTAAAAAAATTTTCCATTGTGATGGTAGGTGTGAATATATAAATGTTTTTTTTTTTTTTTTTTTTGCAAAACTATAAAAATTCATATTATTTAACCAATAAAATCATTGTTTTGCTTTCAGAAGCGGAATCACAACCTGAATTAAATACTCATTACAGAATTACAGTTACATAATCATTAATGCGAATTTTTTGTTAATTTAATTTTTTTTAAATTATTTATGAATAATACACTGCTTTTAGAATATTTTTACACCTCTTTCATTTTTAATATTATATACTTTATATCCGTGACATCAGACTGAAAAATAAAATTTAATTATATTGTAAGAGTTCGACTGTGCAAAAACTCTTACACAGAACCCAACGTAGCAAGGTCACTTGAAGTTATGCTCATAATTTGAAATTACGCTGCTATACGCCATATTTACCAATGGTGATAATTAACGTTGGCTTTCGCCATTTTAAACTTCATCGTCAAAGAAAGACTTGATCCAGTTCTATTCTGAGATTGGGAAAAGGAGCTTCCGGACGACAAGATACCGAAGCATGACAAATCTTAAAAAAGACTTCGCCAGCTAATGTCCAACACGGTTAACAAAGAAACGTCAACCTACGCCGACAAAAATCGCTAAAAGGCGACCATTACCTTTAAAAATAAGGAAATGTCGTTACTACCTTGAATGACACAGCAAAATGACAGTTACTGGTTTTTGTGGCCAGATACCAAAAACCTATATTTAACGTGACATATACATGAACACTGTTCCATAATAAAATGATATTGATACGATACATGATATGCCGATGATATGTTTTATTAATCTTGTTCCAGAAAATGTATTTCAAAATGACAAGTTGTTTCTTGGGGTGCAAACTTCGAAAGGGCACCCTATACCTAGAAGCTCAGATTCCAGTAAAAACTGCAGCTATCATTCTTCTTTGGGCAATATTAGTTAAACAATATCCACCCCAAAACAATGAAAACTTAATGTAGTATGCAGTATGGATTTATCCAATTTTAAATCCAACAAATCAACCTTGGGTAACAGGTGCAGAGGTCGAGATTAATATATCCCGAGGTAGGATTTTTTTTTTTTTTTTCTTCAATGAAGTAATAATATTAATATAAATCTGCTTTTTAAATCAATTTTATTCTCTGCGCTTACATTTACTTTTCCCCCCAATCGCATTATTTATTTTTAATTTTTTAAATTTATTTTTAATTTCATTACTTATTTTTTTATTTGTTTCTTTACTTTTTTTCTGTAACAGTTCAAATACGAGTACGAGACCACCGAAGGTACAAGTATTACGTGAGCACAATGTTTCGTAATAATACTGAAGATTTCGGTAATATTACTGAAACAATACTCCAAAACAATCAAATGAAACTCATTGGTATGGATTCACAAAATTTTAAATCCAACTAATCAATCTTGGATAACTGATACAGAGAAAGAGATTAAAATATTACGAGGTAACAATTTTTGAAATGAAAAGCTGTTTCTTCGGGTGCAAACTTCGAAAGGGCACCATACACCTTAAAGCTCAGTATTTAGAACAACAGCACTTATAATTCTTCTTTGGATCATATTAACCAAAGAATATCCACCGCAAAACAACGAAAAGCACTTATTAGTATTATCCAATTTTAAATCCAAACTAATCAACCTTGGATTACAGGTGCAGACGTCGAGATTAATATATCCCGAGGTGAGAATTTTTTTTTAAAAAATAAAGTAATAATATGTCAAATCTACTTTTTAGGTGCACAAACCTATGCTTATTTCGTAATTTCGAATTATTTTTGGAGACGTCGTAAAAGAGAGGCAAAATGTTGACATTCTGATCTCCACCGTGTCAAACTTGGACGTCTATCAATTACAAAGTCTGAAAGTAAAGGGGAAGGGGGTCGAGAACAGAGGTACCCAATTTGCCAAATACGAGACCGTTCGAGTACGAGTACCAGACCATACAATTATTACGTGAGCCCAATTTCTCATAATAATACTGAACATTTCGGTAACAGTACTGGAAAAATACCCAAACTTAAACGATCAATTGACTCATTAGTTTGGAAGTACCATATTTTAAATCCAACGGATAAATCTGGATATCAGATACAGAGTAAGAGATTAAAATATTCCGAGGTAAAAATTTTTGAAATGAAAAGCACAGAAGAAAAAGTTATATAACTTTTTCTTTCTTCTGTGGAAAAGCTGTTTCTTCGGGTGAACACTTCAAAAGGGCACCCTATGACTTGCAGCTCTGTATTTAATAACTGCAGTTACCTTTCTTCTTTTGGTAACATTAGTCATTTAGAATACCCATCGCAAAACAATAACAACAATTTATTAGTATGGATTAATCCAATTTTAAATCCAATTTTAAATCCAACTAATCAACCTTTGGTAACAGGTGCAGAGGTCGAGATTAATATATCCCGAGGTAACATTTTTTTTTTTTTTCATCCATTTTTATTAAGTAGTAATATTAACATAAAACTACTTTTTAATCCAATTTTATTTTCAGCATATAAGATAGCCTTGGGCCTTTTATAATTGTAACTGTTACGAAAGGCCTCTTGCTCTACGGGGCAATCCAGAAACCTCTTGTTTGTTCGTCCCATAGCTAGCTAATTATTTTATTTACCCACTTACGGTGATTCTTTTTATAAAACTAGATACTAGTTCGGCGATATTTACATTTAATTATGTATATATACATGACTTTATTAAAAGAATTCCCACCGAAAAAGAACAAACACAACTCATTAGTTTGGCTTGATGCAATTTTAAATCCAACGAATCAACCTTAGGTAACAAATTCAGAGGTCGATATCAATACATATCGAGGTAAGAATTTTTGAAATGAAAAGCTGCTTCTTCGCGTGCAAACTTCAACAGGGCCCCCTAAGGCCTCCAGCTCTGTACTTAATAACTGCAGTTACCTTTCCTCTTTTGGTAACATCAGTCGAAGAATACCCATCGCAAAACAATGACAATAATTTATTAGTATAAATTAATGCAATTTTAAATCCAACTAATCAATCTTGGATAACAGATGCAGAGAAAGAGATTAAAATATTCGGAAGAAATAATTTTTGAAATGAAAAGCTGTTTCTTCGGGTGCAAACTTCGAAAGGACACCATACACCTTGAAAATTCCAACACATCAGTGCGCATGATCCGTGGGCACAGGTTTTTCGCGCCAATTTTTTTTGCCAGTCTCTTTTAATTTAGGGTCTCTAAACAGAGGTACCCAATTTGTTAAATACGAGACCGTTCGAGTACGAGCACCTGACCATACAATTATTACGTGAGCCCAATTTCTCATAATAATATTGAACATTTCGGTAACAGTACTGGAAAAATACCCAAACTTAAACGATCAATTGACTCATTAGTTCGGATGTACCATATTTTAAATCCAACGGATAAATCTTGGATAACAGATACAGAGTAAGAGAGTAAAATATTCCGAGGTAAAAATTTTTGAAATGAAAAGCCACAGAAAAAAAAAGCTGTTGTGGAAAAGCTGTTTCTTCGGGTGAACACTTCGAAAGGGCACCCTATGGCTTGCAGCTCTGTATTTAATAATATTGCAGTTACCTTTTCTCTTTTGGTAACATTAGTCGAAGAATATCCATCGCAAAACAACGACAACAATATATTAGTATGGTATTAATCCAATTTTAAATCCAACTAATCAACCTTTCATAGCGGGTGCAGAGGTCGAGATTAATATATCCCGAGCTAAGATTTTTTTTTTTTTTTTTTTTAATTTTTTTTTATTAAGTAGTAATATTAACATAAAACTACTTTTTAATTCAATTTTATTTTCAGCATATAAAATAGCCTTGGGCCTTTTATAATTCCAACTATTACGAGGGGCCTCTTGCTCTACGGGGCAATCCAGAAAATTCCTGCTTTGTTCGTCCCATAGCTAGCTAATTATTTTATTTACCCACTTATGGTGATTCTTTTCATAAAACTAGGTACTAGTTCGGGCGATATTTACATTTAATTATGTATATATACATGACTTTATTAAAAGAATTCCCACCGAAAAAAAACAAACACAATTCATTAGTTTGGCTTGATGCAATTTTAAATCCAACGAATCAACCTTAGGTAACAAATTCAGAGGTCGATATCAATAAACATCGAGGCAAGAATTTTTGAAATGAAAAGCTGCTTCAACAGGGCACCCTAAGGCCTCCAGCTCTGTATTTAATAACTGCAGTTTTTAAGCTTTCTTCTTTCGGTAACATTGGTCAAAGAATACCCATCGCAAAACAATGACAATAATTTATTAGTATGGATTAACGCAATTTTAAATCCATCTAATCAATCTTGGATAAAAGATACACAGGTCGAGATTAATATATCCCGAGGTAAGATATTTTTTTTATGTAGTAATAATATTAATATAAAACTTTAATTCAATTTTATTTTTAGCGTATAAGATAGCCTTAGGGCATTTGATAATACTACCTATTACAAACGGCCTCTTTTTTTTACTCGGCATTCAAAGTAATTCACTAAACTAAAGTTGAGTTGAAAATTTCAGTGATACATAAATTTATTTCTCTTTCAGAAAATTCGCCCCATGGCTCGCTTATTGTTTTATTTACCCGCTTATTGTTTCAAACTTATTGATTACCAGTTGATTGCTGATGATTCTTATCGGTAATAATAGAAATTATTTTTCTTTTTCTGGTTTTCAGGAAACTTAGAATTGGAATGAACGACTGCCTTCACGGACACGACTCAATTACGATGTGGGAAGAAAAGCCGTTTTGCATAATGTTGTGGTAATTAGTCCGACTGGCAGCGGTAAAGAATGCAAGAGGAAGCTGATATGATAAAAAAGATGAATGAATCGAATCTTAGCGGAAACTGCAAAATAATCAGAACTCAAGACGGGTCGATTTGCGATCGACTCGTCGCAAATCGACGAATTTATTTATTTACCGCCTCCTTTTTACCTGTCAAATTTTCAGTAAGTCAATTCAGTAAGTTTTCATTTGCATTTAATATAGTACATTGTACATTATACAGTAGTACAGTAGTTTTTTTTATGATGAATAAAGATGCGATACATACACACATTTGTCCTTACTGTTACGCCCGCTTCACGGCGAATCAAGGGAGCGTGTCAGAA
Organism: Liposcelis bostrychophila; assembly: GCA_037577465.1. Classification (NCBI taxonomy): domain Eukaryota; kingdom Metazoa; phylum Arthropoda; class Insecta; order Psocodea; family Liposcelididae; genus Liposcelis; species Liposcelis bostrychophila. Next base: position 10,461,622 of record CM075207.1, read on the forward strand.
GCACAGAGAAACTCGCACATAAGAATTTGTCCAAGGGCGCCGCAGAGCGCCCTTTACCTGCCAGAGCAGAATATCGGCTCATCCTATATCCCATAGTTTAAATGCAACTAATCAATCTTGGATAACAGATACAGAGTAAGAGATTAAAACATTCCGAGGTAAGAATTTATGAAATGAAAATCTGTTTCTTCGGGTGCCAACATCGAAAGGGCATCCACTCTGAATTCCATAACAACTACAGTTATCTTTCTTCTTTTGGTAATACTAGTCAAAAAATACCCACCCTAAAACAATGATAACATATTACTATGGATCGATCCAATTTTAAATCCAACTAATCAACCTTGGACATCAGATCGAGATTAATATATCCCGAGATAAGATTTTTCAAAATGAAAAAATATTTCTTTGGGTGCAAACTTTGAAAGAGCCCCCTATGGCTCGTAGATACGTATTTAACAACTCCAGTTATATTTCTCCTTTTGGTAATACTACTGAAAATTAGCCAGCTTAAAACAATGAAAATATCTTATTAGTATTGATAATTTTATTTTCAGCTTATAAAATATCACTAGGCCATTGCACTAGGGTGTACAGAAAAAAAAAAAGTGTATTGGCTAATTGACTGGTGAGGAGTTGTCGCCATTTTTTTACAAAAAAATTTGTTTTTGGCTCAAAAAACCAAATTCTTACTTATACCCCTACTCAGGCGTTGGTCGGAGAAAATCGGGATAGTGAAATTCGTGCTCCTCAAGCTTTTTTTCATAAGTATAAGCAACTTTAAAAGGAAAAAAAAAATTTTGGGGGCTCCAAATCTGGACATAAATAAAAATCAAGCCCGAAAAATCAGGCTTAAACGCTAAAAAAGCGGTAACAGCGACTCAGGCATCGGTCGGAGAAAATCGGGATGGTGAAATTCGTGTTCTACGACCTCAAAAACATATAATTAGACCCCTTTTACAAATATCGATTACTGAAAAATGCGCTAAATATTAACTTAATTGAACGCTTTCAAAAAATTCTTGGCTTAGGTCCTTTTTCCGCAAAGCGCGACCTCCAGCTGGTAAAAAAAAAATGTTTCAAAATTTTTTTGAGGTTTTTACCCCCCAATGAAACTATTTTTTCGGTGAGCAACAAAATTCCAAACACTTTTTTTTTCTGTACACCCTACCATTGCACAGTTTAATCTTAACTGTTACAAGCGGCCTCTTGTTCTACGGGGCATTCCAGATAATTCACTAAATTAAAGTTGAATTGAAAATTTCAGTAATACATAAATTAGTTTTTCTTTCAGAAAATTCCTTGCTTGTTTGTCCCGTGGTTAGTATTTTTTTTTTTTTTTTTTTTTTTTTTGATTTACCCAATGATGATGATTCTTTTCATAAAACTAGAATCTAGTTCGGCGATATTTATATATATGACTACCACCGTAAAAATTTTTTCTTCGGTGACGGTAAGTCCAATTTTATTTTATTAATGAATTTTTTTTTTTTTTTTTTTTTTTTTTTTTTTTTTGCATTTTTATACGAAAATCCGCATGGGATCATTGGATCTCCAGATCCAAAGATGCATTATCAATCATATCACACATTATGTCAGCCTAATTAAGTTAATTTTATTAACTCTCGTTAAATAGAGAGGAAATTGTATCCCTTTAATATGACATTCTAGTCAAACAACCGGCTAAAATCTCACTGATGATGTCGAAAGCGGAAATGGCCATAATTCTAATTCCAATCAAATAACAAAAAGGCTTAAAGGAAGAAAAGCATTTCATTTTTAACCGAGAAAATCCACTTTTCAGGTGAGCAAATCTATGCTTCGTGGTTACCAATTATTTTTAGACATTCGCAAAATACAGACAAAAAATTCGACAACGAGATCTCTGAGAGATAGATGCAATTTTAAATCCAACTAATGTGTCAGTGAGGACGGAGTGGCAAGTACGTTTTTTTTTTTTTTCATTTTTATTTCAAAATTTTTAGCTACTTCCAGATTTGGTACGGTATAGTACCGGTAATCGATTTCTTAAAGACGAAATAAACATACGTGTGGTGGACAGTGACTCTACTTTTAACACAAGCGCAGAAATCGAGATTAATATATCCCGAGGTAAGATTTTTTTTTTTTTTTTTTTTATTAAGTAGTATATTAATATAAAACTACTTTTAAATTCAATTTTATTTTCATGGTATAAGATAGCCTTTCATAATTCAAACTATTACAAGTACCTCTTGGTACATACTCCCTACTTGGGCATTCCAGGTAATTCACTAAATTAAAGTTGAATTGGAAAATTTTAGTAATACATAAATTAATTTTTCTTTCGGAAAATTCCAGCACTATTTGCACCATGGTTCGCGTACTATATTATTTACCCACTGTCGGAAATTGTTTTCATAAAACTTGACACTAGTTCGGTGATATTTACATTTATGACTATCACTGTAAAAATTATACCCTTTAGTAGGTCTATAATTTTATTTTATTTATTTATTTATTTATTTATTTTTTTTCCCCACACTTTTATTAGGAAATTTACTTTCGAGGTGTGCAAACCTACTCGTACATTGTCGCGGCGAATTACTTTTGGATTCTTATTAAAGAGCGAAAAAACGTTGACATTGTGATCTCCAAAGTGTCAAACTGGAACCTACACCGCGAATACAAAATCATACAAGTATTACGTGAGTCCAAATTTTCGTAATAATACTGAACATTTCGGTAATATTACTGAAAAAAATATCCACTCGAAAACAACGGTAACAACTTATTAGTATGGACTGATGCATCTTATAATTAATTATAATTATATTATATTGATTATATTATATTGAATTGAATATCAACAGCCAGGTTCCTTAATCCTAAAGCCTTAATCTTTAAATCCAACTAATCAACCTTGGATAATAGGTACGCAGGTCGAGATTCATATATCCCGATACATTTGTTTATTATATTTTTGATAGGCTATACAAAATTAAGCCTGATAAATTTTCCATTTTATTTACCTCCTCCTATTTTTGTCTTAACAAGTTATCATTCCTTTTTGGGCAATATTATCCACCCCAAAACAATGAAAATAACTTATTAGTATGAATTTATCCAATTTTAAATCCAACTAATCAACCTTGGATAACAGGTGCAGAGATCGAGATTAATGTATCCCAAGGTAAGAATTTTTTTTTTTTTTTTTTTTTTTTTTTTGAATGAAGTAATAATATTAATATAAATCTCCTTTTCAATTCAATTTTATTTTCAGTGTATACGATAGCCTTGATCAATTTATAATTCTAAGTATTACGAGAGGCATTCCAGATAATTCACTAAATTAAAGTTGAATTGAAAATTTCAGTGATACATAAATTAATTTTTCTTTCAGAAAATCCCTTGTTTGCTTGTCATCTCTTATTACTTTATTTACTCACTGATGAAAACTTAGTAGTTAGTATGGATTCATCCAATTTTAAATCCAACTAATCAACCTTGGACATCAGGTAGAGATTAATATACCCCGACGTAAGAATTTTTTAAAATGAAAAAGTTATGTTTCGTGTGCAAACTTCGAAAGAGAACCCTATGGCTTGCAGATACATATTTAATAACTCCAGTAGTACTTCTTCTTTTGGTAATACTACTGAAAAAATGCCCGCCGCATAATAACTCCAACAACTCATTAGTATGGATAATTTTATTTTCAGCGTATAAGATAGTCTTTGAACCTCTTATAATCCTAACTATTACAAGGGGCCTCCTGTTCTACGGGGCATTCCAGGTAATTCACTAAATTAAAGTTGAATTGAAAATTTCAGTGATGCATAAATTAATTTTTCTTTCAGAAAATCCCTTATTTGCTTGTCCTCTCTTATTACTTTATTTACTAACTGAGGAGTGATTCTTTTCGTAAAACTACCTTCTTGTACTCTGGTATTATTGGAAATATTATTTGAAAAGATCATTAAAACGATTAAGAAAATTAAAACGATTTTCCATTCTCGTGAGAAAAAAACCAGAAATGACTGAATATAACAACAACAACAACAACAAAAAATTCCACAGCCCATGAACTGCGGCTAATGAACAGAACAATGCGTGTCAAGGCGACTCAGCAGTCCAGCAGTAATCAACGGAAGTCTAATTGGAATCGTCAGCAGTGGACCGGGTGGTCCCCTAGCCTAAAAACGATCAATTTTGACTATCACTGTAAAAATTTTATCCTTTAGTAGGTCTATGAACATTGTTTATTAATTAATTAATTTATTTTTTATTTTTCTTAATACATTTTTATTAGGAAATCTGACTCTCAGGTGCGCAAACCTATGCTTGGTTGCCATTTTAAGTTCAAAATTTACTTATTTTCGATTCTTAATTTTTATTATTTTTTTAAATTTTTTCCAGATGTTCAGAAAACGCCAACACAATTAGCAATGCCATGCTTACCAAAGTGGCATGACAAATTTCTTAAAAAGTATCAACCCTAATCGGGGTTTAACAATGAAAATCGTGTTCACAATAAATGTTAACAATGAAATTCCTCAGGAATTGAATAAGGACCTTCCTTACTTAGACCCCGAAACAGCCAAAACATGGAGCTACGTCGGAGGATATGACGCCGCGTAAATGTATCTAATAGTATGTATAGGATTATCATTTTTTATCCGATTCCTATATGTCTAAAACGTTCTGCTCCTCTGGATTATGAAACATCTGAAAATGATGACATTGACATCTCTGATACAATTTTGCCCAACTAATCAACCTTGGATAACAAGATGCAGAGGCCAAGATTGATTTATCCCGAAGTAAGAACTCTTTTCTTTTCTTTTTTATGAAGTAATAATATTAATATAAAACTACTTTTCAATTAAATTTTATTTTCAGCGTATAAGATAGCTTTTGAGCATTTCGTAACAGCTTGACATTTTGATTTCCAAGGCGTCAAACTGCAATTTACACGAATTACAAGTTCGTGTTCGAACAGCGAAGAAAACCCCAATCTGCCGAGTACGAGAGTATTCGTGTAATACTAGTATTACGTGAGTCCAAATTTTCGTAATAATACAGAAAATTTCGGTAATATTACAGACACAAAATAACCCATCTCAAAACAATGACAATAAATAATTAGTATGGATTGATGCAATTTTAAATCCGACTAATCAAACTTTGATAACAAGTGCAGAGGTCTAGATTAACATATCTCGACGAAATATTTTTTTAAATGAACTGTTTCTTCGGGTGCACACTTCGAAAGGGCACTCTATAGCTTGCAGCTCTGTATTTAATAACTGCAGTTACCTTTCCTCTTTTGGTAACATTAGTCGAAGAATACCCATCGCAAAACAATGACAACAATTTATTAGTATGGTATTAATGCAATTTTAAATCCAACTAATCAACCTTTGATAGCGGGTGCAGAGGTCGAGATTAATATATCCGGAGGTAAGATTTTTTTTTTTTTTATGAAGTAGTAATAATAATATAATACTACTTTTTCATTCGATTTTATTTTCAGCGTATAAGATAGGCTTTGGGCATTGTGCAATACTATCACAAGCAAATAATTGTATTATTTATAAATATATAAAATAAACATAATAATAATATATATTGATTATATATTAATCATAATTTTATATAAACATATTTTATATAATCACTGTATTATACATTATATTTACTAAACATTATATTTTACTAAACATAATAATAATATAAAAATTGTATTATTTATAATAAGCGAAGAATTGTGCAATGCTATCACAATACTATACAAGCGGCCTTTTGCTCTATGCGGCATTCCAGGTATTTCACTAAATTAAATTTGAATTGAAAATTTAAGTGATACATAAATTAATTTTTCTTTCAGAAAATTCCTTTGTTTGTTCGTCCCATGGCTAGCTTATTATTTTATTTACCCATTTATGGTCATTGTAATAAAAGTAAATATTCCGAGGTAAGAATTTTTTAAAGTGAAAAGCCGTTTCTTCGGGTGCAAACTTCGAAAGAGCACCCTAAGGCTTGCAGCTTCGTATTTAATAACTTCAATTATATTTCTTCTTTTGCTAATACTACTAAAAAATTTCCCAGCTTAAAAAAATGGTAATACCTTATTAGTATTGATTGATAATTTCATTTTCAGCTTATAAAATGACGTTAGGCCATTGCACAGTTTAATCTTAACTGTCACAAGCGGCCTCTTGCTCTACGGGGCATACCAGAAAATTCACTACATTAAAGCTGAATTGAAAATTTCAGTGATACATAGATTATATTTTTTTTTCAGAAAATTCCTTTTTTGTCCGTCTCATAGCTAGATAATTATTTTATTTACCCACTTATGGTGATTTTTTTTTCATAAAACTAGATACTAGTTCGGCGATATTTACATTTATGACTATCACTGTAAAAATTGTAGGCCTATAATTCGAGATTAATAATTATAATAATATCTTATAATTCAAAAGAGTAAGAGATTAAAATATTCCGAGGTAAAAATTTTTGAACTGACGAAAAAGTTATAAACTTTTTCTTCTGTGGAAAAGCTGTTTCTTCGGGTGCAAACTTCGAAAGGACACCCTACACCTTGAAGCTCAGTATTGAGTAATAACAGCAGTTATCATTCTTCTTTGGGCAATATTTTACATGGTAGGTCTATAATTTTATTTTACTTTTTTTTTTTTTTACACTTTTATTAGGAAATCTACTTTTCAGGTGCACAACCCATAATTAATCGCTAATTATTTTTTGGGACGTCGTAAAAGAGACAACGTTGACATTGAAATCTTCAACCTGTCAAACTGGGACCTACGAATTACAAATTCGGGAAGGAGGGGGGTCCGTGAGCAAAGAGGAACTAATCTGCCGTATAATACGAGACCGTGCAAGTATTAAGTAAGCGCAATTTTTCGTAATTTTTAACATTTCCTTCCGCTCATATTAATTAAGTTTTCTGAAAACCCCCTCCCTCAAAAAATGAAAAAGGAAGATTTAAATCCGCATTCACTGCTTCTAAAGAAATAGAAGTTTCGGAATTTTTTATCAGAACTGAAACAGCTAAATGGATCCTTCGAAAAAGAAAAGAGTTCTCCGAAACATTTAAAATTTTTATCAATCCTTGGGTAAAATGTTCAAAGACCCTCCTAAGATCTAATTTAACTAAAATCGATGGTCTACAGCGTTTCCTCCAGATTGAGGAAAAAATTGAGCTATGTCCATCACGATCGTGCATGGAGATATACTCTTTTTAACCGCTGCCTGAACCGGTTTTGAGCTGCAACGGTTCAAAAGAGTATATCTCCATGCACGATCGTGATGGACATAGCTCAATTTTTTTTTTTTTCTTCCATATTTCAGCAATTTGGCGCTTGTTGAATCTTTTGTATCTCAATGAAACTACTTTCCCATTTAATCTGCAGTCCGTCAATTTTTTCCTTTTGAAATATTGAGATGCTTTAAGGTAGTCTGCAATGAATCCATTTCCCGAGGATAAGATTCAAGATCTGTGCCCGTTGCAAGCAGCTCCGTCCATTAATTCTTCTCCTGACTCAGGATGGCAGACTGTTCTTCACAGTGTCCTGAAAGACAACTCCGACTTACGAGCTCGACTCGAACAAGTTCTCAAGGAAAATAAGAGCCTACCGGAGCGGAAACGACTACCTTAGGCGGGAACTATCACAGGTCAAAACGTTGCCGCTTATTGGTTAAAATGGGAAATCGCTTAAAGGACCCCAAACCTTTCAATCTTTTCTCTCGAGGAATCAAGAACCAGACTTCAAGACCTGAGGATCTTGGACAACTAATGGGTTGACCAAAACACTCATCTTGCCCCTAGGAAAGGCTGCTGGGGATGTGGGCAACCAGGCCACAACCTCTCTCAATGTAGCCTCGCCAGTAATATGAACACAAGTTACCGCTGTGGTACACGATTTTCAACCACACAGGACTGCATCCGTTGTCCTCGAATCGAATTAATTAGGAAAATAATTAAGTCTGACCATCTGAAAAGTGTGACTTTACCATATAAACATGCGTGTACAAAATCCGTTTTTGTGCGAATAAATACATTATTATCTACTGCATATATTCCGACAAAACCGTATTTTTAATCGGATATAATCCTCTGAGTAGCAATCGTGACAGAAGTCCTTCTGGTTGGTCAATGTCATCCTCCTTGAGCCTTAAGCTTGAGGTGAATGAATCTGAATTATTATCAAAAATAAATGATTTAAAATGTAAGAGTCACACTTTTCAGACGGTCCCCCTTTACCTAATATAATTTGCCTTTCGGATAAAATTTCTTATTATTTATGCATCGGTACCAATAACTTCAAAATAGACTTTTAATGCCAGAATTTTTTTCCAGGAAATCCTGTATTGCTTGACATCTTCGACAAAAATCATTATATACAAATCAATACATATATTAGTTATATTTACATCAAAATATAACTTCAGCCTTTTGCTCATTTTAAAGAAACAAAAATATCTGAATTCATTTTTAACTTCCAGACAGATAAATTCGAGTGATCGTTTCGAGTTTTACACACGCCAAAATTACAATTTACCCAACCCTTTAAAAAAAAAAAAATCATTTCGAACGAATTTTTACGCAAAAGAATCAACAGTTACAAACTTCAATCGAAGTAACAATCAAGATGAAAGTTATTAAAAAAAAAAAAAAAAAAATACGGAGGGATGATATCGGCGTTATAGCTTAGCCGGTTAATAAAAGGTGGGGTGACGGAAAAATGAATAGCTGAATTTACGGTAGGTGAGTCACTATATGTGTGCTGCAGGTGAACGTGGATTATATATCAAATAATTGTTCCCCGGCAGTCAGCCCTTCTTGTTACTCACGTTTCAATTCAATCAGAACGTGTACGGGGCTACCCCATGCCCGATTTTTAATACCTTTTATATTAAGAAAAAGAATGAAGGCACAAGACTCCCGACATCCCCGACCCTTGTTTGATACAATTTCGAGATTTTTATTAGAGGGATTCGATAGAATTAACTTGTACAGCTTTAATGATAATTGGGATTTTTTTTTTTTTTTTTTCATATAGGTGCATAGGGTGCGCACGGTGTATATCTAGCTGTTAGAATAGCCCACTGTTTAATGCAATATAATATTATATCATAAACGTGGTCACATAAGCATATTTCGAAACAGCAGTCAGCAATTACTATTATGAATTTAAGAATTGTCTTAGATTTGATAACCTTTTCAAATCACCATAAGCATATTTTTTCTTATATTTAATCCAAAACAAATTCATAAAATCTTTATTTTTTTTTCCCCCCTTTAACTGGCACTGACACCGACCACAGGACGGAAGATTCCAGTAATCTTAAAGGAGGAAAAAAAATAAAAAAACCGTTAAAATTTAAGTAAGCATTTGTAAGCCGAGTTTCAGCGGCTCGGTGAAAAAAAAGGGGGGGGGGGAGGAGGAATAAACTTTCTTTCTTTTTTTTTTTTTTTTGATTAAAATAATTTAAAAATCTTTAATAAAGGTGTAAAAAGGTAACCTGTACGGGGCCGCTCACGGCTATTAGAGTGTTGAAAATGGGCTAATTTTTTTTTTTTTTTTTTTTTTTTAAATTGCATATCTTTTGGGTCAGTCCCAAGGGCCGCCACGCGTTCTCGTTGTAACTTGTTAGGACTCAGGATGTTCGGGCCCGAACATCTCGCGTACGTCTTTTTTTTTAATTTTATTTTTGCGTAAATAATATGATCAATTAAGGAGGTTCTAAAGGTGAATTTGAAATTCTTAATTGATCGTTCTCGTGCAACTTAAACATAGGCGAAACTTTGTTTATTTTTCTAGAAAATTTTTTCCGCCTACAAAATTTTAATTGGAATCGAATAATTTTTTTGAAATTATGGGAATATTCCTCTTAACATTCTACACAACTTTTGAGACATGAAATTTGGATCCCTTTAAACGTTTATGGTGTTTTTGTGAGATCTTCCCAAAAAAAGCCCAATGTTTATAAACAAACCGTTAGCATGTTTACAATTTTTGAAGATTATTTTTGTAAATAGTTTAAAAACATTTTAGTTTTTAATAAAAGCGAATTTTCGTGTCACAAAAGTTGTGTAGAATGTTAAGAGGAATATTCCCATAATTTTAAAAAAATTATTCGATTCCAATTAAAATTTTGTAGGCGGAAAAAACTTTCTACGAAAATAAACAAAGTTTCGCCTATGTTTAAGTTGCACGAGAACGATCAATTAAGAATCTCAAATTCACCTGTAGAACATCCTTAAGCCAGAAATTTTAGATTCGTTTTTTTTGTTTTGTTTTGTTGTTGTTGTTGTTGTTGTTTCTGATTACTTTTGTTAGGATTTCGGTGTTGATTTTTTTGGGGGTCTTTTCTTTTTCCCCCTTCTTTCTTTTTTCACCAAAACACTTCAATTTTTTTTTTTTTTTTTTTTTTTTTTGGGTGTGTGTATTGCGGGTTGCATGCGCACTTTTGCACGCATATAAAAGTAGAGGAATGTTTGAAAAGCTCTTGGAGCTTCTTCGTGGGAGCTTTCCACGAAGAAGCTTCGGGAAAGGCTCAAAGGGAAGAGCTCAAAGGGGAGAGCGGGGCTACACTTCTGTTTAAAAAAAAAAAGTCTAAAATATTTTGTCCACCTGCCTTTGATTTTAAAATGTTTTAAATTGATAATATCGGTATCCCAGAAGCTAGTGAGTTTGGCAATTTTTTTCGATCTTGAATTTTTTTTTTTTTTTTATTGGTTTAAGCGTTGGCCTATGATAATTTTTTTTACGTACAGTAATCTTTTAACATACTCAATTTTTTTCCTTTGAACCTTGTCAGAACCTGTCTACAGGAGGGCTAATCTTACTTGATTTTTTTTAGAGATTCGGTTATCATTTAAGTTGTACACATACGTTATAAATTTACTGAAGCAGAACAAAAATTTTAAAAATTGAGCTGAGTTTTTCGTTCCTTAATTTATTGAATCGGTAGTTCTCGAAGTTCTAGTACTGAACGCCCCTCGCTATTCTCAGTTGTTGTAAATAACTAACGAAATTAAAAAAAATTTTTTTTAATTTTACAAACTCTTGTTAACTCTTCTATTCTTTTTTTTTTTTTTTTTTTTAATTTGCAAATGAATACTTCGATTTTATTTAAATTAATACCATAGTTTGACATCCCGAAAACATCCGACTCAAAAAATTTAAAAAAATCTCCGTAGTAAGTCAACTGATATTTTCCATGGACGATGCTAAAAAAGAAAACTCCAAAAGACTCAAATATCTAGACGCGTTACGTTGCGTTACGTTACGTTACTAGGCACATGGTACATGCGATCTCACAATAAAAATGAAATTCCGATGGACCACTTTGTGGCTTTGAATCAGATAATTTGTCAACTGATCTAATAACATGTTATTTGTTATTTTTATACGGAATCCCCACAACTGAGGGATAATAATAAATATTACTAATTGCTATACTGATCAACTAACAATAATTATTAAAAATAATGTTTTTTTTCTTTCGTGTGCGGTTTAAAAGTTTTAACAGAAAAAAAGGAAGTACAATTAAATTATTTTATTTTTTTTGTAAAATGTGCAAGTGAAAAGTTCATATTTTTTTAGTTCGCCCGTTAAAGTTCACCTGTATTCAGGGCTAAATTTCAGTTCATTTGTTCACCGTGAAAGATCCAGTAAGATGGAAAAAATCATCCAGGTCAAAATCAAAATTCCTCACAGTACTCATAAATTCATAGTCGGGAAAGGCGGAAAGACCATAAATGCTATAAGATTATGGCACAGAGTCATAATCATAATGCCGCATCCGCAGGATACACAGAACGATGACGTAGTGCTACACGGAGCACCAAGAAATATTATTGAGGCTGTAAGGGAATTGAAAGAAATAGCTGAGAAAAACATGAGACCAGAAGGCAGAAAGAAAAGAGGCGAAAAGATCTCTAAAATGATCAATCTTTTACAGCAATGAGTCTTATAAGTTCACAGTTCGCATTTTAAATGCTAATTTTTTTTGTATTATTACATTTCAATTATTTTGTAATACTGTAAAGGGTGATGTTGTAAATACTTGTAATTGTAAAAACTTGTAAACGTTGTAAATAGATTCACAATTCATTAAATAAATTAATTGTTCAAGAAAATTTTTTTTTTCTTTTGACTTTTAAATTTGTTCATGGAAAACGTTTAATTAATAGGAGACAATATTGTAAAGCAAATAATTAAATCATGTAGAAAATAAACAAAATTTTTGTACCTTTTCAATATAAGCGTTATTTAATAAGTTTAAACTAAGACTGTATGTTTAGTTATCAACAAAAACCTCTCCTTCCCAGATGGCGTCCAAATATATCTTAATTCTAATTATTTTCGTGCATCAAGCGGTAGCGTTGATCGGGTACGACTGTAAGTCTGCCCAGAACAAAGTAGCGACTATCTCCACGATGGATGTTGATCATTGCTACGACCAACAATTTAAAGTGATTACGAACTCGACAATTCATACCGCGATAATTAAAAGACAGACATTTACGGAAGTAAAAGTTTATACGTGTTTTTTGCACATAGACGCTTTTTCTTTTTACTGTGGGCAATGGGGACATATAACCCTGTTGGGGAAACCATTTCAAACAGTGCGATACCAATTCTCGCGAACACAGTGTGAAGAACTAGTATCCACAGGACAAATGCGTTATCCGTTTGGTCAATATTTATTTCTTAATTTCTATGGTATCCATCCGATTTGATAATAATATGAGCAGACAATCATTAAGGATAAAGAACACCTTTGAATACCTTCTTCTGCCCGCTTTTGCCGCACCATCCGAATGGAGTATAAAAAGGAGTCACACGAAATAATTTAAAAATAAGTGGCAAAGATGAAGAAGCAAGTAGAAGAGCTGAGACCTGTTGAGATTAAAAACACACACTCAAATTGAGTCAGTGCTTCTTCAATTTTCATTTCATTTCACAATGATCGATGGTAAAATTATCTGTGCTCTTACTGGAACAGGGACTAATTGTTGTTTTATATGAGACTGCAAACCCTGAAGTAGTGAAGTTGATTTGTTTCAAGTCAAATGTTGTCAAATCTTGCTTCAAACGCGGTGTACACAGCAATTTATTGGCTATTGTTAGTCGCAGATCTTGATTTAGAATTCCAGTCATTCTTCTCCGACGTCTCAGGCTGTGTCTTCTCCGACATCTCCGCCAGCAGCTCTTGCGCCAGAAGCTCATACGCAAGCAGATCGTGCGCTAGCAGCTCCTGCCCCCATTCCCATTTCTCTTATCGCTCGAAATTGGAAAGAGATTTACTTCATATATCCAAGGCTTTGAGCAACAAATAGAACTGCTCTTTCATCATCTATGTATCGGTTTAGGGATGCAAGGCAAGGTCCATCTGCCATCATCAACCAAAACAGTTGATGAGATGCATCAGAAAAAAAGTGCATCAACATCAGAAAAAAAAAGAGACAAACTGTGTACGAAGCTTTGAAGAATAAGGGTGATTTGTTCTGCCTAAGAGAAATGGAAGTTGCTGCATACATCCTATGTGATTTTGTAAACCCATCAACACAAAAATTATAGGCCAGAAGCTATTCAGGTTTTGGTTGATGATGGCATATGGACCTTGCCTTGCATCACTAAACCAATACATGAATGATAAAAGAGTGTTTAATTTCTTACCAACCCGATGGGTTGTCATCAGAATAAGAAAAATATTACTTATGATATTTTCATAAATTTAATTTTTCCCGGATTTGGCGGAAAGAGCCGCCCGCAAACCGTGGTTGAAAGGGGGAAAACTTTTCCCATTTTTGGTAAAAATGGAAACTGAGAAAATTCTTCCGAAGATGATCGTGAGACGACTTAATTTCCGTCCCGACGACCCGGAAGGGGAAAGGACGTATTTTGCTGAGTCAGAGCTCAAGGACGCCATTGCTAGAAATGGAGAGAAAAAGAGAGAATCAACCGGGATCGAGGCAAGAAAACGGAGAAGGAAGAGATTGTCAGGAGCAAAGCTAAGGAAAATAAAAAAAGCTAAAAAAGTAGCCGCTGGGACGTGGACATTTGAGAAACCAAATCGAGAACTTCTTCTTTGTCCAACATCGTGACCGATGTGTGGTGGCTATGGTGGATGTTGTGGCGTAGGTGTTTCGAGCGTTTTAATGACCTTTTTTACCGTGTCCCGCCAAGTTCTACGGTCATTTGCTTGACGGGCAGCTACTGATACGTTGGTTTTCATTAATTTCGAAATTGCATCAGTCCACCGGGTGGGGGATCGTCCACGTTTTCTTTTCCCTTCCGGTCTTCCCTGGACAACAAGTTTCTCCATGTTGTCGTGCCGGGATATGTGTCCGAAGAATTTCAAAATACGCGCGTATGTTGAGGATGAGAGTCTCTGGGAGGGCTTTATTTCATTTAAAATGGAGACATTAGTTCGAGAACACAGGAAAAGAAAAGAAGTCCATTCGGAGTGTAGCGGCTCTTGAGTCAACCTTTTTAATGATTCGACACTGGTGTATGGTCTACTAAAACTGTGATTTTCAGGGAGTCTCTTAGCAATCTGACGACAGACCTGAAAAAAGCACCGCATATTGTTCTTAAAAAAGATTCTTGAAGATGGGGGGGGAAAAAAAAATTCGGGTTACTCCCTCTATGCGGACGAGTATTACAAAGAAGCAAAACGAGAGAGAGGGAAACGTTTTAGTAAGGTTGCTGCCTTCAAAAAATGCGCTTCCTCTTGAGAGAAACTACCGGATGAAGTGAAGGACAAATACAAGATTTTGACAAAGGAAAAAAATAAAACTTCCGAAAACTACGAAAAGAAATTTAGTTGCCGCGGTACCAGTTCCGCGGAAATGGAATGCAAGGAAAGGAAACAGGCAGAAGCTGTTGAAACCATGATTCAAGACATAAGGAAGACTGTTTCCGTACAAAGCTTTGAGACGCATTCATTTTTTTTCATGCACATAAATTATTATTGCGAGGTTTATGGAAAATTCTATCCTTGCGAGTTGGCGTATCGAAATTTAGCTTACAAAATGGAGTTAACGAAACATTTCATAGACTGATAGATCCTGGAACGATTCCTCTAGGTTTTCAAAGTGATGTCGCTGAGGCGACCCTATTATGAGGAACAAAGGAAAGTGAGATTACAAAACAACAGACTCCGACCACAAGAGGCCAGGAAAAATGAAACGGAGGAACAAAGGAAATCGAAATTACAAAACGATAGAATCCGAGCACAAGAGGCCAGGAATAATGAAACGGAGGAACAAAGAAAGTGAGATTACAAAACGATAGAATCCGAGCACAAGAGGCCAGGAAAAATGAAACGGAGGAACAAAGGAAATCGAGATTACAAAACGATCGAATCCGAGCACAGAGGCCAGGAAAAATGAAACGGAGTAACAAAGGAAATCGAGATTACAAAACGATAGAATCCGAGCACAAGAGGCCAGGAAAAATGAAGCAATTTAGCCCAGAAAAAGGCGGCAAAACAACAGTTAGGGAAGGCAATTGAGCACTTGCACGAATGCCGGTGACGAAAAGCAACGTCCATCGTCACCATCTGGAATCCATGAACGTAAAATGTATTCATTGCTCCTCGTTGCATTTTAAATAGGAGAAAAAAAAGCCGATTTAACAGCTGCTGCCACAGAGGAAAAGTCTTTCCTCTCCTTCCAATACCCATATCCGGACAATGTGAAAAAATTATTGACCGGAGAAATTCAAGTTCAACGACAACTTTAACCAAATATCACCAAAATTAAACGATTAGACATGTTCCGACTCTTCAAGATTGCAGCAGAAAGGAGCAGAAAAGAGGTCGTCCACCAAAGACTTACAAGAATGTATAGCCTGGATGTTTCCATTTGCCGAGACACTGGCAGGAAAAAAAACTATTAGAAAAGTTTTAGGTAATATTCCATGTTCTTCATGCAAGACAACTCTGAAAAAAGAAATTAATAATAATCCAGTATGAAGGGTCAGTTTATAAAAAAACAAACTTTTTAGAATTGGAAGAAGCCATCGAAACCTCTAGATCGGCGAGATGTTTCGATAATAGAATCAGTAATGTTTGGACTCTTACAAACAATTTTAAAAATTGACAACCTCGCTTTACAAATTGGTTTTTCTTCCTTTTATACGGAGAGGGTAAAATCCACGAAAAAATTAAGGACATATGTTAAAAAAGTCCAAAATGGATAGCTTAACTTTTTCAAATAATTTTTATTTTTTTACGCCGTCGTTCTACAAACTTAAAAGTCAACGAACTGGTTCTATTTTACAATATATGTGTACGTCCATATGAAAACCGACCGATTGGCAAATGTCGCCTAGTTTGTTTTGGTTTTTTTAGAAGGCTTTTTTAAAAAGGTAAACAAATCAAAACAAACTTTGCGCAAATGCCAATCGGTCCGTTTTCATATGGACGTAAACATATAGATGATTTTTTAGAAAAAAATACCTTAGACGTTAAGGATAATGTTTTGAAATTCTTACAAGAACGTAAAAAAAGGTTCCTTTCCGTAACTTTCCGTTTCTTTACTTTAAGATGAAAGGAGTCGGCGAGGTTAATTTGGCTGGAGCCAGGGCCATGGTTACCACTTGTCCGAAATAGAGCTAAGGAAATTACAAAGGCCGCCAGTAAGACTGACTGGTATTATGTTCCTGGTGTTTAATCCGGTGGATTTACCGTCACGTGGTTGCCATCCAACGAAATCGTTAGCGGCGGTTGGCATTTTTTTTAAGCAGATAATAATTTTAATGATTTTCGATCAGCTTGCTAAAAAGAAATAGCTGACTGCTTGGAGTTGAGAAAAAGCCGTTCAGTCCAGAATAGATACGAATTCCGTGCGGCATCGTATTGATTCCGCTACTGGTTTCCGGTTTCTATATATAATGACTGACAATAATAATTAAATATAGTTAAAATTTTTTACTTTTTTGAAGAATATTCGCTATTATTAGCGTGAAATTCGAGAGCGATCCACCATTCGTTTTTGTCAATCAGTTTACTTACTATCGTATTTTTCACACAGATTATTATACCTCCGTTCTTTTTTATAGTACAACAATGGATCCTGAAATTTTCGCTTAGAGGCATGGGCAAGGGCAACTTGGAATATCTGAATCTCCTTGCTACGAACGGTTAGACCCAGCTGCTATGAACTGTTAACGATTCAAATTTTTGAGCCCCAAAATTTTTTTTAAGTCCCGGAAATTTCCCCATTTTTTTTTTTTTCTCTTTTCCAAAACTTTTAATTATTAAATTATTAATTTTATTATTAATTATAATTTTTTTTTTTTTTATCAGATAAACCATTGTTGCGTTAGTTTCCCACGTTATCCCTTGTAAAATGGCGTCTCAAAATTTATTTTCTAAGAATGTCAAATCGGTCCCTTTGTCTTTATTATTTTTCAAGTTCTAATCTGCAAAACTTGTCCGAACTTGAAAATTCCCCGAAATCTTAAGGATACATGCACCCGAGCCTGGGAAAGACGCGTAAACATCCGAAATCCGTCGAGTATCCCCGAGACTGTCCAAAACCCCTCCCCGCCCCTTAAAATTTTGCAAGTCGTGAATTCTAATTGGCTCCCCAATGTCACGTGTTCAACCCCTTCGCTGGTTTAGCATAACCAGTGAAGATGAGTCGACGCGTCAAACTCTTAATAAATTCGTTCGCAAAATTATCAAAGTCGTGGAATAAATCAAACAAAATGTGCCTAATCTTTTTTTTTGTTTATAAGTATTTTAATTAGCATGGAGTAAAAAGTTAGAAAGAAAAATCCCGTGCTAAATAAAAGTCGTGCTGTGATTTTTTTTTTATTTTGTAAAGAGGAAAGAAGTAAAAGGAGAAAGAAATGTGTCTTGACAATTTGGTTTAAAATTTTATGTCGTGGTGAATTTTTTTTTTTTTATTTATTATTTTAAATGTAGTATGGAATTCATATATTTTCCCTCATGAATTTTGATTTGTCGAGAATGATTAAAATTAGAGATAGAATGATAGATCCCATGCCCGAATCAAAATTTGTATCCGATTTAATTAGAAACCTTTAAATCTCTTATAATAAATTAACGAAAACCAAAAAGATTACAGCAATTGCGAAATTAGCTAAAGTAGGAAAGAAAGTAGATGAAGAAAAGATTAGAAGAAGTTTGGTCCATAAGAAAAATGAGAATTTTGGTAAAGAAAGCTTTAGTGATTCAGATTCGGATAACCCCTATGAAATTTCTATTAGACCCCGAGCGTCGAGTTATGGTATGAAGTTCAAGTCAAGTTCCCGTTCTTTTGAAAATTTATCAAGTCCTTCCGATAGAGATAATATTACTTGTTATCACTGTGGTAAAAATGGTCACTATAAGAATGATTCGAAATCTGTCGAGTTTCCTTCCCGTTCCTCCCATCAAGATAGGTTGCATTGTTATGAATGCGGATTGTTCGGATATACAGTGTATAATTGCCCAAATAAAGCAAATCATAAAAATCGTGATAGAAGTCCCTCTCCTGGAAATTCCCTTAGTGCATATATTCCGACAAAAACGAATTTTCCGCATGCGTGCTTATATGTAAAAAAAGGCGAAGTCACACTTTTCAAACGATCACACTTTTACCAAAACCATAAGGTAAAGGTAGGTACCTTTACCTTATGGTTTTGGTAAAAGGAAAATCTTGAGGCAAAACCGAAATATTTTTTCCCAGGAATTCAAAACAAGGCTGAACAATTTGAAAAAATCACAACTGATTCGGCTTTATTATCTGCCATGTCCTGCTTTAACAAATATAACCGCATTACACGGTATAATGTCGGAAGCACGAAATACCAGCCCAGCCTACTAGTATTTATAGATACCTAAGCCTTTGTAGATAAATCATGAAATTGAAAAAGGGGACATGTCTTTTGTTTTTCTTATGTTTGCTTTATAAGGTAAACAAATGACATGTCCCCTTTTTCAAATTAACGATTCAGATGAAGCACAAGATTTATTAAGTCAAGGAATAGAAATAAGAAGGCTTTGTGGCACACAGCGGAGGAACGGCGATGGTGATGAGATTTAACGATGTGGAAGGATTAAGCACCCATCTTTTATCCGTGCTGCAAATTAACGCACAAAAAGATATTCCGTTTCTAATTGCCACTTCCGATGCCATTCAAGTTCGATCTTCAGAGGACTACAGATCGGAATCATTCGATTCGGGAACTGCGACCAATAATTTTATTTTTAAACCTGGAGTAGAAAAATGTCTACATATTAGATCTATTGCAGAAGAGGCATCCTCTTCGCAAACATTAAAATTTAAAGACGAGAAGTGCGTCGGTGGAAAACTGTCAAAAGAAAGAATCACTCTCATCGTTTGTGCGCATACGACTGGCACAGACAAAAGAGATTTATTTGCTATCGGCAAAATCCCAAAAGCCCGAAGTGTTTCGAAAACAGACCGATACCTGTGAAATACCGGGCAAATCGGAAGGCATGGATGATTGCTACTTTATTCGAAGAAGACTTGTTCCAGCGGGACAAGGATTTGCAAAAACAACAAAGAAAAATGTTGCTAGTTCTGGACGACCGCACTGCCCACCCGCATATTCAGCACAAATTGAAACAGATTAAATTGGAGCTTCTGCCAGCAAAACACAATTAAAGGTTCGTCAACATGTAGTGGTAACAGCTCAACGAAGAACCCTTCAAACGATGGTCTATTAACTAGTGGTCACAGTTTAAAGGCGAGGAGCATTTGGAACCTTTTATATACTGAAACCTCGAATCCAGTGATTAGAAGGAGTACCGAAACACCTCTAAGTTCAACCTTCGTTCCGAAAACAAGAGCAACGGTTTCAGGGATAATATTCCTGCACTTGCACTGATCATGTTATAAAGGGTCACACGGGTAGGCACATCCATTTAGTATGCATCCTACAAAACGATGACAAACTTGTTGAACCAATGACTGAAAACGTTGAGGCATCATCGACAATTAACAATTAAAAAGCAATTATAAGGTACTCTATTATAAATATTTAGAACTATTTACAATTAGTTATAAATGTTTATAAAAAAACCGGGAAATCCGGAACAGACAAGTCTCTCAGAAACTTCACATAGGCTTTTCCATAAAAGAAAGAAATCAGAGGCCACATTCCTCGAAATCTTAAGGACACATGCACCCGAGCCTGGGAAAGACGCGTAAACATCCGAAATCCGTCGAGTATCCCCGAGGTTGTCCAAACCCCTCCCCGCCCTCTAAAATTTTGCAAGTCGTGAATTCTAATTGGCTCCCCAATGTCACGTGATCAACCCCTTCGCATAACCAGTGAAAATGAGTCGACGCGTCAAACTCTTAATAAATTCGGTCGAGAACGGTTCGAAAAAAAAAAAAATTATCAAAGTCGTGGAATAAATCAAAAATGTGCCTAAAATTTTTTTTGTTTGTTATGAGTATCTTAATTAGCATGGAGTAAACAGTTAGAAAGAAAAATCCCGTGCGAAATGTCGTGAGTCAGAAAGTGTAAAAGAAAAAGGACTAAAAATTGAAAGTTTAATTTTTTTTTTTTGAAAAACGGAAAAAGAGAAAAATGTGTCTAATTGAAGATTTTTTTTTTTATTTTTTATCAAAAGTTATTGTCGTGACAAATAATATAAAGAATTTTTAAAACGTTAATTTGTCGTGAAAAAGAAGAAAACCATATGTCGTGATGAATTTTTTTTTTTTTTATGTAGTATGGAATTCATATATTTTCCCTCGTAAGTTTTGATTTGTCGAGAAAAGCAGAACGTTAAATGAGTCGTGTTTTTGTCTCTTATTGATTTGATTGATTAAACTGTTAAATTGCATCCGTCGAGTGTTTTTCTTATTATTAAGGGCTCCGTTTCACAGCAAGCCGCAAACCGCAGCTTTTTTTTATTTTTTTTTTCTATTTTTTTCCGAACCTTAATTTTTATACTAAAAACTTGGCAATGGGGTAAAGTGATATAAAAATGAAGTAAAATAATAGTTTTTTCGTTCATATAGACATGATTCGGCCTGTAAATAACATTATTTTTTAAAAAAATATCGAATGTTATTTTTGTTTTTGTTTACGGAGCCATTTTAAATTTTTTCCCCTGTAAACAAAAATAAAATTCCATATTTTTGTAAAAAATATATCATTAAATAATCTCATTTGCATGCCGAATCATGTCTATATGAACGAAAAAACTATGATTTTACTTAATTTTTTATCCCTTTACCCCGTTGCCATGTTTTTAGTATAAAAATTAAGGTTCGGAAAAAAATAAAAAAAGAGCTGCGGTCTGCGGCTTGCTGTGAAACGGAGCCCTAATTCTTTAAAAAAAAAAAAAAAAAAGTGAAAATTTTTGAAAATTAACATGGCCTATTAGTGAATAAAAGAAATAATTTGCCATTGGATTTATCCCCTCAATCAACTCGCCCCCCTTAATCTGAAACGTCGAGAGATCTTCAAGAAAAGGAGCCTGTCTTCGCCTTGAGAGTTACTCAGGCATCAAGGCATCTGGAAAATTTAAAAAACATCGAGACAACCGCCGCTGGAATACGGATAAGTTTTCATTTTTTTCTTTGGTACCAAAGGTTCCCCAAATTATTGTATTTTTTTTTTTAAAGAGTAATTTTTGTTTCCTGTCGCGAAATCTTAAAATTTTTTTTTTGTCGCTCATTTTTATTTGTACTTGTCATTTATTGGAATTGATTTTTTTTATGATGTTGTTTATTTTCTTGGTGATTAAGGTGTTTCGATAGCACCGCTTCATTATTAGTTAAAAAAGCATCGTTCTTCGGTCTTCTTATAATTTCGTTAAAATTTAAGAAAAAATAAAAAAATTTTATCCTATTGTTAGCCTACGGAAAAGAAAAAAATGGCATCGGCATCCATTTTTTTCCACGAAATAAACAAAGCTTCCGATTTTCTTCACTGAAACATTCAAACTAGAAAGTTACATTCACTTTTTAAAGCTAATATTAATTCGATACCTATTAACAGATGTTATGTTAGTTTTTGGAAAAATCGGAACATCTAGAAATAGGCTTTTTTCGTAAATAAATGAAAACGCTTTGTTTATTTTTTGGAACTTTCCATATAACGCCATGTATTTTTTTATATTTTTAAAAATTTTTAACTCGTTAACTAGAAAGTAACTTTTGCTTAAATTTTTAAGGGAGGTCCGCGGATACCTGATATATCATCTGTGCGAGTTTGAAGAATATGTAACATTTTGCCTTTTACTATCGAAACACCTTAATTTGTAAAGCACGAAATTTTTTTTTCTCTCCTCTTACTTTTATTGTGCATTGTCGAGTCATTTATTTTATTATTTTTTTTTATTTTTGTTCCCTGCCCTTTTTTTTTTTTTTTTTTTTTTTTTTTTTTTAATTTTTGTGTCGAGTTTACTATTTTTTTTTACTTCCTTTTTGTCGAGATTGTCCCTCTGTGGCTGATCCATGGAAGTTCAAAGACTTAATTCCTGACTTCAATAAGGACGAACCCCCAGAATTAACCGACCTTCGTCAACGAATTAATCACATCTTAGATTCCCTTGCCCAAGCCCGAAAACCTCAAAATATTTTAGCCCTTCTGAATAGCGGGCTATTCAGAAATTCTTTATTAATTTTAATAAATTATATAGAATTTTTTATATTTAAAACATTATATAGAATTTTTTATAAAGAATAAAAATAAAATAATTATATAGAACTGACCGAGGAAAAGCGGGAAAATTCCGAAAAGAAAGGTTCCGATGTAACCGAGGTAAAGAAAGCCGAATTGGAAGAAAATGTGTTGGAAGAAGTAAGATCGTGTGTGACGGAAGAATCCAATGCATCAGAAATAGTAGAAGAAAAGTCTGACAAAGAAGAAGAGGTATGGGAGCCAATTGAGGTACGAAAATGGAGAAAAGAAAGACAAGAAAAAGAAAAACTAGAAAAATCAAACGTTGAAGTGGAAAAGTCGTGTGTTGAAGAGGAAAAGCTGCCAGGACCTATTCTGCCGTCATACAACCCTCTTCTAGCTCGCCGAGCGAATTCAGGAGACTACGGCGTCATCTTTGAAGGACAGTTATATATTCTATCCAAAGAGTATTACCAATTAATGCGTACGTCTGTAAACCAGCGAAGAGGATTTTTCGAACTTAGAGTCATATATTGTTATACGAATAAAGGATGAATAAAGGTTCAGAATTGAGATATTCTAAATCCCAGCTGATCATTTTGGATTCCCCCAAGTCATCCCAAGTTTTTTAAGTGTTGCAGCAAATCGTATAAAAGGCCGTTGGAAATGAATTAAAATGATACCTTGCCGAAATTCCTAACTTGTGCACAAAACCGCTATTATGTGTTGCCAAATGGGAGTATATACGACAGTTTTACTATCTGGATAAGGGCATTGCCAATATGGCTTATAAACTAACGAAAGACTACATTTACCCTGCAGGAAGGGCCAAAATGAGGGTGAAGCTTGCCGCCCAAGTTTTGAGTCACTCAGTTGCCGCCGGAGTAAGGACGTTTGTTAAACTGAAAAAGATGCCATCTGAGGCATTGTTTACAGCTAATTTTATTTCTATATTTGATCGACTTTTTGATTCTTTCAACGGAGCGACTAAATCCCCGCCAGATGGAAAACTATATAGGACATGTCTACATACGTCATCTAATCACTGGCAGCTGTGGCAAACGATGATAGATTTACTCACTCCAGGAAAAAACAACTTAGTCTTTGTACCTAGGTAAGTAGATATATTTTCAACGGTTTTTCATATGATGGGCTACGTTACCTAAAAAAAATTAAAGCGGCTTGAAAAAGTGATAGGAAGAGGGGGTCCAAAATGATCAGCTGGGATTTTGAAATATTTCAATTCGGAACCTCTGTTCGTCCCCTAATACAGTAGTGAAGTCGATTTCTTTCCAAATTTTCATAGCATAGCATCTTACATGATAAGGTGGATTGATTCAGTACGACCCTATCATGAGGAACAAAGGAAATTGAGATTACAAAACAACAGACTCCGACCACAAGAGGCCAGGAAAAATGAAACGGAGGAACAAAGGAAATTGAGATTACAAAACGATAGAATCCGAGCACAAGAGGCCAGGGAAAATGAAGCAATTAAGCCCAGAAAAAGGCGGCAAAACAGACAGACAGTTAGGGAAGGCAACTGAGCACTTGCACGAATGCCGGTGACGGAAACCGACGTCCATCGTCACCATTTCGGACCCATGAACGTAAAATGTATTCATTGCTCCTCGTTGCATTTTAAAGCATTTTAAATAGGAGAAAAAAAACCAATTTAACAGTTGCTGCCACAGAGGAAAAGTCCCTCCTCTTCCTCCCGTAGCTCATATCCGGACGATGTGAAAGAATTATTGACCGGAGAAATTCAAGTTCAACAAAAACTTCAGCCAAATATCACCAAAATAAAACGATTAGACATGTCGTAACTCTCAAGACTGCAGCAGAAAAGAAACCGCAGCAGAAAAAAGGTCATCCACCAAAGACTTTAAAGGACGACTTACAAGAATGTATAGCCTGGATGTATCCATTTGCCGAGACACTGGCAGGAAAAGAAACTATTAGAAAAGTTTTAGATAAATTTTAGATAAATTTTCGTGCTCATCATGCAAGACAACTCTGAAAAAAAGAAATAAATAATAATCCAGTACGAAGGGTCAGTTTATAAAAAAACAAACTTTATAGAATTAGAAGAAGCCATCGAAACCTCTTGATCGGCAAGATGTTTCGATAATAGAATCAGTAACGTTTGGACTTTTACAAACAATTTTAAAAATTGACAACCTCCACCGTCATCCTACAACTTTCAAAGTCAACGAAATAGTGTGGAGACTGATCGATAGGAAATCGGATAAGGCTAAATTCATCGCTTCGCTGTATAGGATCTTGTGTCGTTGGACTGGAAATTTGGTCCATATTTCCCGAACGCTGACGCCTTTCGAGAGCGCCGAAAAACCGTTATTAGTTCCATTAAGATTAACGCGAGCAAAATAGTTCCTGTTAAAGTCTTAGATCGTTTGCTTTAACGGAAGAGAAAGTATATTAGGGTTATAAGGGTTTTCGCTTATATACGACTTTTGTTCCTTAGCAAATCGCCCGAACTCATTGATCTATTGGAAAATTGAAAATACTATTTCGTAAAAAATTTTATCCTCTTTAAAATCGTCCAGCTGAGGTATTTTTACGTACGACCAGTATTTAGGACGATATAAACAAAAAAACCGCATACGGAACCGCGCTGTCCACCATTTTGTCAACACCAGTTGTCGAATGACAACTAAACAAAAGTTTAATTAAAAAGTTGTCATTCGACAACTTTTTAAAGAAAAAAAACGCTTAAATTTAAAGGACGATGTACTAGAATTTTGAGAGAATCATAACAATTCCTTTCTCAATTATGTTCATGGTGATTACAGGACCACCCTATAAGCTGAAAGATAGATGCCACCATATTTTAAAGAACGAATTTCTTTAAATTTCATAAAGACAAGATAGTTTAATTGAAGCAAATGGACTAACTGTTGGAATTTTAATGACAACATCTGAAACGGAATACGCATTCCAATTTTCTGGATGATAAATTTTTATCGGAGGACATAGGAAAAGCGGACCTGTCATTTTTATGACGGATAAAAACGATGCATTAATGCATCCGTGATACTGATGCCAATTGGCAACAGTTTAACAGCTTAAAAGCAGTTAAAAAGCAGTGGCAACAGTTTAAAAGCAGTGTACACGGAGTCCCTTCTGCTGTAATGCATTTTTCATGTACTACAAGCTGCATGGCGGTGGCTTTGTTCAGGGGAAAATAAGGTTGAAGCCAAAGACCGTCAAAAAATGTATGGCTGAGTGAAAAATTTTGTCTACCTGGCAAAGGAAAACGAGTTTGAGCTAGAAGTGGAACTGATACGGTTTGATCCTCTAGTTTTAGAGCAATACAAAAATTTTTATTTATTGCATTTTTAACGGGATATGGATCTTTTTATAAGAAAATTTCGGATTTAGAGCCTACAGATAAAAGTGGGCCTGGAAAAGAAGTGCAATTTGAAGGAACCGTTCCGGAGTTTCAGAATGTAAAGATAAACAGTTCGGATTTGGAGCCTACAGATAAAAGTGGGCCTGGAAAAGAAGTGCAATTTGATGGAAACGTTCCGGACTTTCAAAATGGCGAGATAAACATTTTGGATTTGGAGCCTACAGATAAAAGTGGGCCTGGAAAAGACGTGCAATTTGAAGGAAATGTCCCGGACTTTCAGAATGAGATAAACATTTCGGATTTGGAGCCTACAGATAAAAGTGGGCCTGGAAAAGACGTGGAATTTGAAGGAAATGTTTTGGACTTTCAAAATGGCGAGATAAACATTTTGGATTTGGACCCTACAGATAAAAGTGGGCCTGAAGCAAGTGAAGACGAGTTTGTTTACCCAGCTCTAAGTTCTTTAGATTCGCCCCTTAGCGTCGATATGTTTTCCGGATTTGAAGATTATTATGAGAATAAAACGGGAGAAAACGAAAATTCCGATGAGCCAGTAACTGAGACAACAGAAAAAGTCGGGGAAAAAAAAAATAAAAAAAAAATAAAAAATAAACAGAAAGAGTTGACACGAATAAAAAGATATATTTTTTCATAGAAAATAAAATTTAACATGTCATAATCAAATCTCCGCCATAAAAAGATCCATATCCCGTTAAAAATGCAATAAAGATTATCAATTTGGATCGAAAATAAAAACTAAAAAAAAAAATTGTTAGGTTTAATGGATGTATTGGCTGAAAGCTACAAAAGACTGGGCTTTATTTGGAAGCAAGTGCTGAGTTCAATATTTTTTATTCAGGTCGTCGC
The DNA here is from genome assembly GCA_037577465.1 of Liposcelis bostrychophila. Taxonomy (NCBI): domain Eukaryota; kingdom Metazoa; phylum Arthropoda; class Insecta; order Psocodea; family Liposcelididae; genus Liposcelis; species Liposcelis bostrychophila. The sequence continues at coordinate 10,488,505 of CM075207.1, forward strand.
CAACAAAATATTTTTGAAAACCTGAAAAATTTCGGGTCGTCGCAACCGGACTATTCTTTTAAAACTGGAAATGTTTCTTTACTACCTAAAAATTTCACGGTTGCTTGATTCTCTATCGGTTGAAAAAATATTTTTCGTACCGAAAAAATTCGGAGCGGTCTTGAATACTTCCTCTCTTGAACCTCTGGCTCAAGCAGAAGTGTAATTCCTTAGCACAAAACCGGTTAATTCTGTTATTTTTATGTCAGGTCGCATTGTCAAAAGAGTTAGTTACTTTACCAATCTTGTTTTTCTCAATCACAGACGCGTTTTGTACATGTCGATCGTTTATAACGTACAAATGTTGTTGCAAAAACCTGAAACATTTTACGATATAGATGATAGACATAATGTTAATTTTGATGATGTAAACTTCCGAGTTACATCAGTTGTTAACAAAGTTGTTAACAGTTCCGAGTTGTTCAGCCTGCAACTAACATTCGCCCGGTTCCACATGGACCTCCGCTGCTTTGCGAAATGTCAATCCAAATTTAACTGGCCCAGCACCACCCAACGCAAGAGTTACGTTTTGAAAGCTAAAGCTTTTTTTGTTAATCTGTTTAGATTTGATTTTTTTTTCCTCTTTTCGCTTAGCACATGTGAGTTTGTTAATTTTATTTTAGAGTGATATAAATAAATTAACTTGATCTTACTTGCTTAAACAACTGAATACACGAAACTTAAGCGCATTAATTTAGAGCTTGGAATTGTTAGGCATTTTTTTTAATTGCAACCGATTTTTCCTGAATATTCCTATGACCCGATGCGATATTTTTTTTTGTGTTTGTTAATTTTTTTTTTATGTGAACCTTGAATGAAATCGATACCATTTTTTTTTTAAGAATAGATAGAATTTTTTTTTACTCGGTTCGTTGGGAGTATATTGTTATTTGATGAAATTATTATTTTTTTTTATTGCGAATCGGTAAAAGCATCGTTACAAAAGTTGGCGCCCGAACAGGGCGTCCTTACGCCCTGTAATCTTTTAATCCTTACACCCTTAATCCTTTGCGTCGTTACGCTCGAGTTCGCCAGCCGCCATATCGTTACGGTTTTGGTCGCATTTAGGTCAAAGTGCTTTATTTGTAAGTCTGTTTCATAAGTTTAGTCGAGGTAAAGTAGAAGAATCGAAAAAAGATATGCTAACATAATATGCAGGCTAGTAGCTACGGCCCCGGTGTCAGTAGCCAGTGGTGAGAGAAATTTTAACATATTGAAGTTCGTGAAAAATCTTCTGAGAAACGAAATTTCAGATGAAAAACTAAATTCGTGTGTTATGACGGCATCTGAACAAAATATAACTGACAAAATAGAAACAAGTAGCGTTTCAAAAAGTTTGGTAGATGGTGAAAAAGACCGGTCGCCGTGTTAAAGTTTAGGTTTCTGTGTAATTAAATAAAATAGCTTTAATTAAAGGAATATAATATAAGCTTTAATTATAGGCTATATAATATATAGCTTTAATTATAGGAATATAATTCTTTTTAGTCGACAAAATTCGGTTTGTTGCGCCCCCCCCCCTCCGAAAATTTATCGCTCAACAGCGCCCTTATATTATTGAAGAATATGTTTATGTTAAAAAAACGTAGACGTTTTCCCAGGAAGGAATTTCAAGTAGTACTTCCATATTGAAAAAAAAAAACCGGCGTGCGCATGCGCAGTTTGATTTTACTGGATAGCTTGGCGTCGGGTCGTTCGTTTATTCCGTTAGACTTTTTAATTCTGTAATTTTTTTATTTGTTGGAAAGATAGGCCTAGCTTTTATTACTTTGTTTTGTTTAAAGAAATTTTTATTTTAATAAAAGTTTTTGGTCGGTGGGTCGATGTGAATTTAATTATAAAAGAAATGTAAAAAGAAAAAAGCGTCTGAAGCAGTGGATTGGTGAAGTGACGCTTCCTTCTAAAATCGTTGCTCTGGATTAAATAGGTTTACATACGTCCCTGTACGTATGTAAACATGACGCAATTATTTAAAATAAAAGAGCGCGAAACCTGCTTCTAAAGATTTCGAGAAATGTGGACCAACTCGTGGAAAAATTTGGATCCATGACAAGAGCCATAGAAGACAATTTTGAGGCAAAACCGAAATATTTTTTCCCAGAATGCAAAACACGGTTGCACAATTTGACAAAATTACTACAGATTCGCCTTTACTATATCTGCCACGTCCTGCATTAACAAATATAACCGCATTACACGGTATAATGCCGAAAGCACGAAAATACCAGCCCAGCCTACGAGCATCGTTCGCCGGAAATTTAGAAATCATAGTGGCTCGAGAGCACTAAAAGCCGGCTGCCTTAAGAGGCAGATGAGTTGCCATTAGCAAAAAGTTAGCCAAGTCAAAGCAACTCCAGATTGTGCTACTTTCCTTGGATTGGGTCAGCCCAATCAATCCAAGGAAAGTGTTCATGGTAGGAATATATTGGGGGTGGAGAAACCCAATTACAGTAATTCCTTTTTAGAAGCATTTATAGATGAAGCACAAGATCTATTAAGTCAAGGACTAGAAATATGAGTAATTAAATATAATAAATAAGGGACACTTTAAAAAATGTCATTTAAACCAAAGAAAAGCAAAAAAAAATTAGGGAATTATTTATTTCAGTTAAAAAATTCATACCATACGAATTTTGCCGAAAACCAAGATCTATTGAAAAGGTAACCCCTTCGCCAACTTTAAAATTAAAAGACGAGAAGTGCGTTGGCGGAAAACTGTCAAAAGCAAGAATCACTCTTTTCGTTTTGCGCGAATATGACTAGCACAGAGAAAAGAGATTTATTTGTTATCGGCAAATCCCAAAAGCCGAGGTGTTTTAAAAACAGACCGATACCTGTGAAATCCCCGGCAAATCGGAAGGCATGGATGATTGCTACCTTATTTTAAATTTCTGTCAAGGTTTATCATCTTTTTTTGAACATAAAAATGTTCTCGAATCAGATGGCTGTCAAATTTTTAATTTTTCGTGTGTTCAATTAAATAATGTAGAAAAGTTGCTATTTAAGGTGCGAAAAATAAGCACAGATAATATAATTCAATCGTATACTCTAATAAAAATCGGCATTAAGTATCATCCTGTTAGCTACGTCAGGGCATCAAAAACTTTTGATTGCTGTGCCGAATTAATAGACGGTTCCGTCATTTTAATAGACAAAATTTTCTGGGTTGATTCTGAGCAAAAAACATACCTTTTGGCAAGGAAAGTAACAAAGCATGAAATCGGAAATTTGTGTTTACCGCCTCATATAACAACTTGTTCTGTGAACAAGTCGTTACATTTATTTGACGCGAAGGAAATATTTCGAAAAAAAAATTTTTTCGTGATTGATAAAACATACTACGTAACAGATTTTCCTAATACTGTCGAAAAAGATTAGGGTTACAGACCGTTTGCACTTCTTTTTTGTTAGATACAGGAATCTCTCTCAGAGAGGTAATTAGAGCATATTTTCAGGATTTTTCATGATTATTTTTTAGGATTATATATTCTACATATTCTGATTTAGGACCGAGTTTACCGATCACGGTGGCCTATATATTTAGTTTCGCAAACCTTGAAAGAAATGCATTTGATTTTTTAATATTTAATTTAAATTTCGCAAAGTTAAACCATTTAATTTTCTTTTCTTCCAAATTGTAAGCCGGGGAACTAAAATTTGAATTTTTAAATACTGTTCAACACATTAAAAAAATATTCGACCATGTTTCTCCTTCTCTGGATTTTGATAAAAATATATTTTAAGTTTATTATTCCAACATGCATGATAAAAATGTGTTTATTATCGATTAGGTATTTTGAAAGCAAATAAGTTAGTAAATACAGTAATTATTTTTAAAGTTATTGATAAATAATTATCAAGAAAATATTATAAATGCCCTTAATGCGGTGCCTTCATCCGTCTGCATTATCTGGGAAACTTTACAATAATCCTTGCCGAAATAAAGTGTTAGATAGTTTTTAAAAAAATTTCTAAATTATTTTTTTTTCTTTCATTTCCTTAATTAATTTCGAATCTCGTCAAAGGATTACACATATATTATTCAATTTTGCTTTTAATTTTAGGAACAAAATGAGTGATCAAATAGATTTAGAGGACTCTTACTACAACCCCAAATCTCCTGATAGTAACCAGGAGTATCTCTTAACAGAATTTCAAATACCAACAATTAGAGAAAAGCAAAAGGACAAGGAGAAAAAGAAGAAGAAGGAGCAAGACAACACAGTCACACCCTCAAAGAAAAGACCAGCCCCTTACTCACTGAGAACCCAGAAAGATGATGACACGGTAAGAAGTGAAAAGGAAAGAAGGACTGAAGCATCATCCAGAGTTATAGAGGGAGTAATACCTATATTAGAACCTCCCGATTATCAACAAGACAGATATGGAGAAGAGGATAAACAAATTGTGCAAAGACTAATAGATATAAATGAAATAATAAAAAAGACCAATAAACAAAGTGATATTCTAATGAAGAGATTATCCAGTATAGATCAAAAAGTAAGTTCATTATTAAACAGTCAGACGGCCCTAGAGTCTAGAATATCAGCCATACAAACCAGATCAACAGGCTTACTCGTACAACCTCCATTTGTGAGTTTCGATCAACCTACAACAGTGTCAGATATTCCCTCTATGGAAAAGGTCACGACAGGCCCGGACTGGCCCATAGGTTTACCGGGAAATTTCCCGGTGCGCCCTTTGAGAGAGCGCCCGGGCGCTCTCTCAAAGGGCGTCAAAGATAATTACAGAAAAAAAAGGCGCCTTTCTGTTTACATTTTTCGCCGCATTTTTTATTTTCAGTTTTTCGTGCGAATCCGAGAAAGAAAAGATTACTGAGTTACAAGGACTTTCTTTTTTTTTTTTTTTTTTTTTTTTTTTTTTTTTTTTTTTTTTTTTTTTGGCTCTCTTTTCAAAAAAAAAAATTACTAGTTTTTATTCTGGCCAAAGTTCAAGTAATAGTGTAGATCTCAAAAATGACGATAATAATACCTGAAAATAATTCAGAAATGGGAGACAACAAAAGTTCGGGACGTTTTAATAGACATAGACAACGATGTGCTGATTATCGACCGCATTTTTCGAACAAGTAAAGTTATGCGAAGACTTTTAGTTTTATAAAAATAAAAAAAGGAGCAATAATATAGTAAATGGTGCTTAAAATTGTAATTTAAAAAACTACAGTCGAACTCGCTTATAACGAGCTCGGATATACCGAGAACCCGGCTCTAACGAGCATTTTTTAAAAATTTGGTTGGTCCGGTCTATATCTTCCATGTTAATTTGCTCCGGTTAATACGAGCTCGGGTATAACGAGAACCCGGGTTTAACGAGGTGAAAAATTGAGGTGAAAGGGTAAAAAAATCGTACATAACGAGCGAATCATTAAAAAAAAAAAAACTGTTTTTTAAAGTCATAAATATACTTATTTTCAACTTCAATTAAAGTTACGTTTTGCACGACATATTCTGTTATAATACCGTTTTGTCAATCTTCAGCATCAATTAAAAAGAAGGACAGAATTAAACCAAACTGGGTAAAATAATGTTTAGCTTATGAAAGCCTGGTTTTGACCGATTTTAAATGATTCATCTGCAGTAAAAGTTGTTTCTAAATGGGAGGCTTTAGACGCTTTTAGAGTTATTGAAGTATTTTTTGAAACTAATGACGGATTCAATCCTGACTTTTGAACATTACCTTCATAGTATCAAGAAAAATATTAACATTCACAAAAACTCAACGATTCAACTTAAAATAGGCTAGTTTTTTAACTGGTTGAATAATGTGACTCTGAGAAGTTAAGAAAAATTAGAAGACGATTTTAATCTATGTTAAGGTGAAATTGAATGATTGAATGTTAAATATATAATTTTTTTAAATTTTTAAGAAAAATTTGAAGTTCGGATATAACGAGACCCGGGTATAACGAGCAAATTTTCGGTCATTTTTCAATCTCGTTATAAGCGGGTTCGACTGCATCTCCAGATCACAATGGAGCTCAGAAAATGTGTAAGCATACTTCTTCCATTTGCCGTACGGAAAAATTAAGACTAACCCATTTTTAAACTTTTAAACATACCAATATAAAAAAACAATGCCCTTAAATTTAATAAAAAAAAATAAGAAATAACTCCTTTAAAAAAAAAAAGCGCCCTATTTTTTAATTTTCCCCGCCCCTAAAAGCTTCCCAGTCCGTGCCTGGGTCACGACAGAGTTAAAAGATGGATTCGGAATCTAGTCATTTTTTAATTTTAGAAAAAAATTCTTGTTGAGTTTAAAAATGATTAAAAAGGTCGAAAAAAAAAACAGAGAGAGAGTGCAGGGTAAAATATCAACTTTTTTCTCAGAAGCCTTGAAAATCATACAATAAACTCGCGGGGGAAAAAAGACATCAAACCCGACGAAATTGTAATAATAACAATGGAGTTAGCAAAATTACTTCGTATAATTTCGGTGCGACAAACTAGTCATAAATACATCAACCCATTTTAGACATTCCATTTCAAAAGAAGCGTGCGCCTTTTTTTTTTTTTTTTTTTTTTTTTTTTTTTTGAGAATATGTTGGGAAAAGAAACATTCTGCGGCGGTCGGTCGGTACCTGAATAATTTTATCCTGCCCTACAAATATACTTACAAAAACGGTTTGACATTTTGCATTTAAAGTTGTTTGAAAAAAGAAGGGAAAAAATAGATTCATTCCGCAACTGTGTAAAATTGATCTCATAAGTCTGATCATCCGATCCGGACTCTTCCGCTATTAATGAATCTGTTTTTCAAAAAAAAAAAAAAAAAAAAAAAATAAGTTTTCAAAAAACCATTCCTCTGAGGTTTGTTCAATATTAAAGAAGCTGACTTAAATACCTTTCAAAATAGGTCGTTTTTTTAAATAGGTAGTGAACAATGAACATACAGCACTAGACTGTTTTTTTTAAAGTGCTTCCTTTCGAAAAAGCTTCATTATCAGCGAAATTATTTTGAAAAATAAGAGTCTTTAAAAAAAGTAACATCACTTTAAAATCGGCGTTAAAAAAAAAGGGAATCACGAAATCCAAGCATAATATGACGGACATAAAGACTTGTTCCAGCGATGCAAGGACTTGCAAAAACAACAAAGAAAAATTTTGCTAGTTCTGGACGACTGCACTGTCCACCCGCATATTCAAGACGAATTAAAACAGATTAAACTTGAGTTTCTGCCAGCAAACACAATTAGTGGTTCGTCCATATGTAGTGGTAACAACTCAACAACGAAGAGCCCTTCGAACGATGGTCTATCAACTAGTAGTCACAGTTTAAAGGCGCTGAGCATTTGGAATCTTTAAGATACTGAAACCTCGAATCCAGTGATTAAAAGGAGTACCGAACACCTCCAAGTTCAAGCTTCGTTCCAAAAACACGAGCAACGGATCCAGGGATAAGATTTCCAGGGAACAGGAATGATTTTGTCAATGAAGAAGGCAATGAAAATTAATACCTCTGAGAATTCTTAATTGCCTGGAATCTCGGGCATAAAAGTGTAAAAGTACGCCAAAGTCGTCGTAGACCGTCGTGGGAACGCTTTTCGTCCGTCGCTGGATTTGGCTGCCCTTTTTTCCGTCCGTGAATTTGTTTTTTTTTTTTTTTTTTCGTTTTTTTTTACACGTTGGCACCAAAGGTTCCTCCCCCGTAAAGTGTAATAAAAACGTAGGTTTTTTTTTTTCCGTAAGAACATTTTTTTTTATCGCCGTGATTTTAATTTTTTCCTCCCGGATATTCATCAAATTCCTGTCTTAAGATCAAGCTCCCCTTTCTCTTGTCGAGAACGTCTTGACACCAGATTTGACTTTCCCCCGCGCAAATCACGTCCCCGCGTCAAATATGAAAAACCTAGTGGAGACTTGTCAAGAAAACCAACATCTCCCAAAAAAATGATTTCTTGCAAAAAGGGACAAATGCTCCTATTGCCATAACAGAGAGGAAAAAAACAATTTGGATATTCTATTCTATCCTAACAAAAGGAAAATTGCAACTGACATCAGCACAAACTTCATTTGACACATCAGAATGTAAAAGCAGTGCTTCCTGTTAATGGTGAATCCTAGGAGGAATTCCCTATAACTTCCTGTAACTTTTGAAATATAAATATTAAGAAATATTTACAAATGTTTAGAAACATTTTCAAATATTCAAAAATGTTTCGGAATATTCCAAAATATTTTCATATTTATCCAAACATAAGAAAAGAGTTTTGAGATTCAAAAATTTGGTATTTTATTTTTCGATCATGCAGGGCAGATATGGGGAAAGGATGAAACATCAACCGTCTTTAAAAGCATTTCAAAAAATGCTTCGTTTGAAATTGAGACAGAGCGGCAGAAGGGGAAAGCCTTGTCTTTGAAATCTTACGACTGAATCAGCGACTTAGCAATTGAACCAGGATGTAAAATCAAAATTATTCGAATGAGATAGAAATTTTTCTATTACAGCTAAACTGCCCCTGTAAGCGATTTCAGCGTATCTCCATTTTGTAAACAATAGCTTCTCTTTGATGTTTAGCTTTTGTCGACAACGGTTCTATTCGAGCTGTTTTCAAAATGGAGTTACGCTGAAATTGCTTACAGGGGCAGTAAAGCAATATGAAGTATTTACTTTAATTTTAATTCGTCCATAGTTCAACACATACCATCCTTTCTGAACGTTATTTAGACTTCATTAAAGAAATTTCTTCAATCCTGTAGGAACACTGAATTTTTCCTCTTAACTGCTTTTTTCTCCTGCGTTTTTTTAAGAGGCAGGGAATGCAGACAAAAAGCTTGAACAATCTGGTCCTATTGTAAAAATTTAGAAATAGACGAAGGAGACATGTCGGGACCTTATAAAGAATTTATTGGTTACTTGGTTTTATTGAAGTTACCACTTCATCCGGGTGGCCTGTTTCTGAATTCTGTACGTCAGAGCCAAAAGGTTCAATATGCAAATTCAAGATGGCCGTTTGTTATGGGTAAACAACGTTTAGCGGACATCTTTAATTTGCATATTGAACCTTTTGGCTCTGACGTACAGAATTACTTGTGACACTGTGACTGAACTAATGATGCTAATTTTAAAAAAAATTGAAGCATGAATGCTTTCATATATCTCAAAAAGTATTAAAATATTTAGAAATATTTCAAAATATTGTGAACTGTTTCTGAATTATTTGTGACAGCGTTTGAAAATATTTGGAAATATTTTAAACCGCTTTAAATGAAAAATTACGAAGTTAATAAATATTCCGTTTTTAAATAAAGGTTATCGAATCGTGTGAAATTCCAATATTTTTTGTTAGCATTTATAGTGCGACAGTTCCATAAGCACCTTCGGTTTCTACTATTTCCATATCTGCAATGATTAATACATGTGTCATCATTCCAAGGGAACCATACTCACGGGTGATCGATCAAACGAAAAAAAAACTAAAAACAAAGAGCTTTCGCTGCGAGCACGATACGGAAAAACATTAATGACGTCAAAGCATAAAAATGATGTAGTGGAGGTGACGTCATAAAAGAAGAATTAGAGAGCCTAGAAGGAGAGAGCCGACAATCTATACGAATTTTCAGCTGTCTTTTGATTGGTCGGGACGGTACGTGGTCCTAGAAACCTTTTTAACCTCATATCAATTGTTGGTTTATGTCCGTTAACGGCGTTAATGAATGTCAAAATGTATTTCTAACATAAGATTGAAATCCTTTCTACCTTTTAACAACCAGTTTCATTTTTAAAAAAATAAACAAACTGTATGTAAACAAAACCAACCGACTACAGGTTGAGGTTAATTGAATTTCTAGTACCACGTTCCGTCCCGACCAATCAGAGACCTCTCATTATGTTGTCGGCTCTCTCCTTCTAGGCTCTCTAAGAAGAATATGACAGGCATTAACGATAGCAAAAATTGAAGGTGCTTCGATGCAGCGGAAGTTAGACTAAATAATTTCCATCTTTTCCCCCAATAGAGCGCGCCATCTTTCCGGCTTGTTATTCAATCTGCTGCCACGTCGGGTTTACAGTGTTCTTTTTTTTTTGTCCATTATTGATCAGACATCGTTTGTTCTCGATTGTTCTCGTCAGGAAAACGTTTAAGTTCATTTGTGGCTAGAAGTTCTGATCAAAAGCCGTTTGTTCTTGATAGTTCTTCCCTGACAAACGACTGAACGAACGACTTTTGATCAGAACTTTCAGCCACAAATGAACTAAAACGTTTTTCTGACGAGAACGAACGAGAACAAACGAGAATTATCGAGAACAAACGAGAACAATCGAGAACAAACGCGAACAAACGATGTTTCATCACTACAATAATGCCAGGTATTCCAAATTATCTTGTTAATACCAGAACAATCAAGAACAAACGACTTTTGATCAGAACTTTCAGCCACAAATAAACTTAAACGTTTTCCTGACGAGAACAATCGAGAACAAACGAGAACAAACGATGTCTGATCAATAATGGACAAAATGACATTGATAGCGTTAACTGTACATATAACGTACAGACAAACGTTATATGTACAGTTAACGTTGATAGACAAGTCCTAAATATTACAAATAGGCCATGATTTTTTCATACCCAGAATGTCTCTCCAAAAATGAAAAATTCAACCTGATAGTATTTTTCGTACAAGAACAAACCTTTTTCTCGGAAAACAAACAAAATGAAATCGATTCAAGCCATTTAAACGTCTGAATTTGACTTTATTTTATTTCCGTGAAGTTGGCAGTGCCCTTACTCCTCCTAATACTGTCATACCTGTTGCAGAACAAACGTTAAATTGGCCGGAACAATGAAGAACAAATCAAAAGCAACCGAAAAAGGCAAAAATTTTTGATAAATTCGAATTGGGTCCTGTTCGCGTGAAGTTAGCAGGACCCACCAACTTTTGGCTCCAGTTTTTTTCGGGTTAGAGAACAAATTGGAACAATCACGGAACTATTAAAGAATAATGAAAAGCTACTATATAAGGCTATTTTCGATCAAATCCGTTGACTGGGTAGTGCCAACTTCACGGACGTACAATGAAAAGTTTTAGATTTTTTTTATTCTTATTTTCGCTCAGGTTTAATCTTGTTTGTCATCCTTTTAAAATCGTTACCGGGTTTTCCCAGCCAAATTAACCTCCGTAAATTTGGAAACATCTTATAACCATGGAAAGCCGTTTCGTTGAGCATCTACATGGATTCGTTGAAATATCAACATATATTTTTAAACCAAAATAAAAAAAAAACCTACTTCTCGTAGGTTAAGCTTCTTATGAATTAACTTGAACAACAAAACTTTATCTTCCAATTTTTTTAAATACTACCTTAAGCTAGAAATATTTCTCTATGAGATTTCTAAAAGGTAGGAATTTTCATCCAACACTTCTCCCAAAATAATAAATTTAACGGAAAAAAAAAAAAAAATCCCACAATCGAGAACGAAATTTCTCCATAAGCCAAAACAATTCTTAAAAATGTTCCCAAATCCGTGCGTCGGAGCTGAACTAACATATCTCCATCGTAAATATGACTGGAGTTAGTCTGTTTCGTCCATTCCTGCAAGTGTCACGTGACCTTAGGAACATGAGCGTGTATGAACCTGCAGTCGCATGATCACGTGATTTTCCGTAAACACTCAAAACTGACCATCTCCAATCGTATTTACGATGGAGATACGTTAGTTTACCTCCGACGCACGGAAATGCTAAAAACTTTCCTTAAATATTTTTCAAGATTAGAAAGTTTATTAAACACATTTTCCAAACCTAGAAACTAAAATCTTGAATAAAAAAGTCCCAAAAATCCCGCCGCTGCAATCAAAGTAATTCCGGTAAATCAATATAAATTTTCATTCAAACGAAATCTCAATTTCAACTCATGTAAGGCTTATCATAACTCATTTTAAAGACTCCGATGCAAAATGTATACCTGCAGCCAAAGAAGCCTGCCAGAACGCTTCGGCAAAACTCGATCTGACATATTTAAAAATAAATTTTTTGCAAAATATTGAACATGATGCCACTACCACCTCCACCTGCGCAACCGCCGGTGATCCCGGCTTTCAACGGTAAATTGATTTTGTAATTTAATTTTTTTCCCCCCAAATTATGTGAATGATGACATCAATATTTTTTATATATATTCTAGTTGCAGCTGCAGCTGCACGAGCTCCACCACCTGCGGGAGGTCCAATAAGAAGAGGTCGGGGAAGGCCTAGAGGAGCTAGAGGAGCCGGACGTGCAAGAGCACCTAGAGGTGAAAAATGATGTCCATTTTATTTTATTCTTATTTTATTTCTTTTATATTTAGGCGTTATTCTACTATTTCGATGTAGAATTAGATTGGAAAATAATTATAAGTAGATTTAGACTTAGATTTAGATTTAGAAGAAAAACCATTAGGAGATATTGACCTAAGCCACTACTTCAAAAACTCATTTTTAAACTTGAAAATTTTTTTTATATTCCCAAAAGCCAAAAATATTTTTTTAAAGATTCCTAAACGGTAGGAGTTTTCATTTAACACTTCTCCAAAACTAATAAATTTAACGAAAAAAAAAAATCCCACAATCGAGAACAAAATTTCTCCATAAGCCAAAACAATAATTCTTAAAAATGTTCCCAAATCCGTGCGTCGGAAGTGAACTAACGTATCTCCATCGTAAACATGATTGGAGTTAGTCTATTTCGACATTTCGCGCAAGTGTCACGTGACCACAAGCTTACGCCAACATGAGCGTCTGTCGCATGATCACGTGATTTTCCATTAACACTCGAAACTGACTATCTCCAATCATATTTACGATGGAGATACGTTAGTTTACCTCCGACGCACGGAAATGCTAAAAACTTTCCTTAAAAATTTTCCAAGATTAGAAAGTTTATTTCACATATTTTCCAAAGGTAAAAACTAAAATCTTGAATAAAAAAACTCCCAAAAACTCCGTAATGAAAGAAACTCCGGTAAACCAATAAATTCTCATACAAATGAAATTTAACTTATGTAAAGCTTATCATAAGCCATTTAAAAGACTTGGATGCGAAATTAGACCTGCAGTCAAAGAAGCCTGAGAGAACGCCTCGGCAAAACTCAATTTAAAAATTAAAAATGAATTAAAATCAATTAAAAATTAATCAATAATAAATAGTTAATTCAAAATAATTAATTAATAATTAATTCAAAATTAACTCATTTAAAAATTAACTTTTTGGAAATAACTAAATATCATAAAAAATTTAGAAAATTCAGAACTTTTAATCACTGAAGTCCTGGATTTAGTGAATAAAGTATTGGAAAACCCCGTCCAAGGGCCTGGAAGAGAAAATTTTTTAAGCAAAGTTAAAAGTCCTTATTAAAAAAAAAATCCCGGATTGAAAATAATTCAAGTAGTTACTGATGCTTTAGGTAAAAGAATACGCCTAGCAATTTCGTTTAAGAGGGCAAGGTTTTATTTTTTGTCAGTTTTTAATCAACTCTCAAAATTCCTTACGATTCCAAAAATGATTTTAAGGAAATATTTTCAAAATGTTATTGCCCATTTTATATTATATTATTTTAATGTGTTTTATCTTTTTAATTTTCAGGTAAGATTTTATTTTATTCTTTCTAACATGATGAGCGCGGAATAGGTGCATGAGACAAGAAAGGTAATGCAAAATATTTTTACAACTTAATTTATTTTATTGGAAAAACAAACAACATATTTCTTTAAATTTACTGGAGTGAAACTTTTTCTATTATTCCTGAGAATGCTTCTATATTGAGAAAATGATCTCTCCACATCACTTGAAGCGACAAAATTTAAGTGACCCTGCTTCTTTTGTCTCAAAATTAACAATTAACAAATCATTTAAATGATTTACTAGTAATTTTCCTCTTAAACGAAATTGCTAGGCGTATTCTTTTACCTCAAAAGAAACTCTTGCAATGTCTTAAAATAAAAAGAATCAAAAATTCAAATTTTGATTTTGAAACTGAATTTCAATCCCAATGATTTTAGCGATAAGCATTTAAATGATTTTTCTTACAGCAAAGCTCAATAGTACATTATATGATTCTCCATATGATATGATATGAGCCCTTAATAACTTTTACTCGCAAACTAAAAAAATTTAACTTCAGATGATAACCTATACCAATAAAGTGAAAGGCGAGAAAAAAATTCAAAACACAATTAATAATAACAAATTAAACCAAATCACATTTTTAAAAAAAACAATTTAAAAATTCTTTGCTCTTAACGATTAAGCTTCATCAGCTAATTAACAAGATAGGAGTGCTTGCTTAATCAATGCTTGGAATGTTAAAAGAAATTCAAAAGCTATTACATAAGGAAGTTTTAGTAATGGACTTCAAATCAAAAAATTAGGTACGTCAAGGTCTCCTCATATAATAAAATTGGTTTAAATCAACATTTCTCATCATATGCAACATGTGTCCATGTCAATTACAATATGTCATATTTCATCACATCAAAATTGAAGCAGCTAGCTGCTTCAATTTTGATGTGATGATGTGTTTCTGTCATTTGCAGGATGAAAATAAACAAGCGCTAAATATTTTCCATAATTTGACTACGATTGATTGACCAACCCTTCTCTAATTGAATGCTGGAGCATGGAAGTAAAATGTAAGCTTATTGTTATGCGTATATCCAGCATTTTTCTTCATCAGTCATGGTTACAATCAGAAAAAAGTATGTTGCATCTTGGAAAAATTGTTACTTGCTAAAACATTTTTCTTCTTAACGTTGGAAGATTTTACAAGAAAATTTTAAGTTTAATAACAAAAAATTAAACTCATCAAGAAAATGATGCAACTCAACGAAAATGGTTTAGGTTGTAGTACTATCTAATTTCGTGGGATGAAACAAAACTTAATTCAAAGCTTCCAACAAAAAATGTTAAATATAAGTGAAGGCATTGCTGATCTAAACCACGATATGATTTCAAATTAAATAGTGGATCACCTATTAATGAAAGTATGAATTCGTTAAGAATGCAAAAGGATCAATCAGTTTAATCAAACGGAACACCTGAGCAAAGCCTTCTAACTAATCAAAAACATTAAAAAGTCACAATATTTACTCCATTTTTTATTTTCTTAAACATCTAAAAAAAAAAAAAAAATTATGGAACACAACCATAACTGATTGAGCTCATCAATACACCTCATTGATAATATGCATGTACTCCTTACCTTATTGCTTGACAGGTCGTGTCAAGACGGTGGTTTCATACAGCCCCTCTTAAAGATGGAACGACTGCGAACAACCCGACTAAAAAAAAAAATTGTCCCGATTTTTCGACCTTGCATACCGATCATGAAAAAAACGAAACGAGCCAGGCTAGAAAAAGCGTGATCTGGTATTTTGCACATTCCACCGATCAGCTTATTTTGCTACGTTTATCGAAACCGTACCTCATGAACTTTTGAAAATTAGTTTTCGCACACAAATAACTTTGACAAACAAATAAAAATTAAAAATTTCCTCGCGATATTTCTTTGCAAGCCAACAGAACCGAAAACAATGGCGGAGATGACTTGGTATTGTATGTGAGTCTGAGTCAAACCTCCCCGCCCGGTTAGTTCCGCTACCTGCCGCTAGACGCAGCAAACCGCAAAAAACTATAAAATTTGGAAATAAAAATGAAATTTTATTGCTTTCTTGTATTCATATTAAATTGAAAACCTCTTTTTATCATAAACATGCTTTTACTTCTTTGATTTTATTCATAAGTAACTGGGTATTCTCTTATTTTTTTTAATAGGTAAATGCGGTTACTGGCCTTGTTTCCTTTTAGTTCACATAACTGACGCTGGGAGCGCCACATAGCAGCCGATGAAAAATATTTTTGATACTCTGACAGTTTATAAATTAACCCAGGTGTTCTTTTCAAATTGAATATCAGCCTAAGATTTAAGTGTTATCATGACAATATTAATATGATATAAATTGTATAATACAATGTTATTGATCAGACATCACAATGATTTAAAATAAAGAATTCGCACTGTAAAAAGGTTTATATCATAATGATATTAGAGTGACATTAGTTTTTTGAAAATTAAAAAAAAAAAAGTCGCCACTGAGACCAGAACCCACTCCGTTTAGATTTTTATTGTCACAACTCCTTCACCTTACCATCTTCACCACTCCTTAAGTTACAAAAATGGTTGATAATTTGATTATTTAAGCCCACAAACGATGGACTTAGAATTTTTTTGACTGTTTTATTCTTATCACTTTTTCAAGTGGAAGAACAAAAAATTTCAAAAAACGAAGGGCAGAACAGCCAAAGCTCTTGAATCGTAGATTACGGTTTTGCCTATTTTCTTGTCCCCGTTTCAGGTATAAGGTGCGAAAATTCCAAAAAACGTAAAGTATAATTTCTAAAAAAAATTTTCAAAGAAACTTCACAAAACTTAGTGATGTTACTGCAATATCAGGCTCATTTCAGACCGTTATTATTCTATTGTGTGAAATCTAAATTTTTTTTTGCAAGTTAAAACATCTATTACTGTCATTATTATATTAAGTGAATATTTGACCGATATATGTTTAATATAAGTCAACGATCTGACATTGGTTTGATGTTAGCGCAACATAAAGTTAATATCAGACTGATCACATTTTTTTAGAACACCTGGGAAACGAAATAACCGGTTTCTTGTCTGAAATTTAGGGACTTTAGGAACCAAAAACATGAAAATTAAGGACCTTTTTAAGAACCTAAAAGCAGCCTAAAACTGTGTCAGTTTTCCTTATTTTAGGCACATTCCTCTGGTTGATTGATATCAAAAAAAATTTTTGACATGACTTAAAAACTTTTTAAGTTCTAGCAAAAAAAAAAAAAAAAAAAAAAAAAAATTAACCTTTTTTTTCTTTTCTTCTATTAAATTTTTTAAAATCTTCAATAAAATTTTTTTTTAAATTTTTGCTTTGTAATAATATCATGTTCTTTATTATGAACAGTACGAAATTTTTCGTAAGCGCGCTGCAGATTAAAAAAAACCCCGAGTTGGCTGAGTGACCACACGGCCGGAAGATTTTTCGTGGATACGTCATTAAAAATTGCTATTAAGAAAATTGGCATCGAGAAAAATTGCCATTAAAAAAATGAAAAATTGAAATAGTTAACATGAAGATTTGAAATAGTTCAACTTTTACAATTTAAAGGGGCCGTAGTAAACCCCGACGTCAAAATTAAAAAAACGGATTCGCGGATTTTGACACCGTCGGGGTTTTAAAATCAGGCACTTTAAAAAAAAAAATAAAATAAACAAAATAAAAATTAAATTAAATTTATCTTTGTTAAAATCCCCGATGTTTTAAAAAAAAAAAAAAAATTAAATTAAAATTAATTTATTCACGATAATCTGCCACGAAAATTTTACGTAAGTCACAAATTTCGGTCGAAAATATTTAGCAGTCGAAAATTTCAAAATTTAATGCTTATATATCGAAAATTTCAAAATTTGTTGCTTATATGTCCTAATTTTTCGAAAAGTGAAATTGAAAAAAAAAGTAAGTCACAAATTTCGGTCGAAAATTTTATTGTTTTGCGGGCCCACCCTCGGCAAAGACGTATCCACGTCAAAAATGTTTTTCCAATAAAATTTTAGTAAATTTCAATAATCGAAAATCATCCAAATGTTCATTTCAAAAAATGTTATACGATTCCCCCAAATCCTCAAAGCCCTAATTCAGGCATGGTCCCCTTTTTCAAAAAAATTTCACAAAATCTAAAAAATTTTCTAAAAATTTTCCCCTTTTTCTTAAATTTGTCAAGAATTTACATTATTTACAATATTTTGTAAAAAATTTGATTAAGAATTTCATTGAAAATTTAAAAATTTTTTTAAGGATCATCAAGGATTTTTGATACAATTTTTTTGAAAAATTTATCTAAAATTTTTGAAATATTCGTTTTTTTTTATGTTCGGTGTCCAAAACACCAAGACAACCGGACACGACAAAACCATCATGGTGCGCCCTAAGACGTAGTCCTACGTCAAAAAAAAGGCCTGCTCAAATAATTGATAACCCTCCTGACCTTTCAAAAATATTTCTGGGTCCATGAAATCCAACTTCATTCCTACAAATACTTTGAAAACAAATTACTGATGATTATACTTTAAAATTACTCAATAATGATTACTTGAAACTCATAAAAATTGCAGTTTTCTAAAACAATCCATTCCTGGTTTTTTAACTTTTGTTACAAGTACCGTTAAATTTTGAAGACAGGATGAAACCAGTAACCAGTAGCTGCTCGATATTTTTTTATCTTGCAAAAATGTAAACTTACCTGAAAAAAAAAAAAAGGAAACAACATTAAAACAGATAAATAATGAATTTCCAAAAACATTTTGAAATAAGCTTATTAAATAAAAAATTTTTTAAATATTCAGTCACTGAAAAATTTTAGAAACCTTCACAATCGCAAAAACCGTATATTTTAAAAAGCAACTCAATGGTTTTTAAAAATACATAAAATCTATTTCAGACCATTGAGACAGGTTTTTACAAAAAAATATTTGACTAAATTGGCTTTCTGGACCCATTTTTTAAAGAATGTTTTCCTTTCAAAAATTTTTGTTATGCTAATAGGCTGTGCCAGCTGCCTTCCATTATAGGGTTATGCTATCAACTTGGAAAACATAAGATCCTGTATTAACTTCGAAGGTCCTTATGGACAAAAGACATGGGTGACGTCACGCTTGCACAGCCTATATGCAATGTTTTTTTTATGAATAACCATGGCAACACATACTGTTAAATTTGATTTACTGTGGATAATAAAAATAATAGAACGTTAAAAAATTATTAATTTTCAGGTATGAGAGTCCTTTGGCTTTTCAAATCACAATCAGCAACTCATAATAAGATAAACTGAGGCTAGTTTAATTTTTTTAAACAATTAAAATGATCCATTTTAACTATTAACTCAGATCCTTCTTTGAGGTCTATTTATCGAGCAACAGCATATGTATGAATTTGAAAAGCAAATTCGTAATCAACCACATTACTGACAAGTTGTTCAGAACAGCTCCAGAGCAGGCAAACAATTACAAAGACAAAATAACTTGGTTTAACATACCGATAAAATCATTTTCAGAGTAACCAATCCAATCCATCAATCCATTAAACCTCATTCAAAAGTTAAAAGTCTGAAGCTCAGCACTCATCAAGCTAATGGCTGTCACATCCAATGCGTATTAAGCAAAACCACATTCAAGAGTTAAAAAATCTGAAGCTCAGCATATGTCAAGGTCATAGCTCTCACATCCAATGCGTATTAAACAAAACCACATTCAAGAGTTAAAAAATCTGAAGCTCAGCACATGTCAAGGTCATGGCAGTCACATCCAATCCAATCTATATCAAGTAAACTATCCATTTTAATTACTGGCTCAAATACTTCGACACATAAACGTAAATCTTTTTCCCGTAATGCAAATGCCACTTGTAATTTATAAAATCATGATTTAAGTCACGCCGTTTTCAATGAGTAGGAACACATGCACCAACAATGCCAGCATAATTTTCGGTAGCATCAAAAACGATTTTGATCCAAACAAACCGTTAGGTTAGAAAACGTTTTCAGAGCAATAAATTGAAACAAAATATTTCATTGTCTTTAATTAATCGTTCGGTGCATGATTAATCAACCCGAGAACGCGAATTACTTATTTAAAACCGAAAAGCTTTAATAACAAGAAACCCGAACCGATGTAAACTGACAAAAGGCTTGCGAAATAATTTGTAATTTCACGAAACAATATGGCCATGGCGATTATGGCCGAAATTCCGAACGAGTGTTAGGTACCGCGGGCTGCCGTTAGGAAGCGCCAATTGTAGTTACCGCATTACGCACGCGAGATGACTGTATGTTTCTTGGTTTTAAAAAAAGATTTATTTCGTAATTAATTATTTATTTATTTAATTATTCATTTTATGTCAAACCGATTTATTGGATCGTACCTGGCAATCGAATTGAACAATCGAATTGAAGAATTTCGACTACCCGCTCCCCCCCCCCCTTTCGGTCTTACGTAATACTTGAACACTCCCTTACGTAAAATTTTCGACCGAAAATTTCACTTTTCGAAAAATCGGGACATCCTAAGCAACGAATTCCGGTCGAATATTTTATTGTTTTACGAGCTCACCTCAGCAAAAACCAATAACTTTTGATCTTACTTTTGATCTTTTCGTTAATTTTGAAAAAATTAGAATCGGAAAATTTTCGATAAGTATTGAAAAAAGATTTTTCGAAAAATGAATTTCACATAAGTCACAAATTTCGGTCGAAAATTTTATTGTTTTACGGACCTTTAGGACATAAAAGCTACAAATTTAACTTGTGTGAAATTTTCGAGCGAAATTTGTCACTTTTCTAAAATTTTCGACCGAAACTTGTTGCTTATATGTCCTAATTTTTCGAAAAGTGAATTTAGGTCGAAAATTTCACATAAGTCACAAATTTTGGTCGAAAAGTTTATTGTTTTACGGGCTCACCCTCGGCAAAGACGTATCTACGTCAAAAATTATGGACTTTTAGGGACCATTTTTCGAATTTAAGGACTTTTAAGGACTTCTTTTAAAAATACTTAAAAACATTTTTATTTTCTTAAAACTAAATAAAAAAATTAAAAAAACATTAAGTACAAAAATCGGAAAAAAATTTTCGCAGTCGTTGAGTTCCACAATTAATTATGTTCCAAAATTGAAGCAAATACAACTTTTATATGAATAAAAAAAGTCAGAACTTCCAATCACCAAAAAATTTCCGTGATTAAAAGATGTAAATAAAGCAAAAATTGACTCAATAAAGTCAGTAAATTAAATAAATATCAGACATAAAAAAGATAGGCCTAGTAACATTATCCCCAAAAATTAAAATCAAATATTTGTAAAAGATTTTTGAAGGTATTCTTTTTTATCAAGATTTGCATAACAGGAAACGATGACTTCTTTTCTTTTTTTCGAACAATTTTTTAGCTTTTTCTAAATGTCAAATACATCAAATCTTTCTTTTTTACCCGCAGGCAATCCGAGTTACGCAAAAGAAAAAAAAATCTTAGGGATTTCAAAAGTACTCGTTTCATTCAAATAAGTCACCCCTTTTCCTCCCAATCAAGAAATATATATAAAAAAGATAAAAAAAAAATAAAAAATAAAAAAAAAATAATAAAAATTAAAAATTTTGAAGCATCACTACCATCCGTAAAAGCTCAAATCTTCAACCTCACTTTGTAAACTCTCGATTATGGACGAAAAATCAACTGAAGTTTGACAAAGTTTTTCTTCGTATTTTTTCAACTCCTCCTCCAAGCATTTATTTACATCCTCCGTGGTCGAAGGATCATTATTTTCTTTATCGGATTCGTTATCATACACTTCTTCTTCTTCTCCGCGACAATTATCAATTCCCTGTTTCTGTGGTTCAGCAACGTCCTCATTTTTTTCAGTATTTTTCAAGTGTTTTTCCAGTTCCTCTTTAAAATCAGGATCCCATGGTGCCGGAAGTTGATCTTCTAAGCGGACCATTTCGAATCTGTAGACTCTGAACCCTGTCTTCCCGATATCTTCCCAATAGCGGACGACTTTATATAAACCTGAAATTATTTCATAAAAAAAAAGTATGAATTTTTTTTAAAAATCGAACCGCATTTTAATTTTTTACGAACCATCATATCGATAACCAGTTTCAGGAGCATAAATACTGGGCGACTTATATCCTCTAATAACGCGAATCGGTCGTTTTGTTTCAATGCTAGTAACTAAGCTCAAATTTACTCCTGTGAGTTCCTGGTCTTTGGTCTGAGGGGCTGTTCTTAAATTTTTTGGCTTCATGGCGGTCCCTTTCAGCTCTCGTCCCCCTGCACCGGTATATGTAAATGTATGCCCTTCGTCTACGTCTTCCTAAAAAAGAAAAAAAAAAAAAATTAATTAATTAATGAAATAAAGAAATTTTCAGGAAAAAATAACTTTTATCTAAAAAATAAAATCATGCCCAGTTTAGTCGCACATAAATTCATCATTACTTTTTTTTTCCTGACAAAACGTTCACCAATTTTATTTGCATCTCTACCAAATTATTATCAATTTCCTATCCCTTCATATTTTTTATTTATTACATCCCATTCATATTAATTTTTTTAAATTGATTTATTTGTCTAACATTCAATTTTTTTTTCCTGCTTTTAGATTCCATTAATATAAACCTAAATTAATTCAATCCAGCAAATAACTTATACTTCATAAATTCATCACAATTCTTTAAAATTCTGAAAATTTGGAAAAAAAAAAACTATTTTTTCTGCAAGAAAATTAAATGTCTTTTTGTTTTGTTGATGATAGGAATCATAATAAATTTTTACTCACATTCAAAAAAAAATTTTTAATACTTACTGGATAACCACCAGATAAGGCAATCGAATAAGCTCCTTCTGGACCTGCATGAATTCCAGCAACAGTTGGTCGATGAACACCATCATAGGAACATTCCATCCGAGTTTCCCACCAGTGACCAACATCAATGCCTGGCATTGGCCCATAATCATTTGGTGGCCTGATTCTAGGTGTTTTGCTAGTTCGAACTTTAATTTCATACTCTTCAGGATCTTCCCTATAAGTCTGAAATATAAACAATTTATTTATTGCTCGTATAAACCATTTTAATGAATTTCATGTTATATTACTCTCAATAACAATTTTATCTTAAGCAAACTTATTTCTTAAATTTTTTTCTGCAAGTATAAACAAACATATCGCTTGAGCTCAGCATATAAAGGAATAAGTGATATACATACTTGTGCAGGTGTTGAACTGAGCCTTTGAGATCTACGGACAAAAGCAGGTGAAAACTCATCTGGTTTCTTCTTCCGAGGCTTGATTGCTTTTTTTTTGTTATCAATGTCTGGAGTAAGGTATGGCTTTAGTTCTTCCTAAAATAAAATTACAACGCATAAAGCTTTCAATGTAAAAAAAAAAAAAAATGCATGTTGTATCTAAATAAGTAATCATACCTTTCAGTCATGGCAAGCATGCTTTTATTTACCACTTGTTGCACCCCGATTCGATTTCAATAAAACACGACCACGGACACGATCAACAATTTTAATCAATCAATAAATATAATAATATAATTCCAAAAAAGAATCCAATTACCATTTGTACAAACAACAAAACTCAACAAGGGGAAAAAATAATTTTAAAATTTTAACTGTAATAAGCGGACTAACCTGGTATTCCTTGTTCATCTCCTGAAGCATTTTCAAACGTTCCTGTCTGGCTTGAAGTATCTTGGCAATCATAGGATTATCCGTATCAAACTTTTCACTCACATCCATATCGATTTAAATAAAAATTTACACAGAACAAGTAATAAAAAATAATTCCCGAAAGACCGATAAACCTCTATAGCAACACCCTCTTTAACGTTTATGACATTTACCGCCTTTAAAAATAACTAAAAATTATTACAGTACGACAGCTTTGGGCGCCATGTTTTGATCAAACTATTCCAATTCAAGTACTAGGATAAGTATGGCATTCAAAACCACGCCCTTTGTCGTATTGATCTTATGCTTGGTTCCAATATGGAGTTTCTTTGCCAAAGGAAAGTACGTCACATTCAAAGGAATTTTCAAATTTGAGAGTAAAAAAGTAAACTTTAAGATTTAAAAAGGTTGTTATAACATAATTTACTGAAATTTGACTGGAAAAATATCATAGATTAATTTCTCATTTTATCCGAGTTTAATTTGACCAATTAAGGGATTTTTTAAAATAAATAATAAATGCACGGCAACATTGCAAAGGAACGGCAAAACGGTAACAAGAAAGGTAAATAAAACGCGGTCGCGGTTTTTACAGAGACGCTATCGGTTTTATTTTTATTATTTAAATACATCGTAAGTGATTTACTTAATGTAAGAAGTAAAATGTATAATCGTTTATTATTCAACTGACTCAGGAACGACCTGGTCATTGACAATAAGATGGTGTATAATTCCTTCTCTGCGATTTCCACTCGTAACAGCCTTGATACAAGCCGGCCATTCTCCTAAGGTAAAATGAGTTTCTGTCCCATTGTCGACAAATTCACCCTGTAATTTAAAATAAATCAGAAGTAATTGTTTTGTATTTCAGGTATGTACATCTTGTGAATGTCATCACTCACAGTGGCATCCAACTTTTGTCCATTAGCCCAAATGTCCAATGTATCTTTTTCTAACACCACTCTGTAAGTATCATCATTGAAATGTACTATCCATGTTTTCAGTGCTTTTGATTGTATCTCAGCAAAGGTGCTATAATTTTTCCCATTTACAGTCAGTGAATATGAATATGAAAACCCTCCAACAGGATCAACCTAGTAAATTTGTAAACATGAAATCTGTTGATTTGAAACTTAAAAAGTGTCAACGTTACCTTTATTACACATTTAGCAGTTCCAACTTTAAAAACTTCATTACCAACTAATTTAAACATCCATTCACGTCTTACAATTTCATTGCCATCAACCCTGATTACTCTTTTACCTGTTGTTGTACCATGTTCAAATTCAATTTTATGTACACCATCACTTAATGGAACGTCCCAATAAGCTACTAAATCTGACGATGTCATTACTATTTTAATTGAAAAAATGATTCATTATTAAAAAGAAAAAAGCAAAAGGGAACTGCAGATACAGCAGGTGAATTTCACAGCGACATATTTGTTTTACTCTTGGTGTTGCCAGGTAACAAGCAGAGTGGTGCAATATATGGGTTAAGGTTGTAACTTTTGAAGTTAAACAGATTAATGGGGAGACTACTTTCCATGTGCTTGTATAAAGCAGAAATGGAAAGGTTTTTTTTTTTACTACATTTAGAAGTACTTTGAAACAATTTTTTATGAATCAGAAAAAGGCTACTGGTTTATAGGAGACTAAAAGGAAAGCGTAGTTTGATGAAAAAAGATTTTGGAAAGAGTTTTTGAAATTTTTTTTTTTAAGGAAATGTTTCTTTGGTTGTTTCTGGAAGTTTGTTGGACTAATTTGAGTTTTAAGAAGTTATAGTAAGCTAAGGCACATCGAGGTCATTTTTCAAAAGTGGAGGAATGAATTTATAAAAGTTTAGTTTTCATTTTCTGCAAGACTAAGTTGAGCTGATTGAAAAATCCAAGTTGATTTATTAATAGTAAGGGCTATAATCTAGATTAAGGACATCTGTGAATTTTCAAAAATTTAATTGGGGGCCACTGGTTATTTTCAGTGAAAAAAAAACTAATATTTAAAAAATTTTAGATAAATTTTTCAATAAAATTTACAGGCTTAATACAATTTTTTACATAATATTGTAAATTTTTGACTAACTTTAAAAAAAAAAAAAAATGTTTAGATCTTGATGATTTGTGACATTGAAAAAGGGGGCCACGTGTACTACTGTTGAGGATTTAGGAGGATCATTAACTTTTTTTGAAACGAACATTGCGATGATTTTTGATTATTGAAAAAAAAATTATTTAAACTTTTATTGAAAAAACATTTTTTTAAAAACCATTTTTTAAATTTACTTAAAACTAGCCCCTGCGGGTCGCTTCGCGGCCCGCCACGTCGATTTATCGATTTATTGATCGATGGACATAGTGGACAGAGACACTTTAACTTCGACCTGACCTAATATCGATCGATTTATCGTTCGATCTTGCGTAGACAGAGACACGTTCACTTCAGCCTAGCCTAATATCGATCGATTTATTGATTTATCGATCGGTCTTGCGTACTAACCCTATCAATTTATCGATCGAATTATCTACCGTATCAATTTTCGATTTATCTATTTATGGATTTATTGATTTATCGATTTATCGATCCGTCTTGCGTACTAGCCCTATCAATTTATCGATCGATTAATTGATTTATTGATTTATCGATCGATCTATCTATTTATTGATTTATCGATATTTTGATTTATCGATCGATTAATTGATTTATTGATTTATCGATCGATTTATCAATTGGATTATCTATTTATGGATTTATCGATCTATTGATTTATCGGTCGATTAATTGATTTATTTATTTATCGATCGATTCATCGATTTATCGATCGAATTATCTATTTATCGATTTATTGATTTATCGATCGAATTATCTATTTATCGATTTATCTGTTTATGGATTTATCGATTTATTGATTTATCGATCGATTAATTGATGTATTGATTTATCGACCGATTTATCGATTAGTCTTGCATACTAACCCTATCAATTTATCGATCGAATTATCCATTTATCGATTTATCTATTTATCGATTTATTGATTTATCGATTAGTCTTGCGTACTAACCCTATCAATTTATCGATCGAATTATCTATTTATCGATTTATTGATTTATCGATCGATTAATTGATTTATTGATTTATCGATCGAATCATCTATTTATCGATTTATTGATTTATCGATTTATTGATCGTTCTTGCGTACTAACCCTATCAATTTATCGATCAATTTTTCGCTTTTTATCGATCGGTCTTGCGTACTATAACCCTATTAATTTATCGATCGATTTATCTATTTATCAATTTATCGATTGATTTATCGATTCATTGATCAATTTATCGATTTATTGATGTACGATCTATTGATTTATCCATCGATTTATCGATCGATATATCGATTCATCCATTGATTTATCAATTTATTGATCGATTTATCAATCGATCTTGCGTAGACAGAGACACTTTCACTTCGGCCTAACCTAATATCGATCGATTTATCGCATTTTATCGATCGATTTTGCATACTAACTCTATCGATTTATCGATCGAGCCTTGGACAGAGACACTTTCCCTTTTATTTATATAGATTTTTGATACAAATTCTTAAAATTTTAATTTTTTATTAAAAATTTTGATAATTTTTTGCGAAAATAATAGGTAGGTCATCAACATTTTTTGAAACGAAAATTTCAATGATTTTTGATTATTGACAAAATTAATTTAAAATATTCAAAAAACATTTTTTTTTTTAATTTTTGAAACGAACATTTGATAAAATTTTAGATAAATTTCAAACAACAAAGATTTGTGCCTCATATCCCCTGACTAGTCCCCTCCCCCTCCCCCTCTTTCTTTACTTTGCCCAAAAATTATGTTGATTTTTGTTGATGGTTCTAAGCATTTTTTTTTTTTTTTTATCAATAAATAATTTAAAAATTTTTGAACTGACGGAGTAATGAAACGTGTTTTATTGGAAAACTTAATCCATTCAAACTTCAATTTTGATTAATCGTTTTATTTTCTTTTTTTTTTTTTTTTCGTGTTCCTTTTAAATGAAGTGCTGTCAGTGTTAAGTGGTTTCTCAGCAAAATAACTTGGTGTGCAGATTATTTTTTATTTTCTCGTTTATCAAATACAAAAATTTAAAAAAAAAAAAAAAAGAGAAATTCAATTCAAACATGGAAAGTTGGTTCTTTAAGGTAAGTAAAAAAAAAAGTTCATAATCATGAAATTATGTTTGCATGTTAATCGATCCCGTCGTAATAAAAATAAAGGGAGGGAAAAAAAAAATTAGTGTCGACTGTCGGAAACGTATAATAATTAAAAATATCGACGTTCCCCAGTCAAAACAAACTTTGAATAATCTCAAATGCACTCGCATTTAAAACACCTCATCCATCGCTATAGCAACCTCCATTTGTTATTAAACGGTAACCTTGCCAACCATAGCCAAGCCGAATGTAAATTATGCTTTAAAAAAAAAAAATAAATAAAACAACAAAAAACAAGTAGGAAGTTTTTTTAAAAAGTTTGTAGTATTTGACAAGAAAAATGTTCAAAGCAAAGAAACTTTTAGAAAAAGAAGAAGAATTCGTTAAACTTAATGCGGAACTTGATTTAGAGACCAAAGATTTAATGGAAAGAGTGGATCAAGTTATGGTATGTGAAAAAAAAATTTTTTGGGGGGGAAGCCGGGAATTTTTGATTTTATTCGGATTTTTTTTTTTTTTTTTTTTTTTTATTAATTAAAATTAATTTTTGCAGAGAGTTCACGAGCACAAAAACGAACCGATCGACTTCGAAGACATATTAACGGATAACAACAAAGGGAAGGTCACGTTAGAAACGAAGGAGAATAAAAAAATAATTAAAATATTCAGTCAATCGGGTAAAATCGAAAACGGCGTAGCGGAAAACGGATTCGAAAAAAAGGATGAAGGAAAACCGAGCGAAGACGTTTCCGGTTCTTTTGAAAATCATAACGGATTTGATAAAAGCGATGCGGATGAGAGCAAATTAGAATCGGAATCGTATTTTCCGAAATTGGACGAGTCTTTCGACGGAACTTCCGAGGAGAACAAAGACGAGAATAAATTTTTGAACAAGCCGTTTTTGAGCTTGAACCGGGAGAAAAACAATCGGAATTTGAAGGGGACCGGTTCGGCGAAGTTGCCTTCGTCGATAGTGAGCACGACTAATATTGGGCAGGGATTGACGCTTCCGGGGAAATTAATTCGTCATAAATCGGAAACGAAGTTGAAAGAGAAAGTTATCGACAATAACGTTCTTCCGGAATCCATGAAGGGGATGGGGCAAGAAGGGATTGTGAGATTTTTGAAAGCGAAAGTTAAAATGCTGACTGAACAATTGGAGATAATACAAAAAGACGAGAAGAAACATATTGAAAAAATTAAAGGTGAGGAATAGTGTATTGTTACCTAGGGAGGAAAATGAATTTTCCCGTTGAGGTTTATTTTAAAATAATTAATGCTTAATTATTCAGAAAAATCGGAAAAAATGATTTGATAAATTGTAAAAAGAGTCTTCTGTCAACAGGTTTGGCATTGTTTTGCCCAATGCAGGAAAATTCATTTTCTGCTCTGATCGTATGCGCGGAAAGTGGCTCTTTCTGTTTATGAGTAATGATTTTTTTTTTTTTTTTTTTTTTTTTGTTTTTGCTTTGCGCCATTGACACATGCAGAATGTTGCATTAATATTACATAATCTAGTCGATTTAACTATGGTTGACATCAACTGACTTTTGCGGTTGATTAAATCATGTCTGCGTTCACGTTTTGAAGAATTTTTTTACACTAGTCGTAAAAAGACGCTCATTAATCAAGCTTTCACCTTTAAAAAATTTGTACAGGGAAAAAAAAAAAAAAAAAAACTTAACTGCTTGTCGTAAATTTTTTTTTCTTGGGAATTTTTTTCATTTTTCTTATTTTAAGGTATTTAATCGTTTACACCGATTTTTAAAAAAAAGAAAATTTTATTTTCGAAAATTCGGTTTTTTACAAATGAAAATGAAATCGGATCGCGCCGGAACCGTGCCAAAAAGTTTTTTGTTGCATTATTTTATTATTATATATATTTTCATTTCATTAGTACAACATCCATGGGCGGATCTAGAATTTTTTTTCTAAGGGGGGGGGGGGGGCTAAGAATAGAGGAAAAAATTTTCTGGAGATCTCGAAAATTGAATCTGCTTGCGTCTAGCTTTTTCTGTTTTTTAGGTACAGGCCAAGTTCGCTATGTAAATGTCAAAACTCTATTGACTCTTATCATATTTTTCATAATAACTCAGGAACAGAAAGAGCTAGACGCAAACCGACTTAATTTTCGAAATCTACGTTGAGAATCCGATAGGAAATGGTACCTTATTAAAATCTAAAAGTAGAAATTTTCATTCCTCCAAATGCTATCAAGCATTTTGAAAATCCAAAATTTTTGATTTTCGATCCACCCTACTATTCACTGCCGTGGTAACCGAAATGGGCGTATATTCATTCTTAAGGTGTT
Source organism: Liposcelis bostrychophila (assembly GCA_037577465.1). Taxonomy (NCBI): domain Eukaryota; kingdom Metazoa; phylum Arthropoda; class Insecta; order Psocodea; family Liposcelididae; genus Liposcelis; species Liposcelis bostrychophila. The sequence continues at coordinate 10,518,345 of CM075207.1, forward strand.
TCGATAGCACCGCTTCATTATTAGTTAAAAAAGCATCGTTCTTCGGTCTTCTTATAATTTCGTTAAAATTTAAGAAAAAATAAAAAAATTTTATCCTATTGTTAGCCTACGGAAAAGAAAAAAATGGCATCCATTTTTTTCCACGAAATAAACAAAGCTTCCGATTTTCTTTGCTGAAACATTCAAACTAGAAAGTTACATTCACTTTTTAAAGCTAATATTAATTCGATACCTATTAACAGATGTTATGTTAGTTTTTGAAAAAATCGGAACATCTAGAAATAGGCTTTTTTCGTAAATAAATGAAAACGCTTTGCTTATTTTTTGAAACTTCCCATATAACGCCATGTATTTTTTTATATTTTTAAAAATTTTTAACTCGTTAACTAGAAAGTAACTTTTGCTTAAATTTTTAAGGGAGGTCCGCGGATACCTGATATATCATCTGTGCGAGTTTGAAGAATATGTAACATTTTGGCTTTTACTATCGAAACACCTTAAGTTGGCACTTGTCTTCTATTTTTAACTTATGTAAACCAAGATTTAATTCCAGAATGGACATACGCCCATTTCGGTTACCACAGCAGTTCAGGCCATGTAATTTTCAAAATTCTAGAGGGGGCTATTCTGCTTCCTAAGGGGGGGGGAGCTACTAGCCAGGGGGGGCTAGTAGATCCTCCCATAACAACACCAGGTACATGGAAGTAAGTCAAATACACTTTTTAGATTAAAGATCAAAAATTGAAGCAAAAATTACACTTTTGATTAAATTACGTTATACTTTGAAAAAATTCTTCGTTTGAGTAAAAAATTCTTTTTTGAGTAGATAATTCGGCCGGGAATTTTTTTGCCTCTACTTTTAGATAAACTGAATAGTTTCGCTCCTATGTATAAAGCATTTTTTTTTTCAGATAGGGTCGTTTTGTGCTTCGGGAGTGCAAAAGTCTCTTTATGCCGCGTATCGTAATCATGAAAATCTCCAAGGAGATTTAGGGACTGAGAGTCACGCATTTTTAAAATAAATTTAATCGTTTCGTATAAAGAGTATCCCCGTTGGGGAAGTAAAATGACGACCAGAAGTGGGGGTGTGTTTAATTACGCAACCTATTGACATGATGCGTCCTAGATTACATGAGCTCTTATAGGAAGTTCAAATAAATTTCAGTGTATTGAATAAACTGGACTCAGAAAACTATTTAAGAGGAGGCTTCAGATATTTATTTAAATATACCAAAATAAATTTCCATGGCTTAGAACTTTTTTTTGGAGATACTTAAATTAGAAATCTGGCTTCGTAGCGAACTTCATAGTGATACTGGCATCTTTCCTTCAACATTTCAGATTCTCAGGTTGTAAAGAAACTCCGGAAAACGCTTTGGAAAATATATTCCCGACATTTATTTTTGAAAACGTTTTCCGGAGTTTCTTTACTACCTGAGAATCTGAAATTTTGAAAGAAAGATGCCAGTATGAATATAAAGTTCGCTACGAAGCCAGATTTTTAATTTGTATCTCCAAAAAAAAGTTTTAGGCCAGGGAAATTTATTTTGGTATATTTAAATAAATATCTGAAGCCTTCTCTTAACTGCACGGCATAGCATAAATAAAAAAAAATTAGGAGTTTAAATGCGAGTAATTATAATTTTTACACTTAAGCATCTGCTTGAAAAGAAAATTTAAAAGTTTTTGATCGTAAGACTCGATAGAGGTTTGTCCTTTAGCGAGATTGTTTGTCCTCCAGTGACGTCACACTAAATACAGTTCGTTATGAAATTGGACTAACTCATAGTCTTATAAACAGGTGTAGAAACTCCGGGCAGAAAACTGTCGCACATATTAATATATAATATAGTTCATTAATTGGCCGCTGATGTCGCTACGTGTCAGCGACCATCAGCCAGTCAAATGCCAGCTTTATTAAAAATATCCAAAACATTAAGCATTAAAAATGTCGGTGGAAGTTTTTTTTTTTTTTAATTTATTTTTTTATAAGACTATGAACCAACGACTTCCACTTAAAATGACGTCACATGCTTACGGTCTATATATATAATGACGGCATAGTTAATATTTTGTTATGCGGTTAATATTTTTTTGTTATGTTTCAGAGGCAAAAATTCAATATTTAAAATGTACGAAAAAGGCTTTATGATTCCTAAATTTGATAATTTTTTGAAATGTTTTCGCAATAAAAAAATAAAACGCCATTGTTTATTTTTTGTTGTTGAAATAGTTCCAAATTTCACCGCTAGAGCGCTGCACTAGTAACATTTTTTTTATCGCGAAAAAAATGAAATGTAAGAACAATTAAGTCTTGTTCATGCATTAAAAATCATGGATCTGTATCTCTGAACATAGCAAAACGTTTTGGCACGGTTTCGGTGAGTTTAGACCCCGTTTTCATGTATAAAATACTGGATTAAATTTTTTTTTTTTTTTTTTCATATTTTTTTTATTGTTAAAATGTGTCCACCGCCCGACTAACCGGCCGGTGATGTAAAGGAACTAACACCTTTATTTATTTATTTTTTAAAAAAATTTTTAAGATTTGCAAAATGATCGGGAAAGAGTAGCCGAGGACAGAGATAAATGGATTCAACAGGCGAACATTGCGAAGAATGTCCTTGTGAAACATGAACAGCACGCGAGTAATATCGTGGTGCAATTGCAAAATACTCAAGCGGAAAACGGGCATCTGAAAAGGGTGAGTTTGTAGAAAATAAAAGAGAGGGAGAAAGAATGAATCAATGAAAAAAGATGGAAACGAGGAAAAAAAAATTAATGAAAGATCTTTTTTTTATATTTTTTATTTAACTGTTGAAGCACTAAGGAATTCAGCGATTTAACTCTTTAGACTTTTAGCCAGTCTGAATGGAAAGCAGTGGAGGAGTTTAACGAGAGTCTCCAAGTAATTTTTATAACATGAAAAAATGTAAAAATGCTTTAAAAAGGATGCATTTTTCTGATCATTGACGCTTTAAGTACGATGGCATCTAATCTGATGCCAACAAAATGCATTTCGTGGGACAGTGGCATAGAATTAGATGCCGTACAGGGAACTCTGATGAAAACTATTTCTGATGTGACTCACATTCACCATTAAGGGGTTTTCGGGGTCGCTGATTTGGAATTTAACGGAAAAAAAATTCTATCTCGCAATCCAAGATGGCAGAGGAAGACTAAACCTTGATCAGGGTTGCTGTTTAAAACATTTTTTAATAAGAAACAGTTTAAAACGTTTTATATTATTTTCCATTGTTTTAAAACGTCTTTTATTCGGCCTGGTTTTAAAACGTGAAAGATCTTTCACGAGGGTATGGTCCATATGGACCATATATGGACGGTATGGTCCATACCATAGATTGTATAAAATGAGTCTTGCGCGGCAAATTGCGGGCTCGTGCCTCTTAAAAATGCATTTTAAAACGTATTTTATTCACTTAATAAAATACGGTGTTTAAAACAGTGTTTTAAAACGTCAGTGTTTTAAAACGGTGTTTTTTAATCAAATGTTTTAAAACGGTGTTTTTTATTCAAATGTTTTAAAACATTTTAAAACACCGTGTTTTAAACCAATTTGTTTTAAAACAATCATCCCTGACCTTGATACTGTATCAACATCTGAAATTTTTTTTCAGCTTTTAGTTTAAAGCGATCGGTAAATCATTTTTCAAATTTCTGCTAAGTGATAATAAGGATTTTTAAGCAAATTTCAGACCCTTACAGCGACAAATAAAACAAATTTGTTCCTTCCCAACGCAAGTTACTTTCCATGACGACTGACTTTGTTGCTTAGCAATGCATCTTGATAAACTTTGATAACGTCACCCCCTTGCTGTTGCTTAGCAACGTTTTTTCACATCGCTAACTTTTTTTTATTTTAATAGGAAATAGAAAAACTCAAAAAGGAATTAAAACAAATCAATCAAAATTCCGGATCTAACGAAGTTCGACTAAACAGATCGATCGAAGAGCTTGAAAAATTAAAAACCGCTCTACGACAAGCTAAACAAGACGAAAAAGACCTAAGGGAAACTCATCGTAAAAAAACCGAGGAATTATCAGGAGCTGTTAAAAGATTAGACAAACAACGAGTAGAGTTACTTCACGCATTTAAAAAGCAACTAATAATTATTGATAATTTGAAAAAACAAAAGGTAGCTCGCAAATATCCTTATTTATTTTGTTACTTATTCATCTTTTGTATTAATTTCGCGATTTTTTTTTTTTTTTTTGCAGGGGCTGATCGAGGCGGGGAAACTCCTTAAATCGATAGAAGACGATTTCATGGAATTCCTTGATTGGAATCCGAATAAAATTTGATTTGGCTTCCTCTCGATAGTTGTCCGGTTAAGTCTTCCGAATGTTGAGATCCTTTTTCAATCCTCATTCATCCGACTGATCTTGGAGTTGCGGTTTCGGCTTCTAGTTGAAAATCAGTTCGTCCATAAAGAGAGCAACTCCATGACAGTTATTAAACAGTACTGTCGACGGATAGCTCTCTTGATAGTTCGAACTGAGTAATTTAATCCTCTTTTGATCCCAGTCCCGTTCTTTGTTTTCCCTAAAAAAAGAAATGCAAGGGACTAGGGAAGCTGGTGTTGCCGATAAATCGAAAAAGCTTATCGAGGTGCTATATCGATATTTGTGTAAAAAAAAATCATACTGGGATATGGGGGCAGTATCCCCCAGACTACGTCTTTGGGATACTGTTCTATTGCTGAATTTAAACAATGAAACGATTTATAAATTTCAAGGCATTTTTTTTGCTCAATTTTTGCTCGAAAAATTCGATTTTTTGGTAAAAATATAATTTTTTTTTTCCTGGCACGAAAAAAACTTAAAATTTTTGATAAAAAAGGTCAAAAGTTGAAAAAAATTAGTCAAAATTTTAATTAAAGTCTTAAGAGTTAAAATTTTAATATTAAAACATTGCTTTAGCTCATATTCTTGGCTAAAGGAAAAAGGACAAAATTAAAAAATGAAGTGAGCATTTTATTCAAAACTAGCCGCTTCGGGGCCGCTTCGCGGCCCCTTCGCGTCTAGCCTAAAGTAATGTAGGAAAACGTTAAAACGTTAAATACTTAAGTTTTTCCCGCCCAAAAAATGCGACTGTGGACAAAAATGCGAAATATTTTAGGCAAATAAAACAAACTATTTTTTCGCCAATTTTTTTTTTGTCTGATGCCACTAATTTTTTTTCAAAATTAAAATTTTAATATTAAAACATTACTTTAGCAATTTAAAAAAGTAAAATTAAAATTAAAAATTTTTTACTTAAATAGCTTGTCTGCGGACAAACACGGACAAACGCAGAAAAACGTTTGTGCAAAGAGAACAGACAGACGCACATGTCGAAAGTTGAAAAATATTTAAAAAAAAAAAAAAAAAAAAAACCACCGCCTACATAAATACGCACATTGCCATACACTGTGGCGACCGGAGTTCCAGAACCGTATAAGTCCAAAATTTTACTCGGCCAAGGTCACGCCCTTTGCACGTGCTCGGGTCGTGATCAGCGCGTGATCACTCTGGCGACCAGGGTATTGGTCGCCAGAGTGCACAGGTCGCGAAAGTGATAAGGGAATTTGCACAATCGGTCGCCAAAGTGACGAAAATGTACGCGCAGACAGACACACATCCCCTCCCCCCCCCCCCCCCAAAAAAAAAAAAAAATCAACGCCTACAAACAGACACACATGTCGAAAGTTGAAAAATTTTTTGCAAAAAAAAAAAATCACTGCGTACGGACATCGCACATCGGACATCAGTGAATGTGTTGGGTTTTTGAAACCCATAAGACAGACATACGGACAGACCCAACCACCAAAATTTAAATTTTGAGCAATTTTTTTTTTTTTTTTTTTTTTTTTTTATTTCAATTAAAAGAAAATATAAAATAAAAAAAAATAAAAACCGCGCAAGACAGACAGACAGACGGGCAATTCGAACCGATTTATTGCTTTTTTATAAAAAAAAAAAAAACCCATAAGACAGACATACGGACAGACCGAACCACCAAAATTTTTTAAATTTAATTTTTAAAAAAAAAAATTTTGTAATTTAATTATTAATTTTTATTAAAAAAAAATTTTTTAATTTAATTATTAAAAAAACACCGCGTAAGACAGACAGACGGCCAAAACTTTTACTTTAGTTGATTTTAATTTTTATTTATATTTTTATTTATGAAAATAGTAAAGTATTTTTTTTTTTCAAAAAAACTTTATCCCTTGCGTACAAACACCAGACAGACACACATCCCCCCCCCCAAAAAAAAAAAAAAACCATCGCCTACAGACAGACACACATGTCGAAAGTTGAAAAGTTTTTTGCAAACGACAAAAAAAAAAAAAAAAATCCCTGCGTACATCAGACAGAAAAACTTTTCCTTTTATTCGTCAAAATATTTTTTGTCTGTGGACGAAAACTTATGTATATAAAAATACGAAAACTTTATGTATTTTTTCGTCGAATTCGTTAAAATTAGCTTGTCTGCGGACAAACGCGGACAAACGCGGACAAACGGAGGGGTTTTATTATATAGGTAGATTTCTAAGTTCTAGTTTTTGCTCATGTAGTCTAATTTTAATATTAAAAAAAAAAAGATGTTTACCTAAAAAAAAGGCGAAAATTAAAAAAAAGTTAAATATTTTAAGAAATTTTTGAAGTTCTTGCAACTTAAAGTTTTTTGTAAAAAAGTTAAGTTTCTTGAAAATTTACAACAAATTTTCTTAGTCCATGCTTTCGTTCAAGTCGCCTAATTTTAAAATAAAATTTTAACTTTACATTTCTTGTAAATTTTACTTTAAAAAAAACAGCGAAAATTTAAAAAAAAGTTAAATAATATTTACAAAAAAATTTCCAAGTTTTTTTTTTTTTTTTCGTTCATGTCGTCTAATTTTATTGACGTAAAGTTAAAATTTTATTTTAAAATTAGACGACAAAAACTAAAGCATGGACTTTGAAAATTTTTTGTAACTTTTAAAACAGTTAAATTTTAAATAATATTTTGACTTTTTTTTAAAACTTTTGACCTTTTTTAATAGTAAAATTGGACGACATGAACGAAAGCAAGAGTCATGTCTCCATTAGCGATTTATCCGATGATCGGATTATCCGACCACCGGAAGTACTGTACTTTCGAACACTAGAAAAAAACTCGAACTTTAAAATAAAAATGGCGTATTCGTTATTTTGTTTTTATTTTTTGCGTGCGGGATATTAAAGAATTAGATTTATTGTTCCAAATCCGAAGATTCTACGCAAAAAATATCCCGCACGCAAAAAACATAAACAAAATACCGAATACGCCATTGTTATTTTCAAGTTCGAGTTTTTTCCTAGTGTTCGAAAGTACAGTACTTCCGGTGGTCGGATAATCCGATCATTGGATAAATCGCTAATGGAGACACGACTTATTTAAATTTTTTTTTAAATTTTCGCCGTTTTTTTTAAATATTAAAATTAGACTACATAAAAAAATAAAAAAAAACGGAAATTTTCAGTAAATTTTCAGTACATTTTTTAATTTTGTCCTTTTTCCTTTAGCCAAGAATATGAGCTAATGCAATGTTTAAATATTAAAATTTAACTTTGAAGATTTTAATTAAAATTTTGACTAATTTTTTTCGTGCCATGAATTTAATTAAAATTTAAAGTTTTTTTTTTTGTGCCAGGGAGAAAAATTATATTTTTTATCAAAAAGTTCGAATTCTTTGACCAAAACGAGCAAAAAAAAAAATGCCTTAAAATTTTTAAATCGTTTCATTGTTTAAATGGGTCCTTTATCGAACCCCGAATTTTCCAAACCCCGAATCGGGTTTCGGGGTTTATAAAATGCGATATCGCGAAAAAACGATGTTGCGTTTTCCGAACCCCGAAATTAAAAATCACCGAATTGGTTTTCGGGTTTCATAAATGTCGGGGTTTGGGAATCCAGGGGTTATGACGCTTTTCATATTTCTTTAAATAATTTTATATTTCAGAGTAAAAAATTCGGCGATAATAAAATTCGGCGTTTTTAAATTCGGGAATAATAAAATTCGGCGTTCTTAAATTCGGCGATAATAAAATTCGGCGTTTTTAAATTCGGCGATTTTAAATTTCGGGGTTTGTTTAATTCGTGTTTTTTAATTCGGGGTTTTCAATAGGGTTGCCAACTTGTGAACAATAGAATCGTGTTTAACTTATGAGTGCGTCCTGCATTTTGAGAAGTAAATTTACGTAAGCTAAACATGATTCTATTGTTCACAAGTTGGCAGCCCTATTGAAAACACCGAATTAAAAAACACGAATTAAACAAACCCCGAAATTTAAAATCGCCGAATTTAAAAACGCCGAATTTTATTATCGCCGAATTTAAGAACGCCGAATTTTATTATCCCCGAATTTAAAAACGCCGAATTTTATTATCGCCGAATTTTTTACTCTGAAATATAAAATTATTTAAAGAAATACGAAAAGCGTCATAACCCCTGGATTCCCAAACCCCGACATTTATGAAACCCGAAAACCAATTCGGTGATTTTTAATTTCGGGGTTCGGAAAACGCGACATCGTTTTTTCGCGATATCGCATTTTATAAACCCCGAAACCCGATTCGGGGTTTGGAAAATTCGGGGTTCCGATATAGACTCGTTTAAATTTATTTTTTTTATATTTATATCAAAATTTCTATACAAATTATATCAAATTAGTTTAATAATTATTTAATTATTTGTAATAATTAAAAATCAAAAAAAATTTCATAATAACACTATAAATAATAATCTCGCGTTTTCTTTAGACCGTGGCTTCGTTAGACATCTTCCACAATGAATCCCAAGACGTAGTCCTACGCAAAGTTATACGGCTCTGCCTTCATAGCCTGATTGATTTTTTCTATTAAGAAAAGCCAAAAGTGAGAAAAAAAAAATAGTCAAAATATTATTAAAAATTTTCGAAGTTAAAATTTTAATGTTAAAATGATTTAATATTAATTTTTGGTGCGAACAGTGCGCACCCGGACAGACAGATTTTTCCAGGACCGAGGCCCAAGACGTAGTCCTAGAAAAATATCGACCTATCGATATATCGATTGAAAAGCTATCAATAAGTTAATTATCGATAAATTGAACCATTTTTTCAAAAAAGCACAAAAACAAGGGCTGTTGGCCAAAAAAATTAAAAAGTTTGCCAAATACTACTTTTTTTCCTACGCATTCTAAAAATTTTATTTTCCAAAATTTCCGAAAAATACTGTTTTTTCCCGAAAGTATTGTTTAAATTATCGATCAAAAATTTATCGATAAAATTTAAATATCGAAAAAATGTCGATAATTTTTGTCTCGATTTATCGATATATGTCGAAGTTATTGAAAAAATATCGGCAACACTAAGGCAAACACGAGGTTTAAGCTATAAATTTCAGAGCTTCTAATCCGTTTTTTTTTTTTTTTTTTTTTTTTTTTTTTGAATATTTTCTTACTTCGCTTCTGCGTCGCATTTAACCGGTAGGAACATGAATGAAAAAGGGTGTCAAATAATACAATGTTATATCAGAAAAAAAAAGAAGGTGGATCTTTTAGCTAAATAATTTAAACAAAAGAAAATGATTATTTGATTAACAATAGTTTGTCGTTATTAAACGGATTGTTTCATCCCAGGGTTATCCAAACTGTCGAGACATATGTTAAAACCGTCGCTTTATTTTGCAAAATTTTTGTAAAAAAAAAAATGAGGCGATTGTTTATAGATTTTTACAAACTCCGTTCGATATAGTCCAGCTGGCTTTAAGATTTTTCACTTTCAAATGAAATAGTTTTCTGAATCCCGGCTAAAATTTGCTCGGAAATTTTTGATTTAAAAAAGAAAAATAGAAAATGAGTACCTGATTAACCCGGCATCTGGAACACACTGCCTTATTGGAGTATTGAACAAACACGACGTGTCTGTTGCAACGACTTACGGCAAACATAAGTGTTAGTATTTCTATGCTAATTAGTATCAGGCGTGTATTATTCTTTTTTTCACTGAGTATTCAAGTTCATAGATTTTTTTTTTATTGCTTTGATATTGCGAAAGTTTGATCGAGATCACTTTCTCTTTTCGTTTTCAAATTTGCAAAAAAAAAAAAACAAAAAAAAAAACAGTAATAGCGAAGCTTTTCATTCAGAAACAGAGCTCTGAAATTTATGTCCGTTTACAGTTTCATAAAATAAAACGAGGTATAGGCCTACTTAACGGAATTTCGTTTGTTACACAGATTTTGATTAAGAGGCGCTATACAATAAAAACAGACTGGAGAATCTTACCGTGTAATTTGATTGGTCGGGATTTTAGACGCCATGTTGTGGAATTCATATTGGAAATAATTGCACGTAAAATCATTGATATCTATTATTTACATTGGATTTACAACTGATTTTCTTCACCTATATTTAACTTATGAAATGAAAAAAACCTATCGCGATCCTTGTTTGACTCTAGTGCACTACTTCCGATATCCAGTTTTCATTAATTCGGAATTTTCATTCGTCGGAAATGAACTAATGTATCTCCATCGTAAATATGATTGGAGATACTCTGTTTCGAGTGTTTGTAAAAATCACGTGATCATGCGACTGCAAGTTTACAGGCTCGTGTTGCCGTAAACTTGAGGTCACGTGACACTTCCATCCAAAACAGACTAACTCCAATCATATTTGAAGAGTAAGCGGAAAAATGGATCAGAGTCCATTGTTTTGTTTACACTTATAGATCTTATGTTTAGCTTTTGTCAACGCATTCCAAACGAAAACAAGGACTCAGATCTTTTTTTTGATGGAGATACGTTAGTTCACCTCCGACGCACGGATTTGCTTTTCAAGATGAAGAAATAAATGATCAGAAATTTGCAGCTAAATATTACGACATCACAAAATATTGCAATTGCAATCTTTCCTCAAAAATAAGGAAAGTAAAGGTGATTGTTCTTCAGTTGTTTAAAAAAAAATAATAAAGAAGGTAGTGCATTACTGTCAAATTTGGATCGCCGTTTTGCCCTTCAGTTGGAAATCTAGGGTAAATAATAGGCTCCGGGTGACTTCGACTGCAGCGCCACCATTAAAATAATGTTTAGCTTATAAAATAGCAATATTTCTCGCGAACTAATTGCGTGATGGAAATATATACGCTCCTATAAGGTAAACAGGTATATATAAATGTATATTTATTTTTAAAAAAGTCGCTCGGAGCCTATCAGCGCGTAAAATTAAAATTCAAGCAGTTTTGCCAAGTATTCAATATTAAACTTTGGTCGAAAAAATTGAAAATTGAAAATATGTTGGTAACCATACTTATGAATAGGGCGTCAATTTTCAGTTCTCCAGTCTCATTTTATAAGATCTCTAATTCTCATAACTATTAGACTGATTTTATTTGTAAGCAAAATTGTGTACGTCTTATTGGAAAAGGTAACAACAGAGAAAAAATAATTTAGAACTATATTTTTTCCATTTTGAACCCTGGTTGGGTTGCTTAGTAAATGAAGAGGAAATTCAAAGGAAGGTTTTGAAGAAAAAAAAATTTTTTTTTGAATACAATTAAGGAGCCTTTCTTCGGATTTTCTTCATTATTATTAAGTAACTTAAAATATTTTGTTTGTAACAGGAATATTTTTGTTATGAATTCGAACTTCCCAGGTTCGACCCTTTCTAAAAGACACACTATTTATCCATTCATTGAATGGCCATTTCTTTTTTTTTCATTAATTATAAATAAAAATGTTCCTAATATCTTTGATTTCGTTATTTAGTACTGCTCCGATCCGACCCTACGTCCTTTTTATACTTTCCCTAGGTTAAGCATAGGTATTTTGGGTTAAACAATGTCATTCTGGGTAGAGGCCCTATATAAAAAGAGACTGGCTAATTCAACGATAAATCTGATTGGTTCGCTTCTTAAAAGCCATATTGGAAATTGAATGAAAACTTGAAGATTTCTCAGTTTTACCAGTACATGAAATTCAAATCTTTAAACTCACATTTTTCGTTCCCGAAAATTTTTCCTAATCCGTTTTTTCTGAAAAAATAAATTCCTAATCCATTTTTCCTAAAAATTTTGGTTCCTATAATTTTTTTCCGAACCATTTGTTTCCTAATTTTCAATTTTCCTAAAATTTTTTGATTCCTAAAATAAGATTTCCAAAAGAGAATTATTTTCCTAACTTTGTAAATCTCTTAAAGGATTTTAGAAAATTTTATTTTATGAATCAAAAATTTTAGGAAAATTAAAAATTAGAACAAAACAATTTTAGGAACATAAACTTTTAGAAAAAATGGATTAGAAATTAATTTTTTTAGAATCCAGATTTTTATTCCATTTTCTTTTGTTTGGAAAAAGCCTTCTGGAAATTCCTAAATCCAGACGGTTTACTTGGAAAATGGCGATTTTTTTCTTCTGCTCGAGCTATTGCATTGTAAGCTGCCATCACGGTCGTATATAGACACGTCCGGAAACTTCCTATGCCGATTATATCCCGCTGAACTACGCCAAAATTAGTTCTAAAATTGGCCACTGGCGGCGCTGCGATCTAGAGAGCAGCAACATGTCTAATGTTTACGTTGGGACTCCCACTGGGACTCTCGTTTCGAACAACAAGAGAAAATAGCCGCCATCGTTGTTTACATTTCCAACGACCAATCAAAAAGCGTCTCTCTAACAAGTAGCGCTCACGGTGGTAGAAAGAAGGAACTAATTTATGCATAGTTAAGTGGGACATGGTCTCCAATGTATAAGGGATAGGAGTTTCCGGACCTGTCTATACGACCGTGACGAAGACAAATCTCGAAACTGAAAATATTAAGGAATTTTCGAAATTTTTTCCTGAAAAGTCCTCAATATTTTTTGTTTGGAAATATGTTTACGTTTCCTCGTAAAAAATAAAATACGATTAGTCTGCTGTTACGATGATGATTCCTCTTAAGTAGATTCGATCCAAAAAAAAAAAAAAAAAACGAAAAATAGAATTTTGTAATTTATACGAACGCTAAAACGACAGGTGACGGCATGCAAAATTCGGATGAGCATTTGTGTCCTTAGTTCGTGGAACCGCGCGTGCAGAACTCGACTTCCAAAAGCAAGTTGAGTCTTGCTTTCTACTTCTTAGTATGATGACGTTTGAGGGTGGGGTCACGTGACTAAAGTGTTTTTGTAATTTTTTTTATTTTATTTGCGGCGCTACATTTTTGCAAAAAAAAAGTCCAATATGGCACTGTTTTTTTTTGTCTAATCAAATTCATATCATATCTTATTTTCACTTTTTAATTTCTACAATATTAAGGTCAGTAACGGAAAAATGTGCCTCTTCCTACTCGATAAAAAAAAAAAAGTTTTTCCCCCTTTTTTATCATATTTCGAAAAAAAAAAAAATTGCAAAACATGAATTTAAACATACACATTGATATCAAAACATGCGAATGAACATATCACGCTATGTAGTTTTGCGATATAGTCGTAATTTTTTTTAACGCTTCATGAGTTATAAACGTAGATTAAGTTATAGATGTCGTCAAGGTTGACTTGCGAAATCGACAAAGCTCATAACGATATAACCCAACTGCAATTCGAAAAAAAAAAAAAAAAATTCCGTTAGTCGAGTTTTTCCCCGTCGAAACAAAAGAAACAAAAAAAAAAAAAAAAGAAAAAAAAAAAAGTCGGAGCATGATAAAAAATACAATAAAAAAGGAATGAACCGCTCTTTCGTTATCGCAAATTGAGAAGTGCAGGTTGCACTTGCAGTGAGATTGTTATGAATTATAATGCAGCTGGGGCATCGGAAGTCCGGGGTTAAGAATTTTTTTTTGTCATTTTTTTCTAAATAACTCGTGTGTTATAAAAAAAAAAAGCTCTTTTGTTTAATTTTTGCCAAATTGCTCATTTATTTTATTACTCATAAAAATAAAAATTTTTGAGATTATACCTGACGTTATCTTTATAACTAAAGGGCAATACAATACTGATGAGAGTGAAAAAAATATGAATGTCGAGTATAAAATGCATGTTTATTCATACACATGCTTAGTTAGTCAAGGTATGATCGTAACGTTCCCGAGGTCATATCCCGTTTTTTTTAAGAAGGTTCGATAAAATGTTTTAAACAGAAAAAAAAATTAATTCTGGTTTTAAAACAGGTGTATTGTTAAATTAAGTGTAACTATCGAAAACCCATTTGGTAAACAAATCGGAATAAATCAATTAATTTTTATGGCAAGAGAAAAGTCTTTTTTGAAAAGGAAAAAAAAAGTGCATGTAGCCTGAATTCCTTGTTTGGTCTTTATGAGGTTGCTGCATGGAATTTTTTTTTTTCTTTTCTTTCCGCATTGCAATCGTGGTTATGAATAGTTCTTGAGAAATGAAAATTAGGTGCACAAGAAACTAAAATTAATTTTTTTTTTCTTTTTTAAGCTATCCGTCTAGTGCTGCTTCTCCATTATGGCTCAAAATTAATTTTCTAGAATTAATTTTCAAAATTTCCGGAAGTACTGTGCTTTAGTTATTCTATGAATTTTTGACCAAGGATTAAGAATACAAAAAATGCAATCTAGTAAAAATGGCCGACTCCATTTTTAAATCTTGGGTTAGAAACCCATAGAATAATAAAAGCACAGTACTTCCGGAAATTTTGAAAATTAATTCTAGAAAATTAATTTTGAGCCATAATGGAGAAGCGGCATGGGAATACGCGATTTCCAGTCCAAAGAATTGTTTTTTTGAAAATACTGAAGGGTTGGGCATTTGTTTGATTCTATGAAGAAAATGGCCTGGTCATCCAGGAAAATTATTTTCGTCGCCCTTTCAGCTTTTGAATGAGGCATTTGTTGAATAATTGCTCTAAAAACTATCCCGATTTCTATTTGTAAAATGTCCTGAACCGGAAAATGTTGCTTGCGCTTTTTTTATGCTTATTGTTCACTTTTTTTTAAAAATTACTTTAGCTATTTATTTGGATCACCTTGAGGCTTAAGAAAGAGCTCCAGAAAAATGTTCCAGAAATCTTCCTATTCAGGGCACAGTGGACCAAAAAAAAAAAAAAATAAAAAATAAAAAATTTTTTTTTTTTTTTTTTTTTGGACAAAATTTGATTAAAAATTTTTAAAATTTTACATTATGGCCGTCTGAAATCTCGGGACGGTGCCGATGCCGATTCCATATTATTTATTTAACTCCCGATGCCGATACCGACGCCACCAAGCATCGATTATATTTGATACCGGCATTGATCATATCCGATGCCGCCTCTGATTCCGATTTTAGTGAAATAAAAAATCACAGCCATTCTAGATGATTTTTAAAATCAGGGGTCCGATTTCGGACCCGATGCCGGTGCTGATGCCGATGCCAACCGGCCGCGGCTAAATATCCTGGGTTGATGTCGATGCCGATTTCGGATATTACAAAAAATCCGTCGTCGGAAATTTTTTCAAGCTTTCGACCCCTGATTTAAACCAAAATTAATTAACTGTAAAGACGGTATTTTCACGCTTTTTAAGTCAATCTGAATCGAAAATATTTTTTTGGATGCCGACGCCGACGCCAATTCCGATTCTGAAGATTCCGAAATGTTTTCAGACGACATTCTGATTCCTATTTCATCAAAAAAAGCACCGATTCCGATTCCGATTCCGATTCCGATTCCAATTACTTTTGAAATAGCAGATTCCGATTTCGATGATGATTCCGAATAAAAATTATCGGAATTGCAACCCTGATTATTCTCGTTAAAAATAACGTTTTTGTTCTTAATCTTTAAAAAGTTTTTATGTTTAAATATTCTGATTTGTAAAGTCGTGTCTCCATTAGCGATTTATCCGATGATCGGATTATCCGACCACCGGAAGTACTGTATTTTCGAACACTAGGAAAAAACTCAAAACTTTAAAATAACAATGGCGTACTCGGCATTTTGTTTTTGTTTTTTGCGTGCAAGATATTAAAGAAAGAGATTTATTGTTCCAAATCCGCGAAGATTCTACGCAAAAAACATAAACAAAATACCGAATACGGCATTGTTATTTTCAAGTTCAAGTTTTTTCCTAGTGTTCGAAAGTACAGTACTTCCGGTGGTCGGATAATCCGATCATCGGATAAATCGCTAATGGAGACACGACTTAAATGGTACAAGAAACCGGGAAAATTTCAAAATGGCCGCTAGTTGTATAAAGTAAACGCTACGACTTATTTTGCTTCTATGTATTCTCTCCTTTTTTTAATTTTATTATGTTTTATAAATATTTGTATTTATCAAGAATAATCTTCAAAGAATACCGGAAAAAATGACTGCATTGTCTAATACTCGATTTACGGGTAAAATAAACGGGGATAAAATCCAAATTCTAAGTATCCAACAAGTTCCGTCGACTTATTCTTGTATTTTTGATGCAAGTTTCAACTTGTTCAACGTAAATAAGAATCTGGGAAAGAAGTTGAGGTTTTTCGACCGCTAATATTTTTGAACTTATTTTCCGATCACGCATACATTTTACACAAGTTTAAACTTGCCCTTAATAATTTAACGATGCATCAGAGAAGTTCGTCAGATATTTATAATTTGAATTTTTTTCCGTAAATCGAATATTAGGCAAAACAGACATTCCGTTTGGTATTCATCACTGAATACTACTCTTTAATAGAAAAAGCTAGGCTGATTTAAAAAAAAAAAA
Organism: Liposcelis bostrychophila; assembly: GCA_037577465.1. Lineage (NCBI taxonomy): Eukaryota > Metazoa > Arthropoda > Insecta > Psocodea > Liposcelididae > Liposcelis > Liposcelis bostrychophila. The sequence goes on from CM075207.1 coordinate 10,535,027, forward strand.
AAAAAAAAAAAAAAACTTTTTTATCGGAGATTTAAGAAGAAGCTTTAGTGAATACAGAAAGAAATGTCTGATTTGTCTAATTCTCGATTTACTTGAGAAAAATATATACAATTTTTGTTATCCAACGAACTTCTTTGACTAATTTTTGTATTTTTCGGTCAGGCTTCAACTTGTTTAAAGTTAGGCTTGCCATTTTTTTAAATTGGAAAAAGAGTAAACGATTGTAAGAAAAAAAGAATATATTTAGAGTATGAAATTTAAATTTATGGAGTATAAAAAGAGTATGACGTAGCCACGGAAAGAGTATATAACACTTTAAGAAAAAGTTTATGGAGGAAAAAAAAAATTATTTAATTAAGAAAAATAAAATGACAAAGTTTTTGCAAACTAACGTAGATAATTTTATAAAATTGAAATAATGAAAAAAGGAGTACTCGTTTTTTTTAATTTGTTAAAAAAAAGAGTGTATTTGGGCAAATCCCAAAAAAAGATGAAATACTCTTTTTTCTCTTAAAAAAAGATAGTAAATGGCAAGCCTATCAAAGTACATATAAAAAGTGAAATCAAAGTTGTTCGACCGCAAATTTTTTCGAAATTATTTTCCGACTGCAAGTGCATTTCAAGTCGTGTCTCCATTAGCGATTTATCCGATGATCGGATTATCCGACCACCGGAAGTATTGTACTTTCGAACACTAGGAAAAAACTCGAACTTGAAAATAAAAATGGCGTATTCGGTATTTTGTTTTTGTTTTTCGCGTGCGGGATATTAAAAAAAATTGATTTATTGTTCCAATTCCGAAGATTCTACGGAAAATTTTTAAAAAAAAGCGTTTTTCATTCATTATTTCGCGGAAAAGTCAACTCAAAAACCACAAAGGAAAAGCAAAAAAGAGATTCAGTACTTCCGGTGGTCGGATAAAGCCGATCATCGGATAAATCGCTAATGGAGACACGACTTCAGACAAGTTGAAACTTTGACTAAAAGTTCAATGATGCACCAAAGGAGTTTGTTAGATACCTAAAATCTGAATTTTTTTTACCATGTATCGAGTATTATACAAAACAGAAAATTTTTGGAATTTTTGGCTGACGTCGATGCTGCCGATGCTAGCAGATATTTAGCCGGCGACTGGCATCGGCATCGGCACCGGCATCTGAATTTAAATGACTCCTGATTTTAAAAATCGTCTAGAATGACTCTATGATTTTTTTTTTCTTTTTTCACTGAAATCGGAGTCAGAGGCGGCATCGGATGTAATCGATGTTTGGTGGCGTCGGCATCGGCATCTGGTGTCTTTGCCGGAATCGGAATCGGAATCAAGAGTTAAAGAAATAATATGAAATCGGCATTGGCATCGGCATCGGCATCGACATCGATTTGAGATTTCAGCCGGCCGCGGCCAGCATCGTCATCGGCACCGGCATCGGATTCGGATCCCTGTTGAAGATCACTTTGGGTATTTTGCAGCAAGCAATAACCAATTACAAAACAATCAGCTAAAATTTACTTTAAATATGTAAAAACAGGGTTCTCGTTCCGTATTCGATTCCGATTGCTCATTATTATTTTCCGAGGTGGTTCTGGTTCCTGTTCCGGCCGGGAAAACAATATCGCGACCTTAGAACCAAAGAGTGCTATCACTTTTTGATTTTTCGTAAGCTAAACATAGAAAATTTTTTTTAGATAGCACCCTTTGGTTCTAACGTCGCGATATTGAGATTCCGATTACAAAAAAGAAATATTTTAGCGACGCCGATTCAGATTCCGATTTTTTATCCGAATTGATTAACCGAAAAAATTCGTAATGGGGATTTCCGACTCAAAATTATTCCGCTAGAGGCGCTGGATGTCTTTAACGGTTTTTAATTTTATTGGATGTCAACAATTAAAACAAAAGAAAGTTATCCAATCAATCTACGAACCGTTAAAGACATCCAGAGCCTCTAGCGGAATAATTTTGCGTCGGAAATCCCCATTCATTTAAACTCGTTTAAAGCCTAAATTAATTTCGGCGCCAATTCGGAATTTTTTTTAAAGTTAAACTCTCATTTTGCTTGCTTTAAAAAAAAATTTAGGATCCAAATTTTTTTGAAATTATTTAATCCCAACCGGAAAAGTCAAAAGAAGTTCCGGTTTTCTTATAACCAGCTGCATGTATGACCTGATCCTAATTTTTTAATTTTGTAAAAGAAAAAAAAAAATATTGCTCCACTTCACAGTGGGCCACAAAAATTTATTTTTGGCCAAAACTTAGGCGCAAAAAGGCGCAAAAATTGAAAGCGGATTTTTGATTTAGGACCTCTAGGCTTCATAATGAGACCATAGACACGACGGGGACTTTTGGATAAACCTACTAAAAGCTTAGTTGAAAAATAATTTTTAAAACATTTTTTACTAAATTAACTTTAAAAACGAATTATCGCCAGAAATAAATTTTTGGAAGGAAAATAATTTAAACTCTACGATCACTGACTATGAATAAATCATATTCGGTTACTCATGATTTTCGGAAACATGCCTACAGCGTTAACAAATTTTATGTCACTATTTACAAAAAGTGAGTTAAAAACAATTTTAAAAAGCAAAAAAAATTTTTTTTTGACTTTTTCGTTTATTTTAGGAACAGAAAAACCTGAAAATTGTGTTGTCCGATCAGTTATGTAAAATTGTGAAAATTTTTAATTAGGGTTTTGGCCAAAAATGAATTTTTCTGGACCACTGTGCACTTTTCAATTTTTTTTTTTTTTAATTTTAAAATTATTTTTAAAGTGACATTTCAATTTTGTTCCTTTTTAAAATTTTAAGCTAATTAATCGATCAACATATTTAAGTTTTAAATTTAATTCACAGTAATGCGTTAAATTCGGTATTTTAATCGCTGAGTTACACTGCAATGTCATTTAGCTAAAATTAGCTACATTATCAAAGTTTATTTTTTAGAAAATTTTTTTATGTTTGACGATAATAGTAGAGGGAAATTCAACTGGAGGAAAATTGACCTAAATTTTTTAAAAACTTTTTCAATTTTTTAAAATTTAAAAACGAGCTAAGCTTTAATACCATTTCAGCTAATTTTATTTAAAAAAAAAAATTTACAGAACTCCGACCTATTTTTCTTTTTTAAAAAAAAATATAAGCGTTAATTCCCATTCGATTTTTTTTCTTTTTTTCACACAAGCCTAACCGGAAATTCATCATTGCTAATATAGAACCAGGCTTGTTAGCACTTATTAGCAAAATTTAAGCCTAACATCTTTCTCCCTCGTTAATTTACAAAAAGAAAAAAAAAACTTTTTTTTTTTTTTTCATTAAAAAATTAATCAATTTACCTTATAATAAATCCAAATATGTACACACTAATTATCACTACAAATGATTTTTTTTTTTTTTTTTAAGGAAAAATTTTTATAAAGAAAAGTAAATGACACCCGTTTAAAAAGAAGACTTCAAATGAGACTTGTGGTTAAGTTTAACCTGTATTTAAAACGTTGTTAACAAACCACGTGATCCTTATGTGTGCATACCCTCGATATGACTACGCATGCCAAGTATAACTATAACAATTTTTTTTTTTTTTTTTTTTGCCTGTCTGTCTTCTTGCATGATTCTGTATTACTTTCTAGAAAAAAGCTTTCAGGAGAGATAAATTACTCATAAATAAGTTGGAAACCAGGTATTTTTGCAATGACTCACTTTTTTTGAGAAATGACATAAAAAAAAAAATTTAAAAGAAACGGGAAAGCTTAAAAGCTTCTGCGGGAGCTAATTTCCTTCAAAAATTTGAATTAGCGAAATCGGCTAATTTTAAGCCGGTTGCTTCCAGTCTTTCGAAAAAAAAAATTAAAATATCACGTTTAGGGGACACGAACTGGACAAATAAGTGTTAATTATTTATGATTTTTTTTTTTTTCGTTTTCGATTTTCCCACATTTTCCCTGCTTTTAGTTAACATATAAATTGGGTAAAAGGTCAGGAGAGGACATTTTATTTTTTTTTTTTCGTCATAATTACATCTCGCTAGCAATTTTAAGAGAAAAGGAAAAAAATAGAAGAGCGGAGTAATTAAAACGTATGAAATTATCAACAAAAGGAAAGAACATAATACGATCATAAATTTTGTCAAGCCAGGTAAACAAATTTATTTGTTTACATCTAGCAAAGCGTCGTAATTACATGAGCATTTCAAGAGTTAACTTCTTAACTATGATTTTTTTCGTCCTAAGTATCCTAAATTATCGTTGTCATCGTACCTACCGTTTTTTTTTTTTTTTTTTTTTTGTATGTATATGTAAAGAAAAATGTTACGCAAAGTAATGAAAGCGATCTGAACTAATTTTTTTTTTCTGCTGATAAATCTTGTGTACTGGTGTACAGTACAAGGTGTGCTTGAACAAAAACAAAAACAAAAAAAAAAAAAAAAAAACTCCGACAAAAAGAAAAAGTGATGCAAAAAATGTATAAAATTTTTGTAAAATAAAATACAAAAAATTTATTATTTTTGTATCATTTTATACAAAAGTTTGGGCACCAGGGGTCCGAATCCGATGCCGGTTCCGATTCCATATTATTTATTTAACTCCCGATTCCGATTCCGATTCTGGCACCGACACCCGATGCCGATGCCGATGCTGATGCCGATGCTGACGCCGACGCCACTAAGCATCGATTACATGCCTGCATCGGCATCGGCCAAAATTTTGAAGCTTCGGACCCCTGTTGGGCACGCATAATTTTTTGAAGCACCAAATTTGAATATGCATAACTTTTTTAAGCATGAAAACATGGATATGCATAATTTTTGCATATTATGTATATAATTTTTTAAATCACAAAGCAGGAAAATTTTCAAATGTTATGCTTACCAAGATGGGTGCGTGAAGTTGGCAGTACAATGAAAAGCTCAAATTCTAAAAACGATACCATGATTTTGAGCTTTTTTTGAGCTTTCAGAAAAACCAAATTTCAGAATTTGAGCTTTCAAAACAAAAAAGTTATTTACATTATCAACTTTGCCTGCCAAGTTCACGCGCCGTACAATGAAAAGCTCAAATTTTAAAATTGACGCCATTCTATGCCCCTAAATTTGAGCTTTCAAAAAATCATGTTCCCAAATTTGTAGCTGCATAACAAAAAAAGTTGTGCTTTATAATACCAAAAGTTATATGTCCAACACAAAAATTGAGCACTGCCAGCTTCACACCTAGTATTTTTCAAACTAGTAACTGGAAACGGATTTTATTTTGTTCCACAGAATTTGAGCTTTCAGAAAACACGACTCTCAGAATTTGAGCTTTCTCCTGTGAAATTTGAAAAAATATGAAAATACTGTAAATATGCAGCACTGCCAAGTTCACGATCGTTACTTTTCAACTTAGGGATTTAAAACATACCTCAAATTCTTCTGCGAAATTTGAGCTTTCAGAAGATATAACGTTCAAAATTTGAGCTTTTCTGGTCTAATTAAAAAAAAAAAAAAAAAAAAAATGATTGATTTACCATTTTGCCGAGTACTGCCAAATTCACATACGATGCTTTCGGAGCTCGAAATTTAAAATTGATTTTACCTTATTCTTTGGAATTTGAGCTTTCTGAAGATATAACGCTCAAAATTTGAGATTTTCTCGTCTAATTAAAAAAAAAAAAAAAAAAAAAAAAAAAAAAAAATTGAATTTCGATTTTCGTTTCGGGCACTTTTTGTGCCCTCTAAAAGCCAAGTATTATTATTATAAACTAAATATTAATAAAAAAAAACAATACAATTGATTCTAAAGGCAGGTTTTTTTAAGTATTAAATATTTTTCAAGAAAAAGGTTTTTGACTTCATATTTTAATTGTTATTTTTTTGCTGTTAAGTTAATAATACTAATAATAATTCTCAGAAATCTCAATTGTTGCTTTTTTCTTGGAATGGTGCAGGTATAAAAATATACATACGCCATACGTTTTAGCCCTAATTTTTTAAAATTTATTTCCTCTTTTCTTAAATTGTCATCCGGAATTATTCTTAACTCTTTTCATGGTCATTTTTTTACTTTTGACAAAATTTTTAACCTGGTATTCCTTTCTCTAATTCCCCGAAACTTCTTTTAATCCTATTATCCGATGTGCATTCGAGCCTAAAACATCCGTCTATGCATATTTATCTTGATTTTTTTTTTTTTTTTTTAATTATACGAAAAAAGCTCAAATTTTGAGCGTTATATCTTCAGAAAGCTCAAATTCCAAAGAATAAGGTAAAATCAATTTTAAATTTCGAGCTCCGAAAGCATCGTATGTGAATTTGGCAGTACTCGGCAAAATGGTAAATCAATCATTTTTTTTTTTTTTTAAACGGGAAAAGCTCAAATTTTGAACGTTATGTCTTTTGAAAGCTCAAATTTGAGAGAATAAAATAGGATCGTTTACGCCTTTCGAGTGCTAAAAAAATTTCCCGTGAAGTCAGCAGTGCCAAGTTGATAATGGGAGTAACTTTTTTTCTTTTCAAGCTCAAATTTTGAACGTTATATTTTCCGAAAGCTCAAATTCCAGAGAATAAGGTAGAATCAATTTCAAATTTCAAGCTCCAAAAGAATCGTATGTGAATTTGGCAGTACTCAATGAAATCGCAATTCAATAATTTTTTTTTTTTAATTAGACCAGAAAAGCTCAAATTTTGAGCATTACATCTTCAGAAAGCTCAAATTCCAAAGAATAAGGTAAAATCAATTTTAAATTTCGAGCTCCGAAAGCATCGTATGTGAATTTGGCAGTACTCGGCAAAATGGTAAATCAATCATTTTTTTTTTTTTTTTTTTTTTAATTAGACCAGAAAAGCTCAAATTTTGAACGTTATATCTTCTGAAAGCTCAAATTTCGCAGAAGAATTTGAGGTATGTTTTAAATCCCTAAGTTGAAAAGTAACGATCGTGAACTTGGCAGTGCTGCATATTTACAGTATTTTCATATTTTTTCAAATTTCACAGGAGAAAGCTCAAATTCTGAGAGTCGTGTTTTCTGAAAGCTCAAATTCTGTGGAACAAAATAAAATCCGTTTCCAGTTACTAGTTTGAAAAATACTAGGTGTGAAGCTGGCAGTGCTCAATTTTTGTGTTGGACATATAACTTTTGGTATTATAAAGCACAACTTTTTTGTTATGCAGCTACAAATTTGGGAACATGATTTTTTGAAAGCTCAAATTTAGGGGCATAGAATGGCGTCAATTTTAAAATTTGAGCTTTTCATTGTACGGCGCGTGAACTTGGCAGGCAAAGTTGATAATGTAAATAACTTTTTTGTTTTGAAAGCTCAAATTCTGAAATTTGGTTTTTCTGAAAGCTCAAAAAAAGCTCAAAATCATGGTATCGTTTTTAGAATTTGAGCTTTTCATTGTACTGCCAACTTCACGCACCCTACCAAGATTCAACTTTTTTTCTATTTTATGTATACTTATTTATGCATAATTTATGCATAATTATATTGAAGGATGGATACATTTGAAACCTGATACGTTTTTGCATCAGCATTGCGGTTTTGCGGATTTTAAAATACGCACAAGCGAAAACACTGCTTTTAAAAAGATTTTTTTTGCTGCTTTTTCCAATTTGCAAAACTTTTCCTAATATCGGGAAATATTTCCCGCAAGCGAGGAAAAAATTGCTGATGCGAAAACAAAAAATGTCTTGTGACAAAACATTTTTTTAAAAATCATGCGAAAACCAGGGATGATTGTTTTAAAACAAATTGGTTTAAAACACGGTGTTTTAAAACGTTTTAAAACATTTGAATAAAAAACACCGTTTTAAAACACAAACGTTTTAAAACACTGTTTTAAACACCGTATTTTTTTAAGTGAATAAAATACGTTTTAAAATGCATTTTTAAGAGGCCCGAGCCTGCAATTTGGCTGAAAATTTCCTGTCGCGCACGACTCATTTTATACAATATATGGTATGGACCATACTATAGATTGTAGGAGCCGCTCATATTCATAATGGTTGCTTAATCTCAGGGATGATTGTTTTAAAACAAATTGGTTTAAAACACGGTGTTTTAAAACGTTTTAAAACATTTGAATAAAAAACACCGTTTTAAAAATTTGAATAGAAATAGAAACGAATTTAAATCATTTTGAACGTGTTTTAAAACATGTTTTAAAACGTTTTAAAACATGGGAAAATAATATAAAACGTTTTAAACTGTTTCTTATTAAAAAATGTTTTAAACAGCAAACCTGGTTTTTGTAGGCAAAAGCTTTTTGCCAACGAATTATGTCCGTTATCGTGCAGAATTTTTGATTGCTACAAACCAGTCCGGTTTTTTCGCCAGACAGAACATGTTCAAAACATTTCCTTTTTATGAGTGCGGATATCGAGAATTAGGGGCGACATATATGTAGTGTATTCAATGTAAAGCATCATGTCTAAAATTTATTTCATATGTCCTTAATAATTTTTTTTTTCTTTCCAGAAACTGTGTATTGAGCGGTATCCCGGCCAAATCCGAGAAAAGTTGACAAAATTCCTTCCTAGCATTGGTGAGTACAGAATAATTGAATCAATTATTTTTCGAAAGTAAACAGACTACCGGTAATAAAAAAAATGAACTCTAATTAAGTCTGATTGATTTAAAAGAAATCCCCATTAAAAACAAAACTTTCGAAATTAAAATTAGTAATAAAATAAGAGTCTAGATACCACCACGATGCTGATAAACGTTGTATTGACGCTTTGGTTTAGGAAAATGCCGATGGATGGCGTGTCAGTTACGATAAGAACCCCGTCTTACACCGTTCGGAAGTTAATCCAGACTTAACCGTTATTTGCTTTAAAAAAAAAAATGTAATAAAATAAAACGATAAATAAATGAAATAGTCATACCTCTTGTTAAATTAACGAGGAGTATATCAAAAACAAATTAATCGTTCAATGAATAGCTTTTAATTAAGAGAAAAAAAAAAGTTTTTTTTTTTTTTTTTGCCGTAGCTAAATCTTAAATGAAACACTGCTTCGAATTTAATGAGCGTGTTATAATATTCATAAACATGATTTTTTGTTTCGTAGGCCTTATAGACGAATGAATGATAAGACTTGTCATTATGAATGGTGGTGTCAGGAAACTAAGCAGTAAAAATTATTATTGGGTTTTGATATGGTTTTCGAATTTGGATTCGAAAATAATCGAATCGGAAAGGTCGCCGTAATTTTCGGCTTTTGAGATCCTGATTCTGGCGGTGCAAGTTTGAACTAAAAAAAAAAAAAAATTTCGTTGCCTCCTGTTATCTGAAACGTTTACGTCCGTGAAGTTGGCAGGACCCAGTCAACGGATTTGATCGAAAATAGTCTTATATAGTAGCTTTTCATTGTTTTTTAATAGTTCCGTGATTGTTCCAATTTGTTCTCTAACCTGAAAAAAACTGGAGCCAAAAGTAGGTGGTCCTGCTAACTTCACGCGAACAGGACTCAATTTGAATTTATCAAAAGTTTTTGCCTTTGTCGGTTGCTTTTGATTTGTTCTTCAATGTTCCGGCCAATTCAACGTTTGTTCTGCAACAGGTATGACAGTACTAGGAGGAGTAAGGGCACTGCCAACTTCACGGAAATAAAATAAAGTTAAATAGCTTGAATCGATTTCATTTTGTTTGTTTTCAGAGAAAAAGGTTTGTTCTTGTACAAAAAATACTATCAGGTTGAATTTTACATTTTTGGAAAGACATTCTGGGTATGAAAAAATCATGGCCTATTTGTAATATTTTGGACTTGTATATCAATGTCTTTTTGATTGTTCTGAAATGTTCTACAAATATTTCGGTACTCCATCTTCTCAAATCCTGGAAATACAGACTTTTGAGGTCTGCTTGCAGCAGGACCCACCCATTTTTTTCCCCCAATAGAGCGCGCCATCTTTCCGGTTTGTTATTCAGTCTGCTGCCACGTCGGGTTTACAGTGTTCTTTTTTTTGTCCATTATTGATCATACATCGTTTGTTCTCGATTGTTCTCGTTTCTTCTCGTTTGTTCTCAATTGTTCTCGTTTTTTCTCAATTGTTCTCGTTTGTTCTCGATTGTTCTCAATCGTTCTCGTTTGTTCTCGTCAGGAAAACGTTTAAGTTCATTTGTGGCTGGAAGTTCTGATCAAAAGTCGTTTGTTCTTGATTGTTCTGGTATTAACAAGATCATTTGGAATACCTTGCATTATTGTATTGATCAGAAATCGTTTGTTCTCGATTATTCTTCCCTGACAAACAACTGAACGAACGACTTTTGATCAGAACTTTCAGTTACAAATGAACTATATCGTTTTTCTGACGAGAACAATCGAGAACAAACGCGAACAAACGATGCTTCATCACTACAATAATGCCAGGTATTCCAAATGATCTTGTTAATACCAGAACAATCAAGAACAAACGACTTTTGATCAGAACTTTCAGCCACAAATAAACTTAAACGTTTTCCTGACGAGAACAATCGAGAACAAACGAGAACAATTGAGAACAAACGAGAACAATTGAGAACAAACGAGAACAAACGAGAACAATCGAGAACAATCGAGAACAAACGATGTCTGATCAATAATGGACAAAAAAAAAAAAGAACATGGAAAAACGAAGAAAAATCTTGAAAAATGAAAAACTAAAAAATCTTTAAAAAAATTTTCTAAAGATTTTTTTTTTTTTTTAAATATTTGTCTTGGTTTTTACGTAAAATTAAAAATACGATTTATCTGCTGCCACGGGTACTGCGTAGTCTTTAAGAAACCGATCAGCTTACTTTTAATAAATCAGAGGTGAAAGCGTTTTTGTAGCGCCTATGTTTAGCTTATGTAGGCGCAGAAACGGAAACTGTTACTTGTGATAATTCCATCCCCTGATCTAAACATAACTCTTTTGAGATGTGGGTATACCGTCGAATGCTTAAAATTTCGCGGACTGACAGGGTGAAAAATACTGACGTCTTGGCTCGTATGAAGAAGGAAGTAGAAGTTCTGTACGAGATCAAGCGTCGGAAGCTCGATTATTTCGGCCACGTAATGCGAAATGAAAAATATCGCCTCCTTCAGCTTGTGATGGAGGGTAATATCGAGGGTAAGCGCGGTCAGGGTCGTAGGAAAACTGAGAGACTGGTTTGGTGTCGATTCCTTGGGTCTTTTTCGAGCAGCGGTCGATAAAGTAAAAATAGTCCAGATAATAGTCAATCTTCGTCGCGGAGCTGGCACTTAAAAGAAGAAGAAGAAGAACTGTCTGACTATCTGACTAAAATTCCAAACATTAAATTTTTCCTTCAGCAAAACCGATCATATTTTCCATCTTTAATATCTGTTTCAACATTTTTTTCCCCTCTAATTACTTGATAAAAGAACATTTTCACAAACCGTTTCGTCAAGCTCCGTTAATAAACCTTTTCCGACGCCATATGTCGGTATTAAAAAATAATTATACGGTATTCTTAGTACAAAAAGGACCTTGGGAACTAAAACAATATTTTAAAAGTATATTCTTGGGTTTGACACCTTCGATATTTTATATTTAAGAGAATATATTCCCCACAAGGAATAAGGTCATTTGATCTAATAATCAACAAACCCTCTTGAGGTAACTTCTTCCAATATTTCAAAATATCCTTCCGTAATTTTATTATCTAAAATCTTTTTTCTCCAAAAGAAAAAAAATAAGTAAATAAAATAAGAAGAAAATAATTTTTTTTTTTTTTTTTTTTTAGTTAATGATTTTCCCACCGCATTTCGGAAAACACGGCAAAATATATGTGGGGGAGGGTTTAAAATCTTATTATGAAAGGACCCGGCATTTTGTTATTGAATTAGAACTCTATGGTTTGGTTAAAATCAAAAACTTTTCTCTCCAGTTTTAATAAAACCACTCTATGGGACCATTATTGTTTTACTAATTTTAGAAAAGAGGAGGCCAAATGAATTTTAATTTTTTTTTTTTTTTATCAATTGCAAAAGTCTCTCATTATAAGCGCCGTGCTCTCGTGCATTACATGTTATTATCTATTTGTTTTATTTATTAGTTTACCTATTCATAAACGCATGATTTTGTTCAGCGTCATCATTATTCAGGTACGGATTGGATAGTCTTCTCATTATTCTAATTTTTTACGGCGGAACTTCAAAAGATAAATATATTCGTAGGGGAGCCCGTAGCGCAGTGGTAGAGTCTCCGACTTCGAACCGGATGATGAGGAGTTGGTCGGGGTTCGAGTCTAGGATATGACTCGGATTTTTTTCTCACCGCTGTGTGTACGACAATTCTGTACTAGGCAGGTCAACTGAGCTATGTCCATTACAATCGTGCATAGAGATCAGGGATGATTGTTTTAAAACAAATTGGTTTAAAACACGGTGTTTTAAAACGTTTTAAAACATTTGAATAAAAAACACCGTTTTAAAACACTAACGTTTTAAAACACTGTTTTAAACACCGTAATTTATTAAGTGAGTAAAATACGTTTTAAAATGCATTTTTAAGAGGCCCGAGCCCGCAATTTGTCGCGCACGACTCATTTTATACAATCTATGGCATGGACCATACCATAGATTGTATGAGCCGCTCATATTCATAATGGTTGCTTAATCGATGGCAGGGATGATTGTTTTAAAACAAATTGGTTTAGAACACGGTGTTTTAAAACGTTTTAAAACATTTGAATAAAAAACACCGTTTTAAAAATTTGAATAAAAATAGAAACGAATTTAAAACATTTTGAACGTGTTTTAAAACCAGACCGAAGAAAATACGTTTTAAATCGTTTTAAAACATTGGAAAATAATATAAAACGTTTTAAAGTGTTTTTTATTAAAAAATGTTTTAAACAGCAACCCTGATAGAGATATACTCTTTTTAACCGTTGCTGCTCAAAACCGGTTTAGGCAGCGGTTAAAAAGAGTGTATCTCCTTCAATGCATGGTTGTGATGGTCATAGCTCAGTTGACCTGCCTAGTGCAGAATTATTATACACTAGGGTGGGTCGAAAAAAGCGAATTTTTGAATTTGAAAACGCCTGATAGGGGTCGTGCATAAATTACGTAAGCATGGGTTAAATCCTTCTTGCACGCTTTATCCCATTTCGCCTATGCTTAGCTTATGATTAAGATGTTAAATTTGGACCCCCTCCCCCCTAAATGTGCTTACGTAATTTATGTACGACCCCATATGGGAATCGATGCCTTTTTATGATACTATTAATCCTAATTTTTTTTAGATTTTTTGAAGGTCATCTTGAGGTCGCGCAACGACCTTGAAGTTTTTGAAAAGCCCCTAAAAGGGCAAAAAGTAAGAATTTTTTTTTGGTGAAAAAAGTATCGTTTCCTATCGGAAATTTTGCGTAGATTACGAATATAAAGTCCAAAATCATTTTGAGTCCGCGGTTTTTCGAGCTTTACGCCTATTTTCTAAACACTGAAATACTTTAGGCTGCTTTTTCTTTTAGCTTAAAAACTAGACACAAAAATGAATTTTGAACTTCATATTCGTAATCTACGCAAAATTTCCGATAGGAAGCGATACTTTTTTTAGCAAAAAAAAAAAATTCTTATTTTTTCCCTTATACGAGCTTTTCCAAAACTTCAAGGTCATTGCGCGACCTCAAGATGACCTTCAAAAAATCTGAAAAAAAATTAGGGTTAAGAGTATTATAATAAGGCATCGATTCCCATATCAGGCGTTTTCAAATTCAAAAATTCGCTTTTTTCGACCCACCCTATTATACACGTGAATAATTGACTGGTGTATATATATATACCCATAAGCTAAACATTGAAAATGGTAAATATGCCGTGTACCGCCATCATGATTCGGTGGATTCAGAGTTCAAACCAATTGCATATCGTTCTCCTGAATTTGAGCTTTTAAAACATATAACTTACAGAATTTGAGCTTGCACACCAATGGCTAGCAGAAAAGCTTAAAAAAAAGAAAAATTACCACCAACTTCACGCCATTGTTTGCAAGCTCAAATTTTTGCACTATGGCCAGCATTTAGAGCTTTTTTGAGCTTCCAAAAAGACAAAGTTTCCAAATTTGAACTTCAACGGAAAAATTTGAGCTTCATTAAAAACGTCAAGTGCTCTAATTATTCTCTTGAAGCTCAAATTTCGGGACATGGTATTTCTGAAAGCTCAAAAAAAGCACAAAATAATGGACTTTGTCCCAAAATATGAGCTCGAAAATGTACAGCCGTTTAAGATGGCGGTACTCCGAATTTTCCTAATGACCTTCTTCGTCAAGCTCTAATTGGCCCCTTGAAGCTCAAATTTGGAGACTATGTTTTTTTGAAAACTCAAAAAAAGCTGAAAATAATGGTCCATATATTAAAATTTGAGCTCGAAAATTCAACGGCGTGAAGCTGGCGGTACTCGTAATTTTAAAAGAAAAATGAATGATTGCATTATTTTGAAAACCGAAATTTGGGTGAATTGCTTTTCTGAAAGCTCAAATGTAGCACGATACATGGGTGTATGTCTAAGAATTTGAGCGATTCGTTGTACCGCCAGTGAATTTAGCGGTACATCATTTATTATGTCTAGATATCTTTTAATTTTGAAGCTCAAATTTGGAGACTTGGTTTTTTAGAAAGCTCAAAATAAGCTCTAAATTTTGGTAATAGTCAGAAAATTTGAGCTCAAAATGCAGGGTTTTCTCTGCTGTTTAAAACATTTTTTAATAAAAAACAGTTTAAAACGTTTTATATTATTTTCCCATGTTTTAAAACGTTATAAAACGTCTTTTATTCGGTCTGGTTTTAAAACGTTTTAAAACATGTTTTAAAACACGTTCAAAATGTTTTAAATTCGTTTCTATTTTTATTCAAATTTTTAAAACGGTGTTTTTTATTCAAATGTTTGAAAATGTTTTAAAACACCGTGTTTTAAACCAATTTGTTTTAAAACAATCATCCCTAGCTAATGTTTCCGATATTTTATCGATAACTTCGATATACCGATAAATCGACACAAAAATTATATATTAAAAATATTTTTTTGATGTATTTAAAATGTTGTCGATATAACGTATCTATAAATTTTTGGTCGACAATTTGAAAGATATCTTCGGAAAAAACTATTTTTTTTTTTCGGGAATTTTGGAGACTGAATTTTTGACATTTGTAGGAAAAAAGTAGTTGCCAACCTTTTCAAAATCTTTTTGAGCCAAGTTTCTTTTTTTTTTTTTTTTTTTTTGATATTCAGTTTATTAATAATATACTTATTGATATCTTTTCAATCGATATATCGAAAGGAATTTATCGATATTTTTGTCGATAGTAAAAAAGTTTGAATTCCTAATTTTCTCCATCGACACAATAAGGAAATAAAAATCGGAGTTTACAGCCTCGATTTCTTTTTTAATTAAATTAATTTAATAAAGCGGCTGTTCGAAAAAAAATGTGCATACAATTAATAGATTTCTTCAAATCGTGCTCTTGCATATCATTAATTATTATTAAAATTATTTTCTAATTTGACGGATGAATTTTTTTTTTTTTTTCTCTGCTGTTTCTAAAAACAAATTTTTAAAATTTGGGAAGCGTTTTCTATTTCGAAAATAATTAACTCTTAAAAGCGGTTGTATCTTGTACATTTCTTCAATTACGTCCTGTTGCCAATTTCGGAAGCTTTTTCCCGATCAAATTTTAGACACCAGCTCTTCTCCCTCTAATTTTCTTTTCGATATCGCCGTAATTCCCACGAGCGTTTTGTTTTCCATTTTCCTTTTTCCTTTCATTCCGCTTTCACGTGTTCTATAAAACGGGCTCCCTTTCCGCGTCGGAAATCAGTTTTCCGTTAACTTTTTAAGTGGGAAAAAGTGACAAAAAAATCAAAATAAAATTTTTTTCGGGAAAAAATTTGAAAACAGAACAGGAGAAAACAAAACAAAGTAGGTAAGATTTTTCATCCTTTTTTTTTTTTTTTTTTTTGGTTTTTTTTTTGTTTATTTATTTATTTATTTATTTCTTTTTTTTTTTTTTAGATCAAAATGCAGGTGAAATATTCAAACGGAATCAGCACCTTGATGATGTGCTTGCTGGTGGCTCTTGCTTTATTCTTGTTAATGGATGTAGCAAGTGCTTCTTACAAGAAACCCCCGTTTAACGGCAGCATTTTCGGTAAAAGGGGAAATGGCATAACCGGTGAATAAATTTTTACTCTTCTTTCATTACAAAAAATTCCAAAAAAAAAAAAATAGTTTTATTAGATTATGAAAACATTTACAAACAAATTATATTTTTTTTTAGATTATGAAAACACCGGCCGAACTCTCTCCTCCCTTTGCGAAATCGCTTCCGAAGCTTGTTCAGCTTGGTTCCCTCAAATGGAAGCCAATAAGTAAACCTCCGATTAAATTTTGACAAAAAAAATTTAAGAAAAAAAAAATCTTTGTCTGTTTCCGAGTCCCGTATTAATTTTCCACTTCAATTTTTTATATAAAAATTCGGATTTCAATGAGAAACAAGAAACTTTAATTTGTATGTGACCTCTGAGCTTGTTAATATTTTTGCTTTAATATTTTCTTTTTTGTTATTGGAAATTATTTCTGGATCGTTATTTAATTTTTTTCTCTCTCCCCTTTCCATTTAACGAGGTGTAGTAATTCCACTTTTTTTTTATTTTAATAAGTAAGAAAGGCTGCAGACAAAGATAATAAAGTTTTATACGACATATTTTTATCAGTGGATTATGTAAAATTTTAATACGTATTTCTTTTTCTTTTTATGTTCATTAAAAAAAGAAAATCTGTGTAATATTTTCATTGCATATCAAAATAAATTGATTAAAAAAAATTTTTTCTTATTAGTTATACTGTAAATTTTTTTTTTCTCAATTAATGAAAATTTTTTTATTTAAAAGGAAAAAATAATTGGTTTTTGGTTTAGAGATGGTTTAGCATGCAATTACTCCATACATATTATTTTTATACTACTGAGTATTTGCGGTTGCCTGACGAGATTTTCCAGGCGCTTTACACTTTACAAACTTTTAAGAGAAGTTGATAAGGAAATTGCGGTGTCTCAGGAATTTTTAATAAGGACAGGAAATAAACCTTTCGTTGCGGAACCAGGTCTTGCCAACCCATTTGAAGGTTGAGATTTCCTTTATAATCACTTTTATTTTTATTTTTATTTTTATTTTTAGGGCAGTCTAGACTTGATAACGCGAATGCGATGAACTTTATCAAGTGGAGACTGCCCTTTTATCTTTTTTTCCCTTGTGACCGTAAACAGGAAAATGAGATATATTGCTCGGAAAATCCGACATCTGTTTTTGATGAATTTTACTACGGCTCGGTTGTTCGATATGGCCACTTTCTGGTACGATATTCGATAAATTATCGATTAGGAGACGCTGATTAATAAAATGGCTATACTTTGGTCTGAGAAACCAGAAATTTTTTGTCGGAAAAATTTTGGAGTTTTAGGATATCAATGAGTATTTTTTGCTGAAGAGTCCAGTGAGGAAGTCGATTTTAGTAGGTTAGGGTTGGTTAGGATGTTCCTTATTTTGCGAAGTTTCGAATTTTAATTTACGTACCCCCCGAATTGGGGGTCGAAAATAAAAAAATTTTGGATTTTCAAAATGGCTGATAGCGCAATCGCTGTGGTTTATCTATTGCAAAAATTTTTTCCTTCTCGAATTTTTTTTTAAACGACGTCTTGGGAGTGCGCAAGAGGGTCAAAGTTTTGGAAAACTTCATAAGGGATGAAAATTCGACTTTTAAATTTTTGTGAAAAAAGTACCACTTCCTATCGGATTTTTAAAGTAGATTTCGAAAATTAATTCGGTTTCCGTTTAGCTATTTCTGTCCCTGAGTTATTGTAAGAAATATGATAAAAATATTTAAATTTTAAAGTTTTGACATTTTTGTGGCTGCCTTGGCCTGTATCTCAAGAACAGAAAAAGCTAGACTTAAACAGATTTCATTTTCGAAATCTACGTTGAAAATCCGATAGGAAACTATACTTTTTTCACAAAAATCCAAAAGTAGAATTTTCATCCCTTATGGGATTTTCCAAAACTTTGGCCTTCTTGCGCCATCCTTCCCCCCCAAGACGCCGTTTAAAAGAATTTCGAAAAGGACAAAAAAATTTTCCAAATGATAAGCCACATACAATAGCCCTAATTTTTTTTTTTGAGATTTTTCACTCCACTAGAAAGCGTGCGCATTTGAGCTTAAAGTTCGAAAAACTCCCATATGAATAAAAAAAATCGAGTTTTTTTTTTGTGAAAAAACAGTCATTTCTAACCGGAAAATCTCTGGATAACTTTGACTTGGTAAATTTTATTGCTGAACGGCATTTTTATTGCCATATTTTGACTCCCAGCTCAAAAACCGGGGCCAATAAAAAAAAACGGACTTCAGATTCGGGATCTACGCAAAATTTCCGGCTGCTTTGTCTAGAACTCGATTTCTTAAAAAGAAATTATTGCAGTGAAAATTATTCAAGGACGTCCGAAACAAAATGCACTTTACATTATTAAAAGAAAAGATAGAAAATAGCGGTTTTCCGAATCAGTCTGAGAAGGCTTTTCGTTCCATAATTATTAATTAAAAGGAAGTGCTTTTTGGTAATGGGAACGAAATGACCATAGCGGTTTTCATTTACTCTCAAAACGTCTTTTCAATTTCAAATAATTAAGAAATGCCTTCTAGATAAGTTTAAGATTTTTCGTTGTGCGCTATAAGAAAATTAAGAAGGACAAAAAAAAAATAGGCTATGCCACACACACTCAGAAAAAGGAAATGTTCTGCACCAGTTTCGTCTTGCAACGAAACCGGGATGTTTCATAGCAAAACAAATGCTGCTTCTCCATTATGGCTCAAAATTAATTTTACAAAATTAATTTTATAAAATTATTGGGAATAATGTTTTTATTTTACTAATCGAACATGAGGATGACTTAGAAAAGAATAAGAAATCTGTAAAAAATAAATATTTAATATCTCTTTTTTACGGATAACTTTGAGAGTCCAGGTCTCGCATCCATAAAAAAGAGTTGACCAAACATAGCACCGGAGAACCTTAAGACGTACGGATAATTTTAAAGACCGACAACATAACACATTCCTCATACGCATAAATGCCGACCTGGCAATTTCATTATTTTGTTGGAAAATAATTAAAAATAAATATGTTATGAAAAAAGAAAGAAAAAGTGCATAATTTCCGGTCTTCTTTCTTCTTACGGTGCCATACCTGTGTCCAGGCGTAGGCGACCATCAATGAGACTTTTATATTCGTCTCTATCGGGGGCAATCCTGAAGAGCTCCTCGACACTTAAGCCGGTCCAAGCTCTTAAATTACGCAACCACGATAAGTTCTTCCGGCCTATTCTCCTTTTTCCTTCGATATGCCCCTGAATGATCGTCTTCAGAAGCTCATATTTAGGTCCTCTCAGAAAATGACCGAAGTATTCCAACTTCCGTCGTTTTACGATTTGCAAAACTTCTCTCTCCCTACGCAATCTTCGCAAAACCTCGTCGTTGGTTACCCGATCGACCCATGAAATTCCAAGGATTCTACGGTAGCACCACATCTCAAAAGCTTCAAGTCGATTCATCATGGAAACTTTGAGAGTCCAGGTCTCGCATCCATAAAAAAGAGTTGACCAAACATAGCACCGGAGAACCTTAAGACGTACGGATAATTTTAAAGACCGACAACATAACACATTCCTCATACGCATAAATGCCGACCTGGCAATTTCAATTCGAGCTCGGATTTCCTCGTCGGGGTCCGCTGTCTCATTCAGCCAAGAGCCTAAATACTTGTGATGGGTTACGCGGTCTATGTCCTTTCCTCGGATTCTCAAATTTACCGCACCTGCATCATTTTTGCTTACGACCATGAACTTCGTTTTCTCGATGTTTATGGTTAACCCATACCTGGCACACGCCTCATCAACAGCATCAACCAACGCCTGTAGATCTTCGATACTTTCCGCTAGAAGATCCGAATCGTCAGCATAACGAACATCGCTGATCGTTTCGCCTCCGATACGGACTCCTTCTTTGCAATTCTCAAGAGCCTCAAGAAAAACCACTTCTGAATAAACATTGAAAAGTGCTGGTGAAAGCACACAACCTTGTCGAACGCCGCGTTTGATGGGTACGCGGTTGGTTTCCCCGCAACCGTCGACCCTAACTACTGCCGACTGATCCCAGTAAAGATTTTTCAGAAGCCTTATATCTCGATCATCTAACCCTATCCGATGCATTGCTTCGATCAGCTGAGTATGTTGTACCCGATCAAAAGCTTTCTCAAAATCGATGAAGCATATAAAAACCGGTTTTTGGAATTCCTTGCATCTCTGCAGTAAGACGTTCATGCAGAACAACGCTTCTCTAGTTCCTAAACCACCACGGAAACCGAATTGCGATTTACTCATTATACTTTCGCAGCGAGCATGAATTCGAGCCTGAATAACCCGCAGTAGGATTTTCAAGGAATGGCTCATCAAGCTAATAAGGCGAAAATGAGAGCACCTCGTCGGCTTACTTTTCTTAGGTAGTGGGATAAACGTTGATTGGGTCCATTCAGAGGGGATTTCACCAGTCTCATAGATACGATTAAATAATGCCGTTAGCAGCCGAATTCCTTCCTCGTCGAGAAGTTTTAATAATTCGACCGGTATTTCGTCTGGTCCAGGAGCTTTTCGATTCCTGGCCTTTCGAATTACGGCTTCTACTTCAGAAACGAGAATTTTCGGTCCCGTCATCAGTTCGTTATATTGAATTTGCGGTTCTTCGCGATCCGAATCGAAAAGGGATTTGATATAATTTGCCCATTCGGTGCGCAGATCATCAGGTTCAAGAAGATACCTGCCGTTCTCATCACGTAACGCGGCAGGAGTGCGAGATTCGACGAAGCCACAAGTTCGTTTGATTTCCTTGTGGAGATGGAAATCATCGTGCAACGCCTGTAGACGTTCGATTTCCTTGCACGACTTTTCCAGATGAGCTTCTCTAGCTTTCGCGATTTCCCTCTTGATAAGCCGGTGAGTTGCATTGTATTGCACCTTATCCTTATTTTTGAAGGATCGTCTTAGCTCCATAAGATCTAAAATTTCCGGTAATTTTATAAAATTAATTTTGTAAAATTAATTTAGGACCATAATGGAGAAGCAGCAAAAAATGCTTCAAGACAACTGACAGGTTGTGTCTTGTCTACATTCTTTTATTGTTTTCGCATTATTTTAAAGAAAATTTTTTGTCCCAAGGTATTTTTGCTTTTTTGTTGGCCATTTTTTTTCTCAGTGGATCGTCAGGCGTTCCCGACCATTTTTTCTAAAACATTTTTCCTAAAAATTAGGAATTTATTTATTAAGGGCAGTCTCCACTTGATAACGTTCACCGCATTCGCGTTATCCGCCTTCTCGATGAACGTAATCGCACCGGAAGTTTTGTGGATCTTTTACCAAGATTTTTTTGATCATCTTCTGCTTTTTTCTATTTACAAACATTAAAAATGGCGGTTTTGAAAGATGTTTTTACGGATTTAAAAAGAAAAATTTTAATTCGGGCATGGGGAAGACAATAAATCTGTTCCAAAACAAATTCTGGGTAAGCCAATTTTGTATACTTAATGAAATATACGGTACTCTTTTTATGCCACAAACGTTTACGGGAGCAAAACCTGCAAAGTACTTCCGGTGCGATTACGTTAACCGCAATGACGGACAACGCGAATGCCGTGAACGTCATCAAGTGGAGACTGCCCTTAAGAAAAATGATTATTTTAAAGAAAAATCTTTCTAGGAAAACTCTTTTTAGGAAAAACATTTTTAGGAAATATTTCTTTAGGAAAAGCGTTTTTGGAAAATAAAATTAATTTAGGAGAAAAGCTTTTTAGTCATTTTTATTTTAGGAAAAATTATTTTTAAGAAAAATGTTTTTTAGGAAACTTTTTTTTATTAGGAAAAACGTTTTTGGAAAAAAAAATTTTTGGGTAAAAGCTTTTTAGTCATATTTATTTTAGGAAAAATTGTTTTTAAGAAAAATGTTTTTGGGAATAAAACTAGGAAATTTTTTTTAGGAAGTGTTTTAGGGAAAGAAAATTAATTTAGAAAAAAAGCTTTTTAGTAATTTTTGTTTAAAGAAAAATTATTTTTAGAAAAATGTTCTTTAGGAAAAACCTAACAAGAAAAACATTTTTAGGAAAACTTTTTAGGAAAAGCGTTTTTGGAAAAAAAAATTAATTCAGGAAATAAGCTTGTCATTTTTATTTTGAAAAAATTATTTTTAGGAAAAAGTTTTCTAGGAAAAAAACCTTTTTAGAAAAAACGTTTTTAAGATTTTTTTGTGGGGGGGGGGGGGGGGGGGAGCGTTTTTGGAAAAAAGGTTTTTAGTCATTTTTAATTTTAGGAAAAATTATTTTTAAAAAAAATGTTTTCAGGTAAAAGCTAGGAAATTTTTTTTTTTAGAAGTGTTTTAGGGGAAAAAACTAATTTAGGAAAAAACAATTTTAGGAAAAACGTTTTTAGAAAATATTTTTTTTAGGAAAAGGTTTTACGTTTTTGAAAAAAAATTTTATTCATTTTTATTTTGGGAAAAATAATTTTTAAAAAAAATGTTTTAGGAAGAATGATAGGGAACCTCGTCACGACGAACATATGCGACTATGTGTACGTACGCTTATACGTTCACTACAAACAGATGCTAGATCGAAGTTGTCGTTTTTAATGACAAACGACGGTATTTAACGCCAAATATCGGAATAACATTACGAAAAGTCTAATTTATAGGTGAATTCTCCACGTACTATCTTCATCATTGGTGTTGGGAGTTTCTTGCCTAACAACCATTTATGAATAATTCTATTCTCTCCTTTCCATCTTTGTTGTGTGTGGCAGAGAAAAACTTATCTTTGTAATCTGAAAGATTTCCCCATGCACCTTTGCAAAAGGAAACGGAATTATTAATGGGGTTTTAACATTCAGCAGTAACATTTTCGTAACAAACGAAAAATAGTGAGCCTTTCCTGTTAAATCACTTTTTCTGTTTTAAAAATACTTTTTTTATTCCGCGTGATTGTAGATAATGAGATGCTTACAGGAGCGTTGAACTTTCCGATCTTATTTTTTTAACCTGCCCCTATGATGGCTTAAAAATATTTGAAATTTTGATTGAATTAGGGTTATACATCGGATTCGTTTTACAATTTTCTCTCTGGTGCTGGATGTTATTGGACCATTACGTCATCACAAACGGGGGGGGGGGGCAATAGTTAGTTTGTTAGGGATGCCCCTGTGCCTAGGAATTTATAAAAATTTAACCTAAAAGTTTCCAAGTTTTTTTTTTTAAAAAAAAAAGGGCAAATTAAATAAGACAGGACAGGACAGGACACGTCAAGTCATTTTTGTTAATTTTTTTTAACTCAATAAAACCGAACATACGCTGCTCTTGGCTTCAATTTCTAATTAATCGTGTGCTTTGAGACATCCTGTACATTGATGCCTAATTAATAAATCTCGGATAAAGTTATAAGGGTTTTTAAAGTCATGACCCAGCGACGGATTTTCCCATCGATTTTCCCGAGATGTATATAATATATTAATTTGTATTTTTAAATTTTAAATCAGTTTCGTGTGTTAAATTTTGTACAATGGAGTTATCAAGCTACAATATTTTTACGGGTGAGTATATTCTTACGCAATTTGTTATTATTATTAATATTAACCTCTGGGTTTTGGATCTGATTTTTTTTTTTTTCAAAGCGCTGATACTCGGCGCCATTGTGATCCAGCATTCGAAATCGACGACCGCAGACGACGTGGGTACAAATTTTTTTTTAAAAGCCTCGAAAAGCGTACCTCGCATCGGAAGGCGAAGCATGGATTACGAAAACTATTTTCTAAAGGTAACATGAAATTTTAATTGAAACTCGGGAGTGGTTTTTCATCTTTTGTTTGCATTTAATTTGTTGGAAAAGCAATTTAACATCTTTTAGGCTTCGAAAAGCGTGCCCAGGATAGGAAGGAGAAGGACCATCAATCCGTCGGGGGACTCAGTACCGAGTGCGTCCTGGTTTCAAGGAGTTAAGCAGTTTCCGGTCGGTCAAAAACGATCCTTTTCCGATAAATACTTAACTGAAAATGGTGAGTGTAATGAGGAGGATTTAAAGGGCATTCCTTGAGGAATGTATGTTTTGTCCGGAATTTGATTAAAAGGTCGAAAAATCAAAGTTGGAGTTGATTTGGATTTTTTAATGCAAGTTCGAACAAGTTTGTACTACACGTGACGGCTGAAATCAAAATGTTAAGATTGATTTATTTATTTATTTGAGATTCGTGTACTGACTTGTTTAATGCAAGTTGAAACTTGAAGTGTAGTGCAAAGTAGGACGTATACAGACCTATAGCCAGTCCGAGAGGTTGGGGTAGGGCACAAGTTTTTTAAAAGGGGGTCCAAATGGAAACTGGAAAAATGAGTAAAACGTCGCAGTGAGAAAAAATAATATATTAATATTTATAAAACATTTTTTATAAATATATTCAATATTTTTTATAAATAATTTCAATATTTTAAGAATATTATGCAAATATTTTTTAAATATTGAAAAGTATTTCAAAAAGATTTTATAGAAATTATTATTTTTTTCTCATTCGGGTGTAATGCACACCCGAATGAGAAAAAAAAATATGAGAAAAAGAATATGAGAAAAAAAATATGAGAAAAAAATAATGAGAAAAAAAAATACGAGAAAAAAAATATGAGAAAAAAAATATGAGAAAAAAAATATGAGAAAAAAAATATGAGAAAAAAAATATGAGAAAAAAATACGAGAAAAAAAATACGAGAAAAAAAATATGAGACAAAAAATATGAGACAAAAAATATGAGAAAAAAAGAGAAAAAGAATAGGTATGAGAAAAAAAATATGAGAAAAAAATGTGAAAAAAACGTGAGAAAAAAAATGTGAAAAAAAAACACGAGAAAAATATGAGAAAAAATGTACGAAAAAAAAAATATGAGAAACAAAAATGTGAGAAAAAAATATCAGAAAAAAATACAAGTGCAGAGTATAAAAGTATAATTATTCGCCAGAATAATTAATATGAGGGTTCAAATCTTTTGAAAAGGGACTGAGCTCCCTAAGGCGTCTTCCTGGCTACGGGATAGAATTGCAGTGTTCAGCGCAATAATCAATGAAACAATGTGTAACATGTTTTTTTTTTTTTTTTTTTTTAGGTCAGCCGATTTGGAACAGAATCGAAAAAGCATACGAAGAGTATCCAATGTTGCAGGCAGACGAGCCATACAGAGAAAGCAGCGCTAGTAACGATCCAGAATTTTACTGGCAACGGATGAAAAAAGACGAAGGGGAATCCGAAGGACAATTGGAAATCAAATAACAGCAAAATTCTTATTTGATATTTAAATTATCTAATAAGTACTTTATGTCACCAGTAGAATAATTAATTAGGTTGTATAAATAGTAATTAATGAATTGAGCCGTTCGACGACATTTTTACTCTGTGCTCGATGAAGTCGTTTTTTACATTCGACTAAAATTTAGGCAGTCACCCCATGCCTTAGGATATAATTGCATAGAGTAAAAATTTCAGAGAAGTTAATTATAAATTATATGATATTAATTAATCATGCAGTGGAGACATAACATTAATCATTTAATCATTTCGTCATTAATTTATTTTATTAAACATTTGTTTTTCAAGTGCAATTATTTTTGTCATCTATAACATAAGGTGTTATTGTATTTAAAATAATATATGTAAATGTAGAATCTATTACTAGTTTGATATTTCAGTCAGAGCACGATCCACAGCTGGCGCCATCACAATCGCGCATGGAGTTGCCGCTGCCTGATCCGGTTTTGAGCTGCAACGGTTCAAAATAGTATATCTCCATGCACGATTGTGATGGACTCAGCTAAGTTGACCAGCCTAGTACAGATTTAGATTTAGCGACCTTCGAATTGGTCCAACACCATAAACCTACAACTCGTCGTCGTCATCATTTCTGCAATATATCTGCTGGTCAGTTATCGGAGCCGTCGTTTCCGCGTAATCTGGTAGATTATCGGATTCTGTTTTAATTATTCCTCGGAATTTCTTTCCGAAATTCCGGAACTTCGATCCTAACTTGGCCATCTTTACGGCTTTTATGTCGTATTTATCATCGCGGTCCACAATTTGTTCGAACGTCGACAAAACCAGATCGACCATAGTTCCTAATTCACTGTTCACATCCCTGTTCAAGGGTTGAACAAGTTTTATCATTGTTTGCGCAAGTATCGATATCACCGGAGAACGATGCAAGGGCGGCGTCGACGTATCGTTCTTTTTTTCGGGTTTTGTAATGCTGTTAGCTGCTATGAACAGAGAGTTCGTCTTGAAAGTAATCAGTTGAACTGGAAATATTTCTACGGCATTGATATCGGAGATAGCTTTTTCTATCTTTATAAAATCTTCCAGCTTTCTGATACCTGTGAAAACATTTTTTTTTTTTTTTGTCAAAATTTCATTGGAAATTTTTCTTAAGAGGATATAGGCCTACTTTAATTCATTTCTGTAGGTTTTTTTGCAAGTTTTGATAATAAATAAAATTTTAATCGAAATCGAAAATTGTAGGAGTAGTAAATAACAACAATTTATCAATCAAAACTTTTGCTTTCCATGAAAAGGGAATTTACTTAGAACAAGTTGCAACTTGCATCAAAACTAAAAAATTAAAACTTAAACTTAACGTAAATGGATTTTTTACACAGGTTTCAACTTGTCTCAAATATCCTTCTGCGGCAGGAAAATAAAGAAGAGATTTTTGCAGTTTTGATGCAAGTTTCAACTTGTTCTAAATAATATAATTTTTATCTAAACCAGAATTTTTGATTTCCATAAAATTGTATTGTCCTGTCTCCATTGGCCAATTAATTGAAGGGTGCAATTAATTGTACCACCGGAAATACTGTATATTTTTACACTTTTTTCTTCTGCTACCACTTTATTTATTGTTTTGATTATTTTTTTCGAACACTAAAAAATAATGAAAATGAAAAAAACGTGGTAGCAGAAGAAAAAAGTCCAAAAATATACAGCATTTCCGCTGGTACAATTAATTGTCCAGTGGAGACGGAGCTTGTATATTTAGAACCAGTAAAAACTTGAAGTTAAAACAAGGAAAATAAGGAAGAAATTTTTGTAGTTTTAACAGTCATTTTGAAGTCTTTTTATAAAAAATTGCTTACCGTCTTTTGGTTTTGGAATTTTATCGTTTTGAAGAATTTTGGAAGCTACGATTAAATGCTTGTATGCAACTGTTGCCATGTCACTTGCTTCGACCACTTTGTTGAACAGAAGTGTGTAATATTTGGATTTCTTTTCGAAATACTCTTTGATTGTCTCATAGGTTTTGGTATCTGAAAAAGGAATGAGTTCAGCATTAAAATATAGAGTCCTGTCTCCATTGGTCAATTAATCGAAGGGTACAGTTAATTGTACCAGCGGAAATGCTGTACATTTTAGGACTTTTTTCTTCTGCTGCCACTTTTTTTTATTGTTTTGATTATTTTTTCGAAGACTAAAAATAATAAAAATGAAAAAAAAAAAAAAAAAAAAAAAAATAGCAGAAGAAAAAAGTTCAAAAATATACAGCATTTTTGGTGGTACAATTAATAGAGTCGAAAAGTGATTACGTCATCCATAAGCTAAGTATTAGCGGTACCGCCTATTCTTAGCTTACGAATTCATAAGCTAAACATGACGTTCCTAACCGGTTAATGCCACCTATTCTTAACTTATAAGTAGTTTTTTCCCACGGCCCGTGCGAGCTTAAAAAATTTTTAATGAAAAATAATCACGGATTCTTGAATCGGGAACAAAGCAGAATATTTTCACGTAAACGAAAAAATTCCAGACCCAGTATTAAGAAAGTAGGAAGTGACGTCACACTTTTCGACTCTATTGTCCAATGGAGACAGAACATGATAAGCTGACATAAATATCTTGCTTGCTTACCATTTTTTGCCATGTCTTTCGTCCTTTTATCTTTTATAATTAATTCTGTCTTTTTAAAACCCGAATACGAGTTCTTCAGCTTTATTTTTTCTTCTTTCAATCGAAAAATAAAAACTTCCACCTCTACGATCAACGAATCCAATTCTGTAGAATTAAACTGTTTAAGAGGTACATAGCCGGATTCTTTAAGCTCATAGATTGCTTTGATTTCTGGTTGAACAAATTCCTTATTGGCTTAAAAATGAACGAAAGCGATCGTTTTATTCCATTATTAGGACATAAAAAATTTTTTTCTATCTTACATCTTTTTCTTCTTCCGTTTGGATTCCCGGGTGCTTCCGATATTGACTGTGTGATTTTCTTCTGCAGGGCCTCATCTAACTGGACAATCTCATTTACATACTTTTTTATATCGTTTTTATGAGGGATCAAGTGTTCTTTACAAATTTTAAGAATTTTCGATATTGATTCTTCTAATAAGTCATCAGAGGAATTTCCTTCGGAATCTTAATAGAAATCAAATCAATGTCAATATTAGAATAGTTAGCATATGATTATTTTTTATACTTACGTTCTAACTTGAATGTAGTAAAAATCAAGGAAATAATTGAAAAAAATTGAAGTTTATTCATATTAAAAATTAAGTTTAAAAAATAAACGAATACTTTATACTTTTTAAAATCTCTACATCTTATCAAATTTTGTTTATGGAAATTTCATAAAATCGCGTCGTAAAAATTTTTTAAGTATGTTCTTGAGTAAGTTCAGCTAAATTATTTTCAAATGCATTATGGTAATCGTTTTTCTGATGTGAAATTTAAAAATGGGATTTTTGGTGATAATAAAACTGCTCTTACTGTACTCCTCTTTTCATGCAGTTACAAGTAAGTAAATTTGGTTAATTAAAGTGTTATAATTCGTAATTTTAACTGCTTCATTTCGATATTCTAGGTGGGGACGACGTGACAATGCCTGAAAACGCCAAACGTTCTTTTACCAATAAAATGAAAGAATTGAAAAGTACTTTCCAGAATCTAGAGGACGTTCATCACAATATAAGAGAAATGGCGGCTATGACTCTTTCAAATATAAAAGATTTCGAAAACCAGTTGTACAAAAAAGAAGATTTGCGTTATGAAAAGAAGAAGCCCTTAGTAGGTAAGCAAAAAAAAATCTTAAAAAGTTAGTAGATAAATTTAGAAGAAAGGAAAGTGTTAGTGGTAAATTTAGAAAAATGCTCACACCTTCTTTTAGACAGGTGAGCGCCTTATAGCCCTGCAGTTTATAAGGCTAATATGCAAAAATCAGGCAGGATGTTCTATTTCATTTTATTTAGGATAAATGAGATTGAAGTAATCTCCTTTTTTTATTTTACTTTTAGAACAGAGATTTACTATAGAGCCTTTGTCAAAGTCTCATAAATTTAAATCTGTCAAAAACAGGATGAAAGTGGCTTTGGTCGATATAGATTTATTGGATTATAGAACTAAAGAAGCCAAAATTCGTTTGGAAAATTTGATCAATATGATCCACGATCCTATGGTGGCCTATAAAAATCATCAACTTTTAGAAATAGCTCATGCCGAAAATCAAACGAGTAAGTACGTCTATAGGTTTGTTCCAACTCAAAGTTGTTTTTTTTTTTTTGCTTCTTGACATCTTTGGTTGTATAGCTTTTTTCGATTTTTTATTTTCTTATTTAGACTTTCAATTAAATTATTTCATAGTTTCCTCTGACTTTTCGGTCAGAGACTTAACTTTTTCGTAGTTTATACGACCTTGCGGTCGGAAACACAGTTTCTATAGAAACTACTTTTACAATGAGGCTTAATGACTGTACTAGTAGTTATTTCTACAGTCCCTGCTAGAGGGAAGGAGTGTCGGTGGTCACCCATCCACTAACTTGCTCCATGCTCATTGATCATGATGCCGTTATTAGTCAAAACGAGTCACCACATCGACTTCGACAAAGTTGCACTTGTTCTGAGCTGCACTGAGCATGCGCAGTAAAGTTTTAGAGACAATTTTTATCTATTGCACATGCGCAGTACAGCTCAGAACCAGTTCAACCTTGCGATGGAACAACGTATTAAAAACCGGATCTATAGTATAATGGAATTGGTTAAGTTAATCGTAATGATAATGGTAATGATATAGTAGATTTCTATTCAAGGAATGCAAACGAGAAAATTGCCCCTCGGCTTGGGCCTTTAATAGGCCGAGACGGGCAAGTCGTTTGCATTTCTTGCATTGAAAGTAATTTTCATCACAAAGTACGACGTAAACACCTCCGTTTATCCGCCCTAGGGCGGATAAGTGGACTTTTCTGCACTTTTTAGTGATTTAGCTCTCATAGTCAAATCAGTAGGGCACATTCATAGCGTTTTTCCTATACATACTTTCAGAATTCTCTCTTTCTTCTCTCCACAGATACCTTTTTGGAAGTGAAACGATTTTATGAAATCAGGCACTCTAGGTATGAAGATCTTCTCAGATTAACGCGACAGATGGTTGATAGTTACCAAGACGTTACCGTCATTTTGACATTGGCAATAGATGAAATAGAAGACTACCATACAGCCACAAGTGATCGTAATGAGTCATTTCTTTTTTAGGAATAGTTAACTTAATAACCAAATGTTTCGTTTTTTTTCTAGTCGGTTCATATGGCAATTGGTTAAAAGACTGGAATTATATACGATCGACTTTGGATCTTCTATATGAAGATGTATTGTCGGATTTATACCATGCTTCCCTAAGAGCAGAGTTTCGCCTTTCATTATAAATATATTTTTGCGTTAAGTGATAGGAAGGATTACAAGAAATTTCAAAAGGTTGATATGGATAATATTTCCTACAGGAACTGTGTGTTAAATGTTAACCTTCAATTCACAAAAATAAGATATATTGTTTATTGTTTATTGTTTATTGTTTATTTGAAAATTCGCAAGCGTTACATATAAATGTTACCACTATTGTCAATTTAACAAGGTACCGAGACCTGGAGGCAAGAGTGGGATAAAGAGGTGCCTTTTCCCTTTTTCAGCTTATGGCAGTTACTTTTTTATGTTCCATTATGTAATCTTCTATACTATAGTAGCCTTTTTCTAGGAGGTAGCTCTTCAGTTCTTTTTTAAAGGATTTTATTGATTGTATTTGTTTCAGTTTATTTGGGAGTAGGTTATAGAGTTTTGTACCCATGTAGGACGGTTTCTTTTCGTACATGGCCTTTTTATGTTTAGTTAATATCAGTTGCTCTTTCCCTCTTGTATCATCATGTATATCTTTATGTTGAGTGTACTGGTGAAGATTTGTTTTAATTAAGAGTATAGCGTTAAGAATGTAGAGGCTTGGTGTGGTAAGTATTTGGAGCTGAATAAAATGTTGTTTGCAACTTTCTGTCCTCTTTATACCTACTATGGCCCGAATGGCGGCTTTTTGGCGGATGAAGATCGTATTTATGTTATCATTTTGGGAGCTACCCCATAGAATTATGGCATATTGGATGTGACTCTGGACTAATGCATGGTAAGCTGTTACTAATGTTTGTTGGTTGCAGACTGGTCGTAACCTTCTTAAAACAAAACAGCCTGTATTGATTTTGCTAGATAATTGTTTTACATATTCATTCCAGTTCAGTTGGTTATCGATTGTGACTCCTAGATATTTTATATGGTCAGTTTCATCCAACTTATTTTCCCCAATGAATATGTTGAGGCAATATGGTACTTCTACCGGTGTTTTATGAAGAAGAAAATTTATAAATTTAGTTTTTGAATCGTTAACAGTAAGCGAAGACATTTCAAATTCCTGAACTATTTCGTTGATTTCTATATTGACACTAATTTCAGTTTTTTCGCAAGGCTTTCCCCGGTTTAGAGCGGCCGTATCGTCAGCAAACATTTGCAAGTCGATTTCCTACCCTTGTCTAATATATCATTAACATAAATGAGATGCAATAAGGGTCCAAGGATGGACCCTTATGGAACACCTTTTACAATTTGTTTTTTTGGGAAGTTTTTTTAGTTTTTGAGTTATTTTCAAAGGCATTTATTTCTACATATTGACTTCTGTTTTCTAGATAAGATTTGAACCAATCATTTGTTATCCCCCTGGCCCCCATTTTACTTAATTTGCGTAATAATTTTTGATGATCGACACAGTCAAATGCCTTACTCAGGTCAAGGAAGATTCCGATGGTTGGTTCGCTTTTTTCAAAGTTGTCAATGATGTCTTCGATTAGTTTGGTTAGTGCTTGGATTGTGGATTTCTTTTTTCGGAAACCATACTGGTATGGACTAATTTGATTATGTTTATCAATAAAAGATATTAGTCTAATATATACTGCTCGTTCAAACGTCTTAGATATACTATCTAATAGAGATATGGGTCGATAGTTATTTTTATCTAATTTGCTTTCTTTTTTGTGGACTGGGCAGATTTTTGCTATTTTCAGGGCATCAGGAAAAGTTGCAGTTTCGAACGATAAATTAATTAAATAGGAGATTGGTTCTGCTATATATTCCGCTACTGATTTGATTACATTAACAGGTATTCCATCCGGACCGCATGATTTCTCATTTTTTAGAGTTTTGCATATATCAATGATTTCATAATAGTATAGCCAAATTAAAATTCAAACGTACCTGTAAATTGATTTTGACTAGTAATGCATTAAAGACTTTTTCAAGGTTTCGCTCAAATTTTGGTTTTTTACCTCTTTTACGTAAAGGATTCGAAATTTCAAAAAAAAAATTGTTGTCTGGTCTTGAGTCTTGAATTTCAAGACTTTCGAGATTTCCGCCTTGCAAAGAGTCTCGATTTATAAATTAGACTAGTAAGCTATTCTCCGTAGACCACTTGCATGATTTAAACTTAATTTTAAAATAAAAAAGGTAACCGAATCTCTACCAGGGAAGCAAAACGGAGTCTTGAAAAAGTCTTGAGTGAATCACTCATTTTGACGAGTACTATCAGCACGTAACTTACGTATGCTGCAAATATCTGCTCAATTTTACAAAGTTGTGCATCATGAT
The DNA here is from genome assembly GCA_037577465.1 of Liposcelis bostrychophila. NCBI lineage: Eukaryota > Metazoa > Arthropoda > Insecta > Psocodea > Liposcelididae > Liposcelis > Liposcelis bostrychophila. The sequence goes on from CM075207.1 coordinate 10,568,031, forward strand.
TTTTTTAAAATATAATTTTGCATTTGCATTCTTTTTTCTTAGCATTTATTTCATCACCGGTCATCATCTGCATAAGACCTCCTCCTCTGAAAATTATTAAATAGCAATATTATATGTTAATAATAATATTATATTATATTACAGTAGTATTATATAAAATTATATTATAATATAATATGCCATTTGGGGATCAGGGACGTCTCTGACCTACTTCAGAAAAAAAAAATGTGGCTAATAGTTTCATTTTTTCTTATATATTTAAAAAGTCGCATGTTTCTGTGAAAGGAGTTATAAAATTCATATTCTCATTCATAAGCTGCTCGAATTGATAACTACTTAATTTTTTAAAGATATTCATCTAATCCCGAATATTTTGGCAATACAATTCTTTTTCATTCAAAGGTGTAAAAGATCCCATAAAATCGGGTAAATTGTTAAACTCGTATCTTAATTTATTGCCAAATTTTTTTCCAAAATTTCTGATCCTTGATCCGAGAACAGGATTTTCGGGTGTTTTTGTGGATCTTAATCCAATTATATCAGCTATTGAATCATGGTCTTTATGTTCTTTATGTTCGCCTTTATTAAAAAAAGATGATACTACTTTTTTGGAAACGAAAGACACGACCGTTCTTACCACCTGTCTTCTTATAAAACTGAAAGCTACCGATGCTACCAAGTTAAATATAACAGGTATTATAGCAAACCAGAAGACCTGTGTGAAATGGCTTGCGTATTTCTAACGCCAATAGACGCTGTTATGAGTGAGTTCGATCTAAAAGTTTCGACATGTACTAATTTTAATTCCAAGTTTTTTAAATCGATCATGTGGCGTTCCATAAGGGCCAGATCCACTTTCCAAGCCATCTTTTCTGCAAAAGAAAATGGCATAAAAGTGTGACGTAAAACTTTGGTACGTTTTAAGTTACCTTCTGTTGTTGCATTTTTCGTTCTTTGCAATATTTTAGATGCTGAATTTAAAACGACGTAAGCCTCTTGAAGTTGCTTCTCCGTTTCTAAAATTGTGTTCAAAAGCTTTTTAACCAGTTTGGATTTTTGATTGTAGTAATCCTTCAAGTAGTCGTACCATTCCGGGTTTCGTTCTTGATTTTTCAGTTCCTTCGCTCTCTTGGAGTTAAAAATTTGAAGGGTCTTCTTCACGCTTTCATACACATTGCGGACTTTTCCCTTATCTTCTTTTATACGGTGCATGAATACCTCCAGTTCGGTAATGACCCAATCGAAATTCGAAGTTCCATATCTCGTTAAGGGTTCATAATCTCGGTGTGATGCCTGTCCTAAAATTCGAAAGAGGAAAAGAAATAACATTCTGATCGATGTTACCTTAGGCCCCAATTTGCTGATTAAACATTTTGCCATAGCTTGTTACAGCATGAAAACATGTTAGCAGCATTTTTTTTTTTTTTCATTTTCCAATGTTGCGCAAAATGTTGGTAACATATTTCTAGGCTACACAGGTCCCACCAATACTATGTAAAGTTTTTCCGAAAACATCCGACAATTAGAACGTTCCGAAACGTTCGTCATATTGTTGGAGACAAAATATTTTTAAGTTGTTTTCGCGCAAAGTCCCTAAAACCGACAAACTAAGAAACCAAATGTCCGTAAATTCAAGAGTTTTTGACTGCTTAAGTTGTCGGTTTTTAGCGACTTTACGAAAAGCCAACCTAGAAAATATCTGGTTTCCAACAATATATGACAGACGTTCTAATTGTCGGGCACCTCGTTTGTAGTATTGGTAGGGCTTGACAGCATGTTAGCAACTTTTTTCATCGTAAAACATGTTGTAGAGCAATATTTATTTTTGTCCAGACCTTTGTTGACTTCCTTTTTACATAGGTTACACGAATAAGGGCAATGCTTCGTCATGTATACAGGTCTGTCTTTGCATTCACGTTTTGCAGCCCAATAACCACACTCTATCTTATCATCTTTGCAGGGTTTAGTTAAAAAAAAAAAAAAGCTAGAGCTTCAGTATGCCATTTTAAACTGATAAAGAAATGAATGAATCGAATCTCATCCAAAATACTGACTTAGCAAAACCTAGAGACGAGTCGATTTACAACCGACTCGTGTTCAGCAGTCTCGGGTAGTACTTCGATACTTGAAGATTTATATAGATTTATCTTTTTGTATTACATGTTCGGTAGCCTTAAGATATTTGCGTTTTTTGTTTTACCGCCTCCTATTTGTCTTATCACAACGAACCTGCTTTGGTTCCATTATCGGCTTTGGTTGCATTACCGGCGTCCTCTTCCAAAAGCACTAATAATTTTTTCTGAAGTTCGAAGTCCAGTAGTTGGATTTTTTTGACTAAGCGCTCCATGTTTTCAACTTGGGGGACTAAATATTTTCTGAAAATTTGTAAACCTTTCGATACGGTGGATGTTAATTTTTTTTCTTCAGACTCTGGAAACATTTTTTTTTTTTACTCACATTTGCTTTTAAGTAACCGGAAAACCGTTTGAAAACAAATTTTATACTTACTTCCCGTTTTTATTTCAACCGTAATAAATAAAAGTATCAGGAAAAGATTCAATTTTAATTTTGCCATGTTGGGTTAGATTTGAGAAGTTGCTTGTTTTGTTTCACTTACACATTCCTTAACTTGCAAGCTTGTTTCTTATTGCCAGTTATAAAACGTGTGTTGCAATTAAAAATATTAATGATTTTCGGAAAAATACCAAACTTTTTGCTGATAAAAAAAATCCCTATCGCAACCTATAAAGTACTATCAGAACCCCATTTTCCACCTCTTTTTTTCTCAAAGGGAAAAGAAATTCTGTACCTAAGAGTAGAACTAAGTCAAGTGGATCCAAGCAAAGAAACTTCTTATTTAAAGTCCGACTTTATAAAATGGAGTCGCATTTATTCGTAAGAAGTCAGGCCCTACCAATGCGGTATACGACAGTGTCCGCCATATTGTTGGAGACAATATCTGTCCGTCGGTGGTGAACTAACGTATTTTCATCGTAAATATGACTGGAGATAATCTGTTTGGACTTTTCTTGTAAGTGTCACGTGACTACAAGTTTACAGCAGCATGAGCGTGTAAACTTGCAGCCACATGATCACGTGATTTTCATAAACACTCGAAAGAGACTATCTCCAATTATATTTACTATGAGATGCGTTAGTTCACCTCGGACCCAGGTTGGATTTTCGCAAAGTTCCTAAAAACCAGCAACTTCAGTAATCAAATAACCTTAAATTTACAGACTTTTGGTTTCTTAGGTTGTTGGTTTTTAGTGACTTTGCGCAAAACCAACTTAAAAATGTATTGTCTCCAACAACATGGCGGACGTATCGGAACGTTCTATTGTCGAATGTTTTTGGAAAAATTTTATAGTATTGGTGGGACCTCATAATATTTTGGAAGTCGGGCTTTAAATAAAAAGACACTTTGTTTGGATTGACTTGGCTCAGTGGTATACACTTTTCCTTACTCTAAGATACAGACTTTTTTCTATTCTACTGATTCTAAGCTTTCAAAAAATACCACTAAGAGTCCTCATTTCTCTGAAACAAAATTTCTAGCTGTGAACTAAGATAGAAGCAAGCCAAGACATGTCACATGTCACATGTTTTGATTGCTCTAGGATGCCGGCCACTATTATTATTACCTTATAATAGGAATTAAGGGAAAATTCTGTACCTCAGTGCAGAACTGAACCAAGTTCACTCAAGGATTGCAACTTCTTATTTCAAATTATACTTTACAAAAATATACTGGCTCAATGGTTGGCATTGCTGACTTTATGCCTTCTGCTTGCAAGTTTATAACACAGGGTCGTATAGACAGGTCCGGAAACTCCTATCCCTTATACATGAAAGATCATGTCCCGCTTAACTACGCACATTTTAGTTCTAAAATGGGCCACTGGCAGCGCTGCGATCTTGAGAGCCGCAACATAAGTTGGTATCTTGGCCATATAAACGTCTATACGGCTGTGTGCTGCATCGTCGGCATCAAATCTCAACGACCAATCAAAAAGCGGCTCTCTAACAAGTAGCGCTTCCGGTGGTAGAAAGGACGAATTAATTTTGGCGTAGTTAACAGGCCCTACCAATACCATATAAAATTTTTCCGAAAACATCCGACAATTAGAACGTTCCGAAACGTCCGCCATATTGTTGGAGACCGTATATTTTTAGGTTTGTTTTGCGCAAAGTCCCTAAAACTATCAACCTAAGAAACAAAAAGTCCGTAAAATTATGAATTATGAATTTTTAATTGCTTAAGTTGGCATTTTTTAGGGACTTTGCGAGAATCCAACCTAAAAAATACATGTTCTCCAACAATATGGCGGACGTTCTAATAGTCGGACATTCCCGTATATAGGATTGGTAGGGCTTGGTAGTTAAGCGGGACATGATCTTTCATGTATAAGGGATAGGAGTTTCCGGACCTGTCCATACGACCGGGACAAAACAGAAAAGTTAACTCGAAGAAGACATTAATTTGAGTTGGCAACGCTTGTATATGCTTTGTAAAGTCGGGTTTGAAATAAGAAGTTGCAATGCTTGAATGGACTTGGTCCAGTTCTGCACTGAGGTACAGAATTTTATACCACTCTACTGAATTTGAGCATTAAAAAAATATCTTTTTTATAACTTAAGATTTGTTTATTTGAAGAAGATGGTATACAGTAAAAAATTTTATGTAAAAATTAACATAATTATGTGTTAAAATCGGTCTACATAATTTTCTTAATAATTTTCATTCTCATAATTTTCATTCTCATAATTTTCCTTCTGGAAAAAACAACAGAAAAAATTTGTGTAGACCGATTTTAACACAGTTACATAATATTTTTTACTATGTAACAGTTAAAAAAATTAATTCAAAAATAATTTTAAACAGGAAATCGGCTTATTCAATTTTTAGATTTTTTTTTCTCCTCTTTCTCTTTTTTTCTAAATGTCACTTGTATGTCTTTCTTGATGAGCTTAAGTCACGAACACTAACATACCATGTATTTACTAATATGCAGCATAAAACCACAACTATTTATGTATTTGGTTGTGGTGTTGTGGTACGATTAGTGCTCTTCCAAGAATAAGGGTAACATGTCCTAAAACCCCAACCATCATTTGTATATTTATACTTTTCCGTGGGACCAACGATTATTTTATCGGAACTATTACAAGAATATTTAAACAATCCATTTCCAAAAATTTCTGATTCTGCCGCTGTCCCTCGACTGCAATCTGCCAATTTTTTTGATGCAACTGGTGCTGTTTTTCTGCAGGGTACCCAACTGACCGTATTGTCCACGAAAGGAAAGTCAGCAATGCAGTAGCATATCATTTCAGGAGGTGCGTCTTTCTTGTTGCAGATAAAAGACACAGAAGGTACTAACGGATGTGGACAGTGGCCTGCACCACTACATGTGATCTTAATTGCATCGGCTTTGCAGTTGGCAATCTCAGCACCGCAACCAGGTTCATATATGTCATCACTGCAGTAAGATTTATAATATGAGGTAAGACAGGACCTTGTAAAATATGGCTGCCTTCCTGCTTTGGTGCATGACAGAATTTTTGTGCAATCTCGGCTGCATACTCGGCCGACCCTGGGGCATATTTCTTCGGTATATACCTTTGGAGGTAAGGCCTGCGGAATAAAATAAACGTGTTTCGATCAAAGGAAAATGCAGCAAGACCTATAGAGAGCAGACTGAAAAAAGTCTTAAGCTTACTCACCAGTATTACTAAATTCACAAAGATCAGCATTTTTCCTTTTCACAATTTCAATTTTTGCTTTGGTTTGTTTTCAATATGACCAAGAATCCATAAATTTTTGATAAGGTTTTATAGTGTTGATAAAAAATCATGACAGATATTTTTTACAACCAGAAGGGAGGGAGTCTACAAATTTGAAAATGCGACTTACGCTTTGTTTGAATGGTCCCGGATCTAATGAATAAAGGACAAGAAGTTGTAACTTTAAACTAAGAGAAAAATAAACTTTTAATATTCTTTCATTGGGGAACAAACAGGTTTTTTAATTCCAACAGCAGATTTAGCTGCAATGGTATTGGTAATATTGTTCAAGGACTGTTGGTCTGCTGGTTGACATTTAAAACTCCACGAATTAAAAACCTGGTCAGGTGGACATTTAAACATAAAAATAGCATAAGGTTTATTGAAATAATCGTTGTCATCGCAGATATAATAATATCCTAATTTAGTGTATAGACAGTTTCCACCGAAGTTATCGCCCGACGTTTTAACACACGTAGGTAAATTATTTTCCCAGCAAACATCTGCAACAAAATTTTTGAAATCCCACATTACTATTCAACAATTAAAATAATTGTTTTTACAATTAATATCTTTATAAGTAACTTATACAGATATTATAATACAGAACTGTTCTGTATTACTTAGAGGCTTTTCATTGGTAATGCATGCTGTACTGTTGAGCCACATGTAATTACTTTCGCATAAACAAGTTTGAACAATTATACCGTTCCAACATCTAAAACTTGCTCTAAAATCTATTAAATCTGGATAGTCTCCATCTTGGTAGCACTGGTAAAGAAAATATCGGCTCAACGAACAGTCAGAAAGTCTTGATGCAATGGCTAAAACTAAATCAAACTAAGTATAAAAATAAAAGAAAACATTTTTGCCCAGTTTTTCTATCAAAGCAACTTATACTTAACTCATCAATATAATGCTAAATCTTTTCATTGGAATCATATCGCGAATTTTCAAAATTTTTTAAAGATATTTAATGAGCAGTCACAGTAATTGCGGCTGAGTTAGAAGTAGAACCTGAAATGGCCTAAACAATTATTTACGACAATTTCAGTTGTAAGTTTGATGCGATAAGGTATTTTTAATTATACAAAAGCAGTTAATTGAGCTCGGGAAAGTTCCATTTTTGGTTTTTAAAAAGTAGATTTTTGTACCTGAGAAGTGTTTGATTTTCTGTAACATTCCAAAAGAAAATTCAAATGTTTTTGGGCAAACTTTTAATTATTTTATGCTTTACTGCCGTGAGTATAGATCTCGAAACATTGAGATATATGCATTTCATAGCTGGTATCGGGTAGACGGGCGCACATAAGCTGACACATATAGGCAGCTTGTGTTACAAAAAAAAAAAAAAAAGCGGAGAATTGCTTGTCAGTTTTATATTCTGCTTACATCTCTAGCAGGCGAGCAATTCTCCTGTACCGTAGCCTTACAGAGAGGTCAGGAAACTCTTATCTTAAATGCATGAGAGATGGGTCCGGCTTAACTGCACAGATTTTAGTTCCACCCAATTACCACCCGTTGCGCTAGTTGCATTCAGGACGCATTTCATTGGTCGTTGCAATTTCTAAACAATTATGGAAGATTGAGATTTTTGTGTTTTTAATCTCTGAGGTGATTTTTTTTTTTTTTTTTTTCAGTATTAAAAGTTAAATATAGTGCATATGCATGGAAAACGCTTAAAAAGCTATTTTAAGTATATTTAAAAAGCTGTTAAAAGTAAAATACATCCAAAAATAATACGCGTCATTTGAAAACATTAATTACAGAGGCAACTATAACCGGTTTGAGTGTATAGCGTCCCGAAAGATCGTTGCGCCATCTGTTGTCTGCTTTACCGAACTAAAATTCGTGTACTTAAGCCGGACACTTTCAGGGGGATACGTTTCCTGACCTGTCTATAAGGCTATGTCCTATACTGCGGATTGCATAGCTACGCCCGTTTACCCGATACTAACTATACAATACATACGTCCGTTGTTAAGGTCAAAACCAGAAGTCAGTAAAAACTAGTTTTAGGCAAAACGGTACAGGATCTTGCAGACTTGTCTTTACAGCCGTGGCTAGTATGACAAGGAAAACTATTTTATTGATTTCGGTTTATTACTCGTTAACTATAAACTTTTTCTTTTTAAGTTTCAAGTTACAGACAGTAAAAAATTCATCCCTTACAATGAAGCAGTAAAAACAGATATATGTATTTCGCAAGGGCTTATGTGTAGTCATGATTGTACTGCGGTTTTATATTGTCTTGGCAAAGAGCAACCGCCGATAAGAGCTCGTTACTGTGACTATTTTGAAAGCCATAAGAAATGCTTTTCGAATTATAATGCTTATGCCACGTGTGATACAAAATCAGATTGTGAATTGGCAAACAGGGGTACTTTTCGTTGTTATGAAGATGGAGAGTTTCCCGATCCATTCCTTTGTAGAAGAAGCTATAAGTGCTCGAAAAACAACTCGGATTACACATCGCATTGCGAATGTGGGCTGGGTTCGGTTTGGATTAGTCCCACAGAGTGCAGCACGGACGAAAAAGCCATACGTAAATAAAATAATATCAATTTTATTTTTTCAAACTGATCTTAATTAGAGATCCTATATAAAAAGAGACTGGCCAATTCACCGATAAATCTGATTGGTTCGCCTTTTAGAAGCCATATTGGAAATTGAATGAAAATTTGGCATAGACGATTTCTACAGTGACGCTTCATCCCATAATGCATTGCAAATCGTGTCGTCTGACTGGGTACATTCTAATATTGCTTCCCATAAGCTAAGTATAGACATGGAAGTTTAAAATTAATTTTGCTCGGTTCCAGGAAAAAATTATGTAGGTTTGACTTCGGAATTATTTTTATAGATTCTTGGTAAAGGTACCGGGAATAGTGGAACTAAATGAATAAATAAATATGGTAAATAAATATTTTTATAGAAATAGCTGGCATCAATTATTACAATCTTCAACATTAAATGCCTTGAAATAGCTAAAATTACTGTACTGTGTTCTTAACTTATGAATCACACAGACGCGTCATCTCGTTTGTTTGTCCCATTTAGTCTCACAATCCCTTGCAAAATGGGATCGTCGAAATCGTCTATTGTAAGCTGCCATATTGAATAATATGGCGTCAATTTAAATTCGCCAATCTCTTTTTATATAGGGTCTCTAATTTTAACCACTGACCATTATAATTTTTACTTGTAGAGGCTTGTTGCAGGGATTTTAAGGTCGATTGCAAAAATAAAAAGGGTGATCATTTCGGTGAACATTGTCCCTTAACAGCATTAGGATATTATTACACTTGTAATACTGCTGCTAAATCTTTGACAGTTGGCACTCATAGGTGTCCAGAAAATCAAATTTTCAATAAGTCTACTTTTAAATGTGAAGTAGGAGTTTCTCGGTTAACCAATTCAACTGCAGCAGCGGTTTCTTCGGCTGCTTCCAACATTACTGTAACAAAAGGAGCAGTGAACCTTGCTCCACCCGAAGTACCATATTGTTTTAAGAAGTCAAAATGAAAATGTTGGTATGTTTGAATGTCCAACTAACTGAATTTTTTTTCATTTCCATTGTAACAAAATTTTTTGACTTTTAGGGTAATGAACGAAAACAGGAAAATCATTTCAAGTCAGAAAAATTCAGTTAAAAGCAGTATCCCAACTTTATTTTGAAGTAGATGTTTATCATTCATATTTCTACTGGAAGTGCTCAGATTTAAATTCTGTTTTAAATAGATTGCTGACGTTGAAAACATTTTCGAACGGTCATAAAATTTGTTTTAAGAAACATTTGAAACCTCTCACATGGAATAATAACTTGATCATAGTAAAGTTCTTTTTCACTATTATTAGCTTTCTTCAAAACTTATATAAAAAAAATTGCACACAAAACTGCGTAGTGTGTTGCAAAAAAAAAAAAAATTTCCACAATTTTTATAATGGAAAATTGTTTTTAAAAATGAATTAATTAATAATAAAAATAAAAATAACAGTTGTCAATTTTTTAATAATTCTAAAAGTCTATAAAAACTATCACATTTCCGGTTTTTTATTTATTTATTTATTTATTTTTTTTTTTTTAACTATGGAAGTTTTGACTGAGTTAAAATTTCTACTCCCGTATCGGTTACGAGCACCGTATGCTCAAACTGTGCAGTTCTAGCGTTATCTGCAGTCACAGCAGTCCATCCATCTTCTAAAATAATGATTTCTGGTTCCCCTTGAGTAAGGACTGGCTCGATCGTAAAAGTCATTCCTGATCTCATTTTTCCGGGATATTCATTATCTAAAAAAGAGATATTTAAAATATTTTTCCCCATAAAAATAAACTTTTTTTTTGTGCTTACAACAATGCATAATGTCCGGAGGACCGTGAAAATAACGTCCAATCCCATGCCCTGCGAAAGCAGGTACAACTTTGTAACCGTAACTTCTAGCCGTTTCGCTTACAACTTGACCTATTGAGCAAAAATATTCTCCGTCCCTGCAAATATCTATAGCTGCTTGGAGACATTGTTTAGTGGCTTCTATTAAGTGAAGGCCTTTGGCATCTACTTCCCCAACGGGGTAGGTTATTGAACAGTCACCGTGAAATTTATTAGCAAAAATCTGAAATTATAAAAAAAATTTGAGTTTAAAATATTAGATTTATAACATCTTTGAATATGGTTCATGCAATAAATATTTTAAGAATCAAGGACTCGACAATTAAATAAATCCTCAAGTCAACTTATTTAAAATCCAGAAAAAAATTTCTTACTGTTAAATCTATATTAATTATATCTCCGTCTTCAAGAGGTCTGTCATCTGGTATCCCATGACATGCTACATTATTTACTGATGTAGTTATAGATTTCGGAAAACCTTTATAACCAAGAGGTGAAGGATACACATTATACTCAATGCAAAGTGAATGGACTAATTTATCGATTTCATCTGTTGTGATTCCAACCTGTTGAACAAAATCGAAAACTTCATTTTTCATTTTGTAACATTAAAATAAATTTAAATAATTTTTTATTTACCTCTATGAAACTAGACAGAGTATCTAGAAACAATCTAGCTAATAAACAAGTTTTTCTCATCTCCCATATGTCCTCACGAGACTTTACTTCTGGTTCCTTTGGCACTTCTTCCAAGGGCGAATAAACATTTGTCACATAAGAAGGGCATTCCATACTTTGAGGCACATGAAGTTTTTCACTGACAAATCCTGGTTTTACTACTTTATAAATTCCAAAATCTTTCCTGCGAAAAGAAAAAAAAAATTTAGACTTTTCATCACTTATAATCAATAATTATGAGCAATTTCAACTTACCTTCTATTAATTATTTTTTTAAATCTGCTGTAATATTTTTCTAAAACTGGTTTCGATCTTTGCTGAAGTAATTTTTTGGTAGCTAGACTAAACATTTTTTTATTTGAGTTTTTAAATGTTTGTAGAACACTTTCTTTGTTAAATTAGCCTGGTGGCCATTTCATTTGTCTACCCCCCAAAACATGAACATGTAAATGGTAAACACTTTGACATCCATGAACCCCATTATTAATTACTACCCTAAATCCCTCTTTTAATTTTTCTGAAGCTAATTTCTTTGCAACAAGTAAAAGTTTCCCCAAAATGAGCTCGTCACCACTCTCAGCTTTCTCCAGCATAGGAATCCTCTTTTTTGGGATTACCAAAAAATGTACCGGTGCTTGGGGGGAGACGTCGTTAAACGCTAAAACATTTTCATCTTCGTAAATGATATCAGCTTTGATTTCTTTACTGATAATCTTATCGAAGATGGTTGGTCCTCCTCCGGTGATTGAGGACTTCTTCGCTTTTTCCTCCTCGCTTTCACTCAGTTTTGTAAACGTTTTCGAAAAAAATCGAACGTTTCGTATGTTCCCTTCCGATAAAAGTTTGGTGCTTCCGCGAATACTTAAATCACAAGATCTACTTTTGTTTAAACTCAATAAAATTCGAAGCATTTTTCATCTTAACGAAAAAAAAAAAAAAGAGGTTAGGAAATCCCGGTGTTGCCAATTCGACGGTTGCGCAGTGTGATTTCGGTGTTGTGGGTTGCATAATTACAGTTTGGAGGGAGCAAAAAAATTTATCATTTAAGATTTTTTCTTTATTGCAGATAAAGCAGGTTATATATGGCATGCCAAAGCGCAATAAATTCGTTTATAAAAAAAAGCGGTGGAGTGTGGTGTTTTTTTTTCTAGGAGGGTGTTCAAGATGGCCGATGAACGAGTTGTGTGTATCCAATGCTACCAACCTAACTTACTTTTTACTTCCTTGAAATGACGCTAGATGGTTCTGGCATCGTAAAATAACCACATGAAAAAACCAAACATGGCGCTCCCGCCATAGCGTAATTCTTTGAATTTTTAATTAAAAATTTATTAAGCAATTAGTCGTCTGAGACTTTTTTTCCTTAATTCATAATTTTATAAGTAACATATTATACGGAGGGTCATTTTTTTTTTCCGAAACGGTGGATGCAAAATATCCTTTCGTTTACCTTTTTGTAGGCTGTGTTCGAGCGGTTTTTTTTTTTTTTTTTTTTTTTTTTTTTTTTTTTTACGTCTCGAAAAGAAAAAAAAGCGAATCTTTTTATAGCACTCATTTCTTTAGTAATTCGGGTTACTACCAAGGAGTCATGCAAAAATTAAATTAAATGAAAGATTAATATTCTATATTTATTAAATTTAACTTGTATAAAGGTATTATTACATTACAGCATATAAACTCAAAAAAAAAAAACATTGTTTCGTACAATCCGTTGTTACTCGATACTTCCTAACTATTAGTTCATTGAATTCGCGACGTGACATCTTTGGCTGGCCATCTCCTAAAATTTGACATAAAATATTAATTAAAATCATTATCGAAAAAAAAAAAAAATCTAACCTAACCATGACAAAACCAAGGTATATGATCGGAGTTCAGTTTCAAAAACAGATATCTTTGTTTTTACGTGACAGGGGTCTCTTACACTTATCATATGGCGAACACCTGTCTTAATAAAGAAAAGATATTCGCTTTTAGAACTGAGCCCAAAGAAAAATCGGCGTGGGTTCACCCCCATATACATTTTCGAAAAAAAATCATGCAATATCTTTAATTCTAAGCGCAATCATGCATTTTTTCATTATCGGGAGGGCTTATTAAATTGATATAGACCTTTTTTAAATCACTAAAAACAATTTCAACCATTAAAAAACGAAAAATATACTTACATTAAAAACAGCCCTATCTTGAAGGTCGCCATGTTCCCGAGTACTACCGCTTAGAATGCGAAATTCGAAATGGGATTTTTTTATTTTTTTAATATCTAATGAAATATAGCATGTCAGACCGTCAATTTTCGGAATTGGCTTACTGAAAACAGAAAGAGAGTAGTGAATTAGGTCTACCTTTTCATAAAGCAATACGAAAAAATTTTGAAAAAACGCATTTTTGATATGTGCAAAGTCCACGAAACACTTGCACGGTTACATGATATGAATGTGAAGCCTCTAAAATAATTTTTTTAGATTTATTTTAATTTTCATTTTTTCTTTAAGAAAGTTATACAAGTTATTAAGTTTTTCAGCGGCCAGCGTCAAAAGAAAAATTGGACTAAGCATTAATTTTTGAAGTAGTAATGAAATAGGGATGGAATAAGATAAATCTTCCCAAAAATCCATGATCGATTTTTTTTATCCTTTGTTTTTATCCAGGAATATTGGTCTGCTAATTTTATAGGTTAGAATTTTAAAATTCCGAATTTGAACAATTTAAAAAAAGAGCGCTAAATATTTTTTGAAAACAAATAAAAAACAAATAGGTAAATTAAAAAAAAATAAATAAATAAATAAACACGTTGAAAAGATGAAAATTTAATAGATTTATGGGAGGAAAATCTGGAAAAAAGCTCTTGGAAATAATTGCGGGGATTTTTTTTTAAAATACCACTGGGCGTTTTTGAAAAGCTCGGCAAAATCCGTTCGTAAACGGTTTCAAACTGGCACCAGACCTCGAGGTCGCCGAAAACAGTCAGAATATTTTTTAGAAATTGAATGTACTAGAATTTGGGAAATTTTGTAGGACGTTTCTAGTTTTTTGGAATTTTTTTATCTTCGCCATCATTTTTAGTATCATTAAATTCCCTAGCACAAGGTTAAAGCTGAACATCCTTAACTAGAAATAAGTTTTCAGCATTAGAGGATTTTAAAAAACGTCTATTCTCAAGCTGTTTTTTCGAAATGACTTATACGATCTAAATTTTTCTCCAATTACGTTTCAAAATTAAACACGTTTTTTAAAGTCTTAGACTTTAGAATATTTTCCATCAAGAATTTGTGTTTTAATAAAAGACATTTTTTTCTGAAGAACTTTTAAAGTTGTGGGATTTTTTTTAAGTTTAAGCTGGATACGTTTTCGATGGATACGTTTTCGATGGCCTATCCGAGCCGATCATGCTGTGTGGCCATGATAACTTCAGAAGCTATCCAAAACAAAGATTTGGCTTATACGATTACTTGTCGATTCTATCGGATCGATCAAAATCGCTACCAGAACTTTACGAAAATAGAAGACCTATCAAATGATAGGCTCGATGACTTTCCAAAAACTCTATATATATCATTTTTTAGCCAAAGTAGATACAGTAAATAATGACTTTTTCAAATTTCTCTTTTCGAAATAAGGAAAGAATTCTATACATAGACAAAACCTTTAAATGCTTATTATATCCCATGTGTGGAACTGGATGGCGGAAATACCAAGAAGTCCAATAAGATACTCACTTTCGGGTGTGGTATAGTGTAGGACACCCATTTTATGGTGTAAAACACCATTTTTTGGTTTTTTTATTCCGGTTTCTTAATATAATTAGAAAGAGATAGTAGTTAATCTGAAAATTATTGTCAAATGAATTATTGAGCTTAATACTCACTTAAGCTAAATTATTCCAGCATTTTACTTGTGTAAATTTCAGACAATACCATATCCTTAGGAACCTGAAGAAATAAAATATTTTCTAATTGCTTCAGTATTGCACATTTAAAAATCTTCTCACGGTGTAATTATAAATCATGAAAGTCTTTGGTACTAAGCTCCTTTTTTTAATTTTATTCTCTACAGTAGTTATTTTCCATTTTTTCCCTTTCAATTTTTCTCATTTACAGCAATAAATGGATAGGGGTGTCTAAAATACGGACCATACGGATCTTACGGACGGACAGAAACAAATTTTACGGACTGAGGACATGGAACGATTCCTTGGGTCAAGCCGAGTATTTTTCGTCCTCTTTAAGTTTTACTCTAAAAGCCGCACTATTTATTTTTGAAATTACAGCTCTGCGGACCGAACGAAGTAATACGGTCCGTATATCGGTCCGTAAAGCTGTAAGTAAAAAAAAAATGTTTGTGGGGCTGGGTTCTTTTGAAGGAAAACATTAGATGACCGAAAATACCCGTCCGAACTCTCAGAATCGATCGGAATTCGGTCCGTAGAGCTGTAATTTCGAAAAAAAAAAAAAAAAATTTGGGGAAGATTTTTCTTTCATCCCTATTTCATAACTATTTCAAAAATTGATGCTCAGTCTAATTTTTCTTTGACGCTGGCCGCTGAAAAACTTAATAACTTGTATAACTTTCTTAAAGAAAAAATGAAAATTAAAATAAATCTAAAAAAATTATTTTAGAGGCTTCACATTCATATCATGTAATCGTGCAAGTGTTTCGTGGACTTTGCACATATCAAAAATGCGTTTTTTCAAAATTTTTTCGTATTGCTTTATGAAAAGGTAGACCTAATTCACTACTCTCTTTCTGTTTTCAGTAAGCCAATTCCGAAAATTGACGGTTTGACATGCTATATTTCACTAGATATTAAAAAAATAAAAAAATCCCATTTCGAATTCGCATTCTAAGCGGTAGTACTCGGGAACATGGCGACCTTCAAGATAGGGTTGTTTTTAATGTAAGTATATTTTTCGTTTTTAATGGTTGAAATTGTTTTTAGTGATTTCAAAAAGTCTATATCAATTTAATAAGCCCTCCCGATAATGAAAAAATGCATGATTGCGCTTAGAATTAAAGATATTGCATGATTTTTTTTCGAAAATGTATATGGGGATGAACCCACGCCGATTTTTTTTTTGGGCTCAGTTCTAAAAGCGAATATCTTTTCTTTATTAAGACAGGTGTTCGCCATATGATAAGTGTAAGAGACCCCTGTCACGTAAAAACAAAGATATCTGTTTTTGAAACTGAACTCCGATCATATACCTTGGTTTTGTCATGGTTAGGTTAGATTTTTTTTTTTTTCGATAATGATTTTAATTAATATTTTATGTCAAATTTTAGGAGATGGCCAGCCAAAGATGTCACGTCGCGAATTCAATGAACTAATAGTTAGGAAGTATCGAGTAACAACGGATTGTACGGAAACAATGTTTTTTTTTTTTGAGTTTATATGCTGTAATGTAATAATACCTTTATACAAGTTAAATTTAATAAATATAGAATATTAATCTTTCATTTAATTTAATTTTTGCATGACTCCTTGGTAGTAAACCGAATTACTAAAAAAATGAGTGCTATAAAAAGATTCGCTTTTTTTTCTTTTCGAAACGTAAAAAAAAAAAAAAAAAAAAAAAAAAAAAAAAAAACCGCTCGAACACAGCCTACATAAAAGGTAAACGAAAGGATATTTTGCATCCACCGTTTCGGAAAAAAAAAATGACCCTCCGTATAATATGTTACTTATAAAATTATGAATTAAGGAAAAAAAGTCTCAGACGACTAATTGCTTAATAAATTTTTAATTAAAAATTCAAAGAATTACGCTATGGCGGGAGCGCCATGTTTGGTTTTTTCATGTGGTTATTTTACGATGCCAGAGCCATCTAGCGTCATTTCAAGGAAGTAAAAAGTAAGTTAGGTTGGTAGCATTGGATACACACAACTCGTTCATCGGCCATCTTGAACACCCCCCTAGAAAAAAAAACACCACACTCCACCGCTTTTTTTTATAAACGAATTTATTGCGCTTTGGCATGCCATAGTTATAGCCAGCCAAGAGGCCAAGGGGCCAGAGTTTTGTAAGGAAAGCTTCAAATGACTGCATTTTCCATGAAACATACGAATAATGCTAAGTCTACACCTAGTGGTTCTTATCGTCGATGACTAAAGTTGTATAAATTTTTCGTTCGGCGCTTGTTTAGGGCCTTCCCTGAAAATTTGTAAGTCCTGAACCTATGAAAAAAAAATTGTGTTCTCGAGAAAAAATTTCAAATTTTCCTGACTTTGCCAGACCCCCTCTGCAGGGATCCCGTTAAATTTCGACTCTCTGATGGAAGGGGGGACGGTGTTGACTCCCGTCAGCGGAGCGGGTTTTATATCCATGATTCCGTCATGTTCCAGTCAGCAAAGGAATTCAAATTGTATTGATTTCCCGAGTCCGGACACCTCCTACCCTCCGAAATTAGTGTCTTTGTGATGGTGCGAAGATGCGGAAATACGTAAGGACGTTCTCCGATAGCTGCAGAATTTTTTTTTAATAAAAAAAAGCAATAAAAGTGATAATTTCGTGCAAGTTTGGCAGCCAAATTGCATTTTTTTTTTTAGTTTCCAGGAAGGCTATATCATTTTTTTTTTTCGTGTGAGGCTTCACCTGTGTTACCATTAGTTTTTAAAAATATTTGAAAATCTGTATTCATGTTTTTAAAGAGTTGATCAAATAAACATATTAAAAAATTTTCTATAAATGGCTGTGCTCGGGATTTTTTTTTTTTTTTTTAATAAGGAAAAAAAAATCGCAATCTTTTCTTTTTTAACACCTTAATTAAATCAACTCTTTAAAAATTCCGAAGCCGTTACTGATTATAAAGCCAGAGCATGTGACTTTTTTTTTTTTTACTTCAAAAAAGTACTGATCTTATATTTTTTATAATTTATAATTTTTTTTTTTTTAGAAGAGTTAGTTTTCATCGTTAGCATCAGTACCTTTTTCTCGTCATTTTTTTTTTCCCACGATAGGATATCCTTAGACCTAAGATTAGTTTTAAATAATGGTGTAAAAAAGTAAAAATAAAAATTTTTAAAAATCAGGTCCTTAGCCAAGAGGAAAAGGGAACCAGGAGGAAATGACCAAGACGGTTATTTCCTTTGGACCTCTACCATCATTTTTGAATGAACTGTAGGTTTTGGGCATTATTTTTCCAACCCTCAAATTTCAAGGTCATTTGGACCCTTTAGGCTAGGCTATGGTCCTGCCAAAAAAAATCGATTTATGTGATTTGAAGCAATTTTGTGAATAATTTTAAAAATAATTCTCTTGCTCAAAAGAGTTATAAGAATTTTTTTTTTTTTCAAACGCTGCCTACAATAATATTGTGCCATTCTCCTCCCCTTTCAGTTTTTTTTTTAATCATCGTAATTAATTTTTTTAACGGGGGAGAAAAACCAAAATTTGTTTTAAATCAACCCAGCAATAAATTTAAAAAAAAAAAAACCGAAATCTCCTGTATTAAGAATCATTATTATAATTATTTAAATAATGGTCATCAATCTCATGTATAATTTAGATTTTATAACTATCATAATATACTTTTTTTTTTAAATTACAAAAAAAAGAAAATGTAATATTTAATTAGGTTAACAATACACGAGTCATAAATCTTTTTAGTTTTTATTTATAAATAATGTTTTTTTTTTTCTTATTTCATAGACGTTTTAGTTGCTGTTTTTTTGAATGAGAGTATTTTACTTTAATACTTCGACAATTTTTTTATACATGAATTAATAAATAAAAGTTTTTTTTTTTTAAATAAAATATTATGTAAAGAGGTGCTATTTGTGACTGCCTCTCTTCCTTTTATATTTTACTGAAGTTAATGACATATATTCAACCAGGGCAATACCAATATAAAGGCTACAAAGCCTCGGACTGGTTTCCCTACGTTTCCGATACATCAGCATTCCCTGATAATCATCCCGCTGGTTCATCAACAATTACGTTTCCCTTATAAGTGGATACCATTTGGATTGATTGAGTCCAATGATGATGCCGGAACAATAGAAGTTGCAAAAAACGCTGGCACAGCAGCAACCACCGATTACACTAGTGATGCTAAGAGCCAGTCCTACCACA
Source organism: Liposcelis bostrychophila (assembly GCA_037577465.1). Taxonomy (NCBI): domain Eukaryota; kingdom Metazoa; phylum Arthropoda; class Insecta; order Psocodea; family Liposcelididae; genus Liposcelis; species Liposcelis bostrychophila. The sequence goes on from CM075207.1 coordinate 10,586,958, forward strand.
ATCGTCACCAATCGGGACATATGGCGGTTTCCAAAGGTTATAGGTCTCACATACCAAGTAAATTAAGTTTGTGAAATTCCAGATTATTTTGTAGCTAAAATTTTATTTAAATAAATCGGCTGAATATGTATGATGGATTTAACTAAATATATATATATAAAAGTCTGGCTATATTATCTCAATACATTATGTGAAAAAAAAATATTTTAAATTATTTTTTATGATTTTTAATAACTTTAATTTGTATAATGAAATTAATTAAAAGAATTTTTACATAAGCTTCATCTGCTCATTGAAGCCTTTCTTGAAAGTTCAAACTGCAAAATGAACAGCTTTATTGAATTCCAATCATCACTGTGTTATTTATCTAAAAACCTTTTACTCTTAATAAAATGTTTTCCTATTTTGAGACTTTCTTTAGCCAAAATATGACCTGGATGGGTCACACTTGAATAAACAAACCTTTTCATCATCACACCCACAGATGAGCAAAGATATTCCAAAAGGAGAAAGTTTTCTCAATTGAGTACATTTCTACATGACTATAAAGTTTTTTTTTGAAAAAACAATTAAGAGAATAAAAAAATTTGAAATTGTAATTCATCTAACTATATTAAGTTTAATAATGCAAGATGAATAAGTTTACTGAATATTAAATTGCAGCTTAAATAAATATTAATTCAATTTTGGTTATAAGCAAAAGTGATATAATAATCTCCTCTTTCTGCTGTGGCAATTTTATACTCAATCCAGTCTAGAAGCATGTAAAAGTCTTTGAAAAAGATTGTTTGATCCTTATGTTCTTTTTCGTCATTCTGATCACCAAATATATTCATTAATAATTTGAATAACAGTTTTTTTTCTAACTTGCGTACATAACTGGCACTTTTTGGTTGAAAATTATCCAAGACTTCATTTAAATCACTTTCAAGCACATGTTTGTGAGATAAATAATATTTCATGTTGCATGAGATTTTGCAGTGGAACTTCTTCAATGTATCTCCAAATGAAACTGATTTGTCCACTCTCTTTTTTTTATAAATGCGAGAGGTGTCGTTTGAATACCAAGCCTTAAAAGTTTGTTCATCAATATCACGTCTTGAATCAAAAAACTTTTTGCTGATTACACCAATACGAAGTTCGGACAAGTAATAAAAGTTGACTTTCAGCTTTTGAATTTTAAGTCCTTTTAGTGATGGAATTGCTGTTTGTAATGCATGGACATCTTTGTTGCAAACATCACTTCCCATACGATAAACTTGTGAATTTTTCAAGTATAGGGCACAAGGTATTCTTTGTAAAAAATATTCTCCGCTTCTAAACTTTGCCTTCGCAATAGCTTCCGATTCCGTTAACACAATTTTCTCTGCTGATGAGCTGTCCATTGTTCTGTGGAAAAAAAAAAAAAAGCTGAATACCTGTTTCATAAAATGTTTTTGAACTACGAATCTTACAAGTAAGAAAGAAAAAAACTCAGAAGAAAAGGTTTTTATTTAATGATTTGGGTTAATAAATTAATACAATCCTTTAAAATTGGAAAAAAGAATCTGAATGTTGTCCTAATGATCTCTTATTTACAATGAGGTGGCATATTTAATCTAACAAAATTAAAAATCAATAAGCAAGAAGCAGTCTTTACCTTAGAAAGGGAAATCCTTGCTAATGACAATCTTCTTTGGGAGAGCTTCTATCGGCGTGTAATGATACAAAACTGCAATTATCGACTTATGAGGACAATTCGACTTATATTATCGACTTATGACAATTATCGTATGAGGAACAAACAATCAGTTCTACAGTCTTCGATACAGCTTTTGAGGAGCAACCTATCTCCGCAAAGGAAGTGGAAGAGGAAAGTCCGGAACTGGGGGAAGAAGATTTGGAAATCTGGAAAAAGCTGGAAGATTTTATCACTATCGATTTGCCAGAAGCATATGATGTAAACATGGAGTTACTGGAAGAGTTGGAGGATTTTGAAAAAGAGCAGGTGAGATTGCTTTTTAAAGCCTTTAATATTTCCTACTTTTTATTTCTTAATTTCATTTTACTCCAAAGAAAATTTTTTTTTTGATTTCCAGCGACTGAAGCCGAAATAATATCATTTTGCTTATTAACAAAAACATTTTTTTTTTCTATTGAACAGGAAATTTCAGAAGCCATCGCCGAAGAGGGTCTTGCTTATGTCACAGGTTTTGTGGCATTCCGACTCAGGAATAAATACCCGGACTTGGGATGGAAAACCAAAGATCTTCTTCTTTTGCAAAAAGAAGAAGAGGAATTTGCTCAAATAAGTGAGTGGATTGAAATGAACTCGAACGGAAGTCTGCTGCAGCCGAGCAAGAAGCTTTTCAAAGCTGCCAAGGCTGCGGAGACAGTTTTTTTGCAGGTCCACGGACTTCAAAGTTTTTGTAAAGATGAGAAAATTTTGTCGACCACAGTGGATAAAATCTTAAAAAACCATCCGGAGAGTCTTCAGGTACCAAAGGAAGCCATTGAATTATACGTCAAAACTAGAACTTATTTCAGAATACGTGCGTTCAACCGTGAACAGGCAAGCAATATTTTTTCCTTTCGTAAAATAGGGGTAATTATTCAGTAGCAAAGGGTTAGTAAAAAAAACCATGTTTCTTATATTTTAAAGTATATTTAGTTTATTTATTCATGGATAATAATCAGTTCTGAGTTTCAGTGTCGTCAAATAAGACAGCAATGACCTATTAGGTGATTTCAACAGGGCATGTTAAATTTATAATTGATCTATAGTTGCATGGGAAAGATCTAAAACTGCATGGGAAATAACTTGTAAGCCATAGTTATTTTGGGTATTTTGTAACAATTATTATTTTAAATTTAAAAACTTAAATTAATTGTTTGCTTTGTTTGGGATGGTGTTTATGCAACCATACTGGGTTTTTGATTAGCTTTTTTAAGACTCAAGTAGCTAGCTTATGCCAAATTTTGTGACAGCGAAAAAACATATTCTTCTAATTTAGTGCATGTTGGGTAACAAAGCTTATTAAAAGGAAGACAATAAATTACATTGAAGGTAGAGATTATGCAGTAGTAAGAAGTTTAGATTTTTCGGATGTGCGCTTTAGGTTCATTAACATTCTTAGTCAGAACTTTAAACTACTTCATTGGGGTCCTGTTTATGGAAGCATGCCGTGGGCTTTTTGCTCTGTTTTTTATTTCTAGATTTGCTCTGCTGGCTACAGGAAATTTACGACGGCGGTAAAAATCGTGTGAAACTGATTTACTTCAACTAGGAAACTTGTTATTTCATCATTTCGTTGCGGACATCACATCAAAATTGAATAATAAAAGCAATTTTCACTATCGGCACATAAATGCAAGTTTGTATCATTGAAAAGGTTGCATAATGTGTTTAATGGTGAAACATTGCTACACAACTTCACTTGTGCTTTAAACATTATGCAGGTAAAAAAAAATAAGAAAAAAAAAAGGAATAATACTGCATAAGAATTATTAATTTTCCTGTAACAATTTCATTCGCTCTTAACTTTTTTTTCCAACTTTCATCAGTTCGGAAATAAAAGCCTAATACTTTTTGTCTCTTTAGGCTGAGAAAAAAAGGCAGAGGGCGATCCAGAGGTACAGGGAAAAGTTTACCAACATGAAAATGGATGTTGCCACAATCCCCAAACCAACTGCACAAATCGATCAACCTGAAATCAGCCAACCCATTAATCAAGATTCTTCAAATATACAAATGCGTTTGAAAAGAAAAAATGATGAAAGTAAACCTGCGAAAATAGTCAAAAAACGTAAATGTGGTTTGTGTGCGGAAGAAGGCCATGACAGGCGTACTTGCCCCCAAAAAGTGCAATAAAATTTTTTTTGACAAGATTTTATTAACTCATGTAATAGTTTTTTTTACCACAGTAAATAACGAAAAGCAATATTTCAGCTTTAAAAAAATTATTATGAAGGAACGGCTACAGTTAAAGATATTGATGTATTTATTCACATTGTTCTTTTTTTTTTCCTAGGTGTACTACACTGCACTCGTTAAACAATATAATGCTTTTAAATGATCGATTGTGATATAATTTGATAAGACATTTTCACCTAGATTCCTGAAAAAGTAAAGTGTAACAGAAAAAAATCATACCATACGCCTGCTTGCATATATAACTCAAATGTAAATAATAATACAAAGCAGAAGATATTTCTTTCAAATTCGGATTACTGACGTCATGCGCGAGTCGGACGAATTTTGGTAGGGCTGTTGAGCACATTATGTTTTTCACTATGCTTCATACGAGTAAAGTAGTTTTATGCTTGCGCATGCATTTTTTTTTCCTTCCGGCCGAAAGCTTTCGCTTAAGAAACTTTTCTCCGCGGTGGCCGTTATTAAATTGACCGTGTCCCTCACATTCAGGCAGATAATAGATTCAAATAACTTCTGAGGAGGAAGTTTGTGTTTTATTGCTTTGAATTTTTTTATGTGGCTTCGAAAAACGTGGTTTCAATGTGTGTAACGGTTGTCGTGTCTTTTTATGTTTACAGATTAATATTTAAAGTGTGTGTTTGTTTTTCAGTTTTCTAGTCCAAAAAATTTTTTAAGTAAAAAAAATAAACTTACTGTTAATCCCTTGTCAAAAATTCGGATAACTCGAATTAAACCTATCACTTCGAACCTATCACTTCGAACGTTTCGCATGCGCAGGGAAGCAAGTTAATTTTCCCTTGAGTTTTTTTTTTACGTTTTTAGATTTTTAGAATCTTCAAAAATTTTTCAAAAGCAAAGTTCGGTGAAATTTTAATAACTTGGAAAATAGTTTCTTTATTCGCTTGGGATGTTACTGCGTTAGGAATCAAAGCCATTTATTTAATGGCTTTCAAATAAATAACATAAAAATTCATTTTTTTTTTTTTAAAATTAATTTTAATTGGGAATTTTAATTTTTTCAGCTGATCGGCGTTAGCACCGGTGTAGATCAAACTGCTAATGTGACTTCTCCTTCATTTCCGAGCCCCGGGAGCAACAAGACCCGCTGCTGGATTGGCTACCCCATTAAATATATAGTTACACATAGAAGGCTGATTCTATTGTTCAAATGCGATCCTAAAAAAAGACCCGGCCGTTGTATGTCGCTAGTATCGATTTATAAAGTTAGACGCAGGCAAGAGATGGCGTTAGTTGTGGGTAGAGTATTTTTAGACCCAGGCAATAGATGGTGTTAGTATCCTAGGTTTAATTCCATAACATAATTTCTTCAAAGTAACCAGAGGAGGAATGATTGACAACTCATAAAAGGGTGAATAGACCTTAGACCTATTGTATTCTGTTGAATTTCAGGTTTTCAAGATAAAGTACCATCCTTGCCCCAGGATATTTCATTCCGCTTCAAATGATTTCTTATTTTTTCAAAAAATTTTAAATTCGTATATACTGTATCTTCTCGATTTCGTCGGGTGGGTAAGGCTTGGATCGGTTTAAATAAATTAAAATATATAGTATTTTCCTTTCGTATCCCTTGTTCAGTCAAGACATGGAGTAGAAACACTTTGAAAAAAGCATTTTTTGACCTGACTTTTTCTGACTTTTTTTGACTTTTGACCTGGTAGTTCAGTTAGACTTACTTATAACCCTTGGCAATGGTGCTTTTGCGGTGAGATAGAATTTGCAGGAACCCGCCAGCACTTTTTTTTTTTCCTTTTTTTTTCAACAGACGAGTACTTTTTCTTATTTAGAAATTCTTAAGCTTAGGAAAAATGCCTACACTTCAAATTAAATACTGAAGCGCCCAGGCACTGATCACTGATTTTTTTTTTTTGGTCAAAGCACCACTGACCCTTAGGACCTTGGCCCCATAGGTCCAACCAGACCATTAAGTATCCCTAGCTAAATTCTTGAAGTAAGTTTTTTACAACTAAAATTAAAAAATATTTACAGGGCCGTTATGTATTTTTGAGAAATAATTTTTTTATCAAAAATAAAAAAAATAAAAAAGCTGCCGAGTAGATTGGGGAAAGCTTTAAATTGATATAATCTGTAAAATAATTTTTTTGATCAAGTTAATTAAAGGAAACCTTTTTGAGGAAAATATACAGAAAACACTTGGATCAACATATTATGTTTTTTGTACATTCATGAAATTCATTTGTTTGGTGGGGGGGGGGGGGGGGGGGACGGTAAAACTTAATGACAAGGTTCCAACAAATTTTAGAGAAAATTTATTTCTAGTACCAGTTAATTATTTCAATACTTAATGGCCCTCTCCCCCCATTTAAAGCATTTTACAACTCCCCAAACGACAGCGGTGCTTTTGACTAAAAAAAAAAGTCCCACTATTTTACCCCAGAATTTTGGGCATGGTTTTTTCTAAGCTTAAGTTTTTCTAAGAAAAAATGCTGAAGCGCGTCCCTATATCACCCCGTCTCAAAAGTACCACTGACCTAAAATGTATATTTCTACATCATTTTCTTAAAAAAAAAAAAAAAAAAAAAAAAAGGTTCAAAAATTAACGTTGGAGTTTACTATTCCAAGAAAAAAAAAGAAAGTTCGTTAAACTCAGATGTTATTCATACAAAATACGGAAAGGCCTGGACAGTCAGCTGCTTGGATGCGTTAAAAATTTTTAATTTATTGCACATCAGAAAGAAATATGCATAAATGTAGTTTTACTCTAAGCAAAAAAATAGTAAAAAAATTAAGCAATATTATTTTCAATGTGGGCTAATTCTTTAAATGATTTTTCGGAAATTCGAATATTTTGATTTTAGAGGGGTAGAAGTGTATGAAATGATTAGAGATTGCAATCCCGGGATCCCGAATCCCGGGATCCCGGGATCTCGGACGTTTTTCCGATCCCGAAATCCCGGGATTGGAGGCGGCATAATCCCGGGATTTCGGGATAGCCGCTGATCGATAATTTTTTTATCAAAAGCATATTTTTCAAAAGAAGTTTAATTGTTTTCTTATTAGTGAATGAGTTGGACAAAAATAAATGAAAAAATAAGACTTCAGAGCCTGAAATTTTTACTGCCCTTGTAGTAATCAATATTGGTTGGATTTTGAAAATTCCTACTGACAGTAAGCGTAGATGTCCAAAAATAATTTTCATGGGAGATATTAGAAATACAGTGGAATTTCCAAAAAGAATTGTTTGGCTGAAAATATTTAGCCTTTATGTCTAAAAATGGCGCTACATGAAAATTTGTAAAATAATTGCTGAGGGTAAGCACCCAAAAATTTTGAAAATTTGAAAGTAGACAAAATTTATCTTTAACAAGTAGAAATAACCCCTGGATTCAAATTTTAGTTACAATCATTATTTCGGATTTTCCTCATATTATCTTATACAAAAGTAATTGAAAACATTCGCAATTACATGGAAAGGCATGCCGTTAGTCAGGTCCCATCAGAATCAGAAGAAGCATTTTTCTGTCCTACGTCCAGACCTTTGTTAATTATTATTAAAATATCATTTGTCAAAAAATATTTTTCGAATTTAAAAATTAACTATGATTTGTAAAAGGGTTAGAATAAAATTTCCCATATAAAAATGCTGAGATTAAAAATAGGTTATAAAAAAAAAAAAAATTGTCGTCTTTTTAATGAATGGTTTTGCAAGAAAACCATAATCCCGAAATCCCGGGATCCCGGGATTGGAGATTTTTCAATCCCGAAATCCCGGGATTGAAAAAATCGTTCGGGATTGCAATCTCTAGAAATGATGACGCCAATGTTCAATACCCATGAGAAAGGCATATTTTTTGATGATGAAGGGGAGGAAGAGGCCTAAAATTTTCAAAAAAATGATGACTTCATATTTGAATGGTCCCTTAATCTTGTCTAACAGAAAATCTTCAAAAATTTCTACAAAATATTGGGATTTAATTTTGTCCGACCCGTAGCCAAGGGGGGGCGCCCCCCCCCCCCTAGAGTAAATTGAACAAGTATGACAGGTCCATAGGGAATTAAGGCCTATTGCCCCCCTTAACAAGGCCAACTGCCCCCCCCTGGCTCTTCGTTCTGGCTAAGGGCCCGAATTTTGTGAGTAGAACACAAAACCTCGGAAACATTTGTATTTACCTCAACATCAATTTTACAAAATAAAAAAAACTTAAAAAATTTTCGAGCAGACCCTTTGCCAGGTAAAAAAAAATACCCGTTAAATACTTGCTTGAAACCATAAGTTAAATAGTCGGGATAAATAAAATGCACATATTCAGTTATGAAATTGAGCCTTAGAAACTACCCCCATCTTTTGACTGCGTCTGAAAACAAAATATGCGGAATACTTTGCATTTGGACGTGCCCATAAGGGTTTCAATGATAGTCAAGTCCCAATTTTACCTGACTTGTTTGTCATTTTAAACTAGTCGTTTTTGATAGATTCTCTCGATGCTCATGCCATCTAACGACTTCAAAATGAACCATATTTTGAGGATTGCACGAGAACAATAGAATCAGCCTTCTATGTGTAACTATATATTTAATGGCTACCCTTTGGAATTCAACGGCTTCGATTTCCGAAGTCGCGGATAAAACTCCATTGCCCCCAGAAGAAAATTTATTGGTAAGCAAAAAAAAAGTCCTCCAACCTTGACCGAATTTTAGTTTCTCGTCAAAAGAACCCGCTGTACTTTTTTTTTTGTTTTTAAATTTATTTTATTTTTCTTTTAGGGACCACACCTGCCTTTTTGCAGGTCCGCAAATAAACCCGTTCGCCCAACGAGCCGGTCTCGGATTAACCGCGCTAATGCCTGGAGTCTACCCATTGACTAGGAGCATTCCTCCGATACCCGGACTGCAGTCTGTGATGAATCCGTTAATAGCAGCTGAACCTCCGCAGAGGACCGTGCCTCAAACCCCGCCCGGCGGTTTCCACGCCGGTTGGTTCACTCAGCCGACTGTTTTAGAATCCCCTCAGTTCTCTCTGATCCCTACCCCCGAGTCGAATATCGGGCTACTTAACCAAAACCCCCTTTTGCAATATCTCGGGCGGGGCAAACGGGAACGTTCGTTCCACTCCGCCCCCGAACATTCCTTGTTCCCCTCACTCGTGGAATTCCTCCTCGTTTTCGTCCCCTCCGCCGAATTCGATAGCGACCCCCGTCGGCCAAAAACGAAAGTATAACAATTTTTTACCTTCTCCGGAACCTTCCCCGGAAGGGAATTACATAGGGCAACACTCTCAGGGAATAGGGGGACATTATCCTGATTCTTGGTCGAAAAGGAAAAAGAAAAATTAGAAAACGCGATTTAATCAAAAATGAAAAAAAAAACGGGATCAATTTAGGATAATTTTTTTTTTTTTTTTTTTAGAATTATTTATTTTTATTTTAAGCGCACCGGGCGTTCATTTTTTTTTTTTGCTTCGATGATCGTATACTTTTGTAAGTTTTTTTTCTTGGATTCTTGAAGCGTTCTGTACTATTTTTTTTTAAAGTTTTTTGCTGAATTCGGATAAGGTTTGCTCGGGCTTCGGAAAATTCGAAAAAAAAGAAAGGATTTTTTAAAGAGAGTTTATCAAGTTCCGGTAAAATGAGGATTTATATTGAAAAATAAATCCGCTAGGTTATTCTTGTAAAAAAGCGGCCGGCTTCGGATTGGTTGATAAGTGACTTAAAATGAGATGGGAATATTTAACAACGAATCTGAAGCTTGCCGCAGTTTTCAGTTCCCCATTTTTTAAAACTCACTATGTGGGAAAGAGCTCTACGTACGTTTTTTTCAAAAATTTGAACCGGCAGACTTTTTTTTTTTTTTTTTTTTTTGAGGGTCGAGCAATGTTTTTATCCGACAGCCATACGTTCAACCTTGAAATAATTTTTCGAAAGCATGAATTCCTCATTTCTGTTCGTTTTAAAAATCGAGGTTTTTTTCAAAACGTTGAAAATTCAGAATTTTTGATAGAATCTCAAAATTTTTCATTTTTATATTTTCAGTCGGTTTTCTTTTAAAACCTTCAAATGTTTTTTAATAGCAATTCATGCTTTCACCGAATAAAGAGTAAGAACAACGCAAAATCTTTTGTTAATCTAGTTTATTTAAATGCACTTTAGGTTGAAAATCAGTATTTTCTTCTACGTTCTACGATTTATTTAAAAAACTGCCCACATTATTTTTTTATTACTCAGTATTCAATTTAATTTCATTTTTTTCTGCAATGAGTGATGTGTATTGACGACGATGAAGATGACACTTTTTAAAAACATTTTTCGATTTTAAATAATTGTTTTTGAAAGTGTCATAATCATCAGCATAAAGTATTTAGATTAATTGTGCCTAATAGAATCACTTTTTTTTTTGATAAAAGAAATTTATGAATAATATTTATACATGTATATGTTTTTTTGGTGAGATATAAAAAAATGTACCTGTTCGCACAGCTTGGAGCTTTAGATTTTATTCTGAAGGAAAACATAAAAGTGCCAAAATATTAAAAAAAAAAAAAAAAAAAAAAAAGACCTCGAATGCTTTCCTGAATATTTTTGAAATGGGGGCATTATTTTTTATAAAAAATGTGTCTGGAGAAAAAAAACACCAAGTGGCACTTATCTTTTTTAAATATATTGTATATTCTTTCTTTTTTGTACGTTTCACTTCTTAATTATTGTTTTATGTTCTTTAGCTTTGTATACAGTGAAAACATTCTTTTTTTTTTTTTTGTTTTATTACTTATTTTCTCATGTGCTATAATATGTGAATATATTTTAAAAGGATAATCTCTTAATTTTTTTTTGATTTGTTGACGTTATTTTGATTCCTTCTTTCTAAAATTATCCGCAAAACGTGTAGATTAATTGTGCTAATTAAGGATCTCTAATGCATTCCATTTGGGAAGAAATAGAAAAAATTACACCGAAATCAATTTTTTTTTCCGCTGAAACGTTACAAGTTGAAAAAGATCGGAATCTGGAAATCAGGATCGGAAACTGAAACTTTCATGTTTAGCTTATTTACAAAATCAATTTATGAGTCTCCCCGCAACTGCAAACATCGAATATAATTCCTGGAACTGTAAATTTACCAAATTACCATTGCTTCCGCTGGCTGCTTTTTTTAAAACTTTCTTTTTCTCCCTTACCAACCAGACTGTGGGAATTGGTAATTACTTTATTGAAACTCAAAAATTACCCCAACCATAAAATCCGTGACAGCCGAAACACGTGACTCTAAAAAAGGAAAAATCTCCGCCGAAAAAATTGACAAACACACAATAAATATCAATTGATTTTAAACCATTCAAAAGGCCAGGTGATTTAAAGGCACTATACCTGAATGAATAGATTTGCGCATGAATGAGCGGTTAAAAGAAAAAAAAAACGGTAACTTCTTTTGTTAAAATATTTTTATTATAATACGAAAAAAAAAAAGGTATGCATATGAAAATATTTGCTAGGAAAAGTATATAAATCAGACTGAAACTCACCGGTGGATAAAAACCTCGATATTTTTAACGACAATCCAAATTGTGAAAATAAAAGTCTTTGGAATGTCACACAACTAAGAATATAAAAAATTTTTTGATTACGAGCTAAAATAATTTTTTAAAAATCACAATTTAAAAATTCGATTACATGATTTTGTTTTAAATTAAAAATGAGTTCGATATTTGATTGCCGCCTAAAAAGTGACTAGTTGGAAGAAATAACTGAAAAATAGTACAAGACAAAAAAAAAGATAGAGAAAGAAGAAAAAGAAAATCGATATCGAACTCGATTTTATCACAACGATTATCATATAAATTAATAATATATAATAAAAAATATATATATTTTTGTTAATTACAGATACTGCAAATAATGCAGTAAAGTACGAAAAAAAAAAAAAAAACTTGAGCTTCATAAGCAGTTATTTACAAAAATTGTTGATTAATCATTGATTCATCCGTTTTTTGTGCTAATTAACATTAATTTTCTTTCCTTAATACTATCTTATAATCGGTAAAGTCTACTTAAGGTCTTTTATTGTCTCGGGAACTGTGCTCTTAAAAAAAAAAAAGCACCATTATACTTATTTCCTAAAAAATTAAAATAAGCATTAAAAAAAGGATAATTAATTAAATTATATATTAAAAAATCTGTATACTGGTGCCTGATTTAAAAAATAATTTAAAATTGGTCAAATTTTGGCCGCGTCCATCGCTCCCGCTAGCTCTTCTTCCGTTCGTAAATTCGGGTAAACGTTACCGGAAGCTTCGTTTCGACTTTGGCTTGTATTTGGTTGGTTAATTGCGTTTGCATTGCAGTAGTACGGATTAAATGGAGTATTGGAATAATAAGGCCCTGGGGAGTACGGTGGAGGGGGGTCTGTCGTGCTGTGGCGGGAAGACGAAGGCGAAATAGGTTGACGAGAGCTTCCTCTGTATTCTTTAACCAACGATTTCGCTCTTTCCAACGCTTCTTTCGCCCCCGATATCCCGTCAAAACGAATCTCATGTATTTCTTTGTCTTCGACGTCCGGTAACCCTCGAGCGATGTCTCTTTGTGCTTCAAAAACATAAGTGCACTTGTGTGCTAAAGTTAAATAAGCTTCCGATAATTTTAAAAGACCTTCTTTAACCCTTATTAACTTCACAACTTCGTTTTCCCGAATTTTCTCACAAACCTCGTTTTGTGCCAGCTCCCTTTGCCTTTCACACTCTATGACTTTGGCCTCGACAGCTTGAACTTGCTCTGTCGTTCTTCTTTTCTGAACTTTTTGAGTTCCTTTCTTGCTTTATGTTCGTTGTTTTCACATTGTGCGAATTTATTCCTAGCAGCATCTATCGCTTTGGCCCCTTCCAAAATCATTTCAAATTGATGTTTGAATTCGTTGATTTGCGCTATGAACTGGGTTTGGACTTCAGACCAAAGAGAATTTAAGTCGGATAAATACACAAATAATTCCTGCAATGCTCGATTTTCATCTGTGCAAGCCCAGCTCGTCATGTCCTGCAATGCTTGCTGTTGTGAATCCCTCACCGCTTTGCTGTGGTTTTTTAAATTTTTGAGGTCGGTTATAATAAGATTTAAGTCTTGATATCCAGACCCGAGGGAAAAGAATATTGCTCCACTCCTGAAAAAAAAAAAAAAGGAAGATTAGGTCAAAGGTTAAAAAGATAAAAATGCGGGGGTTTTAATTTCATCTTATCTAACAAGAAGAATTATTGTACATGACCTTGCTTTGTTGTGGAAAAACAAAAATGACGAATTTAGGTTATGTGTAATATTAACTGACATATAATCGTTTCCTTTAACTCTATCATATTCAATAAAGATAAAAAGATTACCTTCTAAGAGTACTTGTGGCTTTCTCCATCCTTCACTTCTTCCTTTATTGAGGATCAATTGCAAGTATTTCGTAAATATTATAAATAAAACAAAAAAACACTAGAGATTTAAAAAAATTTAACAACCCACACAAACTGGAAAAAAAAATTATTGCTTTCGTTTGACAGGGACAAAATAGTATTTCATTAATTTTTTTTGATTGATTTTTTACTTAAATCCGTTTGATCGAGCATTACGAAATGAGACCATTTTCCTTTTGTTAAACAAACCCAATGAGCAAATTTGAGATCCCGAGTAAAGATCCGACAAAGACGCCATAGTTTTCTGGTTTTTTATGAGAGAAAAAAAGATGGAAGATCATGAATTCCATCATGGCGGAGTTTCGCTTATATTTAACTTACGGGGATTTTCAACCAATAGGAGTGCAGGTTTATTTGTCGCCGTTTATGCGGTGTCTCCGAAGCTTGCTTGCAGCAAATTTCATTGAAAATGTAAAAGAACTTTATTTTGGTTTAAAAGCAAAGTTTTTAACGCCGTATGAATGAGGTAATGGCTATTAAATACTCGAACGATTACTGTAATTTTAAAAAGTTATCTATAATAGTTTATTAGGCTAAGAAGAATGTAAAAAATAAAGAAATCAAATGAACTTGATAACCGCCAATTTCGAATGTTTGCGGTTGGTAGAACAGCCTTTTGAAACCGCCAACTTTTTTAAAAAAAAATAAATTTTCATCGATACCTAGTAAAATATAAATACAGTCTATAAATAATATTTGTGAAAAAAAAGCAATTATGGACTAACAAAAACGTTGAAGAATTTAATTCCTTCCTTTCGCTCTCTTTTCCAGAGCGTTTGTTTACTAATCAATGTCACATCGATTACGGGTTTTTTACCGTTCATCATCAGATTTAAACAATTTCTTTTTACAAACCCCTCAGAAAACTTACATAAAACACCGCTGTTTATGTTATTTATTTATACATATATTTTTTTTTTCTTATTAACAATAGCAGAGACCCTTTATAACGGTATTCGAGGCAATCCGCCATATTTTATACTGCTACAACGATCTTTTATCTCTCTCTCCCCCATACAGGGCAAAAGAGACAGAAACAGAGGCCCAAGATAATTGGCGGCACTCAAACGTTCTTAACTTGGAATGGCGTCACCTTTACGCAAAGGAAGAAATCCTTTAATTGGTCAATAGTCGTATGACGTCACCTTTATGCAAAAATGCAGCTTGGTGATTGGCGGACTTAAAGGGTCACGTGATGATGGTGGATAAAGTTGACCATATTTAATTTTTATGTTGCGATACGTTGAACGTTTGATTCTCATCTTATTATAGGCGTCATGCATTACATTTTACATCATATTTTGTGTTTTTCATAATAAATTTCCTTGTTGTAATAATTGTTTTCTGTAAATTAATTGTAAATTCGATACAGCTTAATATAAAGAGTAAAGTTTGTCGATCAGATAGAAGTAAAGGTATCGTTTCTTTTTGTGACGTTGACTCGTGTTGGTGTTAAACTTACAGCACAGTCATCTAAGAAATGTAAAATGGCGGACGTTTTTTACATCTATAAAGTGACTTATTTTAAATCAGATATATGAAAAACAAGCGAATTTTTAAAAGGTAAGGATTATTAATAATGATGGTTTTGCGTTTCGGGCATGTTCTGCATCGATTGCATCACAATGTGAGATCTTCCTGTGATCGTGGTCGTGCTCGTTACGAACAATGAACTCCATTTTGGATCAGTGAAAGCTGATTGTGAATTTTCGTGTTAGGATGCGTTTTGTTTTACATGTAAAAGACTTTTTGGAAAGGTTTTAGGACGGGGGAATCTATTGCGTATGATTGTGTTTAAACTCGAAAGGTAGACGTTCGATGGAATGATCGACGCCTACTAGGTGTTATTGTCATGTTAAATAGTCTCCTAGTCATGTGGTGTGTTGAACATTTCCACAAAAATATTTTCTAGGGGAATGGTGTTTCATGCCTTTGATTAGAAGCCTCTTCATAAATTCCATGGCCTAATATTTTCGTCTTTAGAAATTGCATTATGATCCTTCGAATGTAGTTTTATATTTGTGTCTATTCTTGTTCAGCTTTGCCCCATTGCAACAGTTTTCCATATTAACAAACATGATGCCATAAACTTTCGAGATTTATTTTTATTGAATTAGTTTTGATTTTATGGAAACTCGGAACTTTTTTTTCTCAATATGTAGGTCAAGTTAAGTAAACAGTAAAACATGATTTAAATTACTTCGAGCATTTTTAAGCATTAACTATTTTGTTGCGATTGTCCTTGTTTTTGCTTTTGAAAAGCAGATCTGAAGCCATGGACATGAAAAAGAAAAAATGAAAAAAAAAAATTTTAAGTAATGATAATTGGATTCCTTCCATTACTTTTATGTTTTACCTGTAGAAAACCCAAAGCTTTTACAATTCATTGGAATTCAGCCAAACAGAAAATGTTGGATTTAGTGAGAAAGCGTTGCTTTGTTTTTTTTAAAAAGTTATTTTAACCAAATTTTTAAAAAATAAAAATGAAACCCTTCATGTAATTATCTACACCGATTTGTGTCAATAAGAAATTTACTATTTTGTTTTCTATCTGTTTCCAGATTTAACTATGGTTCTTTCTTAGAAAAAAATGAAGATAGACATCAACAAGGTTAAAAAGGGCACCTCAGAAGTGGTAAGTGTTTTAATGAGGAGAAAAAGAAAATAAACAAAACCTTATGGATTCTAATTTTTTTTTTTTTTGTTTGTTTTTTCAGCCGCCTGAGTGCCAGGCAATAATTCAGAAATTGAAAACATGTTACCACGATAAAAACAATGAAAACCTTCTCCAAGAACTCCAACAGACATCATCTTGGACGTATGGGAAGTGTGATCTTTTCCATTGGGTCGATGTCCTCAATATATTCGATGATATATTGGAACATGGAGCCCGTCGCCTTTCCCCCGGCCTTTGGAGCTTGGCTGCGGATACGTACAACAAAAAATCGCGGGATCTTCTCCTCGAAGTTTTGCGGTTCACCACTTTGCTTATTGAACATTCATTTAGCCGACATTATTATAATTCCATGGAACATTTATTGGTGTTAATGGGTTCGAGCAATTTAGAAATTCTAAATGGAATCCTTAATTTGCTTTATATGTTTAGTAAGCGTAGTAATTTTATTCCTCGGTTGCATCAGGATTCAAAGTCAGCATTGATTAAGTACCTGATGTATTTAGCAGAGGTAATTATTGGAATTTTGAAAAAAAAAAAATTTTGAAAGTTTTTAATTTTGATTTTTTTTTTTTTTTGTTTAGAGTTGGGGTGGTCGTGAAAATGGTTTCGGATTAGCTTCTTGCTGCCAGGAAGTTTTAAAGCCGGTAAGTTTTCTTTTTTTTTTTTTTTGGGGGAGGAATATTGCGGATTGATTGTTGTATGTTAATGAACTTTTTTTTTGTTTAGGAACTTCGAGAATCCGCGACGACGTTGCACTTCGAGTATTATGACGATACGCCTAATCATAAAAATAAAGTAACAACAATACACATTGAAAATATAGATAAAATAACGGAGAATAAACCTGAGAAAACATTAGCCAGTATTATGGACGAATTAATTGAGACGTATAATGTTCCTGAAAGTCAAAGAGTAAGTTTTTTTTTTAAACGTAAAGGTTTTTATTAAAATATTGGCCCTGTATGAGCATTCGTTTGATTTATCTCTTGAAGTTTTTTTTTAGAAGAAACATTAATTTTATTATAAAATTTTTTCAGATGGTGCTTTTCACGCAATTGCGATTGGCTCACGGATTTCCGGATTATCAGAGGCGGTTGCTTTGCGTCCAAGCTAGACTTCAAGCTATTTCTGTGTTAGTTTATTCGAATGGACTTCAAGATAACACGCATCAGGCTGTTTTATATAGCGGGCTGCTGGAAGAATTAGTCGAGTTGCTGGAATTATCCGCACCCGAATTAGTAGATATTCGAGCCGCCGCGCTTAGGACGTTAACATCGGTTATACATTTGGATAGAAATCCACATTTTCCGAAGTAAGTGACTAGGCAATAAATTTTTAATTTTTCGCGGACCTCATCTTATCTCAGGAACGGGTTAAATCAAATCATCCAAAAAAAGTTACAAAAAAAATTCAAGCTGGGTATATTTCTTTTGGGAAACAATTTTTATTAATTATTTTCACCACACTTTTCGTTTATTTATCCCAAACAAATCTTGATAAGTTCTAAAATTGTAGCAACAACGAAACCTATGGATAACATCAGAAGGACTGAAAAAATTGAAAAACAAACGAATAATTGTAAAATTTCTTTCAAATCATTATAAAATTTAAAGTTATTTCTATACTTACGACCCTTGATCCAAATGGGGACATCCAAAAAGTTCAAAAGCTCCTCTACATTCATACCAAACTGACGGAGCGCAAGAGTGATTGCTACCATAACCGGCATAGAGACTAAAAAAATTAAAGGTGCATTAACTTAGATTTAGGGATAAAAATAAAAAATCGATTAGGGAACAAGTGGGAAAAAACCTAAAATTCCTAACAAGACCGAAAATTCCTAATTTTTTTTTTTTTTGTACTTACTTAGGCATAACCATATGTTCTTGAAAAAAAACTTCAACCTTCTGGCAGCGCCTGCCACATTATTTTCATGTTCAGCGGCTGCATTCTTCTCTTCTTCTCTTTTTTTTTCTTCCTCTGCTTTTTTTTTAATTGCAGCTTTTTCCATTCTAGCCTGATTTATCCTGACCTGAGTAGGCCTTTGAATTTTACTTTGGAGTCTTCTCATTTTCAAAACTTTTCCAAGAAAGAAATTGATAATAAAGGTTTTCGCACAAAATTAAAACCTGCATCATCAGGTTTGAATTCGTCGCATCATAAACGTAAGGAGCTATACTGCGTGCGGAGAAAACCATAAGATCGAATACCATCTAAGAATGCGAAAATTGAAGTTGGATTATTATACCGTAATCGCAGTATAGTAGAACAGGGTGAAAAAAAAAGTTTGACAGACGTCAAATGGGGTACCTGATAAGGGCAATAACCGTTTCCATTGAATAATGAATAATTGCCATGTTGCCATATTAATTTTTTTTATTTTGAAATGCAGTATTTTTCTACAGCAAACGGAAACACAAATGATTCTTTATTTTGTCTCCTATCCGTTTTCCCGGTTAATCTTTGAATCGCAATTTGGGAGTAATTTTTCACAAAACAATAAAGCATTCCCGAAACTAATAGAAATATTTATTTAGTTTTCTCTTTTTAATTTTTCAGAAAACCTGGATCTAGGCTTACTACAATTATAGACGTAACTGGCGCTTCTAATTATCACGGTCAACTTCCTGCCATGGTGAGGACATGCATTGCGTCCTTGACTGGTTCGCAACCTCACGAACAAGCCCGAGCTTACGGGGCTTCACTTCAGTCCTTCCCGTTGCCATTAGCCACTGCTCTCTTTAGTTTTCTTTATCATCTTGCTAGTTATGAAGCCGGTGGAGAGGCTTTAGTATCATGCGGGATGATGGAAAGTTTGCTCAAAGTAATTAATTGGCCCGGAGAGGATTTAGATCAGATAACGGTGAGATATACCGAAATATTTTTGGTTTTAATGAAAATGGTTGTTGGGTGAAAAATAAGACCCGACCAGCTCCAGTCAGATAACCTAATGCTGGCATGGTATAAAATTATGATCATTTTTGATAATAAGGATTTTTTTTCGTTTTACTAATTTAAAATTTTTTTTTCTTCCGTTTCAGTTTGTAACACGTGCCGTCAGAGTAATAGATCTTATCACAAATATCGACATGAGCGCATTTCAAACACATCAAGGTCTCGCTAGTTTCATCAGCCGATTAGAGCTGGAAATAAACATTTGCCGAAAAGAGCAACCTTTCGAAATAGTTATCCCCGGAACAAATGCGGAAGCCATGCCGGACGCGGAGGAAGTTGAACCCGCCGTCCCTCAGGCTTCGACTCCAGAACCGAGCACCTCCTGGAGGGATAAGGAAGATGAAAACGCCTATTCCGGATCTAGAGAATCAGACGATATGTCCGAAGAACCCGGACCCTCGACTTCAGGTGAAAACTCCGGGGTTCGATGGTCTCAGCCGGAATTAACGTCTTCTAGTTCTAGTCAAAAATCATCGGAACCAAATCACGATTCAGACTATGCGTCGCAGACACCTCCTTCGACGTCTCGAGACACCGGATCAGACATCGCGATGGAAGAGGGTCAAGAAAATCAGGAAGGACAAGACTGGCCCCCGAAAGTTATTCAAATATTTTCGAATCAGGAAGAGAATAATTCGGAATCTGCTATGGAAGTAGACGAAGAGAGAAAAGAAGAGCCTCCTCCTCTTCCGGTCGTAGCAACACCGGATCCGACACCGGCTCCGGCTCCGGCTCCTGCCGAGCCTCAACCCGGGACGTCGAGTTCAGTTCCTCAATATTCTACCGAAATTTTCGAAAGAAGCCCGAAAATCAAAGAATCGATCGATTACAGCGGGAACCGGTGGCAAGCAGCTAAAACCGGGAAAACATGCTTACCCCAACGTGCCGCTTTGATAAAATCAATTTTGAATTTTTTGAAGAAAGCAATACAAGACCAAGCGTTTAGTGAATCCATGAGGACCGTCATGGAAGGGAGTTTACCATCGTCTTTGAAGCACGTCATTAGTAATTCGGATTATTACGGACCTTCTCTGTTCCTTTTAGCCACGGATGTAGTGACCGTTTATATTTTTCAAGAGCCTTCCCTGCTTTTCACTCTTCAGGATAATTATTTGACTGATGTGGTCCTTCAAGCTTTACTAGTCAAAGAGGTGAGGATGAAAATTTCTGGCGAATTGAAAAAAAAAGAAGAGATTTCTAATTTTTTTTTTTTTCAACTTTAGGTTCCAGCTACTAGAGAAGTTTTGGCATCATTACCGAACGTGATCAGCGCTTTGTGCTTAAACGCCAGAGGTCTGGCTCAGTTCAAACAATTTCATTCGTTCGACCACCTTTGCGAAATTTTCGTCCACCCTCTGTATTTGCCGGCTATGAGGAGGCGGAGAAGCAACGATCCTTTGGGCGACACCGCTACCACTTTAGGGAACGCCATGGATGAATTAATGCGTCATCATCCTGACCTGAAAACAGAAGCCATGAAAGCTGTTATAAACGTAAGTTAAATTTCTTTTAATGTTACCTAGCATCAATCGCCTGATTAATTATTTTTTATTAATTCCATTTTTATTTTTAGCTTCTCGACGAAATTTACGTTTACGGCACAAGCCCTCAGTACGTGTGTGAAAGCTACACAACAAAGAAATCATCCTCCAGCCCGGATCCACCGCCTGCGAGCAGTAACGATGGAGGAGGTTCTAGCGACGAAGAGGAGGATGAAGACAAAGAAGCCCCTTCTACGTCTTATTACGTACGAGCTGAAGCGTCACAAGGAAAACCTCATACGCCTATACCTCTTATTGATTACATTAACAACGTGGTGAGTATTTTTTTTTGACGTAGGAATATGTCTTAGGGCTCGGTCCTGGGGAAATCTGTCTGTGGGTGTGTCGGTCTGTTCGCACCAAAAATTAATATTTAGTTATTTTAATATTAAAATTTAAAATTTTAACTTTTAAAATTTTAAATAATATTTTGACCATTTGTTTGTAACTTTAGGGCTTTTTTAATAGTAAAATTAGGCATGAACAGAAGCAGGGACTTAAAAAATTTCTGGTAAATTTTATTTAACTTTTTTTTAAATTTTCGCTTTTTTTTTTAAAGTAAAATTTACAAAAAATTTTCTGAAATATTTACAAGAAATTTGCTAAAATTTACAAGAAATTTAAAGTAAAAATTTTATTTTAAAATTTGATCAGAAATGAAATGCGGAAAGAAAACTAGAACGTTATCTACAAGAAATTTTCTAAAAAATTTACAAGAAATTTAAAGTTGAAATTTTATTTTAAAATTTGATCAGAAATGAAATGCAGAAAGAAAACTAGAACGTTATTTAAATTTTCGAAGGGTTTTTTTGCAACAAGCGTTTTTAAAATAAAATTTTAACTTTAAATTTCTTAGAAAATTTCTTGTAAATTTTTTAGAAAATTTCAGGGGTCCGAAGCCCTGAAAAAATTAGTAGGCGCCGACAGCAAAATTTTCAGAAAAAAAATCAGCACCTGCGTCAGCCCCACAATTGTTCAAAAATTGGCGCCAGCGCCGGCGAAATTTTTAATTTGTTTTATTTCACAAGAAAAAGCAAGAAGGCGTTACGTCAGTTTAAAAAAAATCTCGTCTTGTACTTAAAAAAATTTATTTATTTTTTAAGAGCAAAAGCTGAGAGGGAAGAAAAGACTTTAAATTTTAATTGAGATAAACATTAAGAAAATTAAAAATTATGAATCAATGAATACCGAGTATTGAACTAATTCCCTATCCTAAACAAAATTTTTGACTGTGTAATTAATCTAAAAGCAAAAAAATAAAAAAAACTAGAACGGAAAGAGGTTATTTTAAAAAAATTAATAAAATTCTAAAAATTATTTTTAAAAAAAATTTTGAATCGCCGGCGCTGGCGTTGACGCCGGTGTCACACCGAACGTAAAAAGCAGGCGTCGGCGCCAGCTTCGGAACCCTGGAAAATTTCTTGTAAATTTTTAATATTAAAATTTTGACTAATTTTCTTCAACTTTTGACCTTTTTTATCAAAAATTTTCAAGTTTTTTTCGTTTCGGGGAAAAAAAATGATATTTTTATCAAAAAATTCGAATTTTTTGACCAAAAACGAGCAAAAAAAAATGCCTTAAAATTTTTATATTGTTTCATTGTTTAAATTTAGTCATATTAGGACAGTATCCCAAGACTTAGTCCTACACAGGGATATGCCCCCACATCCCAGTTTGATGTTTGAAAGAAGGCACTTAAAAACAACAACACTTACATTTTTGTTGTTATTGAATTTTTGATTTATTTTTTACTTTTTTTTTTCCACAGATGAAATTCGTAGATGCCATTTTAAGTAACAATTCGACCGAAGATCATTGCAAAGAATTCGTAGCCCTCGGAGGCTTGAAATATGTGGTTAAACTCCTTTCGATGCCGAATTTGCCTGCGGATTATGCAGTTACACCGGCTGCTCAGGCCGTTGCTAATGTTTGCAAATCTATTCTTGTAAGTAAAAAAATTTTATCAAAATTCGACGCTTCTCTGTTGGTTTTATAAATAAATCCTAAATTTTTAATAAAATAATTTTTTTTTTTTTTTTAAATTCCAGTGCCTAGCTCGAGAGCCGAAAGTTTTGGAAGAAGGTTTAAAAGAGCTCCAGCAAGTCCTAACTCGTTTGGACGCTTTAACTGATCACTCTTCCGGAAAATGCGTGTTACTTCACGAATGGGCGATGGTCCCGGATTTGGACAACGCTTTATACTCCTACAGCGCCACCCCGCTTCTCCATTCGATGGCCGCTACTCACGGATTCGTTATAATGTTCAATCACGTTTGCAGAACCGGCCAGTCCGAAATGAGAAACGCTTGTCTCTACACATGGGGTTCCCCTCTCGGATTAGACGTTTTACAAAAATTATCGAAATTGTACACCTCCCTAGTGTGGGAAAGCACGTTGCTTTTAGCTCTTTGCAGCGATGACGTCATCCCGTCCGACTGCGATTTCGGACAACAGGATTTGAATTTGCTTTTACCCCAAAAAGAAGGGCGATTGATTCGTACGACGACCGAAGCGATGAACACGATGAAGGTGGAATCCCCTTCGTCTTCTGATATCTGCGGTGAAGGGACCTCGTTTTCAACCGCGTCGAAAACGAGAGGGACGAGAGTCGCACCGAGTCCGGAACAACTGAAACATTTGAAACTTTTACTGGGAGCCGCTTCGAGAGTCGGTCGTGCCCTCGCCGAATTATTTGGAATGTTAGTTAAACTTTGCGTTGGAATGCCGAAGAGGAGAGTGACATTCCAAAACGCGTTTTCATATCCAACCCCGGGAGCCACGGACGTGGCGAAAGCGATGTCGGACTTATTAGCCAGGGGATTAAATTGGAATTTAGTGCCTCCCGCCCCGCTCGAAAAATTTAAATTGACTTATTTGATTTGTTCCGTCGGGTTTACATCTCCGATGTTGTTCGATGATAAAAAGCAACCGTTTCACATGATTATGCATTATTTCGTGGAAAGCGAGACGGAGGATAGTCCGTCGGGTCTGACAGTATTTTTTGAGTAAGTATTTGAGAGTTTTTTTGTTTTTTTGATTTAAAATAATTTTTGGAATTTGAGGGGAATTTTTTTAAAAGACGTCAACAGAAGATAAACATTTTTTTTATATGATGTCGGTAGTCATGATGCAATGAGTTGTTTCACTGATAATTTTTAGGTTTTTAAAAATTTTTTAATTGGACAACGTTTAATTTATTTGATTTTTTTTCGTAGTTCCTTATATCATGCTTTGGCTGGAGACGGAACAACCGATACCGACAGCGCAGGGAAAAAGGAATTCCCCGAAGGGACTGGAGAATTTTTAGATGCCTGGTTGATGTTGCTCGAAAAAATGACAAATCCGAAATTGATTCTCGATTCTCCAAATGTTTTCGTTCAAGAACATAAAATCGAAAACGCTCCTGTTTTGGAATTTTGCCCTTACAAATATCTCGTTAAAATTCACCGAGTAAGTTTTTTTTTTTTTTTTTTTAAAAAAATTTTCAAAAAAAATTAATTTTTTAATTTTGTAAATTTTTTTTAAAGAATGTTCAAAAAAATGTAATTTTTTATTTTTTTTTGTTAAGAATTTCCAAAAAAAAATTTAATTTTTAAATTTTTTAAATTTTTTTTTCGAGAATTTAAAAAAAAAAAATTAGTTTTTTAATTTTTTAAATTTTTTTAAAAAGAATTTTCAAAAAATTGTAATTTTTTAATTTTTTTTTGTTAAGAATTTCCAAAAAAAAAAATTAATTTTTTAATTTTTTAAATTTTTTCTTCGAAAATTTCAAAAAAAAATTTAATTTTTTAATTTTTTAAAATTTTTTTTCAAGAATTTCCAAAATAAAAGTTAATTTTTTAATTTTTTTAATTTTTTCTTCGAGAATTTCAAAAAAAAAATTAATTTTTTAATTTCTTAAAATTTTTTAAAAAGAATTTTCAAAAAAATGTAATTTAAAAATTTTTTTTTTGTTAAAAATTTTCAAAAAACAATTTTTTAATTTTTAAAAAAATGTAATTTTTTTTTCAATTTTTGCAGATGGCATTTTCGGCTATAATGGAAATGTGGGGAAGAAAACCGCTGAAAGGCTACGGTTTCCGCATGACGGACAGCATGCTCTGTATATTAAAACACATTTTAGTCGGAGAAAAAATTCTTCAGGTACGTTTTTCCTCTAATTTTACAATTTTTTTGCTTTTTCGGTTTTTTAATTCCAAAAATTTTAAATAAAACATTTTGTTTCTTTTTTAGGAGCGATTGGACGAAGCAGCCTCGAAGCAAATCAGTTTAACAACTTACGGCGATCACGTTCGGGGTGGTCCGGCATACGGGAGCAGATTCTCGAATTCCCCGTTGGGAAGCAGTTTATCCTTCCCGACCACAAGCACCCCGAGACGGATCGGAGGGACCGACTCTCACGTCAGCGAAACTTTAATCAACCAAATTTGCGACATGGGATTTTCCAGGGACGCGGCCGTCGAAGCCCTCTCCCAATCGCGAAACATCGAAATGGCCATTAATTATTTAATCGAAAATAATCGAACCGCTTATCAGGAAGCTTTAGACGATTTGACATTGTTAGAAGGTATTGAACAAAATTTATCCGAGGTTTTGGCAAGTTCCTCGAGGGATCCTAATTCATCAACTTTCCAAAGAGATAATGGTGGACCTAGTTCATCGAGTTAGTTTTTTTTAAAATGTTTATTAGCAAAATAAAAGAAGCTTGTTCTTTTTTTTTCTTTTATCTTTGTGATTTTTGGTTTTTGAAAAAAATATTTATTATTTGTTTTATTTTTTTTTTCACAGGTCAAAACATTGGCGCGTCCTCGTCTACCCAAGTGGAAGTCGTTAAACCGAGGAAAAAATGGAGATGCGAAATGCCGTTAGCAGAGCGTGAATCTGAGGTAAGTAGTTTTTGAGTTGAAAAGTTTGTTGCTTGATGAGTTTAAATATTAAATTTTTTTTGTTTTGTTTTAGATGCTTAACGATATTAAAAAATTCCGGCTAACGCAAGATACAATGAATCAATTCACCGAAAGTGCTTTAATTCAATGTCTCGAGGTGCTAGAAAATCTTCCGGAAACCGTTTATCGTGTTTGCGATTTGCTTATGGTCATTTGCGACCGAAATGGTTTTGCCTGGTGCGAAAGCATGTTGGAGTCGTTGTGCAAAGATGTAAGTCAAGGAAAAAAATTTAAATTTATTTTTATAAAAATGAGAATTTATTTTTAAAAAAATGAGAATTTATTTTTAAAAATATGAGAATTTATTTAAAAATATGAGAATTAATTTTTTAAAAAATGAGAATTTATTTTTAAAGAAACGAGCCTCTATGGGGCCGCTTCGCGGCCCCTTCGCGGCTCGATGAAAAAAAGATACACGTGTCAAACCTTATTTTAAGAGTGAAAGTAAAATTGATTGCGGTTTTTTTTAAAAATATTTTTTAATAAAAAAAAAAAAAAAAAAAGAATCTGCCAAAAAAGGGTATAAAAAAAACTTTTTTTATTTTTTCAATTTTTTGTTTGAAGTTTTTTGTAAAACAAAAATTGGAAAAAACTCAATTTAGACCGGGGAGTCCGGGGAGTCTAACTCTTTTAAAATAAAGTTCCGCGTAAGACAGACAGACAGACAGAAAAAAAAAAAAAAAAAAAAAAAAATTCGCTTAAAAGGGTATAAAAAAGGTTTTTTTTACTGTCTGTTTAACGCGGTTTTATTAATTTTTTTTATTAATTTTATCCTTGCAAAAAAAAAGGACATAATTTTACTGTCTGTTTAACGCGGTTTTATTAATTTTATCCGTCTGTCTGTCTGTTTTACGCGGTTTTTTTAAAAATATTTTTTAATAAAAAAAAAAAAAAAAAGAATTTGCAAAAAAAGGGTATAAAAAAAACTTTTTTTATTTTTTCAATTTTTGGTTTGAAGTTTTTTGTGAAACAAAAATTGAAAAAAACTCAATTTAGTCCGGGGAGTCTAACTCTTTTAAAATAAAGTTCCGCGTAAGACAGACAGACAGACAGAAAAAAAAAACCGCGAAAGACAGACAGACGGCCATAAAAAACAAAAATTGAAAAAAACTCTCTTAAAATAAAGTTTGTGGACATACCTTTCCCCTTTTATATGGTAGTAGAGTAGATAGTAGAAGAAGTAGATAGATAGAAGTAGAAGTAGAAGATAGAAGTAGATAGATAGAAGATAGATAGAAGAAGTAGAAGTAGATAGATAGTAGAAGTAGATAGAAGTAGATAGAAGTAGAAGTAGATAGAAGTAGAAGTAGAAGTAGAAGATAGATAGAAGTAGAAGTAGAAGTAGAAGATGAGAATTTATTTTTAAAAAAATGAGAATTTATTTTTAAAAAAATGAGAATTTATTTTTAAAGAAATGAGAATTTATTTTGAAAAAAATGAGAATTTATTTTTAAAAAAATGAGAATTTATTTTAAGAAAAATGAGAATTTATTTTTAAAAAAATGAGAATTTATGCTGCTTCTCCACTATTGCCGCTTCTCCATTATGGCTCAAAATTAATTTTCTAAAATTAATTTTCAAAATTTCCAGAAGTACTGCGCTTTATTCTATGAATTTCTGAGCCAATCTTTAAAAATGAAGATGGCCAGTTTTAATACATTGCGTTTTTTTATTCGCAATCCATGTTTGAATAATTAAAGCTCAGTTCTTCCAGAAATTTTTGAATATTAATTTTAGAAAATTAATTTTGGGACATAGTGGAGAAGCAGCATATGTCCCAAAATTAATTTTCTAAAATTAATTTTCAAAGAATTCCGGAAGAACTGAGCTTTAATTATTCAAACATGGATTACGAATAAAAAAATGCGAAGTAGCAAACTGGCCATCTTCATTTTTAAAGCTTGGCTCATAAATCCATGGAATAAAGCGCAGTACTTCTGGAAATTTTGAAAATTAATTTTAAAAAATTAATTTTGAGCCATAATGGAGAAGCGGCATTAAAAAAATAAGAATTTATTTTTAAAAAAACGAGAATTTATTTTTAAAAAAATGAGAATTTATTTTTAAAAAAATGAGAATTTATTTTAAAAAAAATGGGAATTTATTTTTAAAAAAACGAGAATTTACTTTTAAAAAAACGAGAATATATTTTTAAAAAAATGAGAATTTATTTTTAAAAAATTAAAATTTATTTTTAAAAAAATGAGAATTTATTTTTAAAAAAAATCTTTTGTTTCTTAAACTAATTAAATTTTTTTTAAAATTTTTGCAGCTATCAATTCAAATGGTTCACATGCTTAAAGAGGTGAAAGAAACTTACCCGATGACAGTAACCAAACTGCAAGAAATTTTAGTGGATTCAGTAAATGCTCGAAAAGTGTCTGTTCGATTACATCTTTTGACTCTGCTTTTTGACGTAAGTGTTATTTTCTTGAAATTGATTTAATTTTTTGTAAATAAAAAAAATTAATGTATTTGGTTTTTTTTTTCTTAGGATTTAAGATTTGCCTGCGTTCGTGCTCTCTCGCATACGTGTCTCGTGTGCTTCATGATACAATTACTGGACGCTTTTAGCCAACATTCCAATTTAAAAGATCAAAACGACTCTACGACTCCGTTTCCGACACCGAAATGGATCGCGCCTCTTTTGCTTTTGTTAGATTTGTATGAGAAGACGGCAGTCCATACTCAGCGAATGCATGAAATGCACAAGGTTAGCGGTTTTTATTTTTTTGCATCGAAAATTTAATTTTGGGAAAAATCTAATATTTAAAAAAATTTTTTTTTAGGCCTGCACTGGAGTTTGGAAGTGGTTTCAATCGAAACTCAACAAGTGGACCTTGTACACGCCTCAGAACAATAAATTAATCAATTTGGCTTATTGGAGCGGAGCCCCGGGATGCAGAGTTACCGTCGGGGAAAACAGGCGGAAATATCAAATTAATTTTAATACTTTAAGCCAGGTAATTTTTTTTTTTTTTTTTTTATTAGCTTTACGGTGTGACTCATTAAATTTTTTTTTTTCTAAATTCAGATCAATGAAGACACCAGCCGAGGAGTCCCGATCTCGATGACGTTACGACGTCTAGATGAAGAAGGGCTTGCAGGCGAAATGACCGGAAGTTCTGAAAGAGAGAAAAACAAGGAATACGATTCGATTTATAATCAAGCCCACAATAGGACCCAACAGCCCATTGAAAATATTTTCGAAAATGATAGAGTAACCATTGTCGAGTAAGTAAAAAACTTGTAAAAAATATCCATTTTTATTTGAAAAGCGTTTGATTCTAATTTTTTTTTTTCCTTTTAATTTTATAGGGCTTGCGTTAAGCTGTTGCAAATCCCTGTCGATCCGGACGCTCTCCACGCATCCATGAGGCTAACATTGCGTTTAACTCGCGATTATTCTCTAGCTAAATTATTCGCCGAAAAAGGAGGAATAACTGCTCTGCTTAATCTGGAGCAGGAATCGAATTTTGTCGGATTTAGCAGTTTGGCTACTTTAATATTCCGTCACGTTATGGAAGAGCCATCCACTTTACGAACAGCTATCGAAAGAGTAAGTTTCTGCGTAATTTATTTTCCAGGGGTCCGAAGCCGGTATAAAATTAAAAGGCGCCGGCACCAAAATTTTCAAAAAAAAAAAAAAAAAATCAGCGCCAGCGCCTCGATTGTAAAGAAATTGGCGCCAGGGGAAATTTTTAATTTTTTTTTTCGCAAAAAAAGCAAGAACGTGTTACGTCAGTTTAAAAAAAATTACGTTTTGTTCTTAAAGAAAATTTTTTTTTTTTTAAGAGCAAAAGCTGAAAGGAAAGACTGTAAAATTTAATTATTGAGATAAACATTTTAAAAATGGAAAAATTATGGGTCACTGAATCCCGAGTAGTGAATTAATTCCCTATCCTAAACAAAATTTTTTACTGTGTAATTAATCTAAGAGTAAAAAATATATAAATTTTCCACTTTAAATTTCAGTAAAATTTTCCATAATTGCTTAATTTTTACCGGCTTCGGACCCCTGATAAAAAAACTAGAACGGAAAGAGGTTATTTTAAAAAAATTAATAAAATTCTAAAAATCTAAAATTTATTTTTGAAAAATAATTTGAATCGCCGACGCAGGCGTCACACCGTACGTAAAAAACCGGTGCTGACGCCGGCTTCGGAACCCTGTTACTTTCCTACAAATTTTTTTTTACTTATTTTATTATTTTTTTTATGTATTGAAGAATTTCTAAAACAATCCTTATTTTTTTTGTTCAGACGATTCGAGCGAAAATGTCCGCAGACTACCAACCGATTCACCGAGAACTATTATTTTTGATGAGGAATTCAGAGGCTGGAATTTGTAGGAGTCCTGAATTATATTTGGAAATCGCCCAGAAGGTCCTTCGAGTTGACACCAGTAAGTTTTTTTTTTTTTTTTTTTTTTTTTTAATTTTTTAAATTCTAATTTTTTTTTCTGATTTTTTAATTTTAGACGGAAGCGACGAAGAGAAGCTAATCTTAAAGTACGTTCGCAAGCCGGATCGAGGTTTCGGGGAAGACGCGAACATCGATAAAACCGCAGTTTCTCTCATCAAAACTTTGTTATACCAACTGGTTGTGCCCGATGAATATTTATTGAAAACCTGCCAAGAGCCAACTGCGACGACCGAATCACCGACAACTTCGAAAGAACAGCCGACCGCTTCCTCTTCAACTAAATTTTTCGCTTCCGATTTAGAAGCTTTTACTTCCGTTCTCGTAAACAAAAAACCCGCGGATAACAAGGAAAAAGAGAAAAAGGAAAGCGCCGACGAGAAAAAACCTAAAAAATTATTGTCGAAATCTGCTATTTTGTCCATTTTAACGGACGCCGTGAAATCGTACATTGGATATTCGAAATTGATTATGGATCACGTTTACGAAGCGGATCCGAATAATCCGGTTTTGACGGAAGACATGTCCGCAGTTCGATTTATTTTAGAAAAATTCGTTTTGCTCCCGGGGATGGATAAGGAATCGATCGAAATTTGTTCGGAAGCTCGTTTGTTGCTCGGGGCTGTCGGAGCTTGTAATCATTCGGCTGCCATTCAGTCCGCTTTGGTTGTTGAAGTGAAAAATTGCATTCAACGAATTGTAAATGCGTATTACGAAGACACGAAGAAAAAATACACGGACGTGTCCTGCATTTTGGCTTTGATTTCGGAAATGATGGCAATGTGCCCCCCGACGAATTGGCTTTCGGTGGTTAACAGCACGGTTATCAAGTTGAAAAACAACCCTGCACATTTGTCGAATATCTCGAAATTGTTCACGAGGAAGGGATTAATAAACGAATTGGCGAGGTTGCCCCATAATTTGGATTTGTCGAATCCGAATTTTGTGTATGCGATGAATGCGGCTTTGAAACCGTTGGAAACATTAACGAAGTTAGCGAATGACAGGGGAAGCAGAGGACACGCGATCGAAGGGTCTGTTAAAGTGAATCCAAGGGCGCTTACTTCGAGTAGACCTGCTCAGGATATCGGTAAGTTTTTGTGAAATTTTCTAAAAAAATTGTCAGATTTTTTAATTTATTTATTCTTATTTTTTAGATCCAACTTTGACCAACAGTTCCGGTACCACGTCCGGAAACACGAACGCTCAGGGCGAAGAAGCAAACGAGGATGCTGAGAATACCGAAAATGATTTGTCTGCCGCTGCCGAAAGTTTAGAGCCGGCTTCGGATAGTCAGGTTAATGATGATATAACTGATATAGGAGAGATCGTTTTGGAAGATCAAAATATGGACCGAGATAACGATAGAGGTGGTCCTATGCATATGGATGAGATCGTAATTCCACAAGATCGCGAGAATGTTGAAAACGAAGACCTGTCGAACCCGATGACTCTGCAAAACGCCTTGATGCAAATGACATCCGAGGTAATTAAAATGCGGAAATTTTTCAGATGGGAAAAAATGCAGAAATTTTTCAATTGAAAAAAAAAATGCAGAAATTTTTCAATTGAAAAAAAAAAATGCAGAAATTTTTCAAATAAAGAAAAGCGCAGAAATTTTTTAAATAAAAAAAAGAAATGCACAAATTTTTCAGATGAAAAAGAATGCACAAATTTTTAAATTGAAAAAAATATGCACAAATTTTTAAATTGAAAAAGAATGCCCAAATTTTTAAATTGAAAAAAATATGCAAAAATTTTTCATTTGAAAAAAAAAATGCACAAATTTTTCAAATGAAGGAAAAAAAAAGCAGAAATTTTTATAAGCTTAATGAAAAAAAAATGCAGAAATTTTTCAATTGAAAAAAAAATTCAGAAATTTTTCAAATGAAGGGGAAAAAAAGCAGAAATTTTTCAAAT
The DNA here is from genome assembly GCA_037577465.1 of Liposcelis bostrychophila. Taxonomy (NCBI): domain Eukaryota; kingdom Metazoa; phylum Arthropoda; class Insecta; order Psocodea; family Liposcelididae; genus Liposcelis; species Liposcelis bostrychophila. Next base: position 10,618,748 of record CM075207.1, read on the forward strand.
AAAGAAAAGTGCAGAAATTTTTTAAATGAAAAAAGAAATGCAAAAATTTTTCAGATGAAAAAGAATGCACAAATTTTTAAATTGAAAAAAATATGCAGAAATTTTTCAAATGAAAAAAAAATGCAGAATTTTTCAAATGAAGGAAAAAAAAGGAGAATTTTTCAAATAAAAAAAATGCAGAATTTTTTAATGAAAAAAAAAATGCAGAAATTTTCAATTGAAAAAAAAAAAAAATGCAGAAATTTTTCAAATGAAGGGGAAAAAAAGCAGAAATTTTTCAAATAAAGAAAAGTGCAGAAATTTTTTAAATGAAAAAAGAAATGCAAAAATTTTTCAGATGAAAAAGAATGCACAAATTTTTAAATTGAAAAAAATATGCAGAAATTTTTCTTCTAAAAAAAAATGCGGAAATTTTTCAAATGAAGGAAAAAAAAGGAGAAATTTTTCAAATAAAAAAAATGCAGAATTTTTTTCAATGAAAACAAAAATGCAGAAATTTTTCAATTGAAAAAAAAAAATGCAGAAATTTTTCAAATGAAAAAAAACGCAGAAATTTTTCAATTAAAAAAAAAAAATGCAGAAATTTTTCAAATGAAAAAAAATGCAGAAATTTTTTAAATGAAAAAAAAAAAAAAAATGCTGTGTTCTTGAACTAAATTGTTTTTTTTTTTTCTTTGCAGATGGTGCACGGTTTAATCACCGAACTACAACCATCCAATCAAGAGCAGTTGACCGATCCGGATGATCCAGATAATTTAGACGAAGATCAATACGGAGACGAGCAAATGGAAGAAGACAACAACGAAGGGGAAGAAGGGGGCTACAACAACGAAAACGATGATCCCGACGATGACTTTTTAATCGATACCTCGATATTCAATCGAGGCCCTGAGCATATCATGAACGATTTATTTTTCGTGCAATATCCCAGCAATGATACCGAAACACTCGGGTCTTTTAATGAATTGTACAGCGATGACACTTCCATAAGGCCGGAAGAACCGGTCGTCCAACCTCCGATACACCACCCGTTGTTGGTGAGAAGAAACCGAGAAGAATCGGCGCCTGTTCGAAACCCGAGAATCCGACCTAGGCGGTATCAATTTTTGCAGTTGAATCCGAGGAGTACGTCCAACCATCGGCCTGATTTGCTCCAGAAGTAAGTTTGGATTTTTTAGCTACTTTGGCTTGAAAGTTCGGGATTTTTATTAATCACATTTTTTTTTTTGCAGTTTGCTGTTCTCCCGCCGCCATTTTCGAACTATGGATTACAGACAGGGAGATCAAGACGCTACGAGCTCGGGTAGCCACAGTTTCCGCAGTAGTAATTTAGTTTTGATGGAGAACGGGTTCGGCATGCTTACCAGGCCCGACGAGGAAAACATCGATTTATTAGATCAATCCATGGGATATTATTTCGGTCAGCAATTAGCCCCGAACGTTCAAAGCGTTTGCTACGTTCGTTGGGCAAGCGAAATGAAAATATTAGACGCGGATTCCGCTGCCATGGCGGCTACCGTTTTGACACATAAATTAAGACCCACGCTAGAACAACACAGAGACGAGGAATTGAAAGCCAAAAACGCGAATCCGTCTCCGGCGATGGACGTTAGCTCACCGCCGAGCAGCACGGAAAATAACAAAAACGTGGAGATGGCGGAAGTGTCCCGTTCCACGCTGGAAACGAACGCGATCGATGTTTTGATGCACCTTCCGAATCGACCCGAAAACATACCGGAAAATCGGGCGGAGAGCGCGAACGCAAATCAGGAAACCACGAGATTACCGTCGGAGGATTCTTCCGAACAAAGCAACGAAAGAAGGGAAAACGAGAGGATGACGGAAGGGGATATGAACCGGGAAGGGGAATGGAGAAGTAATTCAAATTCGTTTCAATTACCCCAGCCGACAGACGGAAGCGGGGATTCTAATTTAAGAGACACGTTTGCTCCTTATTTCATGTTCAACGAAGATGATAGAGTCGGACCGTCTTTCCCGATTCAAAACACCAACGAGGACATCGCGGACGAAGAAGACACGGGGGATACCAACAGGACCTACGATCTTAATACGTCTCAGGAAACGGATAGCGATTTACCGTTTTTGGGTTGGGACAGTCAGCCTCGGCCGGACGAAGGGTTACCGTTGAGGAGAGTTCCGGGGTCCGTAAGGATCGCACCGACGCTTGTCCCGCCCGCTGTGTATCCGTCGGTTCCGAGCCCTCAACCCGTGACCTATTCCGAACAACAGCAAGAGCAGGAACCGGGACCAATCGAGGAATCCTCGAGCGAACAGTCGAACGAAATGTTGACGAACGCTTTGAACGAAAATGCCGAAAGCAACGCGGAGGTACCGCAGGAAAGCGACACGGAATCCACCACGCCGGAGGCTACGTCCAGCCGAACTTCGCAGTTGCTACCGGATTTCTTACCGTCCTTGTTCGGTCAAAGTACGGAAACGGCGGAAAGATCACCGACGCCTCCTCCTCCTCTATTTACCGAAGGCGAAAGCACTTCGGCTCCGTCGGCCGAAGAAGAAGCGAGCGGAAGCAATCCACCTCAGGAAAATGCAGAAAACGAGGAGAACGCGTCCCCCGTAGCTTTGGACCCGGAAGAAATGATACAAGTTTACCCGAACGGAAGAGCTACGTATCGAGGGATTTCCATTCCGGCCGGATTAGATCCGTCTTTCTTGGCCGCTTTACCTGCCGATATGAGGGAAGAAGTGTTTTCGAATCATTTGCGGCAGCAAAGCCTTCAGCGAACCGATTTGGCAAGGGAGTCCACAACTCCTCCGTCGTCTTCTGTCACGGACGAAGTAAATCCGGAATTTTTAGCGGCTCTGCCTTTGAATATCCAAGAGGAGGTTTTAGCTCAGCAGAGGCAGGAACGACAGCGTCAAGCGGCAGCTGCTGCTAATCCGAACGATCCGTTCGATGCTGCTGCTTTTTTCCAAAGCATCCCGTCTTCTTTAAGGCAATCCGTAAGTTGATAAGTTTGAATTTTTTTTTTTGGAGGAGAGGATTTGGGATTTAGTTTTTTTATTTATTATTTTTTTTATTGATTTTTTTATTTATTGATTTTTTTTATTTATTGATTTTTTTATTTATTGATTTTTTTATTTATTGATTTTTTTTATTGATTTTTTTACTTATTAATTTTTTTATTGATTTTTTTATTTATTGATTTTTTTTATTGATTTTTTTAAATTGATTTTTTTATTTATTGATTTTTTTAAATTGATTTTTTTATTTATTGATTTTTTTTAATTGATTTTTTTATTTATTGATTTTTTTACTTATTGATTTTTTTTTTTTTTTTTTTTTGCAGATATTGGCCGACATTGAAGAATCCCAAATATCGGTCCTACCCCCAGATTTAGCAGCAGAAGCTCAAAATCTTCGAAGGGAACACGATGCACGAAACCGACAATACTTCCAAGATCGAGAAGACATACGCGAAAGGATTTTAACCCATAACACTTTGTCTTCTATATTGCGTGGTACTGGATCGAGGAACGCCCGAGTCGCAATTCACGCCGTCCCACCCATTAGCAGGCAGTGGGCAATGTCGACTTGTCGATCAAACGATAATGGAGGATTGGAACCTTCCTCTGAGTATGTTAAAGAGTCCAGTTTTTTTACGTAGGACTACGTCTTGGGGCTCGGTCCTGGGGAAATGTGTCTGTCCAGGGGTCCAGGTGTCCGGTCGCACCAAATATTTGGAATTTTTATAAAAAAAAAATTGCTTATAAATTTTATTGAACTTTTTTTTTTTTCATTATTGAAGGCTTTAATTAATATTTTAACTGATTTTTTTTAACTTTTGACTATTTGTAGATTTTCTAGAAACTTAACTTTTACAAGAAACTTAATTTTTTTTAAGTTTTGACCATTTCTTATCAAAAATTGTAAGTTCTTTTTGTGCCAGGAAAAAGAAATTACATTTTTATCAAAAAATTCTAATTTTTCGACCAAAAATTTTTTATTATTGTTAATGTTGCTTTTAACATTAATTTTAACTTTAAAAACTTTAATTGAAATTTTTGGCTAATTTTTAAGCGATTAAAAAAATTTTTTTCGTGCCAGGTAAAAGAATTATATTTTTATCAAAAAATTCATAAGTTTTGACCAAAAACAGCAAAAAAAAAAAAAAAAAAAAAAAAAAATGCCTTAAACTGTTTAAATTTAGTAATATTAGGACAGTTCCCCAAAGACGTAGTCCTGCGTAGGGATATGCCCCCATATCCCAGTCTGATTTTTTTTTTTTTTTTTTTTTTTTTTTTTTTTTGTAATTTTTAACCCTTAAAAGACGAGACCGCATAATATAGTTTTCACCGAAAGACTTGAAATTCTGTAATTTTTGATTTTTAAACGTGCAAACAATGATGTGAATATTTATTTTGAACCGCAGACTTTAAATTTTAAGTCACAATTTAAAACAATTCAAATCCAACGTAGGGGTGCCATTTTAATTTTAATAATTGGATTTCCGGCCTGTAGGTCCGTCATTTTGACTTAAAATGAAATTTATTGGGCTCGATACTGAACCTATAAAACTCGTTTTCTTACCGATCATTTTGCGGGGGGGGGGGGGGGGGGGGGGCGAGAAGACATTTTGCGATGCGGGTTGCCTTCACTAGAAATTGATGGGCGGTTTTTATGAGTTTGAATGCGTAGCACGGGTCTATAAGGGACTGAATTTACATCAGAAAATTAAAATTTGGAAAAATATTTTCCGGTATCCCGTGTTTAAGGGTTAAATTATATTATTACGAATGTTTTAATTAAACCGATTTAATTTTTAATTTTTAATTTTTGTTTTTTTTTATTTTCAGGACTGTCGGAAGACAATTACTGGACCAAGAAGCAGTGAGCACTTTGCTCGTTTTGTTATTTGTTCAAGATTTTCGATTAAACATTAGCCGTTTGCACAGAGTTATTAGAAATCTTTGTTGTCATCCGCCCACTAGAGATTTTGTAATTAGGGTAAGCAAAAAAAAAAAAAAAATTGTAATTAATAATTTTTTTTAATTTTTTTAAAATTGTACATAAATGGATTTTTCCTGGTTTATTTAGTGAATCTAGAAAAAATTGATTTTAATTTTTTTTCTCTTTTCTTTTCAGACACTAATTTCTATTATGGAAAAATGTAATGAAAGTCGGTCTGCCACGTCCGCTCTATCCCCTCGTCAGTCGAGCCCGAAAAGAAAAATGCCTCGTTCAAATTTTTATCCAAACCCTTGTCCGTCGTCCGAGACGGAAGTAGTGAGTCAATCCACGGACCCCGAACCGACGTGGCTTAACCTCAGCATGGACGCCGCCCTCGGTTGCCGAGCAAACGTCTTCCAAGTCCAATTGAAACGCTACGGGAAACGAAGCCTGGATAATTTCGTGGCTCACAACGTTTCCATCCATCCGCAAGCGGCTCCCATCGTTTTCAGGAACGCCATGGATTTGTTGTACACGTTAACAAAAGTTTTCCAAAACGAGTTTTTACCGAAAAGGCCGAAGGACGGGGAAAAATCGGACGAGAGCAACGCGATCGTTAAAAAACCGATAAGTACCTCGTTTTGGGACATTTTAGTTCGTTTAGAAAATTTGAACAGCGGGAAATCGTCGAAAAAAGGGAAGAGCGCTTTGAAAAATCAAACGTCCACCCCTTTCAACGAAGTCGAACCGAGATCCACGACTTTCGATAAATCGCTCATGGGACATTTGATAACGATGTTGACTTGTCCGTTGGTCAAGGCCAGCACTCAGTTAACCGATAAATTGTTGCACATTTTGAATTTGGCTTCGGAGGGTTTCACGGAGTTGGACGAGGAGGAAGCCGTCCCGGTCACTCAGGAACATTTGAAAATCATTGTGAACGTCCTCACCTCGAACGGATGCAGCGAAACGGGTTTGGAGCAAGCCACCAATCTCCTTATAAGGATGAGCAATTGTCCGGATCCGACGCGGCAAACGAGTCTCAAATTGTTGATTTCCGGAGCGCAGGAAGTCGCGACTCTCGTCAAAGAACACATTGAAGCTCTTTTGTACGAACTGAAAGAGGCCAATGCGAGAGCGAAATCCGACGTTGATTTAGAGGTCGATCCTAAGGAGAATCATAGGAAAGGGCAAATTCAGGATAGGTTCACGAAGAAAAGCGTGGTGATAACGGCTCCGAGCAAAGTGAAAGGAGGATTCGATATTCAGCTTCCGGCGATGCAGCCTTTGATTTCGAAGACGTCGAGTCAATCCTTCTTTTTAAGGATTTTGAAAGTTATTATTCAGTTAAGGGAGGTTTTAGTTATTAGGAGGAAATTAGAAGCAGGTGAGTCCTAAAAAAAATTTTTTTTTAGAGAAAAGAAGGGATGGGCTCCCAGGAATTTTTTTGAAGTGAAACTTCTTTAGAATCGCTGAGAGTAAATTTTTTGAGACACAATTTTGGGCCAGAAAGTGCGCAACAGTTTTGGACCAGAAAGTGCGCAACTATTTTGGGCCAGAAAGTGCGCAACAATTTAGGCCAGAAAGTGCGCAACAATTTTGGGCCAGAAAATTTATAGAATCATGGGGAGTAAATTTTTGTTGAAGTGAAACTTCTTTAGAATCGCTAAGAGTAAATTTTTTGGGTCATAATTTTAGGCCGAAAAGTGCGCAACAATTTAAGGCCAAAAGCGGAGTGTAGAAGTTTCACTTCCCTTCTTCAGTGAGTTTGCGTAGCTAGACTCACTCAGTTTTTTTTTTTTTTTTTTTTTTTTTTTTTTTTTTTTGAATGTTACATGAACGCAACTTTTTTTTTTTTTTTTTTTTTTAGAACAACGCAAAGCTGAGAAAGACAAAGCAGCTGCTGCCTCAAATCAAAATAATCAAGTACCTGCTGGTGTAACGCCAGATCGAGTGACACCATCGCGTAGACGTCTGGTTCCCGTGACTGGTGTCGTTGAGGCGGAAGAAAATTCTTTAGGATCCGCTTTCAATCCAAGTACGTTAAAAAAAAAAAAAATGAGTCTATATCGGAACCCCGAATTTTCCAAACCCCGAATCGGGTTTCGGGGTTTATAAAATGCGATATCGCGAAAAAACGATGCCGCGTTTTCCGAACCCCGAAATTAAAAATCACCGAATTGGTTTTCGGGTTTCATAAATTTCGGGGTTTGGGAATCCGGGGGTTAGGACGCTTTTTGTTTTTCTTTCAATAATTTTAAATTTCGGAGTCAAAAATTCGGCGATAATAAAATTCGGCGTTTTTAAATTCGGCGATTTTAAATTTCGGTGTATGTTAAATTCGTGTTTTTAAACAGGCTGCACAGCTGTCCTATATGTCCTATATTTCCTATATTTTGACAAACGTCCTATATTTCCTATATTTGTCCTATATTTTGAGTGTGTCCTGTATTTTTGGGAGTTTTTAACTTTAAAATATCATAAAATCAATTTTTTTGTAGTTAAAGTTCATTTTATGGATAATTTTGTAAAGGAGGCGTTTTTTCACAATGAAAAAACTACCCTTTACTCAGTAATACATAGATGTAACTCATTTGGTGTGAAAAAAAACATTCAAGTGGTTAACGATAAGTTGGAATATTTGACTATAGAGCTCGCATTGTCGTGATTTTTTAAAACGCATTTTCGTCGTTTTTATTTTTTGTGAAAAATGTGGATATAAAATAATAATAGCAATTATTATTATTATAATAAAGGAACAGAATCCGTAAGTAATTCTCCGTTATTGTTGTGCGTTTATTATTGCTTATATATCATATTTTCATTTCTTTTCTGCCGACTTAAAAAAACCTAACCTCACAATGATTAGAGCCTGTTGGTTATTTTCAATACACTTTGTAATTTAATTTTCTGTTTTAGGAAAATGCCCAGGAATTCAACTTTTAACATTCAGTGGTTTAAAGCTACTGATGAAAATAATTGCTTGATTGGCAAATGGCTATCAAAAAATTCCGATTACGATGGATTCTGCAAATGGTGTGAAAAATCATTTGACATCAGGAATGGTGGAATTTCGCAAGTAAAGCAGCACAGCAAAACTGCAAAGCATGTCCAGAAGTATAATTTGATGAACCAGCAAAGTACATTCGATTTAAAGGCAGCTGATGATGGCAGTAAGAAATTATTTCTTTCGATTCCTAAAATGGGACCTAAAGCATTACAACTAACCAGCGAAGAAAAAGTAGCCAAAGCCGAAATTTTACATATTTGCAATAGTGTGGAAAACAGTCACTCCTTCAGAAGCTCAAATTCTGCTTCTGAACTGTATAAGGAGATGTTTAGTGATAGTGAGATTGCAAAAAAATTCAGCATGAGTGCTAGTAAAATGGCATACAGTATAAACCACGGATTGGGCCCTCATTTTCATGACAATTTGTTGAAGGATATTTCAAATAGTTATTATAGTTTGAACTTTGATGAAGCATTGACTGACGTCAAGAATAAACAATTAGATCTTCATGTGACATATTGGAGCGAGTCTGAAAACAAGATTATTCGTCGCTTCTTTTCCAGTGAAAGACTCGGACATGCCAAAGGAAAAGATATGGAAAGAGCTATTTTCCAAAATACACAAGGATTAAATTTTAACAAATGGTTAATGTTGGGCTCCGATGGCCCAAATGTGAATAAAACAACTTTTAATTTAGTCCAAAAAAAATTGGAAAAGGAATTTGGGCATCCGGGCCTAATAAATATCGGGAGTTGCAATTTACATATCGTTCATAATTCTTATGGTAAAGGTCTTGATAAAGGAGTCTCTCATTGGCAGATTTCAGAACTTTTAAATAAAACATTTAATTGGTTTCACTCATATCCCTCCAGGAAAGAAGATTTAGCCGAGATTCAATCAGAATTAAAATTATCTCAAGAAGTGATCTTGAGATTTGTATCAAATCGTTGGCTGTCCATAGTACCTGTAATCACTAGAATATTGGAACATATTGAAGCTCTTCATAATTATTTCATTGATTACTTACCAAAATATCATTCAAAATTAACAGAGAAGGCCAATTACCAGTTTTTAAGAGAATGTTATTTGAAAGTTAAACTAATAAAAACAAGGTTGCTGTTTTTAAAAAGTGTAGGGGAAAACTATGAAAAAATACTTAGATTATTTCAATTGGATGTGCCACTTGTGCACATTTTGCACAAAGAACTTAAAAACCTTTTGTATATTTTATTAACAAGATTTATTAAGCTGGATATCATTGAAAAACATAAAGATTATTTTGATAAAATCGATTTAAAAGATCACAGAAATTATTCTGCCAAAATTGACATTGGGGTCGAAACTGAAAAATGTTTTAAAGAGTTAAGTTCAGAAGAAAGACAAGCGTTTCGCATTGAAGCGAGAAATTTTTTAATTCAAATAACTACTCATCTGATAGAAAGTTTACCATTAAATAATACTTTACTAAAAAGCCTAAGGTGTTTGGATCCTTCATCTAAGAAACTGGAACAGTCACTTTCGGATATTGCCAAAGTTGCTAAAGAGATGCCTTTAGTTATTAAAAGTGATGATATTGATAAAGTTGTCACAGAATTTAAGATATATGCTGTTAGTGATTTACCAGATGAACTGATTGATTGGCTAAAAAAGAAAGAAGAAAACAAGGACAAAAAAAGCATAGGCGAAGAAGGAATTGAAGACGACAAATCGGAAGCTGAAGAAGAATCAGAATCAGAAGCAGAGGCAGGTGAGAGCGGGGAAAGCGAAGAAATCCAAAAAAAGAAGAAAAAGAAAAAGAAAGATAGAAAAGGAGTGGATTTTTATTGGTCGATAATATTTAAAGAAAGAGACAATGCAGGAGACGCAAAGTATCCATTTCTTTCAAAGCTTATAAAAGCAGCTTTGTCCCTTAGCCACGGGCAGGCCCATGTTGAGCGAGGATTTTCGCTCAATAAAAATCTTGTAAGCAAGACCAAAGGACATTTAGCTCAAGAAACGATAACTTCGCTAAGAACCATAAAAGACGAGACGATTGTTTGTAGAGGAGCCCCTAATTTGCAAGTGACGCCAAAGATGATTGCAGACTATAAATCGGCACATTCAAAGTATAAGAAACATATGGAAGGTTTGTATCGATGTTTTATTGTTTTGTTCTTAGACTATTTTTTCCTAAATATCTAATTTATTAACCTAACCCTTTTGACTTATCATGCACGCTATATTAATATCATTTCTCCATTTCTCCTTCTTAAAATTTAGAATCTAATAAAAAAAAAGAGAACTTGAAACTAAAGGAAGACAAGAAGACCCGAAGAAAAGGAAATTAGAAGATAGGAAAAATGAATTATTGAAAGGAAAAAGAGAAGCTGAAGGTGAAATGAAAATTGCGCAAGCACTTTTAAATGAAGCGACACAAAGACTCGATAAAGGTTTGCAAATTCATACAAATTTATACAAATCCCGAGAAAAAATGGATAACAAAAATCGGCCAAATAACAATAAAACCATATAAAAATTTATTATTAATAATAGATTTTTATAATAGTTTTATGAAGATTTGGCCTATATTATTATCCATTTTTTCTCGAGATTAGTGTAATCCATAAAAAAGGGGTTCAAATTCTCGTCTCGACGCAAATTTTTCAATATTTCTTTTTTTTCTTGGCATTGTGTTTAACAAAAATAGTAGTAGTAGAAATAGTAGTAGCAGCAGTAGTCAGTAAATTTGGGAAAAAATTATTCGGTAGTTTTTGTTAATAGTTTTAATGACATTTTTTTTTTTTTTTCAGCAACTAAAAACAAGAACCTGCAAGAAGTGAAAATTGCAAACAACTTGATCATTGCGGCCAATTCTAGTTTAATGAAAAATTTAAACGCGGTCTCTTCGATCGACAAAGAATTGTCAAAATTTAAATAGTGGACTATTTTGACAATACTTTGTCGATCGAATTAATTTTTTCTTGGGTAATTCGAATCGAATTAATTTTTTTCTTGGGTAGTTCTTAAAAAAACGTATTTTTTTAAATTTAGGCAATATTGCTTAATATTTCATCAAACACACACTGAAAAAAAATATTTTTACAGTGAATTTGCGTTTTAGAAGGTAAAGAATGATATCCTTTTTTAAAAGAAAATAAAAATGATTTTTAAACCTTTTTAATTAGATAAAGAGTGCGTTATTTGTCCTCCCGACACGTTTTGTTTTTTTAGCAGCTTCTCATTAAGGATGCAACGAGAAATTTTTTTTTTTTGTTGTGAATTGGTGTTTTGCAAGGTAAAGAACGATATCCCTCTTCTTGAGACAAAATGAATTACTTTTCAGCCTTTTTTTATTACCAAAAAGTGCCTTATTTGTCTTTCCCTACCCGGAACGTTTTTTCAAGAATTACCCATAAAACAAATATTTTTCAATTTTTTTTATTTTTTTATAAATAGCGGAAAAAAAAAATATAGAGTTGTGAATGTTGAATTGAAGTTTTTGTCCTATATTTTTCATAAAATGTCCTATATTTGTCCTATATTTTTTAAAAAATCGGTCCTATATTTTTCCAGAAAATGTCCTATATTTTGGGAACGAGGCGCTGTGCAGCCTGGTGTTTTTTAATTCGGGGCTGTCAGGCCCCGAATTTAAGCGTCAAGACTTTGTTTACGAGTTGGCAACCGTATTAAAGGCCCCGAATTAAAAAACACGAATTTAACATACACCGAAATTTAAAATCACCGAATTTAAAAACGCCGAATTTTATTATCGCCGAATTTTTTACTCCGAAATATAAAATTATTGAAAGAAAAACAAAAAGCGTCCTAACCCCCGGATTCCCAAACCCCGAAATTTATGAAACCCGAAAACCAATTCGGTGATTTTTAATTTCGGGGTTCGGAAAACGCGGCATCGTTTTTTCGCGATATCGCATTTTATAAACCCCGAAACCCGATTCGGGGTTTGGAAAATTCGGGGTTCGATAAAGGACCCAAAAAGATCTATGCGAATAAAATCTTCAAGTTTCTATTTTTAAACATTAATTAATTTTTTTTTTTTTTTTTTTTTTTAAAGGTGAAGATAACGACGAAGGAGCTCAATCCGCCCCGAGTTCGATGAGCGTCGACGTCGAATTAGCCGAAAACACGGAATCCGCACCGGAACAAAGCGTCGTCATGGAAGACACGAGCGAACAAACCGTCATAGCCTCGAATAACGCACCCGCGGATGAATCGAATCAGTCGAAAACCGAAGGGGACGTCACCATGGACATGGATTCGGAAAAAGAGCCGACGCAAGAAGCGAAACCGGAAACGGAAGAGAAAGACAGTAGTTCCTCATATAAAATACCGTCTCTTACGAAACAGTTGCAGTTGGACGATTTGTGGATCACTCTTAGCGAATGTTTGACTGAGTTAGAAAAAACACCGGATCATCATGCTGCTTTAATTTTGCAGGTGAGTTTGGAAAAAAAAAAACGGTCAGGGGGTATGAGGCATATTCCTACGTAGGACTACGTCTAGAATTTTTGGTTGGGCCGAATTTTCTTTTGTAAAAATGTTAATGATGCCCCGAAAGATTCCAAGCCCTGATATTAGTCCACGTGGTCCCTTTTTTCAATAAAATTTTATCAAAAATCATGAAAATTTTCGTTTCAAAAAATGTTGGCCTTTTTTACTCAAAATTTTTAATAAAAAATTAAAATTTTAAGAATTTTTACCAAAAATTTTTAATACAATTCAAAAAATGTATGAATTTTTCCAACAAAATTTCAAATGAATCTTTTCAAGAAAATCTCAAATGAATTTTTTCAACTAAATTTCGAATGAATTTTTTCAACAAAATTTCGAATGAATTTTTTTAACAATTTCCAATGAATTTTTTCAACAAAGTTTTAAATGAATTCTTTCTACATAGTTTCAAATGAATTTTTTCTCATAGTTTCAAATGAATCTTTCCAACAAAATTTCAAATGAATTTTTTCAACAAAATTTCGAATGAATTTTTTCAACAAAGTTTCAAATGAATTTTTTCAACAAAGTTTCAAATGAATTTTTTCAACAAAGTTTCAAATGAATTTTTTCAACAAAGTTTCAAATGAATTTTTTCAACAAAACTTTGAATGAATTTTTTTTCAAATGAATTTTTTCAACAAAATTTCAATTAAATTTTTTAATACTTAAAAATCATCGAAATGTTCGTTTCAAAAAATTTTAGTTATCCCCCTAAACCCTCCCAAGCCCTGATATTAGTCCACGTGGCCCACTTTTTTCAATAAATTTTATCTAATATCATCAAAATCTAAAAAAATTTCCTAAAAATTTTCCCTTTTTTCTTAAAATTAGTCAAAAATTTACAATATTTTGCAAAAAATTTTATTGTAAAATTCATTAAAAATGTTTAAGGATCATCAAGGATTTTTGATAAAACTTTATTGAAAAATTTATCCAAGTGCCCTGAAACGTAGTCCAACGTCAAAACAAAAAAAAAAAGTAGGAAAAAAGAAAAATAACACCAAAGGCTTTTGAATTATTTTCCGTTTTTAGAGATATGAATTCCGATGCAGGAAATATTTCCCTTACGAAAAAATCCCCGTTAAATCCGGAACGGTTGAATCTGACGGAGTTTATAAAAAAAGAAGACGAAGAAAATATTTTAAACCTTGGTGGGATTTTTTTTTTTAATTTGCCCAAATTATTTTGGATGCTAGTGATAAAATGCTTAATTTTTCTTCCTTTTGTTTTTTTTTTTTTAGCCTGCTGTTGAAGCGTTTTTCTTGGTTCATTCGACCGCAATCAACGAATGCCGGGTGCTTTCAAATCAAGCCTCGACTACGGTGCCTAACCCGCCCAGGCGCGGAAGGAACGAAGGACCTCCCGCTCTCATGCCCCTTTATTCCGGGCAATTGGATTTCGGGGTGAACGAAATATTAGATAGGACTGCGTCTTCTTCGAATGTTCTAGTCGCCGGTGGAAGCGGCGCAAATGCTCCTTCGACTAGTAACCAAGCGACCGGGCAAGGAACCTCGCAACAAAATTCGCGAACCGGTCAGCAACAATCGTTCAGTCATATTATAGCGGAATATAGGAGATTTGCACAGGTAGGCTAATTAATAAGGATTTTCGATACATTTTTATTCCGCCAGGGCCGCAACTGGAGTATTTTTGCTTGGAAATTCCTCATTTTTAAATTTTTAAGAAATTCATGAAAAAAATTTTGTGAAAAATTTGTATATATACACCTTTATGTATATTTATACCAATTTATACCCATTTTCCTCATTATTAAATTTTTTAAAATGTTGGCATTTTTTTTTATAAAGTTTTTAAAATTTTTAAGAGATTTTTTTATTAAAAAAAAATTTTGAGAAAAATTTGTATATATATACACCTTTACGTATATTTATACCTATTTTCCTCATTGTTAAATTTTTCAAGATGTCGGCATATTTTTTTTTTTTTTTATTTTATTAAAAGGTTTTAAAATTTTTAAAAGATTGAAGAAAAAAATTTTGGGAAAAATAGTGTATATATATACACCTTTACGTATATTTATACCTATTTTCCTCATTGTTAAATTTTTCAAGATGTCGGCATATTTTTTTTTTTTTTTTTTTTTTTTTTTTTTATTAAAAGGTTTTAAAATTTTTAAGAGATTCAAGAATAAAATTTTGAGAAAAATTTGTATATATATACACCTTGACGTATATTTATACCAATTTATACCAATTTTCCTCATTATTAAAATTTTCAAAATGTCGGCATTTTTGTTTTTTTATAAAAAGTTTTTAAAATTTTTAAGAGATTCAAGAAAAAAATTTTGAGAAAAATTTGTATATATATACACCTCTATGTATATTTATACCAATTCATACCAATTTTCCTCATTATTATATTCTTCAAAATGTCAGCATTTTTTTATTTTGTTAAAAGATTTTAAAATTTTTAAGAAATTCATGAAAAAAATTTTGTGAAAAATTTGTATATATATACACCTTTCTGTATATCTATACCAATTTTCAATTGCTAGCTGATGGATAAAAATACTCGTTTTATTTTTCATCAAGAAAATTTTCAAAAACATTTTTAACCGAAATTGTAAATTAATTTTTTTTTAACGTTTTTTTCAGTCCTTGGGAGTTGGCAACAGCGGACCGTTATCCGTAGACGTAGACGCCGAAAAAGACGGGGAAGCCAATCCGAGCACGAGTCAATCCCCTCAACCGGCTGTGGATCTCGATGCGGCAAGCTCCTTAGCCGCTTTCTTCAGGCAAACGGAAAGCTCTCCCCTCGCGGATCCTTTTAAATTCCTTAGATTCGCCGAGCTTCACAGAGCGGTCCTGAATCAAATTTTGCGGCAGTCCACGACCCATCTCGCGGACGGACCTTTCGCGATCCTCGTTAATTTCACTCGTGTTTTGGATTTCGACGTGAAACGAAAGTATTTCAGGCAGGAACTTGAAAAGATGGACGACGGATCCAGGAGAGGAGATGAGACCGCGGTCAATGTAAATAGGAGTCACGTGTTCGAGGAGTCGTTTAGGGAATTGCATAGGAAATCGCCGGAAGAGTGGAAAAATAAATTTTATGTTGTGTTTGAGAGTAAGTGTTAAAAAAATAGGATTGGGGAGGTAGAGGAGACTTTTTTGAAAAATTAATTTTTTCGTGTTTTTTTTTTTTTTTTTTTAGGTGAGGAAGGGCAAGATGCGGGTGGCCTTCTGAGAGAGTGGTACATGATTATATCTAGGGAAATATTCAATCCTGATTACGCTTTGTTCACCGTTTCGCCGGGAGATAGAGTGACGTACACGATTAATCCGTCGTCACATTGTAATCCAAATCATTTGTTGTATTTCAAATTTGTTGGGAGATTGATCGGTAGGTTTTTTTATACTTTCCCGACCACTTTTCCTAAAAAAGAAATAAATTCTAAGTCCGTTTTTCCTAAAACAATAAATTCCTAATCCGTTTTTTCTAAAAATTCTGGTTACTAAAATTCCTAATCCATTTTCCTAAAAATATAAATTCCTAATCCATTTTTCCTAGAAATTTTGGTTCCTAAAAAAATTCCTAATCTATTTTCCTTAAAAAAAAAAAATTCCTAATCCATTTTTTCTAAAAATATGAATCCCTCAGACGTTTTTCCTAAAAAATAAATTGATTCCTAATCTGTTTTTCCTAAAAAAAAAAAAAAAGAAATTCCTAATCCGTTTTTCCTAAAAATTTTGGTTCTTAGAATTCCTAATCCAATTTCCTAAAGAAGTAAATTCCTAATCCGCTTTTCCTAAAAGAAGAAATAAATGCCTAATCCGTTTTTCCTTAAAAAAATTAATTCCTAATATATTTTTTCTAAAAATTTTCGTTCCTAAAATTCCTAATCCGCTTTTCCTGAAAATTCTGGTTCCTAAAATTCCTAATCCATTTTCCTAAAAAATATAAATTCCTAATCCATTTTTCCTGAAAATTCCGGTTCCATTTTCCTTAATTCCTAATTTCCATTTTCCGAATTTCCTAATCCATTTTCCTTAAAAAATAAATTCCTAATCCATTTTTCCTAAAAATATAAATTCTTCAGCCGTTTTCCTAAAAAATAAATTAATTCCTAATCTGTTTTTCCTAAAAAGAAATAAATTCCTAATCCATTTTCCTAAAAATTTTGGTTCTTAGAATTCCTAATCCAATTTCCTAAAGAAGTAAATTCCTAATCCGCTTTTCCTAAAAGAAGAAATAAATGCCTAATCCGTTTTTCCTTAAAAAAATTAATTCCTAATATATTTTTTCTAAAAATTTTCGTTCCTAAAATTCCTAATCCGCTTTTCCTGAAAATTCTGGTTCCTAAAATTCCTAATCCATTTTCCTAAAAAATATAAATTCCTAATCCATTTTTCCTGAAAATTCCGGTTCCATTTTCCTTAATTCCTAATTTCCATTTTCCGAATTTCCTAATCCATTTTCCTTAAAAAATAAATTCCTAATCCATTTTTCCTAAAAATATAAATTCTTCAGCCGTTTTTCCTAAAAAATAAATTAATTCCTAATCTGTTTTTCCTAAAAAGAAATAAATTCCTAATCCATTTTTCCTAAAAATTTTGGTTCCTAAAGTTCCTAATCCAATTTCCTAAAGAAGTAAATTCCTAATCCGTTTTTCCTAAAAAAAAAAGAAAAATACCTAATCCGTTTTTCCTAAAAAAAAAATACCTAATCCATTTTTTCTAAAAATTTTGGTTCCTAAAATTCCTAATCCATTTTCCTAAAAAAGTAAATTCCTAATCCGTTTTTCCTAAAAGAAAAAATAAATGCCTAATCCGTTTTTCCTTAAAAAAATTAATTCCTAATATATTTTTTCTAAAAATTTTCGTTCCTAAAATTCCTAATCCGCTTTTCCTCAAATTCTGGTTCCTAAAATTCCTAATCCATTTTCCTTAAAAATATAAATTCCTAATCCATTTTTCCTGAAAATTTCGGTTCCATTTTCCTTAATTCCTAATCCATTTTTCCTAAAAATTTTGGTTCCTAAAGTTCCTAATCCAATTCCCTAAAGAAGTAAATTCCTAATCCGTTTTTCCTAAAAAAAAAAATACCTAATCCATTTTTTCTAAAAATTTTGGTTCCTAAAATTCCTAATCCATTTTTCGTACAGAAATTGATTCCTAATCCATTTTCCTAAAAAAATGAATTCCTAATCCTTTTGTCCTAAAAACTCTGGTTCCTAAAATTCCTAATCCATTTTCCTAAAGAAATAAATTCCTAATCTTTTTTTTAAAAAATTTTGATTCCTAAAATTCCTAATCCATTTTCTTAAAAAATCAATTGCTAATCCAATTTTCCTAAAAATTTTAATTCCTAAAATTTTTTCATTTACCATTTTTTTCCTAATTTTCAATTCCTCTAAAATTTGTTGATTCATAAGATAAAATTTCCTAAAATAAATATTTTTCCTCATTTTTTAAATCCCGAAAGTGATTTTAGGAAATTTAATTTTTGGAATCAAAAATTTTTTTGAAAATTAAAAATTGGAAAAAAAAGTAGTTAGGAAAACAATTTTAGGAGCTGGAATTTTTAGAAAAAATGGATTAGGATTTTTTTTTTTTTTAGAAAAATGTTGGGGAATCCCTTTAAAATATGGTTTTCAACAGGTTCTGGAAAATTTTTGTCCACAGAAATTAGGGACCCGGCAGATGCCTGTTGCTAAAATCCTTATAAGGAAGTTAAAAGATAAATTAATTGCTAATTTATTCATTTTTTTTTTTTAGCCAAAGCCATTTACGATTCGAAATACCTGGAATGCTATTTTACGAGGTCATTTTACAAGCACATCCTGGGAGTCCCCGTTAAATATCAAGATATGGAAAGCGAAGATCCGGAGTTTTACGAGGGTCTGGTCTATTTGAAAAAACATAAGGTCTCCGAATTGGGAAATGATTTGACGTTTACAACGGACGTTCAAGAATTCGGCGTGACTGAATCCAGGGAACTGAAGCCGAACGGAGCTAACATACCAGTTACCGATGAGAATAAGATGGATTATATTCACTTAGTTTGTCAAATGAAAATGACAGGAGCTATACGTAAACAGTAAGTGAAATCGAATAGACTCAGATGATTTTAAAAATTTTGTCTCGACATTAATTTTATTATTTTTTTTTTTAGATTGGATGCATTTTTGGAAGGTTTTTACGAGATTATTCCTAAGCAACTAATATCAATTTTTAATGAGCAAGAATTAGAATTGTTAATATCTGGGTTACCAAATATCGATATCGATGATCTCAAGAATAATACAGAATACAATAAGTACTCTAGGAATTCCATACAGGTGAGTCCTATGATTCGGTTTATTTTTAGCCTTTTGAACGAAGACTTAAAATTTTGAGTGGGAGGCGTAAATCAAATAAATTGAAACTGTAAAACAATTCAAAAATTTTAAGGAATTTTTTTTTTTTTCTGCTCGTTTTAAGTCAAAAGATTCGAATTTTTGATTGAAAATTTCTCGTAGATTTTTTTTAAAACTTCATTTAGATTTTTTTTAAAACTTCATGTAGATTTTTTTAAAAATTTCTTGTATATTTTTTGAAAATTTCTCGGTGGAGTTTTTGGAAAATATCTCGGTTGAGTTTTTTGAAAGTTTTTCGTAGGTTTTTTTTGACAATTTCTCGTAGATTTTTTTGAAAATTTCTCGTAGATTTTTTTGTAAAACTTCTTGTAGATTTTTTTAAAAATTTCTTGTATATTTTTTGAAAATTTCTCGTAGATTTTTTTGAAAATTTCTCGGTGGATTTTTTTTGAAAATTTATCGTAGATTTTTTTGAATACTTCTCAGTGGAGTTTTTTAGAAATTTCTCGGTGGAGTTTTTTAAAAATTTTTCGTAGATTTTTTTTGACAATTTCTCGTAGATTTTTTTGAAAATTTCTCGATACCTTTTTGGTAGAGGTAAAGCTGTTGGGGCAAAATTATATATAATTTATATATAAAATATATATAAATTATATATAATTTATATATAAAAAATGTATAAATTATATATAAAAAATGTATAAATTATATATATTTTATATATAAATTATACATTTTTTATATATAAATTATATATAATTTATAGATTATATATAATTTATATATAAATTATATATATATATATAAGCTTATGTCCTATATAATTTATATATAATTTATATTTATTTTAAATATATTTTATACAATTTCAATTATATATATTTTATATATAATTATATATTTTATATATAAATTATATATATTTTATATATAATTGGAACTGTATAAAATATATTTAAAATAAATATAAATTATATATAATTTATATATAATTTATATATATAAATTATATATAATTTATGTATAAATTATATATAAATTATATATAAATTATACATCTGAGAAATAAGCCCCACCAAGCAAAAAATTTTGATAATATTTTTAGAATAACATCTCCCCTCTCCCCATCACTTTTCTCCCCAAAGAATAAATAATAAAAAATTCGAAATATATAAAATATAAAATTGCTTGAATAAAATTTTGGTAGAAATGGAATAAACCTCCTTCGTTTACCGGTTCACCATACTCTAAACATGAAAACAAAAAAACGATAGTAAGTCTTTTTCTTAGAGGAATTGAAATTACCGGTCTAATACAGGTATTTGTTGCGGGGGGGGGGGGGGGAAGAACTCGTGGCTTTGTAAATATTTAACAAACCCGTTAAAAATGGAATCTATGTATAATACGATTGAAATCTGACGTAAGTATTCCGCAAAACCCTATCCTCTACTAAGAATTTTCGACTTCCCTACCCCCTTACATGCTTACGTCATAATTTAAAGGTTCTTACATTACCTTACGGTACTTATTTTTTATATGTTACAACTAATTCTGTACTAGGCAGGTCAACTGGGCTATGTCCATCACAATCGTGCATGGAGATAAACTTTTCTGAACTGCTGCCTGAACCGGTTTTGAGCTGCAGCGGTTTAAAAGAGTATATCTCCATGCATGACTGTGATGGACATAGCTCAGTTGACCTGCCCAATACAGAATTAATGATTTACTTTTTCCCTAATCCCTTGCAACAATTTTTGCCGTATAAGCATTGTTATGTAACAATTTGTAGAAAAAATGGTATGTAACAGTATGTTGAAAACTAAAATTCCCGCAAAATGGCGACTTTTTTCCCAATAGGCGTAAAGATCAGATTTGTCGCATTAGGGATTCGAAAATTGAATAAAGAAACGACTGAAGGGCAATCAACTAAGTTGTTAAATACACGATAAAGAAAAACAAAATCAGCCTCATCACGGCGATATTCTAGCGGTATAAGGCCAAACACTTTCAGTACGTCTGCTGACCTTACAGGATGTCGACTGTAGTGTGGATAGACACCACAGCGTTTTCAATATAAAAATTATATTGGACACAATAGCGTGTCCAATATAAAAATGCTTCCTTTCAACGAGACTTAAGCTGCACATGCATTACCATTTATTTAACCCTTTCTGTCGGAAGCCAATTTTTCTACATGCTGTTACATAACAATGCCTATAAGGCAAAAATTGTTGCAAGGGATTAGGGAAAAAGTAAATCATAAATTAGTTGTAACATATAAAAAATAAGTACCGTAAGGTAAGGTAAGAACCTTTAAATTATGACGTAAGCATGTAAGGGGGTAGGGAAGTCGAAAATTCTTAGTAGAGGATAGGGTTTTGCGGAATACTTACGTCAGATTTCAATCGTATTATACATTGCTAAGATTCCATTTTTAACGGGTTTGTTAAATATTTGCAAAGCCACGAGTTCTTCCCCCTCCCCCCCCCCCCCCCCCCCGCAACAAATACCTGTATTAGACTGGTAATTTAAATTCCTCTAAGAAAAAGACTATCTAAATCATTTTTTTGTTTTCATGTTTAGAGTATGGTGAACCGGTAAACGAAGGAGGTTTATTCCATTTCTACCAAAATTTTATTCAAGCAATTTTATATTTTATATATTTCGAATTTTTTATTATTTATTCTTTGGGGAGAAAAGTGATGGGGAGAGGGGAGATGTTATTCTAAAAATATTATCAAAATTTTTTGCTTGGTGGGGCTTATTTCTCAGATGTATAATTTATATATAATTTATATATAATTTATATATATAAATTATATATAAATTATATATAATTTATATTTATTTTAAATATATTTTATACAGTTCCAATTATATATAAAATATATATAATTTATATATAAAATATATATAATTGAAATTGTATAAAATATATTTAAAATAAATATAAATTATATAGGACATAAGCTTATATAATATACGAGCCGCGAAGGGGCCGCGAAGCGGCCCCATAGAGGCTTGTTTAAGAGTGAAAGTAAAATTGATTGCGGTTTTTTTAAAAAATATTTTTTAATAAAAAAAAAAAAAAAAAAGAATCTGCCAAAAAAGGGTATAAAAAAAACTTTTTTTATTTTTTCAATTTTTTGTTTGAAGTTTTTTGTAAAACAAAAATTGGAAAAAACTCAATTTAGACCGGGGAGTCCGGGGAGTCTAACTCTTTTAAAATAAAGTTCCGCGTAAGACAGACAGACAGACAGAAAAAAAAACCGCGAAAGACAGACAGACGGCCATAAAAAACAAAAATTGATTAAATATTGATTAAAAATTAAAAATTGATTATTTTTTAAAATATTTTTAATAAAAAAAAAAAAAAAAAAAAAAAAATTTGCCAAAAAAGGGTATAAAAAAAACTTTTTTTATTTTTTCAATTTTTTGTTTAAAGTTTTTTGTAAAACAAAAATTGAAAAAAACTCAATTTAGACCGGGGAGTCCGGGGAGTCTAACTCTTTTAAAATAAAGTTCCGCGTAAGACAGACAGACAGACAGAAAAAAAAAAAAAAAAAAAAAAAAAACCGCGAAAGACAGACAGACGGCCATAAAAAACAAAAATTGAAAAAAACTCTCTTAAAATAAAGTTTGTGGACATACCTTTCCCCTTTTATATGGTAGTAGATGTATAATTTATATATAAATTATATATAATGTATAAATTATATATAATTTATATATAAAAAATGTATAATTTATATATAAAATATATATAATTTATACATTTTTTATATATAATTTATACATTTTTTATATATAAATTATATATAATTTATATATATTTTATATATAAATTATATATAATTTTGCCCCAACAGCTTTACCTCTACCAAATTTTTTTAAGCATTTGTCGGTGAAGTTTTTTGAAAATTTCTCATTAGAGTTTCTTGTAAATTTTTCGGTGGAGTTTTTTGAGAGCTTCTGGTTGATTTTTTTGAAAATTTTTCGTAGATTTTTAAAAAAATTTCTTGTAGTTTTTTTTCAAGATTTCTCGTATATTTTTTTGAAAATTTCTCGATAGATTTTTTTTTTTTAATTTCTCGGTAGATTTTTTTGAAAATTTCTCGGTATATTTTATTCAAAAGTTCTCGGTTTTTATTTTGAAAATTTCTCGGTGGATATTTTGAAAATTTCTCGATAAATTTTTTTGAGCATTTGTCGGTGGAGTTTTTTGAAAACTTCTGGTTGATTTTTTTGAAAATTTCTCGGTATATTTTATTCAAAATTTCTCGGTGGATATTTTGAAAATTTCTCGGTGGAGTTTATGGAAAATTTCCCGTAGATTTTATAAAAAATATCTGGTAGATTTTTTTTTTGAAAATTTCTCGATAGATGTTTTTTTAAATATCTCGGTAGATTTTTTTGACAATTTCTCGGTAGATTTTTTTGAAAGTTTCTCGTGAATTTTTTTAAAAATTACTTGTAGTTTTTTTTAAAGATTTCTCGTATATTTTTTTGAAAATTTCTCGTAGATTTTTTTTTTAAATTTCTCGGTAGATTTTTTTGAAAATTTCTCGATAAATTTTTTTGAGCATTTGTCGGTAGAGTTTCTTGTAAATTTTTCGGTGGAGTTTTTTGAGAGCTTCTGGTTGATTTTTTTGAAAATTTTTCGTAAATTTTTTTGAAAAGAACACCGCACACCAGAATAGGGAAATTGGTTTCGGTAAATTACGATATTTATTTTGGGCCAAAAGTTTGTTTACAAACATAAACAACGTATATAAAAACAATACTTAACCGAAACCTATTTCCCTATTCTGGTGTGCGGTGTTCTTTCTCGTAGATTTTTTAAAAAATTTCTTGTAGTTTTTTTTCAAGATTTCTCGTATATTTTTTTGAAAATTTCTCTTAGATTTTTTTGAAAATTTCTCGGTAGATTTTTTTGAAAATTTCTCGGTAGTTTTTATTGTCAATTTCTCGTACATTTTTTTGATAATTTCTCGGTGGATTTTTTTGAAAATTTCTCGATAGATTTTTTTTTTAACTTCTCGGTAGATTTTTTTGGAAATTTCTCGGTAAATTTTTTTGAGCATTTTCGGTGAATTTTTTTGAAAATTTTTCGGTGGAGTTTCTTGTAAATTTTTCGATGGAGTTTTTTGAAAATTTCTGGTTGATTTTCTTGAAAATATTTCGTATTTTTTTTAAAAATTTCTCGGTAGATTTTTTTTGAAAATTTCTCGGTAGATTTTTTTTGAAAATTTCTCGGTAGATTTTTTTGAAAATTTCTTGTAAATTGTACTTAAGAAAAGCAGCGAAAATTAAAAAAAAAGTTTAATAAAATTTACAAGAAATTTTTAAAGTTCTTGCTTTTCTTCATGTCGTCTAATTTTACTGTTAAAGAAGGCAAAGAGCTAAAAAAAATTAAAATAGTCAAATATTATTTAAAATTTTATGTACCGGTATTAAATAAATTAAATAATTTTTGTTGCGAACAGGCCGACACATCAACAGACGGACGGATTTTCCCATGACCGAGCCCCCAGACATAGTCCTACGCCAAAAAAAAATTTTCTGATTCTAATTTTTCCATTTTTTTTTCTTACAGATCGTTTGGTTCTGGAGAGCGTTACGAGAAATGGACAGTCAAGACCAGGCCAAATTTTTACAGTTTGTAACCGGAACTTCGAAAGTCCCATTGCAAGGCTTCGGAGCGCTGGAAGGGATGAACGGAATCCAAAAATTCCAGATTCACCGTGACGATCGATCTACCGATAGGCTTCCTAGTGCTCACACATGGTTCGTATTTCAACGATCTAAATTTTCTTTTCTAAATTTTTTCTTGTATTTTTAATTTTAACTTTTTTAAATTCCAGTTTTAATCAGCTCGACCTGCCAGCTTATGAAACGTACACGAAATTGAAAAACAATCTCCTCAAAGCCATTCACGAGTGCAGTGAAGGATTCGGTTTCGCGTAATCCTTCACATCACGCTTCTTTATTTTTTGGATTTTTAAAATAAAAAAAAAAAAAAGACTGATTAAATAGAGACATTGGTTAAGCGATTTAATATTGTAAATTTACAATTTTGAACAGTTGATAATTAGTGAAGGTATTTTATCCGAAAGATTTAAATGCCTTTTCCTTAGATTAGAACTTTAAAAAAAAAATTCATTTTTAATTTATTATTAAGGATTTCCTTTTTTTTTCGATTATATTAAAAAAATAAAAAAAATTATTATAAATTTTTTTTTTTTTAATTTTTTGAACTACGTCCGTTCGGTTGATGTTGCTTAGATGTTAAAATTAATAAACAACGAGGAATAAATATTCGGGGGAAAAAAATGGTCGCTGTGCGATTTATTATTGTAGATTTTTAGGTTGTTACGTGTTTAATTAATCGCCTGTAATAATCTGCCGCCTTTTTTTTCGTATTTTATAATAAAATCTTCCACTTACTTTTTTTAAAAACTTTCTTTTAATTAATTTTTTTTTTCTTTCTAAAATCTTTGGTCATTCCAAACGGCTTCGAAATGTAAAATATATATATATAAATAATTTTGTGTGTTTTAAAAAAAGAAATTCTTGTAAATAAAAAAAAATTTAAGGAATTTTAAATAGGGGCTCCATCAACCGAACACTGATGTAGGCATTGGAAAATGTTGTTTCGCGTGAATACCAAAGTGTATGTAAAGAGAAAACAAGCAGAAAATATTTTTCTGAAACACAATTTTTTTTTTAAGAGCTCGTTTCGAAATTAATCAAAATTATGAATTTTTTAAGCGAAGAAAAAAAAAAAAAAAGAGTTAAGCTCTTTAAAATTCTTTTTTCACGGGTTAAAATTTTTGAGTTGTAGAGGGAAAAGGGCGGTAAAATTTTTCCTACTTTTCTTTTTTACGAGACAAATTTTAGTTTCTAAGACCGAATAATTTTTCCTGAACATCTTGAAAATTCGATATTAACTATCAGATCGTCATTGTTTTTGTTCGCAATAATAGATATTTTTTATTTAACAAACGGCGCAAATCTGATTTTTATCCGGAGAGCGTTATGATTTCCATTCGCGACAAATTAAGCAGAAAATCAACCCTGTTTGGAGCCGTTTGCGACGTTTGAAAAATAAAAATAAAAATTCCTCACCACGGTGCAACTTGGAAAAAAAAAATTAATTTGAACATTAACCATTTGTTTAAAAAATTGTAAAAAAAAAAAAAAGATATTAAAAGAGACAAAAAAATTAATAAAATTAAAGCTTAGATAGCTTAACGAAAATTTTTTTGTTTTTGATGTTACTTTTTCCCTTATTGTGAAGTCTTTCCACTCGCTCTTTCTTAACAAGTTCAAAGGGATGATGCCGTGACCTTTCTGTGTCAACACTCGTTAATAAGTCTGATGAAGTCATCTTTGTTTCTCAATAGAAAAGGTTCCTTGTCCGTAAAAGGATCTTTTAAAGAGGCTAACTTCATTCTTTAATGACGAAGGAGCTATCAATTAGTATGGAGTAGGGTCGGTCTAGTTGATTCAACATCTTTTTTTATGCTAAGCTTTATGGGAATGATGCACAGTTTCTTATTTTGATGAAAATGAAATTTATTCGTCGGAGAGGTGAGCGATTTTAGTTGTTTCAGCCGCTCAAAGCCATGGTTTATATGACTACGTTCAAAGCGCTCCACGGTGTATGTTTAATTGACGGCTTTTTATTCAATATTTACTCGCCTAATAAGAACATGGAAACCGAAAGTCTTATTCGCATAGATACTCTTATATTCCGAGCTTTTGAAAATCACAGAAACCCGTAAATCACATAAAAATCGCTGCCTCAAATCGAAAAATACAATTTGTCTGCTGCCCCGATGATATTTAATTTAATGCGCGCATGCAGCGCCCTCCTCAAGTTTACGCAATGAGAGGGTGGCAAAGTTGGGAACTAACTAGTGTTCAAACGCGGCCATATTGGTTCATTTCGTGTTATTTTATCTTTCATTACTTTATTCGTTAATATTATAGTGAGTTTGTTTTTTTTTTTTTTTTTTTTTTTTTTTTTTTTTTTTTTTTTTTTTTTTATTTAATAAACTTTATTTCTTTTAAAACAATAACATATTAAAATACATAATACTCTTTTGTTTTTCTTTTTTACAAAATTGTCTGGACTTAACTCTAATCTATTTTTTTTACAAATGAAATTGTCGTGACCTAACCATTTTTTACTATTGGTTGCCCGTAATCTCTTCCCAACGTGGAGGGGATATCCTTGATTTTAAATCTTTGTCTTCTTAAAAAAACTTTCCAGTCCATTTCCGTTTTGAAGAGCCCAAACTTAGGAGAGCGGAGCATGTAGTGAACCGTGTTTGCTATTAACCAAACACTCGTATTGTGTTTAGTTCTGTCTGAAAACTTAAAATCTAGAAAAATCAATCTTTCCATTGGTGGTAAATCGTTGTTTGTGTCTACCAGTGATTTGAGTAGTCGTTCCGTTTCATTCCAAATCCCTGGATTTGGGCAGTCTCTGATCCTATGAAATACTGTATCCGGTGCGAGGCAGATTTGGCAGAAGGGGTCAAGGGCCTTACCAATCTTATGAAGTAGGATACGATTTGGTATGGTGTTATGCACGACGTTGTACATGGTCGATTTAACTTTTATGGACAAGAATTTTTTATTAATGTTTTCCCAGATAGTATCCCATTCTCTTCCCGGAAGGTTCCTGCATATTGTAATTATTTCTTTTGATTCTTCTATTCTGAGCCAATATTCTTCTTTGGGGGACCTGCCGTTATCTATAAAAGTGCGTAGTTTATTCTCAATTTTCCTAAAAAATTGAGGTTTTGGAATCGTAGTACCAGTATACCATCCCTTCAGAATGACATTATAAGGTGATGTATTGTGGTTTTCTATCTGTCGTTTCATCGTCTTGAGGTATAGAATTTGACATTTTATTTGGGGATCAATTAATTGGAGCCCTCCTGTATCATGTGGCTGATACAGTGTATTCCGTTTGATCCGAAAAATTTTTCCATGCCATATAAAATTCCCAATATGTTTATTTATCTGTGCGACGTCTTGCGGCCTTGGGGGCAGTGCCATAGCGACGTACCAAGTTTTTGATAGGACGTGTGTGTTTATAACCCACACTTTTTGCCTTATGCATAAATCCCTCACCTTGAGTGTCTGGAGGAAAGTTCGGACTTTGTTTACTACTGCATCCCAGTTTCGTTGTATCGTACGTGTGAGATCATTACTGAATGTTGTTCCAAGTACTTTGCATTCGTTTTGATCTTGTGCGAATGCGATATTTAGTGCAGTAGTTGGAGTAGCTCCTAGCCTCAGGTATATGGATTTGCGTTCATTAAGTTTTGCTCCTGACGCCCTTTCATATATTGATATTGCATTCCTTGCTCGATCGACATCAGTTTGGGATGATACGAAGAGGTTTAGATCATCCGCATATGCTGCCCGTTTAATCTTTTGATCTGCAATTTGTATCCCCTCGAGGTCATTTTTTAATTTGATCATGAGCGGCTCTAGGCTGATTGCAAAAAGGAGCATGGACATTGGACAGCCTTGCCTGACACTCCGCCTAATATTAATTTCAGGACTTAAAAATCCGTTGACTTGAACTTTTGATTTTGCTGTTGTATTTATTAGTTTTATGAACTCCAGGAATTTTCCATCGAAACCAAAGGCTCGCAGTGTCTCTATCAGATATGTATGTGAAACATAGTCAAAGGCTGCGGTGAAATCCAAATTCAATAGGGCATGAGTCTTCAAGTTGTGAGTGTTACTATGAGCAATGAGGTCTCGGAGCGAAGTCAACATGTCTGTAATGTTTTCTTCCTGCGCTGTTAATATTTGTCCGTTGTCTAAAAATTTTGGCAAGATATTTGTCATTCTTGTGGCTAGGACTTTAGCTAGAATTTTATAATCCGAGCAAAGTAAGGTAATCGGACGGTAATCCTTTACTGTTTCCGGTTTTTTTAATTTCGGAACAAGTACTATGGTACCTAGGACTTGCTTTGGGGCTGGCCCGTTCTCGTACATTTCTTGGACAATTTTGCAAAAGTCATCTTTAATTGTTTCCCAGCACTCCTTGTAGAATTCGTAGGGGATCCCGTCTATCCCCGGCGATCTTCCTTTCGGAGCACCGAACACAGCCTCCTTTATTTCCTCTTCAGTGATTGTGCTGTTTAAAGTTTGCATATCATGATCGGTAATTTTTTTTGTAATTCCCGCTGCTAGTTGGTTGAAATCGTCTTGCGAAAAATTATCGGCACTCCAATTATTTTCGTAATGTTCCCGAAATGTCTCAAGGATTTCTGGTGTTGTTTTTTTGATCTGACCGTTACTTTTTATATTCGGAATAAAGCGAGCTTGTTGTTCTTTGGCATTTTGTATGACATGGAATAAGTTCGGCTTTTCATTTTCAATTTTTATGTGGGTCGTTATTCCTGCTTGTGTTTTAAGAAATTCCTCTTGTTGGAAATCGACAATTTTCTTTTTCGCAGCCATATAATCATTGAAAATTGAGGGGTCCGTATCCAAACGTCCGTGTAAAACTCGCAAGGATGTGAAAAAAAAAGCGAGGGTGTTTCTTCTCATTTGATTTTGCTGCCTGGAGTATTGAATTGAGAATTTTTTTATGCCTGGTTTGACAAGCATTTCCCACCAAGCCAGACCGGATGAATAATTATTTCTCTTCTTAGACCATAAGAGCCATTTTTCCCGGAAATCTTTTTGATAGTCCTCATGATTTAAAAACCGAGCGTTCATTTTCCAAAATCCTTTGCCATAGGTGACAGTAGTGTTACTTAGTGAGATCTCCATCTGTACGACACAATGATCTGACTGTGGGCATGGAAAGATGTCTGATGATTTTACGTT
This sequence comes from Liposcelis bostrychophila, assembly GCA_037577465.1. Classification (NCBI taxonomy): domain Eukaryota; kingdom Metazoa; phylum Arthropoda; class Insecta; order Psocodea; family Liposcelididae; genus Liposcelis; species Liposcelis bostrychophila. The sequence goes on from CM075207.1 coordinate 10,648,367, forward strand.
CTGAAAAATTGAACTGGAGATATAAAACCGATCCAAGCGACTGGCTGAGTTCCCACGATGGAAGGTAAACATTTGTCTATTCGGATTTTTTTTGGCCCAAACGTCTTCAAGCTTCATATTTTTCCTCAAGGTATCTAGATTTCGGGAAAAATTGAATTCTCCCTTTACATCTGATTTATTGAGGACACAGTTGAAATCCCCACCCAATATATATTGCTCATGATTCCTTCTTAGATGAAAAGCTACGGTGTCTTGGAAGAAAGCCTCCCTTTCAACACGTTTCTGGGATCCTGAGGGAGCATACACATTAACAATCCTTAAATTGTCATTTATTTTCACCGAAAGGCATCTCCCTTGGATGTCTGATTCCGTGTCTTTGTATTCTATTCCCTGCTTGATGAGTGTAAGAATTTTTAATTTGTTTTCATCATTAGTAGGGGATTCAATTGTGTTGTATCCATAAATGTTAAAATTTTCTGTTGCTACTTCTTGTAGCAATATGATGTCTGGTTGCGAATCTTGTAATAAAAATTTTTTGATTGATTCGAGTTTCCCTATGTTTGTTATGCCATTTATATTCAATGACGAAATTTTGCAAGTTATTTTGCTGTGGTTTGGCAAATTCATTTTTCTTAATATCTATTTTTTAAAGTTATAAAGTTATATCGGTTTTTTTTTTTTTTTTTTTTTTTTTTTTTTTTTTAAACAGAAAATGTACTATGTATCAATTTATTTAATTTTTTATTTTTTTTATCGTTATTTTTGTTATTTAAACCTTGTTTTGGGATTTGCTTGAACATTCCTTAAAAGCTTAGAGGGATGGTTTCGCAAATTGCGTCGGTTTTGTTCTCTTTGGTTTCCTTTGACAACAGAGAATTCGCTTGTTTTAATGTTTGTTTCCTTGCTTTTACAGGGAACATTTACTTTTAATACCGGTGAACGTTGGATATCCCCATTTTCCGAGGGAGAATTTGTCTCTGTTGAGGCTTGTGCTGATCCTTCTGACATGATGTTATTTATTTGTTTTTTTCCCTGGTCTATTAAATTTTTTCCCGTGGAATCCTTATTATTCATTTGTGGGTGACTATTATTATCACACAGATCAGGTTCCAAATCCTCTTGTTCGGAATTGTCCTCTAGATGTGTTTCATTTCCATGATTTGTTCCTTTGCTTGTAGTCGGAGTGATTTTATCTAACATCTCTGTTTCTTGAGTTTCGTGTCCTGGATTTTCTGGAATATCATTCGGCGGTTCATGTGCATTTTTATTCGGCGTATTTGTCCTTGACTGTGCATTCATATTATCAGATGTTGTCTGGTCCAACTTTTCCACTGGCATATGAGATTTATTTATTCGTATGGGAGGAGAAGCGAAAGTTTTGTTTAAGTTGACTAAAGTGCTGTCTTGCGTTATGTTTTCTGCGTTTCGGTCCTTAGCCTGATGTGTACTCTTTAGACAATCTGAAAAAAGAGTTCCATGTGTATTCATTTCTTTTTCATATCCCTCCGCAGGTTCTAAGTTTATGTTATTTCCATGTGTTGAGTTTTCATCCTGTAGTCTTTGGAATTGTCGTTCAGTATTTTTTGAGTATGGACATTGGTTTCGAAAATGCTCTTTTGAGTTACACAAGTTGCAGGTTCTTGGTTGCCCGCTGTAAGTAATGAGACCTCGACATCCTTGGAAATCCAGTATTGATGGTATTTCTTTTTTGAGGATCATGCTTGCTATCCTTATTCCGTTTTTTACACCTGGAAAGAGTTCATTCTCTTTTGGGTTTACTTCATTTTTTAAAAATTCAACCTTTCCGTATTGTGTGAGAGTCTGAATCACTGTTTCATCATCTACGTCCATCTGTAAATTAAGAATTCTAATAAATTTTCTTTTCTCATCACATTTTCGAATGTACACTTTTAACTGTTTATGGTTTGCCGTTTCCATTCGTTGTTCGTTGCCATAATTCATTATTAACCGTTCGATCAATTGTTCATTTACAAACTTCACATAAACACAGCTTTGAAAGGTATCAAACTGGATTCCTTCCACCTGGTCGACTGTAATTTGCAGGTTTTGAGCCATCCATAGGTGTACCTCCTTGGTTGTCGGACGTATTTTTCCTTGTTCAAACCTGAATTCTATAGTGTTTTTTCTAGGTATCTTACTCATCTTGCTTTTTAAATATACAATGTTATTAGGAATATCGCTGTGACCTGGTTAGGTTATATTTGGCGGGGAAAACTCTCCCCCAAATCGATATCGCCTGAGCGAATCTTCACCAGAAAACGAGATAACCCGCTCCAGAAAACCCTTAAAAGATTGATTGTACAAAATTGGTTAATTCAGTTGACAAAAACCTGAAAAATTGTAATTTTATTTTCATCTCTGATAAAAAAGATGTTGTTTCATCCACAGTGCTACCAACTATAGTTTTTAATGGTGATTTTTACTCAAATGCATATTCCACGGCCCTTAGCGGATGTTTTCAACGTACGAAAGGTAAGATTTCGTTTATTTAAATCCCTCGTTTTTTTGAATCTGAAATACGATTTGGGTGCTGAAAATTTTACATGGCGGTTTGTCGTAATCTTTTGTAATGAAATGGCTGTAGCATTGTAAGCAAGCAGGGGGCAAATGATCCTTGGTGTTCCTGAGAGAAATTTTTTTGCAATTTTATGAATTTTTTTTTGGCCCATTGAATTAGAGTGAAACATGCATTTATGTGTATTTTCCCAATCATCCATAAGACATTTATTTACAACACATCTTTTTAGAATTTTATAACGCCGCTATCCTTCCAGACTGGCTACAGTCCTGATCAAATAAGAGGATTGCCTGCAGACTCAAACTCAACGTTACATTCTTTACCTATTATCGAACATGAAAGTTTTTAGGCCTTTGAATGTGCTGACGTTTTAACACTGATGGAATAAAAACATTTTTTTGTGCGCTTGACACAATCCTGATTGACATTTCAGGCGGGTGATGATTGTATCAGGTCCCTGTATTTGATCAATTATTTGTAAAATTGTTCCAGGTTTTGAAAATCTACGTTTCTAGAATCTGGATTGTTTGAGAGCAGTAGTGAGACAAAACTGCTGTATATGATTAAGCTTTATCTTGGGTGTCTACCGAACTTGAAAACCATTAAATCCTTGAATTAGCCTTGAATTTGAAATTGAATTTTGAAAACCTGGAAAACCTTGAACTGCCTTGATTTTTGGAGACTTAAACCACAAAAACAGGTTTTTTTAGAACTTTTTGTTTTTCTGAAGACCAACATTCTCAATTATTTATATCTTTTTAATACCTCAATTAATTTCTTATTAAGGCATGACTCCACCCTGGAATTTGTTTTTAAATTGAAAGTCGTTGTTCTTATCCAGCCACCTTTCCTAGGTACTGGACATCCTTTGAAAAAACATTGATTTTCCCTGAAAATGGTCCTTGAAAAACCTTGAAGAAACCTTGCATTTTAAAACAGATTTTCTGCAGACATCCTGGTTATCGTTAACCAAATTATTGAGCACTTTTAATTCCGATTTGTATCACTGTCCTCCTTCATAAAAGTGCACAAACATTCTCTCAGGAACACTGAGGATCATTTGGTTCCTGTGCTTGCTTACAGGTCTGTATTTGATCATATTTTTGTAAAACTGCTCCAGGTTTTGAAAATCTGTATTTCTAGAAACTGGATTGTTTGAGAGCAGTGGTGAGACAAAACTGTTGTACATGATTAAGCTTTATCGTTGACTGAATTGTTGAGCATTTTTAATTCTAATTGCTTAAATTTTCTCCTTCCAAGGCATTTGTGTGTTTTAAAGGTATCGTAATTGTAGGTGTCTCTTTATTTGTGGTGAAAGCATTATTTTAGCAATATCATGGTTTCGGATCACTTTTGATTGAGTATTGGCATTTTGGGTTATTTGTGATTTTTGAGATTTTAATTCCACAGTAAAAAGTACAGTAAAAAACTGTTGACATGAACAGTTTTAAGTGAAAGAATTTGTCTTATGTGTCTTGCTTCCGTTGCCTCAATTTCTATGTCAACAATTTTGCAGTTAATTGCAAAATTCTTAATATTTGAATTAAGTTTTTGTAAAACTTGGGTTTTATTGAGATTAAATTAAAAAGTTTTTATCTTCCCGAAAAATGGAATGAAAGGGGGCAGGTGTGACCTGCTCTAAAAAGCGATGCAAAAAGTGTGTAAAATTTAAAAAAAAAAAATAGCAAACATTTTTTTTTTTTTTTTTTTTTTGTATTAGGGTGCAAATTCACTTTGGGATGTTGGACCAACATGTTGGTAAACTTGTTGGACAAACGAACAAATCGAATATTGCAGAATTTATTCCTAAGCCGAAATTAGTGTGGAGTGTTAGTCCAACCTGGTGGAATGTTGGTACAACAACTTGGACAAACATGTTATACCAACTTGCTGGAATGTTGGACGACCTTGTTGTACCAACATGTTTGTCAAGCGCACGAATCGACTATTGCAGAATTTACTCATACGCCAAAATTAGTGTGGAATGTTGGTCCAACAAGTTGGTACATGTTGGTTTAACTTGTTGTACCAACAAAAACTTGTTGTGCCAACTTGTTGAACCAACAACTTGTTAAACCAACTGGTACCAACTTGTTGGACCAACATGTTGGCCCAACATTCTACAGTGAATTTGCACCCCAACATTCCATAGTAAATTTGCACCCAAGGAGTAAGTCGATTCGTCTTTTAGTCAAACATGTTGGTACAACACGTTTGTTCAACTTGTGGTACCAACTTGTTGGACCAACATTCCATACTATTTTGGCGCACGAGTAAATTCTGCAATAGTCGATTCGTTCGCTTGTCAGACATGTTGGTGCAACAAGTTCGTCCAACATTCCAACAAGTTGGTATAACATGTTTGTTCAACTTGCTGTACCAACATGTTGGCCCAACATTCCGTAGTGAATTCGCACCCTTATTTATACAAAATTTGGACTTGCATAATTTTCGCAGTGTATGCGCACTTTTTAACCACCAATTTATTAATAATTTTTTTAAGTCTGAAAAACTGGATATGCATAATTTGCGCATAGTTTATGTATATATTTTTTTTAAATCATAAAGCAGGAAAATATATGAGTCTATAAATATTGAGTTACAATATTATATTAGAGTCGTCAAAGTTTTGAAAGTTATTTAAGCTATTTTTTGATTTTTAACGAAATCAGGACGCGATTTTTTTTTTTTTTTTTTTTTTTTTTAATTTTTGGTGAATACTTAACATTAATGTTAATTGCAGCCCTTTAGTGATGGCATTAGTGTCCTTACGCGAGGGACTGTTCAAGTGCTTCAATAAAAAATGTTTCCTAGTGATTATTTGTAATGGAACTTGTCAATGGATTCTGCTTAGAGTTTCGTTGGATCAGCGAAAGACGGGATTGCGCAAATGAAAGGTAAAAAAAATTTGTCGGTACTTTTTATAATGCGTTTTATTTGAGGACATCAGTTGTTGAACCAAAAGGTATTCAAATCAACCGGATTTTTTTTTAATCACTTGGAATATTTCTTGTTTTTTTGATGAACTTTTTTCCTTCGTCCGCTGACGACTTCCCATGTTCCATACTGACGATTTCCCAAAACATTCCATCGGTATAAATACATTCTTATTTACAAATCTATCTGATGCAGAGAAGTTCAGTTCACCCGATTCTCCTTTGTGGGGTGCTAGTGGTAAAGTCAATCATGACTACAGCGCAAACTCAAACTCCAGACAATTCAGTTCCAGTACGTGGGTCCGCGCTCTTATTCAGCGTGTATTGATCGGTGGAATAAAACGTATACGGTTTAGTAAAAATAAGGGGAATCGGTTTTTATTCCCCCATATTTTCGTCTCCTGAACTGGATCTTTACAACTGTTTATTAGTGATAATGGATGTGGATAAAATGTTGCATACGTCTTTCGTTGATGGATTCGTCTTAGTTACTTTAAATACTGACCATCTTCAGAATGGCATCCAAACAGATGAAACGAAGCTTTTGGAGAAGAAAGCGATCAAGGAAGAGGAGGTAAGATGTTGAATCAAATAAAATAAAATACTCATAAATTAGGTAAGTTTTCTAATTAAATCTTTATTATAAGTGTAGTGATTGCATACAGAATATTCAATTACATTTTTTTAATGCGGATAAAACTTTATCGTGCACTATGTGCGATGGATTCTTCTGATTGAAGAAGTAATCTATAGGCACAAGTGATAAAATATACAAGACTTTAATCCTATAAACCTAGGGAGATACGCAAGGTATATCATTTCCTTCTTTCTTAATTTTTCGTAGGAACGTTGCATTCAAGAGGCTGTTTCGACAAACTTGCATTTGGAAAACCTCATTGATAAACTGTTTATACATATGAAGGAGACATATGATGTTCAAAAGTTTTCAGTGTCTAAAGTCAAAGAAGGTGTAAGTAACAGAGATGTGTACACATTAAAACGTAACCGTAGCTAACTTTAATTGATTCGTATATTTCAGAAGATGTATCAATACGCAAAATTGCGATATTTGATATTTGATGAAGATGAACTATTCAAATGGAGAGACGAGTGCAAAAAGGGAATGCCTATCGACTACAACTTCAAATTTTGTAAAGGCACTTTGTCTAACTTTGAGGGCAAGTAACATATTCTGAACGTAAAACTAGAAAATTATTCATCTAATTCGTTTCCTTGTCCCCCAATGACTTTTGAAAATTATTTGCAGGTTCCAAGGGTGTTTTAGGAGAATTATCTTTGGGGGACGATAGTTCTGATGAACAATTTTCCCGAAGATACGATGTCATTAGATATAAAGCTGAACCAATACCGATATCATGGCCTGCCGATGATGATACGGTAAATTTAGAGGCGTACTGAGAGGAGCAAAAAATCATAAAAATTTAAGAAAGTTTAATAAGGAAGCCAAAAGGGGGTGCTTGGTGCCCCCCCTGGAATAAGTCGGTTAAACATGACAGGTATAGGGAATAAGTGCCAGTTGCCCCCCTTAACAAATCCAACTGCCCCGCTTGGATCTTCGCTCTGGCTACTAGCCCGAAGACCGAAATGGGGGAGGGAGTAGGTAGAGAGAGGAGGTTTAAAAACCCGAAAAAAGAGTCTTACGTAATACTTGAACGTTCCCTAATAATATACACCTTATTAACAATGATGGCTCTGCCGAAAGAAAAATTTCTAGCCTTTTCTCTCGCCCAAGTGAGAGGACAGAGGGACGGATGCGAACCAAGCCCGCCCCTGGCACCCGAAAGTCTCAGTACGCCTCTGCGTAAATACTTCCATCATTTCTTTTTAAATTAAAAATTATTAATTTATTATTTTTACTTTACAGAATAAAGTATATATGTATGCTCGATTGATCACATTGGCCGAATATAAATGTTACTTTTTGTATCGTTTAACTTCGGTTAATTTACATTTTCTGGCCGAGATGACTGATTTGGAGATATTTCCACCATTCAAGGTATATCCTACGGCCGCATTGCATTTTTTTAGAGTAGTAATTAGTTTAATTCTGTAGCTTAGCTTCCCCTCTACACAGAGCAAATTGTAAGAATTTTTCACTGGGCGACAAAGAAGACTTTTTAAAAACGTGTCATTTTTTTAAGGCCCCCTATTGTCTTTCACTCATTTCATTTTCCAGAGCGTTATACTGTATGACACTGAATCGGATCTTCTTAGTTTCAGAATAAAAAATGCCAAGAATGCCGGGAAACTTTGACAACTTTGTGTAAGTGTATCTTAAAATCTTTAATCCAAATGTAGCTGTTTTCAGCACAGCCTGAAAATATACAAGAAAATCTCCCCCCGGGGATGAGAAATTGAAATCCCTCTGGCCCAGCCTTGGGTCCCCTAGAAATGGCCAGCTAAAACTTTGATACTACAAAAAAGACTGTATATTTTTATTAATCATGGATTAATATTATATGGAAGCCATATAATTAAAGTTTAATTACATCTCCTTGATATGTCTGCATATAGAGGGAATGAAACTATACTTTTACCTTATACATAACCTTTACAGGTAAAATGAATGTAGACTTTTCCGAATTTTGGGAGTATGCAGAAAACGAATGGAATAACAGGAGTAATCAATTACAGACGATATCGGTAAGCAAAATATTATAATACTCCAAAATACATGTTCCCACGTGACAGTAAGTGTTTTATTTTAGGAATACAAGGAAATGGTAGAAGAATTAGGATATGGTGATGGTTTTAAAGAAGAGGTGGACCTATGGATATCATTGGAGGGCTATGAGAAGACGACGTTACATCTAGAGAGGATGAAACTATATATTGGAATTATGCCTTTCGCAATATTTTCATTAATGTTCTTTAAACTTCGAATTTGGTTTTGCTATTCATTTTTGGAAAAAATTTTTCGAATCGTTTTTCCAAAGACTTCCTTACAAACTTTGCGCGCTTTTTTAATACCTCTCTTCGATATCACTTTGTCATTCTACATTTATACTGGCTTTTCGCGTTTATTACAATTGCTCTTTTAATCCTAATAGTACTAATGGAGTACTAAAAGGTACGAACTATCGATTTCAAAAATTTTATAGGTTGATGGGGGTTAAATAGGCTTTTCAGGAATCTTCCATCAAAATAAGAACAACAAGCTCCGGATATGACTTCATTTATTTCAGCTAATCACAACCATAGTCCAAAACTAAATCAACTCCAAATCAACTCCCTAAATAAAAGAGATAAAAAAAATACAAATCAATTTCCTGAATTGATTAATCCGAAACACAATAATCAAATATAAATAATAAATTCAAATAATTAAATTTAAATAACAAATTTAAATTTACAATCAATAAAATAACTTTAATAAAATAATAAACTTTAATCAAAGAGAAAAAAAAAGAAGCTTACCCTTAAAAGGGGATTTGACAAGTTGTTACAGAAATACCATTTTCCCCGGCCGGTTCGTTTTGTTTACGGGATTCCCGTTTCCTCCTCGGGATCCGAATTAACCTTTTATCTTACATAATAAAAATTAAATGCTAAAATTAAAGGAAAATAACGAACTCATCTTTTAAACTTGAATCAATTAAATAATCACAACACGTTCAAGCGATGATGTTACTCAATTAGCCGGCGGGTGACGAATGACGAATGATTTAAAAATGGCTGACCGTTGTTAACGGCGATCGACCCGTTGCCTTAATAATGGCAATGCGCGGTTTTTCATTTTTCTGAATTCACGCGGACTTTTTAATTCGAATTTACGCGGGTCTTTAAAATTTTGTTACACCCTTGTAACAACTCCTCCACACTTACGGGAAAAAAAAATTTTTTCTACAAAAAATTTTTTTTTTAAAAATTAGAATAATCCGAGAGAAAATATTGAATACTAGATCCTGAAAAAAAAAAAAATTCTCTAACGAAACTTAGCATTTAAAAAAAAAATAGACATAATTGGGTAAAGGTCAAAAATCGGGTAAAAGGTCAAAATCGGGTAAAGGGTTAAAAATCGGGTAAAAAGGTCAAAAATCGGGTAAATCATCGGAATCTGTTAAGCGGAGAAACAAATCTAAAATTAAAAATAAAAATACTTTAAATCTTCTACGTTCCATCGGCCTAGATCCTTTCCTGAGAGAGTTTTTAAGTTCACCTGAGAAGGCGAAAAGATCTCCGAAATGATACATGGTCCTACGTATTTTGGTAGAAGTTTCTTTCCTGGAACCGATGAATGGTCTCTTCGTAAGACGATGTCGTTGATTTGATAAGTGGCTTCTCGACGACGTTTGTTAAATCTTTTTGCCGCTGTTTTCCGAGCAGCATTCACCGAGTCGGCTGCAATTCGACAGATATTGCGTTGCTTTTCGTCGAGGAATTCTTTGTAATCTTTGGCGTCAAATTCCAAAATATCACCGTTGTCCGATTCCTTAAATAAAGAGTATGGCATTCGCATCTCCCTGCCAAACGTAAGCGTACTTGGGGCAAATTTGGTACTTTCACTTACGGTATTCCTCATAGCAAATAAAATATATTTCAAATATTGATCCCATTCGTGAGGCTCTTGATGTGCGAAAATTGCAAGGGATGTTCCCATAGTCCGATGGTGCCTTTCGACTTGATTCGTCCTCGGTGTGTACTTCGGTACATGATGGATTCTGATGTTGTACTTGTCACATTCAGCCTTAAGAGCTTTTCCTCTAAAGTTAGTTCCGTTATCGGTTACGATGAATTCCGGGCAACCATATTCTAAAATGATGTTTTCGGTGAGAAATTTCGCGATTGATTTTGATGTAGCTCTCCGAACGGGAAGAGCTATCATCCATCGGGATGCCATGTCAACAGCCGTGATAATAAATTTAGATTTCCGAGTCGATTCGGGAAGAGGTCCCACGACGTCCATGCTGTAAGCTAACCCTGGTTTAAATTTCCTTTCATAGTCCGCCATGAGTCCTGCTGGCAAAGCATTACTGGCTTTGAAACGTTGACATTTGTCGCAAACTTTAACATAATCCTTCACGTATTTCTCCATATTTGGCCAGTAGTATTTCTTCTGAATGGATAAAAACGTCTTTTTCGAACCCAGATGAGCGCCCATCAGTGAATCGTGATGAAACTTCATAATGGCGTCTCGGTATTCGGATGGAATGACCAATTTGTGGATTTCTGCTTTCGTTTCCAAATCGCGACATTTTTTAAAAATTTTCCCATCCCTAATGGAAAATGACGGATAATTGATCGGATTCGCTAAGATTTTAGTCTTCAATTCGGTGTACCAATTGTCCTGAATGTCGTCGAACGTCGGAATTTGAGGCAATTCAATGTCGGTAGCTGCAACTTCTATATCAGTTTCAGTTTCATGATACGGGGCTCGGCTAAGAACATCTGGTACAACGTTGTATTTCCCTTTACGATGTTTGATGGTGAAATTAAACTGGCTGATCTTGATAACCCATCGAGCCAATTTTCCAGATGGATTTTTGATGTTGTGAAGCCACTGGAGTGCGGCATGGTCTGTCACAAGAACAAATTCTGTCCCTTCCACATACTGCCGAAATTGTTCAATGCCGAAGACGATGGCCAGAAGTTCGCGTTCCGTTGTGGTCCAATTTCGCTCTCGTTTATTGAGAGTCTTCGATGCAAACGCGATTGGACGTTCCCGACGACCTTCTTTCTGGATTAGAACGGCTCCTATGCCTATGGAACTGGCGTCGACGTGAATTTCAAATATTTTGTTGAAATCTGGGCACGCTAAAACTGGAGCTTTAACTAAGCAAGCTTTTAATACATTGAAGGCCTTTTGATGTTCATCCTTCCAAACAAATTTTTCTCCCTTATGAAGTAATCGAGTAAGAGGCACGGCCTTTTCTGCGCATCTTGGTATGAAAGCCCTATACCAATTTACCAATCCTAAGAAAGATCTTAATTGCTTTTGATTCTTCGGACTTGGAAATTTTAAAACAGCATCGATTTTCTTACTCATGACCCTAACTTCACCTTGACCCACTACATGTCCAAGGTATTCGACATAAGGAGAGAGGAATTGACTCTTGTCCCAATTAATTTTGAGGTTCGCTTTTCGAAGAAGCTGAAAAACTATCTTCATATGATGGATATGTTCTTGATAAGTCTTGCTGTAAATAATTAAATCGTCGAAATAAACGAAGACAAATTTTCCGATGACTGACCTCAAAATATGTTCCATCACCCTTTGAAATGTAGCAGGAGCATTACTTAAGCCAAACGGCATTACTTTGAATTGGAAGAGTCCTTTCCCTGGTACAGTGAAAGCAGTCAGCGGTATGCTTTTGTCGCTCATTGGTATCTGGTGGTAGCCACTTTTTAAATCGAGACTGCTGATGAAGTTTGCCGTTTTTAATTGACCGAAAATATCTTTAATTCGAGGAAGTGGAAAAGCGCAGGGAACAGTCTGCTTGTTAAGGGTGCGATAGTCGACACACATTCTGTAGCCTCCAGTCTTCTTTTCTACGAGCAAAATAGGTGAGCTCCACGGACTGCTGGACTCCTCGATCTTTCCTTCTTCTAGTAGTTCGTCGACCTGCTGGTGTGCAGCTTCCATCTTTTTTGGCGATAAAGGGTAATAACGCTGCTTCACTGGAAGAGTGTCGACTTTCAAGTAGATTTCGTGTTCTGCCACTTGACAAAGTCCAGTTGATGATTCAAACTCCTTTTTCCAATGATCCAAAAATTTGTCAAACTGAAGCTTCTGTTCAGGACTGGCTTGATGTTTAGCTTGAGCTTTTAATTCCTCGATTTCAGTCGCACATGCTCGAATGTCGGTTACTTTAATTGAAGTGACAGGGTAGACAAGATCAGATATTTCGATGGTTCGTCCTCTAGGATGTATTTTAATGTTGAGATCATACATCAGGTCAAGGCCCATGATTGCTTTGTACGGTATATCGTCAACTAGATAAATTCTGCCTGTCCACTTATGACCATTGATCGTTAGTGTAACTGTAGCCATTCCTTTAACTCCTTTACGGCGACCATCCGCAAAACGAATCATGCGACAAGAGTCCTGAATTTCAATGCCATTCTTGAGCAAAAGTTCGAAGTATTCTTCATAATTAAGAACCGTATGCGTACATGCACAATCAGCAAGCATCGGAATTTGCTCTTCACAAAGCTGTGCGTCTACATACATTTTGAAACTATAATCGACGTCTACTGCGCATAAGTCGATATCCTCGCTGTTTAAATTCTGTAAATTGTTGTTTGATGTCGGGCTTTTATTTCCTGTAAAGTAGGGACCCGAGTTTGCACCTACTTTGTTTAATCGTTTTTTCGTTGATTTTCCTTGTTTGGAGAAGCCACTCCTCGTTCCCTGGAACGGTTATTCGACGAAGATCTTTTTGGCGATTTATCTTCCAAACGATCGCGAGAATTTTCTCTTTGAGAAGAGTTACGAGATGACTTATTAAAAGCGACTCCTGAACCACGTGAGGGTGTCCGAGAAAAAGAATCAGCACGCGTGCGCGAATCCTTCCTATCGGCACGAGAGAATCGATCGCGAGAGCGGTTGTCCTGGTCTCTATTTCGATATTCTGAATCTCGACGAGAACGGTTAGAAAAACTTTCCTTACGAGAACGATCATAGGATGAATCTTGACGACGACGATCATAAGATGAATCTCGATGAGAACGGTTAGAAAAACTTTCCTTACGAAAACGATCATAGGATGAATCTTGACGACGACGATCATAAGAAGAATCTCGATAAGAACGGTTAGAAAAACTTTCCTTACGAGAACGATCATAGGGTGAGGCTTGACGACGACGATCATAAGATGAATCGCGATAAGAACGGTTAGAAAAACTTCCCTTACGAGAACGATCATAGGATGAGTCCTGACGACGACGATCATAAGAAGAATCGCGACGATCTGCTGGATACGGATAAGGTGACTGATTCCGTCTTCCCTTGTAATGGCGGTCGTAACGGGAATGATGAGGTTGAGGATCTGGGTACGGATTTACGAGACGCGGCGGTGGTGTTTCATACAGATCCTTTTTCCGAATAAGGTCTTCTTCCTTCCTGCAGACATATTTTAAGTCGTCGATTGTCCTAATTCGAATACCTCTAATCATTTTTAAATATTTTGGATGAAGATTTTCCAACAATATTTCGTCGAGCAGTACCGAATCAGACATTGGATCATTTAATTTATTATTCATATGCTTCATAACCGTGACATATGCATCGATCGATTCATTCGGCAACTGTTTCCTTAAATACATGTCCGATTTTATTTGATTTCTCAACAAGCGTAGCGGAAAAATCTGTTTGAGGTTCCGTTTCGTAGCATCGTATGAAAAACATTCTCCAGGATGCATCTTAACATATTTCCGTGCGTCTCCCGACATAAATTCCGGTAATGCATCTAGAAGTTCCGCATCTGAAACTGGAAACAATTTACGAAGTTCTTCGATTTCTTTAAAAAAATATGTGACATCTTCGTGAGGACGGCCTGAGAAATTTAGACCCCGATGACGTCCTTCAGTCAAAAAGAAGCGGAGTCCTTTTCGATCCCCTTGATCGTTTGCTTGGATCGTCGATGACGCAGCTGCAGTTTGAACGACTGACAAAAGTGCTGTCTGTAGATCTTGAACAAAGTTGTGAAGGGGGTTTGCCAGTGTTGGTGCAGTTTGCGAAGACATCAATAAGCCTTGGTTAATCGCTGTCAAGGTCGTAGGCGAAAAATTAGTCGAGGTGGATGGTACAGGCATCGATTGTTGCTGAGCAGACTGATTAACGGTGGTCGTAGCCAACTGACTATTCGTGAATGTCTTTGACGGGGAATTAAACAAAATCACCTTTTGCGAGACAAATCCTGAGCTTCCCTGTGGTACCGATGGCGGTGTCGACGGAGAAACGATATTTTTATTCGCGACCGCGTTCGATACGTCAACATCCTCATCCGAAGACGCGGAGAAAAAATCATCCAATGCATCAGGATCGGGGGAAATGTAACCGGGGTTATTCTGATCAGGGACCTGTAGAGTATTCTTGAAAGCGTCATAACCATCAGGAACGATGTGAGGATTATCAACCTTATAATAAGTATAAACCCTTCGCGCAAGCTCTTTTTTGTTTCCGGATGCATCCAATCCTAAGGTCAAGCACAAATCCTGCAGTTCCTTCTTTTTTTTCTTGTTAAAGAAGGTGGAAAGAGCCATTTCGGATAACCTAAAATTAAAATACCAATTAGAACAGAGAAAAAAAAAATTTGAGTTCAAAAAGAAGAAAAAAAAAATTCTCTAATGATGAACCTAGAAAACGCTAAGGAGAAAAAAAAAATTCTCTAATGACGATGAGGTTAAAAAAAAAATTTAACCTAACTAAATTCAAACGAGACGTTTTTTACGTCTAAACAAAGAAATAAATAAATTAATTGACGAAACTAATAAAAAAAAAAAAAACGATAACGAACCGCAAAAAAAATTCGCGACTTAACTTCAAACGAGAGAAAAAAAAATGACTAAAATTCGAGCGAAGAGAAAAAAAAAAATCGAGTAAAAGTCGAGCGAGAAAAAAAAAATTATTAAAAATTCGATCCGAAATTTAAAATAAGCTAACCGATTAAAATCAATTTCGAATTAACCGTTATCCTAACCTAAATAAAAATAACGCAGAGAAAAAAATCACACATCGCTGAACGAGAGAAAAAAAAAAAAAAATGATTACTTAATCAAATGAGCAATTACTAATATTCCATTCACTAATATTCAGATCCTTTGGTAGAAAACGGATTTTCCACTAAACAAAACGAGTCACAACAATATTTCATCATAATTAGGTCGAGAATGCCGAAAAAAATAAAATAATTAACGAAGCCCATTTACAATATTGAAAAAAAAATTCCTTAAAACGTTGAGAAAAAAAATTCCTTAAACATTACCTGCCTAACAGATTTATTACACATGGTTTGCAAAATGTCATCCAGACAGAATCATTTTCAAAAAAAAAATTTCACCTCTCAATTAAAATTTTCAGATAACAAAAGATTATTTGAATGAAAGAAATTCCTTTTAAAAAAAAATTATCCACCTAAAATAACATTATTAAAGCTTCATTTAACCCATTGAAAACAAAACAATTGAAAATACACAAATAACTGTAAAATCAGCTGAGATTTCAAAAGAATTAAGATGCAAAACCATTTGAAAAAAAAATCAATTGAAAATACACAAATATCTGTAAAATCATTTGAAATTCCAAAAAAAAATTATGCCCATGCTTTTATGAAGCTTTTACCAAAAATAAATCTGCTTCTCATTTTAAACTGACTATTGACCTTGCATGGCTTTAACAAGATTAAACAAATCAAACACATGATCTATACTCACATATGAAACAAATAACTTCAAAATGTTGTATTAAAATGTGATTTCTTAATTTAACCGAGAAAAGAATTAATGCCCTATTTTAAAAATTATTGATACTGTTGAGTATGTTAAAAAAAATCCAATTAATGATGAGATGATAAAAAAAAAGTTTAAAACTGAACTTGACCAAAAAAAAAATCACTTGCAGAGAGAAAAAAAAATAAGACTCATTACCCCACATCAAAAAAAAAATCCAGGTTCCCTTTTTTTCTTGACAGGCAACTTAGGGAAAAACAGCATGTTCCCTTCATCCCAGCTTCATGTTGCTTCATGTTGCTTCATGTTGTTGAGTACCAGTTTTCCACCTGATGCGGCACATGGATTCATTTAGTTCGGGCGTCGAATTGATGGATCCTTTTTGTTCGGGGCGCCAAATTGATGGGGGTTAAATAGGCTTTTCAGGAATCTTCCATCAAAATAAGAACAACAAGCTCCGGATATGACTTCATTTATTTCAGCTAATCACAACCATAGTCCAAAACTAAATCAACTCCAAATCAACTCCCTAAATAAAAGAGATAAAAAAAATACAAATCAATTTCCTGAATTGATTAATCCGAAACACAATAATCAAATATAAATAATAAATTCAAATAATTAAATTTAAATAACAAATTTAAATTTACAATCAATAAAATAACTTTAATAAAATAATAAACTTTAATCAAAGAGAAAAAAAAAGAAGCTTACCCTTAAAAGGGGATTTGACAAGTTGTTACAGAAATACCATTTTCCCCGGCCGGTTCGTTTTGTTTACGGGATTCCCGTTTCCTCCTCGGGATCCGAATTAACCTTTTATCTTACATAATAAAAATTAAATGCTAAAATTAAAGGAAAATAACGAACTCATCTTTTAAACTTGAATCAATTAAATAATCACAACACGTTCAAGCGATGATGTTACTCAATTAGCCGGCGGGTGACGAATGACGAATGATTTAAAAATGGCTGACCGTTGTTAACGGCGATCGACCCGTTGCCTTAATAATGGCAATGCGCGGTTTTTCATTTTTCTGAATTCACGCGGACTTTTTAATTCGAATTTACGCGGGTCTTTAAAATTTTGTTACACCCTTGTAACAAGGTGAAGGGCCAACTTAATGAAGCCCTTTTCACATTTTATTTTTATTTGCGAAAAATTGTAAAATTACAGTATATTTGTATTTGTACTTTTTTATTTATTTACCTTTCAAATTGATGAATAAAAAATATGAAATATTAAGGTTGTTATTGTAATTTTTTCGTCCAATCCGGTTAATTTTAAGAATACCTAACACTTGAAACCATATTCCCGGCTATTTTCAATCATTTTTTAATATTAAAAAGTTTACGGTATTTACAATTTGAATTACACCAGTAGTTGGAAATAATTCCGTGCCAGGCGCTAGCAGTTCTCTTACTCGTTTCCTATACAGCGCAAACTCAAATGGAAATGAACTCCAGACAATTCAGTTCCAGTACGAGGGTTTAGCGCTCTATTCAACGTGTGTTGATCGGTGGAATAAAACGTTTACGTTTTAATAAAAAGGGGGATCGATTTTTATTCTCTCATATTTTCGTCTCCGAAACTGAATCGATACAGCTATTTATTAGTGAAAATGGACGTGGATAATATGTTGCATACGTCTTTCATTGATGGATTCGTCTTAGTTACTTTAAATAGTGAACATCTTCAGAATGAAGGCACCGGCATCGAAACAGATGAAACAAAGCTTTTGGAGAAGAAAGCGATCAAGGAAGAGGAGGTAAGATATTGAATCAAATCAAATGAAATATTCATAAATTAGGTAAGTTTTCTAATTAAATTTTTATTATAAGTATAGTGATTACTTACAGAATATTCAGTTACATTTTTTTAAGTGGATAAAACTTTATCGTGCACTATGTGTCATGGGTTCTTCTGATTAGAGAAGAAATCTGTAGTCACAAGTGCTAAAATATACAAGACTTTATTCCTATAAACCTAGGGAGATACACAAGGTATATCATTTACTTCTTTCTTAATTTTTCGTAGGAACGTTGCATTCAAGAGGCTGTTTTGACAAACTTGCATTTGGAAAACCTCATTGATGAAGTGTTTATACATATGAAGGATACATATGATGTTCAAAAGTTTTCAGTGTCCAAAGTCAAAGAAGCTGTAAGTAACAGAGATGTGTACACCGTAACCGTAGCTAACTTTAATTGATTCGTATATTTCAGGTGATGTATCAAAATACAAAATTGCGATATTTGGTATTTGATGAAGATGAGCTATTCAAATGGAGAGACGAGTACAAAAAGGGAATGCCTATCGGCTACAACTTCAAATTTTGTAAAGGCACTTTATCTAACTTTGAGGGCAAGTAACATTCCTGAAAGTTAAACTGGAAAATTATTCATCTAATTCATTTCCTTGTCCCCAATGACTTTTTAAAATTATGTGCAGGTTCCAAGGGTGTTTTGGGAGAATTATCTTCGTGGAACGATAGTTCTGATGAACCAGTCGAACAATTTTCTGGTAGCTATGATGTCATCAGATATAAAGCTGAACCAATACCGATATCTTGGCCTGCCGATGATGATACGGTAAATTTAGAGGCGTACTGAGAGGAGCAAAAAATCATAAAAATTTAAGAAAGTTTAATAAGGAAGCCAAAAGGGGGTGCTTGGTGCCCCCCCCCCCCTGGAATAAGTCGGTTAAACATTACAGGTATAGGGAATAAATGCCTATTGCCCCCCTTAACAAATCCAACTGCCCCGCTTGGATCTTCGTTCTGGCTACTAGCCCGAAGACCGAAATGGAGGAGGGAGTAAGTAGAGGGAGGGGGTTTGAAACCCCCAAAAAAAAGTCTTACGTAATACTTGAACGTTCCCTAATAATATACACCTTATTAACAATGATGGCTCTGTGGAAAAAAAATTTCTAGCCTTTTCTCTCGCCCAAGTGAGAGGACAGAGGGACGGGTGCGAACCCAGTCCGCCCCTGGTGCCAGATAGTCTCAGTACGCCTCTGCGTAAATACTTCTATCATTTCTTTTTGAATAAAAAATTATTAATTTATTATTTTTACTTTACAGAATAAAGTATATATGTATGCTCGATTGATCACATTGGCCGAATATAAATGTTACTTTTTGTATCGTTTAACTTCGGTTAATTTACATTTTCTGGCCGAGATGACCGATTTGGAGGCATTTCAACCCTTCAAGGTATATCCTACGACCGCATTGCATTTTTTAGAGTAGTAATTAGTTTAATTCTGTAGCTTAGCTTCCCCTCTACACAGAGCAAATTGTAAGAATTTTTCGCTGGGCGACAAAGATTTTTTAAAATCATGTCATTTTTTTAAGGCTCCCTATTGTCTTTCCCTAAACAGGATTTCCTTTTTTTAAAAATTCTTGGTCTTATAATTTTAATTGTTGAATTAAGTCCGTGTGAGCAGGGATGGCATGCTGATTCCGATTCCGATTCCGATTCCAGTGATGCTAGACGATTTTTCAAACGCGATTCTGATTCCGATTCCGATTCTCAACTACGAGAAAAATTTTCCGATGCCGATGCCGATTCCGATTAGTTTTCATCGATCAAATCTGATTCCGATTCCGATTCCGATATGTTTCCATCGATCGATTCTGATTCCGATTCCAATCCTGATTCCGATCCCGATCCTGATCCGGATCCCGATTAAAATCTATTCGGCATACTATCCCTGCTTGTTTTGTTTTAAAAATATCTCTTTTTTTTTTTTAAGTTTTTAATAAAAAATTCGACTTAGTTTGTAAAATAACTCATTGTATCTGGGAGAAATTTGACCCCTGATGCTGATTCCGATTCCGATTCCAGTGATGCTCGATGATTTTGCCAATGCGATTCCGATTCCGATTCCGATTCTGAACTACGAGAAAAATTTTCCGATGCCAATGCCGATTCCGATTCCGTTAATTTCCATGGATCGAATCTTATTCAGATTCCGATTCTAAATTGCGCGGAAAATTTCCGCGATTCCGATGCCGATTCCGATTCCGATTAGTTTCCATCGATCGAATCTAATTCCGATTCCGATCCCGATTAAAATCTATTCGGCATACCATCCCTGCGTGTGAGTACTGAGTAAGTGGTCGTTCAAACATTACTTCATTATTTTAGGGGGGGGGGGGGGGGGTCGTTCGACTGATGACGAATGATGACTAAAGGTAGGGGAGGTATTGGTGTAATGCTGATGTCATCATTTACACTGGATATAATTCCGTGAAAAACTTAAATTCGATTTAAGAATCCTATAATAAGAAAGTAGACCAAAGCTCTAATTAATTTTAAAAAACCCAGTTTCCCTGTACACAGAGATGATGCAGTTCATTTTTCTGAGTATACACTGTTATACTGTATAACACTGAATCAGATCTTCTTAGTTTCAGAATAATGAATGCCAAGATTGCCAGAGAATTTTGACACATTTGTGTAAGTACATCTTAAAATCTTTAATGCAAATGTAGCTGTTGTAGCAAGGCCTAAAAATATAAAAGAAAAGCTCTCAAAGAGATGGTGGAATGGAAATCCCCTTTGGCCCAGCCTTGGGTCCCCTAGAAATGGCCAGCTAAAAATTTGGGTCAATTTGGGGGAGGGGGGGGGGGTTCAAATTCACCAAAATCATGCTTACGTAATACTTGAATGGCCCCAAACATATACGATGGTCTCACTGATGCCAGGTAAAGGAATTTCAGTACACCATTTGGACAACAGAAAGACACTTAATTGATTCCGTTACGATACCTTACTTAAATCAGAACGATACCATAACGATACCTTTGAAAAGGCAGCAAAAGGATTAAAAAATGATGCCATAATGACACTATATTGAGGCCATATCGATTTGGTATCAGCTCCACTTTGGGCATAAAGGAAATATCAGACTGATCACATTTTTTTAGAACACCTGGGGTATATCATTGATTAACAACATATGGAAACTATATAATTAAAGTTTAATTACATCTCTTTGATATGTCTTTATAGAGGGAATGAAACTATACTTTTACCTTACCTTTAACCTTTACAGGTAAAATAAATGAAGACTTCTCCGAATTTTGGGAGTTTGCAGAAAAGGAATGGAATAGCGGGAGAAATCAATTGCAGACGATATCGGTAAGCAAAACATTATGATATTCCAAAAAACATGTTCCCACGTGACAGTAAGTGTTTTATTTTAGGAATACAAGGAAATGGTAGAAGAATTAGGATATGGTGATCTTTTTAAATGTAAGGTGGACCTATGGATGTCATTGGAGCGCTGTGAGAAGACGGCGTTACATCGAGAGAGGATAAAACTATATTTTGATATTATGCCTTTGGCAATATTTTCATTAATACTCTTTAAACTTCGAATATGGCTTTGCTATTCATTTTTGGAAAAAATTTTTCAAGTCATTTTTCCAAAGACTTCTTTAGAAACTTCAATATCACTTCGTTATTCTATATTTATACTGGCTTTTCTCGTTTACTACAATTGCTCTTTTAATTGGTGATTCACATTTTATTTTTATTTGCGAAAAATTGTAAAAATACAATATATTTGTATTTGTATTTTTTTATTTATTTACCTTTCAAATTGATGAATAAAAAATATGAAATATTAACGTTGTTATTGTAATTTTTTCGTCCGATCCGGTTAATTTTAAGAATACCCCATACACTTAAAACCATTCCCTGCTATTTTCAATCATTTTTTAATATTAAAGAGTTTACGGTATTTACAATTTGAATTACACCAGTAGTTGGAGATAATTCCGTGCCAGGCGCTAGTAGTTCTCTTACTCGTTTCCTATATACAGCGCAAACTCAAATGGAAATGAACTCCAGACAATTCAGTTCCAGTACGAGGGTTTAGCGCTCTATTCAACGTGTGTTGATCGGTGGAATAAAACGTTTACGTTTTAATAAAAAGGGGGATCGATTTTTATTCCCTCATATTTTCGTCTCCGAAACTGCATCGATACAGCTGTTTATTAGTGAAAATGGACACGGATAATATGTTGCATACGTCTTTCATTGATGGATTCGTCTAAGTTACTTTAAATAGTGAACATCTTCAGAATGAATGCACTGGCATCGAAGCAGATGAAATGAAGCTTTTGGAGAAAAAAGCGATCAAGAAAGAGGAGGTAAGATATTGAATCAAATCAAATAAAATTTGATTATTAATAATTTCCGTTAATTTGTTTATTAATAATTTCATTAATGAGTTTCTCTAATTTTGATTTTAATTTTTGTTAATTTTTATTTATTTTAATTTTTTTTTTATTGTTATTTTTTATTTTTATTATTATTTTTATTTTTATGTTTATTATTATTATTATTATTTTTATTTTATTTTAATTTTTTTTTTGATCTTCTTTAAATTTTTTAATTTTAATTTCTAATTTTTTGTAATTTTTTTTTGTTTTGTTTTCTATTCTGGAATGTACGGACTATTCAAGCCACGTTTAAGGGCTTGTCCCGTTGTGGCATTAATATAAATAAATAAATAAATAAATAAATAAAATCCTCGTAAATTAGGTAAGTTTTCTATTGAATTTTTTATTATAAGTGAGTGATAACTTACAGGAATAATCAATAACATTTTTTCATGCGGATACGACTTTATCCTGCACTATGTGCGATGGATTCTTCTGATTATAGAAGTAATCTATAGGCACAAGTGCTAAAATATACAAGACTTTACTCCTATAAACCTAGGGAGATGTACTGTACATGGTATATCACCTACGGTTTTTCAAACTAGCATTTACTTCTTTCTTAATTTTTTGTAGGAACGTTGCATTCAAGAGGCTGTTTCAGCAAACTTGCGTATGGAAAACCTCGTTGATGAACTGGTAATACATATGAAGAAGGCATATGCTATTCAAAAGTTTTTGGTGTCTAAAGTCATAGAAGCTGTAAGTAACCGAGATGTGTATACACACACATTAAAACGTAACAGTAACTAACTTTAATTGATTCTTATTTCAGATGATGTTTGAAGATATGAAATTTCGATATTTGGTATTTGATGAAGATGAGCTATTCAAATGGAGAGAAGAGTGCAAAAAGGGAATGCCTATCGACTACAATTTCAAATTCTGTAAAGGCACTTTATCTGACTTTGAGGGCAAGTAACATTCCTAAAATTAAAACTGGATAATTATTTATCTAATTCATTTCCTTGTCCCCAATGACTTTTTAAAATTATATGCAGGTTCCAAGGGTTTTATAGGAGAACTATCTTCGTGGGACGATAGTTTTGATGAACCAGTCGAACAATTTTCTCGTAGCTACGATGTCATCAGATATAAAGCGGAACCAATACCGAGATCATGGCCTGCTGACGATGATGCGGTAAATTCAGAGGCGTCCTGAGAGGAGGAAAAAATCATAAAAAATAAAGAAAGTTTAATAAGGGAGCCAATGGGTTAAACATGACAGGTATAGGGAATAAGTTCCTATTGCCCCCCTTAACAAATCCAACTGCCCCGCTTGGATCTTCGTTCTGGCTACTAGCTCGAAGACCGAAATGGGGGAGGGAGTAGGTAGAGGGAGGGGGTTTAAAAACCCCCAAAAAAAGTCTTACGTAATACTTGAACGTTCCCTAATAATATAAACCTTATTAACAATGATGGCTCTGTCGAAAAAAAATTTCCAGCCTTTCCTCTCGCCCAAGTGAGAGGACAGGGGGACGGGTGCGAACCAAGTCCGCCCCTGGTACCCGAAAGTCTCAGTACGCCTCTGCGTAAATACTTCCATCATTTCTTTTTAAATAAAAAATTATTAATTTATTATTTTTACTTTACAGGATAAAGTATTCATGTATGCTCGATTGTTCGCATTGGCCGATTATAAATATTACTTTTTGCATCGTTTAACTTCGGTTAATTTACATTTGCTTGACGATGTGATTGATTTGGAGGTATTTCAACCCTTCAAGGTATATCCTACGGCCGCATTTCATTTTTTAGAGTAGTAATTAGTTAAATACTATAGCTTTGCTTCCCCTCGACACAGAGAAAATTGTAAGAATTTTTCACTGGACGAAAAAGAAGACTTTTTAAAATCACGTATTTTTTTTAAGGCCTAAACAGGACTTCAATGTTAAAAAAAATTCTTGATCTTTTTAATTTTAATTATTGAAATAAGTCCGTGTGAGTACTGAGTAAACAGCCCGCACTTAATTTTTGGTCCTAATCCCAAGGTCTGTTATAGTAGCAATGTTAAGGGAAGAGGGAGAACATTTTTTTAGCTTTTATTTCTAAGTTCGTTTGAAACCGTTCATACCTGATCAATGTGGGTCTTCTTCTTTTAATAATCGAGACTGAAGGCCGGGAGAAAGTTTTTACAATTTTCAGAAGAAAAATGGCAGTTTTCCTTTAATTTTAGCACATATAGTTTTCTGTAGTTTAATTTTAAAATAGTTTTCTTGCCTTGTAACATTGTAGATTTTATAGACTCAAGTAATAAGGATGACCGTAATTTTTTACGGCCTTTGTCGCCCATGAGGAAATCTTTCTGGCCGAACAACATTTTTCCTCACTAGGTGACCAGTCGTTTAGTTAACATGTTATAATATCCTATGCCTCAACTTACAACGACACAATAAGTTTGCACGTAGCATCGTTTGAATTTTTTACCGTTCGAAAAACATGAGATTCGCTTTAAGAACCCTAGTAAGAAAGTATACTAAAGCTCTAATTGATTTTAAAATACCCAGTTTCTCTGTACAGAGCTGATGAAGTTCATTTTCCAGAGCGTTTTACTCTATGACACTAAATCGGATCTTCTTAGTTTCAGAAAAATGAATGCCAATATTGCCAAGATACTTTGACAGCTTTGTGTAAGTATATCTTGAAATATTTAATACAAGTGTAGCTATTTTAGCACGGCCTGAAAATGTACAACAGAAGCTCCCCCGGAAAAGGGGGAATGGAAATACCCCAGGGTCCCCTAGAAGTGGCCAGCTAAACATTAGAAATGTGGTTCCACGTCGACTTCCACTCTTTTAATTCTTAGAAATGTGACTACTGAGCTCAAATAAAAATTTGATACTGCAAAAAAGACCGTATATTCGGGCCCGTAGCCAGAACGAAGAGCCAGGAGGGGCAGTTGGGCTTGTCAAGGGGGGCAATAGGCCTTCATTCCCTATATCTGTCATGTTTAGCCAATTTACTCCAGGGGGGGCACCGAGTAAATAGGGGGGCCCCCCTTGGCTACGGGCCCGCGTATATTTTTATTAGTCATGGATTAATATACATATGGAAACTATATAAATAAAGTTTAATGATTTAGTTTCCAAACGAATTATTTTAGTTTCGCACTCATACGCTAACGACGTGCCGTCATGAATACATCTCCTTGATATTTCGCCATATACTGGGAATGAAACTATGATTTTACCTTACACTTAATCTATACAGGTATTTTAAATGACGACGTGTCCGAGGTTTGGAAGTTGGCAGAAAAAGAATGGAATAACGGGAGAAATCAATTACAGACGATATCGGTAAGCAAAATATTATGATATTCCAAAAAACATGTTCCCACGTGACAGTAAGTGTTTTATTTTAGGAATACAAGAAAATGGTAGAAGAATTAGGATATGGTCATGATTTTAAACGTGCGGGGGATCTATGGATGTCATCGAGGCGCTATGAGAAGAGGATGTTACTTCTAGCGAGGATAAAACTATATTTCTGTATTATGCCTTTGGCAATATTTTCATTAATGTTCTTTAAACTTCGAATTTGGCCTTGCTATTTATTTTTGGAAAAAATTATTTTAATCGTTTTTCCAAAAATTCCTTTAAAAACTTTGCGCTTTTTTTTATTTCCTATCTTCTACAATGCTTTGTTATTCTGTATTTACATTGGCTTTCCTCATTTATTACAATTGCTCTTTTAATTGGTGGTTCACATTTTATTTTATTCTCGAAAAATTGTAAAAATACAGCGTATTTCTATTTTTTTAAAATTTCTTTATTTTCCTTGCAAATTTATGAATAAAAAATAAAGTATTATAAAACCGAATAACGTTGTAACTGTAATTTTTCCGTCCAACCCGGTTAATCATTTTAAAGAATACCCCTTACATAAGACCATAATGGATAATCCTTAACGCTTTTTTTTTAAAATTATACTAACAGGATTACTCTCAATTATTAGCGACCAGGAAAACCTTACTGGTTTTTCGAAGTGCTAGCATCGGATACGTTAACGTTGAAAATAGTATCTTAAAAAAGGTTGGAAGCTGTCATGAAATACACATAGTCTCTCCAACTTATTGTGCCTTTCAAGAGTTCGAGACAAAAGAGATATAACTATATTCCTTTGCTTGGTGCAAAAGTCTCTTCCTAAGATGGACTGAGAAAGCATAAAACTTTACGAGTTGAAGAAGTTGTAGAGAATCAATTTTATTATTAAGCAGCCTATCGAGAAAGAGATGGCCTGACATTTTCCTCCTATCCTCACGTGATGTATTGATACGTATGATCCATAGAGGCAGTCAGTAAATCTAAAAAAATATTTTACCGCCTATGTTTAGCTTATGGGAAGAACAAGTATATTAAACGAAATCTGACAAAAATCGCTGAAAACTAGTGGCTAAAGTATAAAATGCAGTAAAATCTAGATAACAAGACTCAGAATCGATATCTAGCGAAACACGATCTTTATGCTATAATTTCATACACGATGCTATACTGACAAAACAAAAGATGTTTAAATGTAAAAAAACCGACACTGCTCTACATAGAATTGCCGAGTGTGAAAATGAACAAATATGGAACGAAACAAAATCAAGAATTTAAAAAATTGTCCCAACAGAGGAACAACTACTAATTAATGACAGAAGCATGATATTTTTGGATTTCAGTTCAAAAACGCTGAGCAACACAAAGCAGTAATTTGGATAGTCACTCTTACCACTGCTTTTATAATAAAGGAACTGCAGTATAACAAGGGCACCCTAGCAGAATGGGAATGCTTTCTTAAAAGGACAAAATCAATGCGTTTAAAAAAGTATCTCATAAAAGCTAAACATCAAAATGAACTACCGTCTACCAGGAAATGTTGCAAGCTAACAATATCAAATACACCAGTCAACTTGAAAACATGCAGCACCTTTTACCAACTGATTTGCGTTTTAAAAATATTTTTTATATGGTTTATTTTTATATAGAATTATAAATTTATGTTTCTTATAATAAAATAAAATAAATAAAATAATAAAAAAAAAAGAGTACTAATACATATATTCCACAAGGCATAATATTAACATAGAGTTTTATCGTCGCTTGAAGTATCATCTCTTTCTCAGAGCGCCCCCATAACGCCCATAGGTCCACTTCTCCTTTAAAACCATCACCATATCCTAATTCTTCTACCATTTCCTTGTATTCCTAAAATAAAACACTTACTGTTAAGTGGGAACATGTATTTTGGATGTTATAATATTTTGCTTACCGATATCGTCTGTAATTGATTACTCCCATTATTCCATTCGTTTTCTGCATACTCCCAAAATTCGGACACATCTTCATTTTTTTCACCTGTATAGATTAAGTGTAAAGTAAAGGTATAGTTTCTTTCCCTCTATATGGCGACATATCAAGGAGATGTATTCACGACGGAAGGTCGTTAGCGTATGAGTGCGAAAATAAAATAATTGCTATATAATTAAACTGCAGCCATCGCGAAAACGGAAGGCCGGTGGTTCGAGTCCACTCTTCGAGTACCTCTGATTATTCATATACTAAACATCTCCTGATTCCCTTTTTGATCCCCAAGCCAAGATAGGCCGTTGAAAAATAATAAAAATATACAGTATAATTGAAGTTTAATTATACTGTATAGTTTCCATACGTAATTATACTTTCTTTGTATATGGCAAACATCATAAGGGTCTATAATTCGAGCCAAAATGAAGGATTCCTACAGTCCTACATTCCAAATTTTTAGCTGGCCATTTCTGGAAACCCGAGGCTGTGCAACGGGGATTTCCCTTCCTCCTTCCCCAAGGAAGCTTTTATTGTATATTTTAGGCCGTGCTAAAATAGCTACACCTGCATTAAAGACTTTAAGCTATACTTACACAAATGTTTCAACATATTTCGGCACCAGTCGCATCCATTTCTCTGAGACTTTTCTTTCTAAAAAAAAAAAAAAAAAAAAGATGTTAAACAAAACAAGAATTTTTTATTGTAATTTTTCACAATTAAAGTCATATTTAGGGAAAAATCACAGGGAGCCTTAAATAAATGGCATGGTTTTAAAGTCTTCTTTGTCGCCCAGTGAAAAATTCTTAATATCTGCTCTGTGTCGAGGGCAAGCCAAGCTGTAGTGTTAAACTAATTGCTACTCTAAAAAATGCAGTGCGGTCGTAGGACATACCTTGATGCCTTGCTCCAAATTAACCATATTGTCAAGCCAATGTAAAGTAACCGAAGTCAAACAATACAAAAAGTAATATTTAAGATCGGCCAAATTGTATAATCGAGCATACGTATATACTTTATTCTGTAAAGTAAAAATAATAAATTAATAAATTAATAATTTTTTATTCAAAAGGAAATGATTAAAGTATTTACGCAGAAGTGATCATCGAATCGATCATTAAATTAAACTTTCTTTGTTTTGTATGATCTTTTTTCACTTCTTAATACGCCTCTAAATTTACCCTATCATCGTCAGCAGGCCATGATATCGGTATTGGTTCCGCATTATACCTGATGACATCGTATCTTCGGTAAAATTGTTCGACTGGTTCATCAAAACTATCGTCCCACGAAGATAATTCTCCCAAAATACCCTTGGAACCTGTATATAATTTTAAAAAGTCATTGGGGACAAGCAAATGAATTAGATGAATAATTTTCCAGAGTTTTACGTTCAGGAACATGTTACTTGCCCTTAAAGTTAGATAAAGTGCCTTCACAAAATTTGAAGTTGTAGTCGATAGGCATTCCCTTTTTGCACTCGTCTCTCCATTTAAATAACTCATCTTCATCAAATAGTAAATACTCCAATTTTTTATTTGCATACATTTTCTGAAATAAGAATCAATTAAAGTTAGTTACGGTTACGTTTTAATTTGTCCATATCCCTGTTACTTACAGATTCTTTGATTCTAGACACTGAAAACATATGAAGAGCATATTCCTCCATCATAAGTATTACCAGTTCATCAACGAGGTTTTCCATTCGCAAGTTTGCTGAAACAGCCTCTTGAATGCAACGTTCCTACGAAAAATTAAGAAAGAAGTAAATGCCCGTTCGAAAACCCGAGATGAAATACCATATACATCTCCCTAGGTTAATAATTAAAAATTACAAAAAGATTGCACATGGGTGGAAAATGTCCATGGCAGGTAGCGAACGATAAAGTTTTATCCGCATGAAAAAATGTTGTTGAATATTCTGTAAGTAATCACTCACTTATAATAGAAATTTTATTTGAGAACTCACCTAATTTATGAAGATTTTATTTTATTTTATTCAATATCTTACCTCCTCTCCCTTGATCAATTTTTTCTGCAAAAGCTTCTGGCATCGAAATCGATTTATTTCTAAATTTATTTCGATGGCAGTGCATTCATTCTGAAGATCTTCAATATTTAAAGTATCTGCGGAAGACGTATCCGTCATTTTATCCATGTCCATTTTCACTAATGAACAGCTGTATCGTTTCAGTTTCGGAGACGAAAAGATGAGGGAATAAAAATCGATTCCCCTTTTTAATAAAACGTAAACGTTTCATTCCACCGATCAACACACGTTGAATAGAGCGCCAACCCTCGTACTGGCATTAAATATATAGTTACACATAGAAGGCTGATTCTATTGTTCAAATGCGATCCTAAAAAAAGACCCGGCCGTTGTATGTCGCTAGTATCGATTTATAAAGTTAGACGCAGGCAAGAGATGGCGTTAGTTGTGGGTAGAGTATTTTTAGACCCAGGCAATAGATGGTGTTAGTATCCTAGGTTTAATTCCATAACATAATTTCTTCAAAGTAACCAGAGGAGGAATGATTGACAACTCATAAAAGGGTGAATAGACCTTAGACCTATTGTATTCTGTTGAATTTCAGGTTTTCAAGATAAAGTACCATCCTTGCCCCAGGATATTTCATTCCGCTTCAAATGATTTCTTATTTTTTCAAAAATTTTAAATTCGTATATACTGTATCTTCTCGATTTCGTCGGGTGGGTAAGGCTTGGATCGGTTTAAATAAATTAAATATATAGTATTTTCCTTTCGTATCCCTTGTTCAGTCAAGACATGGAGTAGAAACACTTTGAAAAAAGCATTTTTTGACCTGACTTTTTCTGACTTTTTTGACTTTTGACCTGGTAGTTCAGTTAGACTTACTTATAACCCTTGGCAATGGTGCTTTTGCGGTGAGATAGAATTTGCAGGAACCCGCCAGCACTTTTTTTTTTTCCTTTTTTTTTCAACAGACGAGTACTTTTTCTTATTTAGAAATTCTTAAGCTTAGGAAAAATGCCTACACTTCAAATTAAATACTGAAGCGCCCAGGCACTGATCACTGATTTTTTTTTTTGGTCAAAGCACCACTGACCCTTAGGACCTTGGCCCCATAGGTCCAACCAGACCATTAAGTATCCCTAGCTAAATTCTTGAAGTAAGTTTTTTACAACTAAAATTAAAATATTTACAGGGCCGTTATGTATTTTTGAGAAATAATTTTTTTATCAAAAATAAAAAAAATAAAAAGCTGCCGAGTAGATTGGGGAAGCTTTAAATTGATATAATCTGTAAAATAATTTTTTTGATCAAGTTAATTAAAGGAACCTTTTTGAGGAAAATATACAGAAAACACTTGGATCAACATATTATGTTTTTTGTACATTCATGAAATTCATTTGTTTGGGTGGGGGGGGGGGGGGGGACGGTAAAACTTAATGACAAGGTTCCAACAAATTTTAGAGAAAATTTATTTCTAGTACCAGTTATTATTTCAATACTTAATGGCCCTCTCCCCCCATTTAAAGCATTTTACAACTCCCCAAACGACAGCGGTGCTTTTGACTAAAAAAAAAGTCCCACTATTTTACCCCAGAATTTTGGGCATGGTTTTTTCTAAGCTTAAGTTTTTCTAAGAAAAAATGCTGAAGCGCGTCCCTATATCACCCCGTCTCAAAAGTACCACTGACCTAAAATGTATATTTCTACATCATTTTCTTAAAAAAAAAAAAAAAAAAAAAAAAAAAGGTTCAAAAATTAACGTTGGAGTTTACTATTCCAAGAAAAAAAAAGAAAGTTCGTTAAACTCAGATGTTATTCATACAAAATACGGAAAGGCCTGGACAGTCAGCTGCTTGGATGCGTTAAAAATTTTTAATTTATTGCACATCAGAAAGAAATATGCATAAATGTAGTTTTACTCTAAGCAAAAAAATAGTAAAAAAATTAAGCAATATTATTTTCAATGTGGGCTAATTCTTTAAATGATTTTTCGGAAATTCGAATATTTTGATTTTAGAGGGGTAGAAGTGTATGAAATGATTAGAGATTGCAATCCCGGATCCCGAATCCGGGATCCCGGGATCTCGGACGTTTTTCCGATCCCGAAATCCCGGGATTGGAGGCGGCATAATCCCGGGATTTCGGGATAGCCGCTGATCGATAATTTTTTTATCAAAAGCATATTTTTCAAAAGAAGTTTAATTGTTTTCTTATTAGTGAATGAGTTGGACAAAAATAAATGAAAAAATAAGACTTCAGAGCCTGAAATTTTTACTGCCCTTGTAGTAATCAATATTGGTTGGATTTTGAAAATTCCTACTGACAGTAAGCGTAGATGTCCAAAAATAATTTTCATGGGAGATATTAGAAATACAGTGGAATTTCCAAAAAGAATTGTTTGGCTGAAAATATTTAGCCTTTATGTCTAAAAATGGCGCTACATGAAAATTTGTAAAATAATTGCTGAGGGTAAGCACCCAAAAATTTTGAAAATTTGAAAGTAGACAAAATTTATCTTTAACAAGTAGAAATAACCCCTGGATTCAAATTTTAGTTACAATCATTATTTCGGATTTTCCTCATATTATCTTATACAAAAGTAATTGAAAACATTCGCAATTACATGGAAAGGCATGCCGTTAGTCAGGTCCCATCAGAATCAGAAGAAGCATTTTTCTGTCCTACGTCCAGACCTTTGTTAATTATTATTAAAATATCATTTGTCAAAAAATATTTTTCGAATTTAAAAATTAACTATGATTTGTAAAAGGGTTAGAATAAAATTTCCCATATAAAAATGCTGAGATTAAAAATAGGTTATAAAAAAAAAAAAAATTGTCGTCTTTTAATGAATGGTTTTGCAAGAAAACCATAATCCCGAAATCCCGGGATCCCGGGATTGGAGATTTTTCAATCCCGAAATCCCGGGATTGAAAAAATCGTTCGGGATTGCAATCTCTAGAAATGATGACGCCAATGTTCAATACCCATGAGAAAGGCATATTTTTTGATGATGAAGGGGAGGAAGAGGCCTAAAATTTTCAAAAAATGATGACTTCATATTTGAATGGTCCCTTAATCTTGTCTAACAGAAAATCTTCAAAAATTTCTACAAAATATTGGGATTTAATTTTGTCCGACCCGTAGCCAAGGGGGGCGCCCCCCCCCCCCCCCTAGAGTAAATTGAACAAGTATGACAGGTCCATAGGGAATTAAGGCCTATTGCCCCCCTTAACAAGGCCAACTGCCCCCCCCTGGCTCTTCGTTCTGGCTAAGGGCCCGAATTTTGTGAGTAAACACAAAACCTCGGAAACATTTGTATTTACCTCAACATCAATTTTACAAAATAAAAAAAACTTAAAAAATTTTCGAGCAGACCCTTTGCCAGGTAAAAAAAAATACCCGTTAAATACTTGCTTGAAACCATAAGTTAAATAGTCGGGATAAATAAAATGCACATATTCAGTTATGAAATTGAGCCTTAGAAACTACCCCCATCTTTTGACTGCGTCTGAAAACAAAATATGCGGAATACTTTGCATTTGGACGTGCCCATAAGGGTTTCAATGATAGTCAAGTCCCAATTTTACCTGACTTGTTTGTCATTTTAAACTAGTCGTTTTTGATAGATTCTCTCGATGCTCATGCCATCTAACGACTTCAAAATGAACCATATTTTGAGGATTGCACGAGAACAATAGAATCAGCCTTCTATGTGTAACTATATATTTAATGGTACTGGAACTGAATTGTCTGGAGTTCATTTCCATTTGAGTTTGCGCTGTATAAGAGAACTACTAGCGCCTGGCACGGAACTATTTCCAACTACTGGCTTGATTCGAATTGTAAATTATGGGATACTCTTTAACCTTTTTTTTTTTTTAAATTTTACTTACAGGATTACACCCAGTTATTAGCGGCCAGGAAAACCTTACTGGTTTTCCAAAGTGCTGGCTCCGGATACCCTGCGGATAGGGTTGGAAATAGACCGTCCCTTATTTTGCGAACTTTAGAATTTTTTCGGTCGCACCCCCCAATTTTTTTCCTTTTGGTTTAAAATGAATACCTGTAAAATTTTAGAGCTCTGCGATAAGTCTAAATAGTGCCGCACAAATCCCCCGTTTTAACCATATAAGTTAAATAAGGCCAAGTTCCACGGGTCGGGTCCTTACATTGCCCGTTTTCTAAAATTAACGAAAATATTGTTCCTTGCGTATTTTGATCTGAGGAACTCAAATCTGCAATCGAAATTTTAATAGCTTTTACCGTTTTTGATTTATTCAAGTGCTAATTTTTTGGCCAAAATTTCGCTCAGGTAAACTTTAATTTAATTCTTAAAAAATTTTAAAGTTGATATCCTAATCCTATAATACATCTTTTCTGAGCAATTTTCGACACTGAATTCAGAACTGAGAGGGAAAATCTTCTAATGCTTACTATTTTTGAAAAAATAATAATTTTTATGAAAATTGAAGAAAAATATTCAAATTTTTTGATTTTTGGTTTATATTACAAAAACAGAAGTGGATGGACGATTTTAACTGCTTTTAGATGATTCAACGTCGAAAAATTAGCACTTGAATAAATCAGAAACGGTAAAAGCTATTAAAATTTCGATTGCAGATTTGAGTTCCTCAGATCAAAATACGTAAGGAACAATATTTTCGTTAATTTTAGAAAACGGGCAATGCAAGGACCCGACCCGTGGAACTGGGCCCTATTTAACTTATT
Organism: Liposcelis bostrychophila; assembly: GCA_037577465.1. Taxonomy (NCBI): domain Eukaryota; kingdom Metazoa; phylum Arthropoda; class Insecta; order Psocodea; family Liposcelididae; genus Liposcelis; species Liposcelis bostrychophila. The sequence continues at coordinate 10,682,497 of CM075207.1, forward strand.
TGGTTAAAACGGGGGGTTCGTGCGGCACCATTTAGACTTATCGTAGAGCGCTAAAATTTTACAGGTTTTCTATCAAAAGGAGAAAAATTAGGGGGTGCGACCAAAAGACTTCTAAAGTTCGCAAAATAAGGGACGTCCTGTACCTTCAGTCTTACATTATTTCGGAGACAAACAAAAAAACTGGTAACGACTGGGACACTCACAATATTTAACATCATATGTACCGGCTTTTTTTTTTTAAAAAAAAAAAAACCTCCATTCGAAAAGTTTTCTTAAGTTAATTTCGTATCAAACTGTGAATAAAAAAAAAGATTTAAAAAGTTGTCCAAAACGATACCCGTATTAGGTGCTGCCCTCTTCTGTATAAAATTCAAACGAATAATTTTTCCGTGCAATAATGCTCTAACATCGATCTCAGGTGTCCTTTGTTTTCCTTTTTTCTTGTAATTGAAGGAATTGGAATCATCTCATGATTTATCAAGAATTTAACGTAAAAAACATTCAGCTTTGTTTTTTCAAATTCGAAACCCAAAGTTTCATCCAGTTATCGAGACTGAATTTCAAAAAGAAAGGGATTCCGATTTAAATGCTACTAGTGCCTTTTTGCACTCAAGGCGGACGCATGCGCAGATGTTAGGCAGATGCTCGTGTTTGCTAGAATTTAACTCCAGTCGAGTCCCGTGTCTCGTCGGTGTGGTTTTAACCGCCGTGAATTTTTTCTGTTTTTTTAAAAACTTAATTCATCTAAGTTGAATTTAATTTATTAAAAAAAAAAAATATTTTTTTTTTTCTTGTAAGAATTGGCAATCGGATTATTTAATTTTAATTTATTTTTACGTGCGAATCATTCATTTTAGTCGAAATAAAATAAATTAATAAAAAAATCATGAGGATAATAACAAATCGGTTGCATGTCATCCGTTGAAATGTGTTTGTACGTGATATCTAAAAAAAATAATCTAAATCTAAATGAATGACATCGTATTTATTAAAAATGTATCCTTATTTTAGAACAAACGGATAAGGATATCGTGCTGTTAAATAATCCCAATTTAAATTTAATAAAAAAAAATAAATTAATAGATTGTTTTATGTGTACGAGTGTGACTCGATCACGACGCCATCTTGGCTTTAGTGTTTTGTTTTTATTCTTTTTTTTTTTCGTTGAGATTTTTTTTTTCGAAAAAGCCGGTACATATAATTTTAAATAGTGTGTGTTTCGCAGTTGTTACCAGTTTTTTTGTTTGTCTCAGAAATAATTTAGAAGATTGAAATAGTGTTAAATTAAATCCGTTGGTTTTTTTTTTAGTGTGAGTTACTTCTCGTCTTAATTTGGATATTTATTTTATTCCGGGCTAATTCAGGCCCGAACGGATATATCATTTATTTATTTTAACTAATAGGTGAGCTTTGTTTTACTGCATGAAGACATTTTTTTTTTACGTGGTTGTTTAGGAATCAATTTTCCAATCCAAAATGAAATTATCTGTTAGTTGAATAACAGTTTATAAAAAATGTGGTCTGAACTTAGAATAAGTTGATAAAGGATTTCGTATTGTTAATGTAGCCCTAAACATTCCCATATATTGAAGTTGTTTCTGCTTTTTGAAGAACTCTTTTAAGAGAAAAACCTTCACCAGGGAAATAGTTAGATCCGAATCATACCTTCGTCGGACAGGGATATCTTATTAAGACAGTATCCGATCGTTTAACTTTTGAGAATTTTTTGAGACAGACGGATTTTCTCAATAAGAATTAAGTCTTGCTAGGAAACGCTTATGGATTTACGTTGAGCTGGGCCGATCTACGGTTTTTACGGAGGTAGTTGGAGATGGTAATTAGGGAAATAAAATGGACTTAATAACAAAAAAAAATTTTTTTTTTGTTTCTTATGATTTGCTTTACTTCTTTTTTTGTTACTTACTACTTGCAACTCGATTATGAAGAGACTATCTAGACAGAAATATTTTGACAGATATTCTAAACTTTTATCTACAAACACCTGTTAGTATCTAGATGCAGTTAAACCAGTCTTGGTGACAACCTGCATAACATGATTAATATGGTGATTCGAAATTTCATCACTTTGATAAAATTTTTAGGAAACTGATGCAGAAGATCCTTATAATTCCAATTGAAGTAATTTTTGATATCGGAAACAAAATCATAATAATGTAAAAAGATCCAAAAAAAATTAAGGAAACATTTTTTGGAGGTGTCTTGATAGGCGGTAGTTTTAATATTTATTTTTCAATGCGATAAATAATTGAAGCCATGTTGAGTAGCAATATTTACCCACATTCTTATGGAAAGCAAAAGTTCTTTCTTGAGCCAGTTATGTACCGCTTAAACCATTCTCTATAACAAGCGTACAAATTTCAAAAATTTTTCAAAATCACCATCAAACTGGAAACGAAACCAGCTGATGTTCATACGCAGATATTTAACATTAATCGTAAAATGTTTTCATTTGAAAATTCATAGGTCTATATATATTTAATTACTTCCAATTTTCGGTGAAACATTTTATTTCATATTTACATAAAAACTGTTTTTCAAAAATAAAACACTCTATTACTCGGGGAAGTTCCCCACCAATGAGACGAAATTATTCGGAAACGATTTTGAATGAGCTCTCTTTTAGGATTTTAAATAAAATACGAAATTAATTATCAACCGAGCTTTTGATCCGATTATTAAAAGATAGCATTTCGCTTTCGAAGTTCATTCTTCCGCTGAAAAATTTATTATTCAAAAGAGCTTGTCTAGACAGTAAAATGAATGAATCAACCAAACTCGCATTACATTTAATATTCATGATAACCACAACAAAATAATTCCTAATTTCCTAATCAACTCCTTACATAAAAATTACATGACGAAAATTATCCCCTAATCAAATATGAATAACCAAAAAAAAAAAAAAAAAACCACATGCATCATTACATTTAAATCGTAAGCTTCACGTTTTTCAATGCCAAATCTCGTATTAAACGTATCTTTCGGAATTCAATCATAACTGTCACATGGGTAAAATGAAAAAGAAAGAAAGAAAAAGGGGGGGGGGGAGAGGAGAGGAGGGAAGACTTTTAATGAATAATAAATAAACTTAAAGGCGAATTAGAAATGCATTATCGAACGATTCCCACATTGTTTTCGTTTTTGCTCTTGTGTTGAAAATAAAAGTCATTATCTCAAGATCTATTTTGAAATATTAAGGGTAAACTTGGGCAGTTAGTCCCAAGTTTTGCAAATTATAATTGCAATAAAATAATGTGTATCGCACTAAGTCAGCATGAAACTTAAATTATGTCTGGCAGATTGATTATGCTGAGATTTTATTACCTTAACAGATTTTTTTTTTATTAATGATTTTACGACGAAAGTTTTATTGCTTAAAATTTGTTGGATTCATTTTAGTTGAAATTTTCCTGAATGCTGTTAAAGCGTAAATACGTTGATAGCTTACCTTAACTTATTGAATTAATTTTAGGTACTTAAAATCCATGACTTGAGATTTAATTTACTTTGAATCAATGCTTAATTATGACGTCGGACTGGGTCGTATGGGCAACCTAAGGTTCGGGTTTTTATCTCAATGTTGGTTCTTAAGACGAGTAAATAGAAAAATTTGGGGACAGGAAATTTAGGCTTAGTAAAAAATTTGGGGTTGGGGAATTCGAGTAAATAATTTCGGGATGGGTTTAAGAGAAAAAATTCAGGATACGAAATGTAAGAAAAAAATTTCTGGATATAAAATTTATGTAAAAGATTTCGTGATAGGAAATTTAAGTATAAAATTCCAGGATAGGAAATTTAAGTATAAAATTCCAGGATAGGAAATTTAAGTATAAAATTCTAGGATAGAAAATTTAAGTAAAAAATTTGGAGGGGTTTTAGAATAACGTTTCCGGAAATTTATGAAAATAATTTCAAGCACTGTAAAAAAAAAAAAAAAAATCAAGAGATTTTTTTGAGCAAATCAATGATTTATTAACATAAATCCTATGTCTTAATTTTATTTGCTTTTGCTTAGAGTCCACGACATAATTTTCTCTGAAGCGTATAGATAAAGAAAAAGCGCATTTTTTCCCCCTCCAAAACTAGGAAATCCGATATTGACTCTTCAATCCTAATACTTTTCCCAACAATGCCATGGCTGACCTGATGGCTTAGGCCTTTAATGCCAATGCCATTTCCTGATGGCTTAGATTTCCTTATTTAAAACCAGGCTGTGGTTCAGATTCCAATCCCAATCCCAAGAACTTTTTTTTTCTTAAAAAAAATTTCATAGATTTCGTTTGAGACAAAAATGATCTTAATTTTTTTTATTTTAATTTTTTAAAGCTACGAATAAAAGAAATTATTTATCAATAAACGGAATTCGTGAGATTCGAAAGTCCGAATCTCGAATCGACGTTATAAAGGGTGTGGTTTAAATTGAAGGGTTATTATTGTTAAGTAATAGTTACCTCAATTTGGAAAAAAAGAAAAAAAAATGTATGATGCAAAGTAATAAGTCCACACCCATAAGGGCGCATCGTACACATGGAATATAATTTTTCCCGGAGAAATAAAAAAGATTACCACATGATGTGGAGCTTTGGTCACACGTTCATGTGGGTCTCGGATGCCAAGGAGATCCAGTGCCCAAAGATCTGGTATCGTCTGATCCACGACGCAGAGTGTAATTTGAGAGCTGGTGATAGGAGTGTCAGTTTTTCCCATAAGAGTCCAGCCGAAGTAGGTCTCGGTCGCTATTAAATCCTTGCTGTATTTGAAGCTGTTGCCCGTAAGAAGAGCTGGGAGATTATCGGCGCCGATTAAAATGTCGATGGGAGGTGCGTTGTCTCCGTAATCTATCTCGATATTTTTCTTCTTTAAGTCCGCAAGAATAGCACGGTGGGTACATCGCGACACGTTACCGCAAATCGTATCTTGTCCTAAGAGACGGAAAATATCCTTGTAACCGGTAATGGGGTTTTCAAGGCAGACGTCGTACACCTCATGATAAACCGTTTTCGTGTCAACTCCCCCGAAAAGTCCGTGAATTAGGTAGACATATCCGATGGGATGTAAATGAAACTGTCGAGCCCGCTGTACAACAATGTATGATCTTTCCGCCGCGGAGTCTAACAAGATGCGTATCGGTATCCTTTTCCCGATGGGGGTAAAAATATCAACCGTAAGCGTTTGCATAATAACTTGGGGTAACGAGAGAGATTGTACCAAACACGAGGGTGTCCTGTGAACGCCGTTATTCGGTGGTGTTCCATTGGCTCGTGACTCGTTACGCTGTTGTGGAGGTGGATTGCTCCCTTTCGATGGTGGATTGTTGTTCTGCGGAGGCTTCGATGGAGCGTCAGGGCAAAGCATATAATGATGCTTATGTCGCTTGAAGCAATGGAGACATAACGCTGAAGACTTGCATTTTGTCCTGGAATGATTCGTTTTTAGACAAATGTAACAAGCACGTTTGTCACTAACCTTTTTTTGTCGTTCGGCGAGGGTCAACGTGGTAGCGTAGCTGCATTCGACGCTGGTGTGTGTGTTGTTACCTCGGTCACAAAATATGCAGGATTCTACCGTTGCGTTTGTAGTAGTACGTGTGGCGTTGCTGGACGTGGCTACCAAACTCGCTGCTGTCGGAGTGGCGTTCTTGGCCCTGTGTAACTTACCTACAGCTGTCGCGGTTCCGGTCAAGCCTTCTGAAAATGTCCAACCCTCATGTACCAAACTAACATTGCGTTGGCCAGTGGCTTCCCCCTTAAGAAAGGTCATAAATGCCTGAAGTTTATTTTGTTTATTACTCGAACCTGAAGGGTTAGCTGAAAAAGTCAAATTATTAGTGAGTTTGTACCGGTTCCAGGACATGAGAACCTCAGGATGTACTACGGATTCAACCATGGGAACTAAAAGTGCAGCACATTTATCCGTAGTAACACCCAATGAGTCCAGACAATTTAGATGCCCCAGAATCTTTTTGTATAAATCGTGCAAGGTCATGTGTCCATCCCTAGCTTTGTCCTTCAAGCCTAAAAGTTCTCTCGAATACACTTCAATGAGTAACTCAGTATCCGCAAAAGTTTCTTGAAGAGCATCTATGGCTTTCGTGTAGTTATCTTCACTGATGGGGTAGGCATTCACAATGTCCGCAGCTTCTGAGCCAGGTTTCATGCACTGGACTAAGTATTGAAATTTGTCGATATTGGTGAGCTTCTGATCGCTGTGGATTTTATTAAATTGGCCCCAGAAACCGATCCACTCGAGCAAATTCCCGTCGAACTTCTTGATCTCAATCTTGGGATATTTTAAATGTTTGTCCTTGTCGACTGTGGTCTCTGCTGTGTTGGTTGATTGAACGGACTGGGCTTTGTTTTCCTCTATGAAGTGTTGGTGTATGACTAATAACGTTGTAAACCGCCTATTGTATTCCTCACAGCGGTCATACTCTTCCTTGTAAACAACCTCCATTTGCTCCTCGTCCATTTCATCGGTCAACAGTAGGTCCTTAATTTCGCCGTCGAGTTGAGTGAGTGATTCCATTTTTGTGGAGATTTGGAGCCATATGGCTGCAAGCTCCATTTGGTCAGGAGTTTCCTTCGCCTTTTCGGCTTCGTATTCTTTGGCGAGGTTTGTAAAAAGTCGCCTGGTTTGACTCCGTTCCGTCTTGAGTTTGGCTAGGGTCGCCATGTTGTTGGTGGTAATTAAAAAATCGATGTTTTTTTTCGTAACCGAGTTATAAATCCATTTTATAAATCCATTTTACAAATTACCTGTCGCGGTCGCCAGATATTAAATCGTAGATTTAACAGTAATCGTAGAAGTAATCGTAAAAATCAATAAATAAAATCGACCACATTTTTCTCGTAGTGAATATATTTTCCATTTTGGAAGAGTTACAAAAAGGTAATAAAAGGTAAAGTTTCAAAGGAATCATCGAGTCGTAATCAGTTCTTAAGACTCCCGCTAGGAGCGCTAACAAATAGAAAAAAAAAATGAAACAAGAAACAAAGCATAGTGCAGTGATCGCAATAATAACCGTAAATAATTAAAATCATTCGAAAAGACCGTGATTACATGGAGAATGCCTAAGAAAAAAAAAAAAAAGAAGAAAGGAAAAATAGTGAACAGAGGCCTAACAAATGATCATAACAATTTAACATCATTAGTCGTTGTATTTATATTTCAACATTGTACACTTTTTCATTCTTGGATTTTTTTTTTCGTTACATTGTACTTCATTTTTTACACAGTGTGAACGTTTACTGGAATGTTACGTTTTATTACTTGTGATTTTAACTTCTTCTTTACTGAATTTTTTATATGCATCTTTGAGAACTAAATTTTTATATCGCCGAATAATTTTATTACCGAATTTTAGGAAAATCCTAATTTAGTTACAAAGGTATTTTTATTTCCAAACTTAATTTTATGACCGTTTATTTACTTACTTTCCAACTTAATTTTATTTCCATAACTTAATTCCGTCAATTAATTTTATGACGTTCTTATTACGAAAATTTGTATTACCAAATTGTTATTACCACCTATTATTTACCAATTTGTTTTAATTACCTAGTTATTGTTATTATATTCTTCGTATTACTCCATTGTTTTTATTACCAAACGATTTTTTTTCCAAACTTTATTTTATTACCGAAATGATTTTACGAAATATTTTTATTACTCAACTTATTTTAATTATGTAGTTGGTGTTACCAAAGCTCTTTTATTACTCAATTGCTTTTATTACCAATTTATTACAATACCGGATACGAAATATTTTTATTACGTAACTTCTTCTAATTTCCTAGGTTCCTGTTACTAAAATTCTTTTATTACTCAGTCGTTTTCACTACCAACTTATTATATAACCAGATGCAAATCTTTTTCATTTTCAAAATTTTTTTAATAATTAATTACCCAAGTTGTTTTAATTATCTAGTTATTATTACCGAATTTTTCATATTACTAGATATTTATTACCTGATTAAGATTTTTATTACCTGAACTTGCTTTAATTACCTGGTAATTAATTTTTTATATATTTCTTATTACCAAACAATTTTTATCGCAAATTTTGTTTTTATTACCAAGTTGTTTTTTTATCACTCAATTATTTTTATTACCAAATTATTATTGCTGCAGTATTAGATACCAAAGCTATTTATTGATAAAACTTATTTTATTACGAAGCTCGATTTTATTATCGAATTTTTATCAATTTCTATTTATTATCTAATTGCTCTTATCAAAAAATCGGTTTTATTACCAAATTGATTTTTGCTACCAAATTTACCAAATCGTTTTTATTACTGAGCCCATAAAAAAATGCATAAATTCTAGGACTGAATTTTTTTTTGTTTCTTATTTTATTGCATTTCAGCGGAACGAAAATTTTATGCAAGACATTAAAGCAGGGAAATCCCGGAAAAAAAACTACACCTTTTACGAATTCTCTTCCTTTTCTTTTATCAAATTCGTTCCAAGACACCGAATTTTTATTCGAGCCGGGGAAAAAAAACCTAATTTAAAAAAGAAATATGAATCATGTCCTGTGCGATGCTGATAAAAAAGGACGCATGGGGTTGTTGAATTATACAAGAAAAGCCGGATCATTCGCCACGTACATCAGATAAAAAAAAAAAAAAAAAAAAAAAAAAAAAAAAGTACAAGGAAAATATGAAAGATCTTTCGGGTTGTCCGATTTAGAAAGAGAGAGAAAAAAAAGTTTCTCGAGAAAAGTAAACTTCCAAGGAATCGAAAAAAAAAAGAAAGAATAAAAGAAAAAAAGAAAGCCCGGAAACGGTTTCCAGTCTGCAACTGAATACTTGAGTTTATAAGCCGACAGCTCTTTACATCTTTATGGAAAAATTTTCTTTTTTTTTTTTTTTTTTTCTTTTAAATTGTGTGCGTAGGCGGTTACTTGAGGGTACTACACGTTAAAAGAACTTTTGCATGTAAAATACGATGTTTGGATGAGTTTTACGGTTATGGGCTTGTTTCACCACCTTGAAATTGCCTTAACCAATTTGTATGTGTAATTCTTTTTCTAAGGGGAGTTAAAGGCGTAGTTTTTCTTGGCGTAAAGGGTAGTTTCTTGTTCGGAGGAAAATAAATCGAGTAATAAAATTATGTAAGGAAAAGTTAATACGGATGTAGGCCTGGGTAATAGGATTTTTAATGGCCGAATTGGTGATGGAAAAATGATGCAATAATAATAAGGTTCATAATAATTAATTAAGGTTGCTTAATTCTGCCTGTAATAATTATTTACCTGAGGTTTAAAAGTAATTTTTTTTTTTTTTTTAATTTTATTACTTAACACCTTAACTATGGCTATAATTTATTATAGGCACATATATTAAATATTAATACCCTATTATTTTTTCTGTGATAATTACTTATATTACTTTTACTTACCTCATTTTACACTGACTATAATATTTAGCTCACATTACTTTTTTCCGTAATAATTATTTATATGAAGTATTTTTAAAATTATTACCTTCATTGTAAATTTAGAGTCCTAGTGCAGTGCTTACCTTAAGACTTTGCAAGTGAAAAAATTTTTATTACTTAACGTTTTCAAGTTTTATTATTATTACTTAAGTGAGTTATTTATTACCAAAGTGATTTTTCCATGAGCTCTTTATTACCAAATGTTTTCGTTACCGAATAATTGTTGTAAAATGATTTTATTACCAAGCATCCTTTAATTCTGTAATTGCTACCAAATTATTTTCATTACTCAATAATTTTTTATCGCCAATAATATACTTGTAATATTAATATTACAACATTGTAATACTAATACTAATATTGTATTATATAATATTACAATATCTAATTGTTTTTATTACCAAATCTGGTTGCTAGTCTCCGTTTAGTATTGCCAAATTCTTTTTATTACTCTATTGTTTCTATTATAAAATCGTTTTTCGGTAATAATTACTGGACTGAAATATTTCTGAAATTATTTCCTGTGTTATTAGATCAAGGGTCGAAGCTCGAAGTTTACAAATATTGTTACCTAATCTTATTGAAACGTTACAGCCCCTGCTCTTTTGCATAACCTGACTTTTTAAGGAGCAGACCTTTCATTAATTTCTCCTTATTAGTCTCTGCTCGAATTTGGATCTTACAAAGTTAATGATTGATTCATTTTTCAAAAAAAAATTTTTTTTTTTGCCATTCATCACCACAACCTCAACAGTCGGATAATTAATTTAATATTAACAATACAATAAAAACAAATACAAATAATAATAAAAAGTTTCTTTTTTTATCTCTCTCTCTTTGCAAGCTTAAACTATTTCTTTTGTGTTAAAGAGGTACGAATCATTTTTTTTTTTTTTTCACACTTACTTTTTCATATTAACTCTCTTTAACGGCATTTTGCTTTGCCATTCTTTTTTACCTTAGTCATCACGTTATAATTAATTGGGAGGTTTTTCTAATTCAGCATCCTCGAAAAAATTGGCAATTTTACCGGACATAAAAAAAAAAGAAATTTAAAAATCGTGGGAATGTGAATTTTTTTTTTTTTTTTTTTTTTTACATTCTCCTGATTTTGCTAAAAAGAAAAAAAATTCCAAAGGGGGGGGGGGAAAAAAAAACTTTTCGCTCAACACCTGAAGCAACGGAAATTGAATAAAACGGACCGAATACGTTTATGACTCTTCAAACGTTTTTATTACCAGCATTTTTAATTTTTTTTTTTTTCTTTTCCAAGCTTCAGTTTTCAACGGTCGAAAACCGTAGAAAATATTTTAATTAGTTATGAGAATTCTCTTTTTTTTTCCCGCCATGGAAGAGGAATAACAATAATTTTTTCGCTCCCGGTAAACTTTTTTTTTTTTTTTAAATATTTTTTTATTGTTATGTTATAATTTATTTTACGTTATCCGCTCCTGTTACAAAACAATGAGACGAATAAAAAGAAGAGAGAGAGAAAATTTTTTTTTTTTTTTTAAACGGCAGTTGACATTTAGGTTAGTGACTAAGATGTCAATATTTATTCAAGAGATAGGAATCTTATGTGATTGGAGGACACTCAAAATCGAATAACGGTTGGTTTGGAAGAGAGGAAAAAAAATTGGAAAACGTCACGATTTTAACAGGGAAAAAAAATGAAAGATGAGTTCGGTAATGTGTTGTCAAGTCGCTATCGGTAATTAAATTTCTGTTGGGAAATCCTTGGTAGTGGAAAAATATTTTTTTCACTACTTGCAAAACTCCCAGTAGTGAGAAGTAAAAATATTTCTTCTAGAGATTCGGATTCTGATGTCTAGGACAAATTATTGAAAATTATTTAATTTCAATTTTAAATATTACTTTAATTTTTATATCGTTGATGACAAGGTCATATACATCACAATGAGGTCCATTGTACCAAATAAATAAATAAATAAATAGTTTTTCCTCTTAATATTCCGGGTTACTCCCTTATAATTCGTAAGTTGACTTGCCGCTGCCATTCTCAATTCGCGCCAACATTTAGTGGCGAAATGCCTAGTTGGATTTTCCCGCGCTTTGTGATTCGTGTTGCAATTTAAGTCCCTCATTGAGAGAGAGTTCGTCGAGTGCGGGTCGGTAGCTTAATGGTAGAGCACCCGTCCGGCAAACGGTAGATGTGGGTTCGATGCCCATTCGGCTCATGTACCCGACGAAATTTTTTCTCTCAATGTTGTTTGTTTGTCCATAAAAGTTTAGGACTTTAGAGATTTCGGCTTTTATAATATTATAAAAGGCGATAGTTTTTCCTCTTAAATAAATAAATTTTGTACGGGGTTAATCCAAAAATTTTCAATCCCAAAAACTGACAATTTTTTTTTTTTTTTTTTTTTTTTTTTGCGAATTTTTTAATTTTTATATTGAACCTAAAACTTGGCGGCTCGCAGAATGTTTTAATTTTCTTTCCTATTTTCGGGCACTCCATTATCGTCGCAAGTTATGCTTTTACCGAAAGTTTTAAGCGGGTCGAGTTTGAGGAAATTAAGTTGAAGCCGTGTGGGCGATATAAAGTATCAATGACATCGATGGGAAAACGAGAACGGTTTGACCCCCTTATCGGTCTCCTCAAAAAGACACAAAGCCAAGCTGACGATGGGAAACCCTTATTCATTATTTGCCGGGGACCTTATTCCGGTCACGAAGTCCGTGGTAATCAACGGAGATGTAGACCGACCTGCAACACGTCTCTTTTGCCTTCTCAATAATGTGGTCCTCCATGTCCGACTCATTCAAATTCTGATTACAAATGAGCTCGTCACGGTACAATTTGGAAGGGAAAATTTTCCCTCACCCCCCTCCTCCCGTCCGCCTCCCCCCCTTTTTTTTTTTGCCTTCCCCTTTCTCTGAAGTTTTTTTTTTTTCCGATATCGAACTTCGATGTACATTTTACAATCGGTTTTTCAGCTTTAAAATATTTACGAACTGACCTTTTGACCTGGTCAATATACGAAGATAACAAGCCGATCGAAATATACCATGTAAAAAAAATCGTAATTGAAAGCAAGATGCGCTCTTTGTGTTACGTCATTTCGAATTCCGTTCGGTTTTTTTTTATTATTATTATTTTTCATATCATAACGTTATTATATAGGATGAGCCGGATTAAATTAAACTTTTTTTTTTCCTGTTTTTGTTTGAAAATTGGAACGTTTAAAAACTTGGAAAGACCCGTTCCTAAACCCCCCAGCACCCTTTTTTTTTTTTTCCCTCTCTCTCTCTCTCGCACATATCCCGACGGCTTTGACACACCGAAAATGAAACGTTAACAGCTGGCAAAATAACAAAAGCCCCGGCAAAGAGGGACCAAGTCTCACAATATGTCGCAATGAATGGTATGAGTTTTCCCATGGGGAGATTGACGAGAGGAGGTGTTGGGGAGACTTTTCCCAATTCAAACATTCTCGCGCCCTGCCCGTTTGTATAATGTAACACGAGAAAGGAAAAGTGAGAGGATAAAAAAAAAAGGAATTATACCTGACGTTCTCGCTGCTGTAGAGAAAAAAAAAAAAAAAAAAAGGTTCACCTGAATTTTTAAAATTTTTGAAAAAGCCATTAGCAATCTCGGGATTCTTATTTCAATTAATTCATGCGGAATTTTTTTTTTTTTTTTTAAGTTTTAAATGGGTGATGCCCCTCCGCTTACGGTATCGTGCGTGTTAATTGAAAAATAATTGAGCGTACGCATGAAATGTATTAAAATTAAGGAGCTGGTTTAAGTGTCTTTTTCTTTAAGTTTTTTTTGTTCTTTGGATTCTTTTACTCTGATTTTCCGGGATTTTGAATGTCTTGAGCCAAGGTATTGGCAGATTTTCATTTTCTGGGAGGCAAAAAAATGGTTGGGTCCCCACACGAAAAAGAGATGCATAAATTATTTGCAAATCATGTATAAATTATACAAAAAATTTGGAAATACATAAAAAATGCATAAATTGTATGTTGTAATACATAAGGCGTTGGTTACATTACACGAAAATTTTTGTTCGAAGAGTTTCAAAAATTTTTTCTCTATGAAAGTGTTTACACTTTTCGAACATGTTCGAAAAGTTTTGATGATGTTCGAAATGTTTGATGATGTTTGACGTTATTTTCGGGGTTATATTATATTAATATGGGTACTCGGCCGATGATATATGTATTTTCCCATTACGTAAAAAATATAACACAACCCCAAAAATAACGTCAAACATCATCAAACATTTCGAACATCATCGAAACTTTTCGAACATGTTCGAAAAGTGTAAACACTTTCATAGAGAAAAAATTTTTGAAACTCTTCGAACAAAAATTTTTGTGTAATGTAACCAACGCCTAAATCGTATACATAAAAATTTCGCATAAATTTTGTAAAAATTACAATCTCAAACTATAACTAATTGTTTTATATCCAAAAAAATTTCGTTTTCGATTTTTTCCTGGGTTCACTCCTATAATTGCAGAAAAAAATTAAACAGGTTTTAACCGATCCTGATTCAAATTGACAATACAATCAGCGTTTCAAATCAAGCACAGTGGAGAATGTTATTTACTAGTGTCCATTACTGTACTGACTACATTCAAAGTTTATACAAACTTTGATCGATTGCTCTGGACGAATCCAAGGAAACTTACCTGAAAATAAAAAAAATAAAATAGTATATTGTTAACCTAGGGTGGAAAATGAATTTTCCCGTCGAGGTTTCCGTTTCGGGCTGAAACGGAAACCGAGCGAGGAAAATTCATTTGACACCCTAGAATAACAAGATACTTTTTATAACGAATAAAAATAAACTTTTTAAGTGATTTCAAAAAAAAAAAAAAAAAACCTCATTTGTTTGTTTACAAACACTAAGAACATGGCTAAACATGGCGAGTTCCTATGCGGGAAAAAGGCCTTTCCGCCCGCAAAAAATCGATGGGAAAGGGCTCTTCCCATCTATGAGTTATGAAAAAATTATAAACAACTATGTCTTTAAAAATGATTAGAGAATTTTTCCTGGTAATGTATCCAGAATAAAAAAATTTTAAAGGTGCAAATTTTATGCTGACCAACCTGACCATTTTGGGTAAGAATGTTCGGTCGAAGATTCTTATGTTGGATGGCGATTGTTCCCATGCGAAAAAGTTATGTAAAAAGTGTATAAAATTTTTGATAAAATAAATGCGAAAAATTTATATAAAAAATATTTTGTTTTTATATCGTTTGTACAAAACTTTGACCATGCATATTTTTTTAACCATGAAAATTTGGATATGCATAATTTTCCATAATATATGCATATAAATTTTTTAAATTATAAAGCAGGAAAACTTGCAAAAATGTTATTAAAATTTTTAGCTCCCCCGGGGACACGTCTAAACGACGTTCAAAAAATTCAGAGAGACTTCATTTGGTAACTATATCCGTCATTCACCGAAATTCGTAAAATAAGGGCCGCCCTGAATACGATAGGGGGTAGTAGGAGAGAAAATGTAATCAAATTTAAGATGCAATAACTGTAAGCACCAAAACCCATTTTCATGCAGCAGCTCAGTAACATATAAAATTTAAAAATCGAAAATACTGGGTGTGGCCAAGTATAAAAACCCAATTTTAATTCCTTTTTGTATCCACTCGTCGAAATCCCAACATCGGAAAAAGAAAATGATACGATCCGTTTCATCTTTCCAAAATAAAAAGAATCCCTCCCCGGGTTTCCGTATTACAAAACGAAAATTAAAACCAGATGGGCAGAAGGACGGATATGGTTCAATTAACTATGTAATCGAACTATGTAATCGAATTGATACGGAGGAAATAAGTCTCGTTATTCTTCTCGTTTGATTTGCATTACATGACCGTAAGTCATGAAAATAAAAGGAAAAACGGGAGAGGGGGGGTCGAACGGGGGGGTTTTATCGGTAAAACCCGTATAATCCCAAACATTCAAAACGGCTATTCAAACTATTATTTTTCCAATTTTAGAAAATGGGGAGTGTGAGAGGAGGAGGAGGAGGAAGGGAGGGGGGTAGGGAAGAGATTTTCCGCAGAGAAGTCGATCCTTTTAACCCCCCGTGCACGTCATATCCGCTTTTACAACCGGAAAATCACTTATCGCGGTGGAAATTTCTCATTTTTATTTGCATTCGGAATTTCGAAACCAAGCTAAATATCAAAACCTCTTTTTTTAAAAAAAGAAGGAAAAAAAAAATAGATATACGTGTATACATCCATGCAGAATTTCATCGGATCGGTAATCGTTTCATGACTTCTCAGACCTTGACAAATCGATATCTCGGTCAGTAATCGATTGATCGGAAAGTTCGATAGAAGGTAAAGGTCGTAATTTAAAAGATCGTAAAAAAATATTCAAAGCCCACACTCTTTCACACTCTTATTTTAAGACGATTTATGAACAATGCATATATAAAACAAGTTATATTTTTTTCCTCTTTTATTATTTTGTTCGGTCGATGATTCCCCCCAATAATTTCGAATATCAATCGATCCAGTTATTTTTTATATATTTTTCTTCTTCTTCTTCGTCTTTCCTTTCAATTGGCAAATCGATTAGCGCGGAAAAATATTCGTCTGTAATTGTATTCGTACCTGACCACGTCCAATAAAGTGAATTTATCATGTAACAATCGACCGTGGTATTATAAAACTGAGAGAGAACTGCTGCAATCGTTTAAATATAAATCACCATGCATAAGGTCAGATATCATGAAGAAATTACGAAAAAAAAAAAGGTATACACCATAATGCGCAACACACCTACAATGTAAATTATGTGTGACCATCGATTCGGGTCTTTTTTTTCTTTCTTTTTTCCATGTAAAATATTATTTCACAAGAGAAACGCGTAACAATTTGCCGTACAATTTTCTTTCTAATAATTTTTACAATCCCCATATGTCATTTTAAGGTCAATCTATCCACTAAATAATAATAAAGGAAAAAAAAAAAAAAAAAAAAAAAAAGCGGGCGCTATTAAAGCGATTTAAATATTAATCCTCCATTAAATCATTTTCAAATGTAATCATACGTATAATTAGTCGGATAGGTAACTTGTCATATTAGAAATATTGTCAGGACGTTTAAATTTTTTTTTTTTTTTCTCACAAGGTGAGCGAGAGTGTAAGAGCCGCACAAAAAAGTCCGGCGCAACGAAAATGTGACAATAAAAACGAAAATATTGATAGTTCTAGGTCGAAAATTATTTTTCTCAGGGGATTAAGAAAAAAAAAAAGGATTGAGAGTGTGACCACAATTTGTTTATTTCACCTGCATAAGTGATAGAAGTATGACCGAGAAAATGTAAAGCTACTCTGGGAGAAACAATAATTGAATAGCTGATGCTAAAATTGCTACCCTTTTAAAGATGGAAACGTATACATACAAAATTTTTAGTTATTGTAAAAGAATTAGGGAGAACTTTCGTTGAAATTAAAAAATTCGTAAAATAGGGGCCACCCCAATCCCCCCTCTTACAACAAGATGATTTTGATTCGTGATATAAGATAAGGATGATATCCAAATTCTCATAAGCTGAACATAGGAAATTAATTTTCAGTAAAAATAAATTCTTGGGAAATATTTTTGGTCTAATTCTGTTCAAGATGAAATTTTCTAATTTTATGCATAATTTTTACAAAGTTTGTGCGTACCGTTACTAAAAAATTTTACTTTCAATTTAGGCATAGCGCTTATCGTCAGTCTCGTATACCCCCGATCGGGGAGGGGCGGGGGGAACGCCGTGCAGACGGCTAGTTTTTATACATAAAAATAGAATTTTTGATTTTGCGGTTATTTTTTATATAAATTAAAATCAAATGTCTAGTATATCAAATTAAAATCTTATGTCGCTTATCATAAGTGGATACAGGACTGTCCCTGTTACGGTATAAAGCAAACTCGTAAAGTATTCCCGTAGTTTTAAATAACCGCGCTAAAAATCGCCCGCCAAACGAAAAAAAACATTAAAAATTTGTGATTTTTAGGGATTTTGTTTAGGAAAAAGAAATATATGATTTAAAGGAGAATGTTGATTGTTTGCTGATTTATTCAAATTTCCAAAAGCCTAATGTTCTGCCCGGGATGGGATTTTGGTTTGAGTTATGCCCCTCAGCTACCGAGGCTTGTTTTGAACCGTTTCATTCCTTTAAATATCGATTTTTTCCCCCCTCGAAATCTTCTAAGAAGGAAGTTCCCGGTCCTGAGAAATATTGCCGATAATTCCTGGAAATTTATTTTTTATTCCCGATAAATACCCTCCGCTCACAATTATATTCCCGGTTAAAGAACAGGAAGCAAAAAGGGTTATGCAGCAGGGAAAAGAAAAAAAAAAAAACTGCCCTATTTTTTTACGCCAAATTGACTCATTTTCCCTATAAATAAAACCATATATCCTCGACCCGAAATTCACTACACGCAGATCACCGCAATTCACCCCTAAAAAAAAAACCCCTGGTGAGAAAGTTATTGGGAAAAAAAAAGCCCTGGTAACATATGCACGTCTTGAAATTACACTGAAACACTCGACCATTGCGGTTTTGTGCATTCAGCACTTCTGGGAGGACAAATTACACAGGCGTTAGGTTCGGAAACCCTCTGCGGTTTTTGATACAGACACGAAAACTTGAATTATTATTTTTTGGAAAAAAAAAAAAAAAGGCTGAAAAGAAAAAAAAATAACACGATCAAATACGACTTTACGATAATTAATAATTCCAATTTTATACCGAACGATAAGCGGATTTTCTGGAGGGGGGAGGGAGGGGGGGGTGAAAGAGAAGGGGGGGCGGAAGGTTAGTCAGCAGCGTGGGTGAGAGAAAAGTTTTCCTGCATAATTTTAGCCTTTTACGCATGACGAATTTCGGCGGCGGTTTTTAAAACCGGGATCGCGGAAAGAAAAGCTAACCATGAATAAGAAATAAAACGTTTGTTACAGCTCTCCTTTTCTGGAAAATCACGGGGTAAAGGGGATCTTTTATATTCAGTTAAGTTTAACAATGAATTGTATTTAACGGCATTTTGAAAAAGGCTACATTTTGAAGACAGAAAACCCCCTTCGGAAATGTTTATTCTTTAAATAAAATGCCTTTGAAGGTTGTCAAAACTACCGAAGCCTCTTTTATAATTTCGATTCTCTTTTCCCTCAAAACTTGGAGTGTCTCTCTCTCTTTCTCTTTCTCTCTTTGGTGCTTAGTGTGCTTTTTATCTTTTTCGAGGAATTTCCGTTCATTTTCATTCTTTTCTTTTTTTTTCCCCCTCTTACTTAATGAGGATTTGTGGTCCTTTTTGCGTTTGGGAAAATATTAAAAGAGATTCATACGTCGATCGTTAAAATGGGGAGAGGAAGGAATTTCGGACTTGAGTTTTATTTATTTGATGAAAATTTTCGAAAAATTAAATGAAGGCGAATGATTTATGCGTTTTGAAGAGAGACATGAGTAATGATAGTATATTTTTCTCCAGAGGAGGGTTCGTATAATTACGACAACCCATAGGAAAAAATGATGCAAAAACTGTATAAAATATTTTGCAAGATAAATGCAAAAAAAATGATATAAAGAATATATTTGTATCATTCATGCATACAAAAATTTTTACATACTGTAAACTGGGGCGAGATCGACCGGTCTAAAAAAAGGTAGCTCTGACTGAATTTTTTAAAATCTGATAGAGGGGAAAGAAAGGGAAGTCCTCTAGTAATTTTATTTAAAGAAAACATAATTTAACCGTGGTTACTAACTTTTTTTAGGCCGGTCAGTCTCGCCCCGGCGGTCAATCTCACCCCAGTTTACGGTATGCATAATTTTTGCAAAGTTTATGCGTATTTTTTTAAGCATCAATATTTATACTACAAAATTTTTTTTTTTAAAGCATCGTACTTATTTTTTACAAAATTTATGCATAATTTTTTTAAGCATGAAAAATTGGATATGCATAATTTTTGCATAATTTATGGATATAATTTTTGTTAAATCATAAAGCAAAAAAATTTTGACACTGTTATGCTGATTCAATTTTTTTTTTCAATTTCACGCATACTTATTTATGCATAATTTATGCATTACGTCCAATTTTTCGTACAATTTATACCTGATTTTTATAAAATTTATGCATCGTTTGATTTCGAAAAGTTAATTCTTAGAAAAACCGAAATAGAGTTTATCCATCACGTGGTGTCGCCATGGGAGTTTTTAGGTTTGTCCAATTTTTATGAATGGACAGAGTTTCCATGACAAAATACGAGAAGCAAACAATTTGTGTGGCATCCATCTAATTACTCAAAGCAAATTTGGGGGGGGGGGGGTGGAATGACGGGAGCGTTTTCGAGGGAAAAATAAACAAAGCCCGGTTTTTATCGTTTTTTCCGGATTTTCTCGGAAATATCAATTTTCCTCCGGAAGACTGAAAAACGAAAAAAAAAAAAAAAAATTATTAAGCAAAACTCGGTCGGGGAAATTGAAAAAAATTACGAGTTTTCGCGAAAATATTGAAAAGAGGTTCATCGTCGGCACCATGACGGGTTCTGTTGACAGAGAGGCTGTTCGATCTTGTCAATTTTATCGGAGACTCATCAAATTTTGATTAAAATTTAATATTTTTTCGAGCCCCGTAAATTCGAAGGAACGGAAGTCCATCTTCTGGGAAATTCCGTATCCAGAACCTGTGTATCGAAAAAAAAAATTTAAAAAGTGGCGTCCCAGGTAAAAATCGAAAAAACGGGAATAGGAAAATTCTGGACAGCTTGGAACAAGTTCAAACAAGTTCATTTTCTGGGGGGCCGCAAGGAGCTGAAAAATCATGCACCAGAACTAATTTTCGACTTCAAATTTTTTATTTACGAAAATTTTCGATGGAAATCAATGTTGTTTTGTGGCAAAAAGAAAAAAAGTTAATTTTTGGCCCTTATGCGGGCTTTTTGGAAATTTAAAGGCCAATGCGACACCTCTGAATAAAAAATCTGAAAAAATTCAGGGTTGATACTCGGCCTATAAAAAAACTTTTCCCGATATAGGAATTTTTCAAATTCCAAAGAAGTTGATTTTCGGACCACCCCAATTCACACTGAAACGCATATATCACGTATTTTAAATGTTTTTCAATCCCGGACAAACTCGGTAAAGAAAAGCATTAAAAATCAATAACAAAAAATTTTGATACTTGAAATTAAAAATCCTCCTAAATCATTCCACACCTCAAAAAAAAAAAAAAAAAAAAAAAAAAAATTAATCGACCTGTAAAAGGTCACAAGAATCTTATACTTATCACGGACATTTTATTCTTGAAGCGCAGCAATACCGAATTACAGGCTACCGTAGGTATTAAGCCACATGATCATATTCGTGCTTAGCATGATTAATAACTAAATCATGGATCTTTTCTTTTTTTTTTTAAAGAGGACCTAAACAGGCTGACAACCAGAAAGTTATTAAAAGATTTTAAGAGGAGGGGAGAGAAAAAAAAAAAAATAAAAGAGTTAAATGGGGACTCGGATCTATAATAGAAACGACCAGGAATCTAGGCTCCTCACCAACCCGATACGTACGTTTTCTCTTACATTCCACACAGGTATCCTCGGTAACTAAAAAACTATTCGGCATTCTCCTTTATATGTGTAACAAAAGAATCACTTTTGTAGGTGTAATTAAAGAAAAAAGAAGCGTTTTCAGCGTTTCCTGCAATTAACTTTTATTAATTTTTTTTTTGTTTTTCATTGTCGTCATTACGACTTTTTTTTTTTGTGATAACCATCTCGTGGACAAAATTTCGCTTCTGAAAATAAGAAACCCGTAAAACAATTACCCGAAGTATAAAAATCGATTAAATAAGAAGAAAAAAAAAGGGTTTTATTGGCTCAAGGTTATGACTTTAAATTTTACGGCCCTTTTCCTTGTGAAAGTTTTATAGGATCCTTCCCACCCACCTTAAAGGGTGAAAACAATCTTAAAACTAGTTTTTCCGAAGGGGAAAAATACTGGGGGGAAAAGCACTTTAAACACCTCTTTTGAGTTTTCCAATCACCCAACTTTTAATTGGCGCGTGGATTAATCCCCTCGATCAAGTCGATATGAAATTTTACGTCAAAATTATTAAAACTTTATAATTTTCAATTATTAAAAAAAAATGCCTGGCGGGGGTTGGGTTGGTTTGGGAAAAAAAAAATTGACCCCAAGAAAAATATTTCATGGATATTATGTGACAGTCGACGTCACAGATGATGTGAAATCCGTTAGATACGAATCCTTTAACCCCCATTGATGCAACCCCTTAACACATAAATAAATAAAATAAGCGAATAAATCAGAAAATAAAATTTTTTCTTTTTTTTTTTATTTCACTCCCCTTTTCCGTTTTATCAATTTTTTAATCTTTTTCTTTCTTTATATATATATACGTTATTCCTTATTTTTCCGATTCACAGGTATCAAAAGTTAACTGGATCGTAGATCATGAGGGAAATCAAGATTGTTTTTGAGGTCCCAGGTGTGCGAATAGTGCGTTGTTCTCAAAACGCGCTACCACCACCTCTTTCAAAAAGGGATTCCGGGGGGGTGAAAAAGGATCAATGGGGTGTATGTACAGGCGGGGCGAATGCGAAATGTATACATTTATATAGATATA
Organism: Liposcelis bostrychophila; assembly: GCA_037577465.1. Lineage (NCBI taxonomy): Eukaryota > Metazoa > Arthropoda > Insecta > Psocodea > Liposcelididae > Liposcelis > Liposcelis bostrychophila. Next base: position 10,704,608 of record CM075207.1, read on the forward strand.
TATACGTTTTGCCTTTAAAAGCGAAGCCCCCGCTCTATATTTATATAATTACTACAAGATGATGAGTGGGGTCCGAAATTAATTAGTCCCGCGCTAAGAAAATATAGGGGTTGGATGAATTGGCTAAAATAACCGACGATCCATTTCCGAGGAAAGGTTTTTTTTTTTTAAATTTTTTGTGAGTACGTGATCTCGTCTACAGAGTTGGTTTTTCGAAGGTTTCAGAGGAATCTGGGAAATACATACTGCTTTTAAAGTGGAACGGAATTAATTTTTCGTTTTTTTTGCAGAATTTTAAATAACTAAGGATTTTTTGTTTTTTTGGTGGTGCCTTCAGTCAAAGGGTTTCTAAATTTGATAGAGAGAAAAAACGATGTTAAAAATAGTATATTTCAAGGCTAGAATCTAAAGCGAGACTTTTTGAGTCAGTGACCGATTTTATCAAAAATCACTTTCTCGTATTTTCTCCAAAACAGTTTTTCTCGTACTTTCTCAAAAAACGTGTTTCTTGTATTTTCTCAAAAAGCTTTTTTCTTGTTTTTTTTTTTTTTTTTTTTTTTCAAAAAACGTCTCCTTTTTTTTCAGAAAAAACTTTTTTCTCGTTTTTTTTTCAAAAAACGTTTTTCTCATTTTTTTTAAAAACTTTTTTTTTTCTCAAAAATATTTTTCTGTTTTTTTTTTTTTCAAAAAACGTTTTTTTTTTTTGTTGGTTCTCAAGAAACGCTTTTCTCGTTTTTCCCCAAAAAGGTTTTCTTGTGTTTTCCAAAAATATTTTTCTCGTTGTTCCTCAAAAACCGTCTTTCTCTTTTTTTCTCAAAAATTGTTTTCTTGTTTTTTTTTTTTTTCAAGAAACGCTTTTCTCGTTTTTTCTTAATTTTTGTTTCTCATAAATATTTTTCTCGTTTTTTCTCAAAGAAAGGAAGATTTTCTCGTTTTTTCTCAAAATTTTTTTGTTTTTTCTCAAAAATATTTTTTTCATTTTTTCTCAAAAATTTTTTTCTCGTTTTTTCTCAATTTTTTTCCCCAAAAATTTTTTTCTCGTTTTTTCTCAAAAATATTTTTCTCGTTTTTTCTCAAAGAAAGGAAGATTTTCTCGTTTTTTCTCAAAATTTTTTTGTTTTTTCTCAAAATTTTTTTGTTTTTTCTCAAAAATATTTTTCTCGTTTTTTCTCAAAGAAACATTCCAATTTTTTCTCCAAAAAACATTTTTCTTACTTCTGCTTTTTTTTGTGGAAACAAAATTTGCTTTTCCGTTTAAACTTCTAAAAACTTATTCTGGGACAATTTCAATTCGGACTTGGCCATTTCTCCCAAGAAAAGTGCCACCACAATTTTTTTTACTTTTTTTAACTCCTTTCTTTTGATGCTGTTACTTTTTTCGTGCTTGCACTTCGTCAACCCTCCAAGGAGATGAAAGAAGAATAATCGTTTGCGAAGAGTTAAACGAGACGTATCTGATATTTCATGTAAAAATAAAAAAAACTTCTTTACGCCGTACATTTATTTCCTTCGAAAATTTTTATCTAAAATAAAAATAATAAAAAAAAAGCCGGCATAACGACAAAAATATACGTTAGTTTATAACAAGCCATTACCTTTTTTTTTTTTCTCCCCTCCTCACTTTTCCTAAAAAACACTAAAATTGAGAAACGATTACCGTTAGGTATACATTAAAGCTAATGTTCCCCCGGTTGAAAATCTCAAACCATTAATTCAGAAGACTTATCTTAAGGGATAAAGCTTGTGAATTGAAAGAAGGCGAAAAGAAGAAGGAAACAAAAAAAAAAGAGGTTCATCGGAAAACATTTTATAAGAGTGGTCATTTACGGGAGAAGGGAATTCATGAGACAGGAAAAATCAGCAGCGGAAGGAAACGGGCGAGGGTGAAGTTGGCGCCAATTCAAAGGGTCTTCCAGCTTTAACAAAACTTTTTTGTAACTGCATGTTCTATATGTGTTTTGAACAAACTGTTGGCACTCACGCTAACGAAAAAAAAGGAAAAAAAAAAAACTCACGAAAAATAATGATCATGCAACTATTCATTAACGCCGAACGTACAAAATGCATTGGGTCAACTCTTGACTTTTTTTTTTTTTTCTTTTATTTTTAGTTTTTTTTTTATTATAATTATTTTTATTACCCCGTCGAATAGGCTTTTTTTTCGCGTGAGGTGGTTTTAATTTTATCCTAACACGGAATGAAATGTGCTTTAAAATAAAAAAAATAAAATAAAATGAAATAATACATGAATTAATCGTGTTTACGATGATTTTTAAATCCGTAACAGAAAGGAATGGAAAATGGCGGAATAATTCTTTTTTTTTTGGTGTGTGCGTTTGATACGTATAAGATGAAAAGTAATTAACTCATGAGAAACCATTTTGGGGAAGGGATTGGATAAAAAGGGCCTCGAATTACAGTAATAATGAGTTTTACCAATAAGCGGCCTGCAACAAAAGCCCACGCTTTAAAACACATATAACATTCCTAAAAACCAATTTAACACGAAGTAACACAGGAACGCGAAATTATTGCTTGGTGTAACTTATAAGTACCCACGGCCTGAAGGATTTTTTTTTTCTGACGTTTTCTCCTCCCAGAAAGAAAGATTTTTTTTTTTTTTTTTCGTGCATGATTTTTTTTTCCTTCTTTTTCTAAGGAGTGTTTAGGTCCATATTGCTGAGTTCGTATTTTAAATTAGGGTGATCAAATTAGTTGCTTCCGGGATTTTTTTTTTTTTGCTGCATGGAAATTTTTGAATATGTTCTGGTCGAGCTGTGACATATATTCTTTATTTTATTTTTTCAATTTTTTTCAATTTTTTTTTTTGGAGTTGTAAATTTGTCCTATTGAAAGATTTATGTAAATGCGGAGAATCCAAAACAAATTGTTAAATTGCGATGCTGGTAATAAATGACCGATTTATTATGCTTTATTGTCAAGCCGCCAAAATAAAAAAAATAAAAAATAATCTTGACGAGGGGGAGAAACTAGAATAAGAGAAGTAGAGTAATAATTTAAAAGAGTGGTAATTAAAGGGATTTCGGTTTTTAGCTTTTAAGGATCTATTACACTGCATTATTTATATTAGACATTTATTTCTTACACTTTGCTTTGCTTATACTCCATTACTTACGGTTCTATCGCATTTTTTGTGCGTATGTCTTGTTATTACGGCTTTTATCGGAAAAGTCCATTTTTAAGGTCTGTAATTATTTATCACAAGTTAACTATTAGCTACTGTAATGATATTTCAATAATTACTCTTCTTGTTGCAGTGTTATAACAATGCTTATTACTTCCCGACTCAAAGAGTTTTGAGTTTAAGTACGGATTATTATTAAATGCATCGAAAAATAAAGACGAGAGTTTGCTTTTATAAAGAATTTATTTTAAATCCGTGCGCCGGAGGCAGCTGACGTATCTCCATTAGAAATATGATTGGAGATAGTCCGTTTTGGCTGATTTTCAAACACACGTAACCGACATGCGTTTAGTCGCAAGATTATGAGGAACAGACGAGACGGCTTATCTATAATCATATTCGTTATGAAGATACGTCAGTTGATTTCCGGCGCACGCTCTTTAAGACGTCTTAAGGAGTCTTGAAAAGAATTTTCTTACTTGGGCAGTCATATTTATAATGGGACTAAGTCTGTTGACCTCCGGCGCACGTATCTACGAAGATCGTCAACAGGGAAAAATTTGTCTTGATCCAGTTTTTGTAATATTTTCAATTCTCTCGCCAGAAATTTTTTAACAGTTTTTTTTAATTTCAATCAATTCCGAAAAAGTCCATTTATGTTTCGAAACGTGATTGCTCATGAAATTCCTTCCGCCGTTTGTTTTCACTTTCGCCCGTTAATTCGGAATCCCATTTTGTTCCTGACATTATATTTTTTTCTTCCCTTAATCGAATGCTTTTTAGTCCATGAAATCAAGTTATCCAACCGTATTTCATATCTTACCCGGTAATAATATCCTGATTCGGTCCGAAATCCCCCATCGCTTTTACGACTTTTCTTTTTTCTTTTTTCCCTTCTTCCCGATTATTTAATTTTACTCTCATTCCATACCCGGTGTTCTTTATGTTGCCAAAAAGAGGAAAGAAGGGCAGGGAGGAAGGAGGAGAAAGGTTTCCAACCCCATTTAATTTCACCCGATTTAATCAAGGATTTTGAAACTGGATAGTCGTAAACGATAAACAGATCATTATCCTCCACCGTACCCATGTTTGTGTACATATTTACATGATAGTGTTTAAGATCAAAATAATGCGGGACTATTATCATCCTAAAAAAAAAGAAGAACCCGTTTGTTCGGAAAGGAAAAAAAAAAGGGTTAAGGGGGTAGAGGGGGGAAAGAATTGCGATCGTTGCTAACCGGACGGTAAAGGAAACCCGACGCTTGTACCGAATAACAACAAAAAAAAAAAAGGAAAAGTTGAAATCCAAGATTCACAGCTGTCAAAGTTGAAGGAAAAAAAAAACTGACACAGTCAGGCATGTGTCTAGAATTTTTTTTTCTTATTTTTTTTCCTCTTTTTTTTTTTAATCTGGTGTTACCGGGTTGAGTTTTTATTGAGATTTACAATGAGGATCGATTATAATCAATTACTCAACTTTTAGCGAATGGAGATATCATAATTGTTATGTAATTATTATTAGATTGCGTCACCAGTCGGGGTCGCCATCATCTTTTATGACTTCCCTCAAAAAAAAAAAAAAAAAAAAAAAAAAAATTTAAATGATTTATTTAGTTTTTTTTAATGTGGCAATAAACGATTCCCGACATCGTTTTACCCCAAGTGTGTTAAAAATTGGTTCCCCCTTGTATATATGTCTCTTTAATCTCCCTTTTCGATTTTTTACGGGTTTTTATCCACGCGCCAATAATAAAAAAAAAAAAGGTTATCTGTCACGAATCAAGGCATCCAGTGAAAATTTTTTTTTTTTTTCTTCGTCTATTTTTTTTGCTATTTCTCATCGATTGACCCTTCACCTTTTCCTTGCTTTTTTCTCAAACCCCCTTGTTTGAGGGTGAAATAAGGTTCCTTAAAGGAAAAAGGGAAGAAAAGAAAAAAAAATTGGAAAGGGGGTTTTTCATGTTATTTCCGGTAAAAATTGATATTTTTTTTTTTTTCCGCTGCTGAAGGGATGTCCTTTTGCTTGTGATGTTTTTTAAGCCTATCGGTCGTTTCGATATTGAATTTCCTTTTTTTTTTCTTCTTGACATTTAAGGAGGGATGCCGCCAAAGTCGTAGTGTAATCATCCTAGCGTGTAATTTGACGAAATAAAATACAAGGAGGGGGTTAAACGATCCTCAAAACTTAAAAGGTCTTGTAACTCGGTCAAAATGCTCACAAATCGGGTAATTCGATATCGAGAGCAAGGGTAAATGCCGACTTGCTTTTTTTTTTTTTTTTTTTTTTTTCATATCTCATGTTTCGTAAGAAACTTATTTCACTTTTTTTTTCTTTCCTTCTTCTTCTTCGTTTTTTTTTTTTTTATTTTGCCTCAAGAAGAAATTCCGGAAAAGCTAAAATGAGTGAACATGCGCCAAGAACAACGAAGTCTGACGTATTTTTGATGTTTATAACTTAATTAAGCGAGAAGAAAATCGTGAACTTTCTTACTTATATTGCGTGTACAAAGAAGAAAAGTGAATTTATCTATTTTTTTTTTTTTCATGCTTATGTTAGGATTAAGTGACGGGAAATTTAAATTAATTGTAGTTTTTTTTTCTCCCGCTTTTGGATTTAAATAATTTTTGCTGTAATTTAAATTTGTAACGTTCTTTAAATATTTCCGAGGTTTTTGAAATCTTATTGTAAGAAACGCGAACCTACAGGATTAAAAACTAATTTGATTTTTTTGAACCGTTTTAATTTTTGGAGCGATTTGCCATCCGTGGTCCTTGTTTTTGCGACTTGTTTTTTTCTTGAGGTTAAAGCATCTTAATCAGAAGTTAAAAAAAAATAATTGCTTGTCTCCACTTGCAATTAATCTGATGGTGCAGGATTATAATCCGAGGATGTAGGATTATAATCCGAGGATGTAGGACTATAATCCGAGGATGTAGGATTGTAATCCGAGGATGTAGGATTATAAGCCGAGGATTTAGGACTATAATCCGAGGATGTAGGATTGTAACCCGAGGATGTAGGATTATAATCCGAGGATGTAGGATCATAATCCGAGGGTGTAGGGCTATAATCCGAGGATGTAGGATTGTAATCCGAGGATGTAGAATCATAATTCAAGGATGTACGATTATAATCCGAGGATGTGGGATCATAATCCGAGGATGTAGGATCATAATCCGAAAATTATGTAAATTTTTTTTATTTTATTATTTTTATTACGAATTTTTTTACACTGATGTGAAAAACTTTTTCAGGCTCCTAACGGCAACAAAATTCTAAAAATTAAAAAATAAAAAAATAAAAATAAATTTAAAAAATTGTGTTGAAGCTCAAAAATCTTACCTTCGGATTAGCCCATAAGTAGAGACAAGATGCAAGTGCAAACCTGAAAAATCTAATACATAATGAAAGTCATATTTTTTTAATTCATAACTTTTTTTGTCTTACCTATTTTTAAATATTTTTGAAACTAATCTTTTTGTTTCTTTTTTGTTTCAGGTAAGCGTTCATTATCTTGTTCTCGAAATGCCGTCCTTACGCAGGTTGGAAGCTTAAGAAAAAAGAAAAGTCAGGCAGATTTCTTAATCCTCCAGAGACAGAACGGTCCGGTAAACATTAAAATTAATTTTTTATACCCGAACGTCTTGGTCATCACACCGGCGAAAACTTGAAAAATTCCTCATGCACATCTCCCGCTCTATTGTAACGGTTACCTGGTATAACGCTACTTGGGGGTGGATAAAAAAAAAGAAAAAAAGAACCAAAAGGGTCAGTCCGTGAAATCAGCCAACAGAGAAAGAAAAAAAAAAAAAAAAAGTGAAGGTTAAAAATTTAAGAAAAATACAGGAAAATATATTTAAAAAAATCCAAACAATTCATTATAATATGTGATTCGATTTTAAAGGAAAAAAAAATGATAACAAGAAAAGTAAAAAAATTGATTCAAGATTCAACCTGAATTCGCTTGCACGTGGCTTGAAGAATTTCCCAATTTGCAATAAAAAAAATGAGTTAAATCTATCTTCAGGATGTTAAACGAATATGATTCAAGAAAATACCTGGGATAATTTCATTTTACGATTTTTGATATCCTTTCTTATTCTAACAAATCCAAAATCAAAAGTTTATCAAAAACGAAAACTACTACCAAGCAGTCTCATGCTCGACAATCAATTATTCTTTTCTTTAAAAGAATCCTTTACATTTTATGGCTAAAAATCCGACCTCAAACGAGAGAATTGATTTAATTACTCAAAATAATAAAAATTATCGGAATTTGGTCGCCTTTTAAATTAATTCAATATGAGCAAATTTAAACTCTGAAATAATCACGACATTGGAAATAAAAATTTAACTAGCAAAAGATTTCGGAAATTCTTCAATCCAAACAGGGATTTAGAAAAAAAAAATTCAATTAACACGTGGTTGATCACATCATGAAAAAAAAATCATAGCAAAAAAATATCGTTAACTGGCTCAGCCCCCCTCCATAAAAAAATTTAACAACGCATTTTATTCAAAAAAAAAGTAAAGAAAAAAAATCGGATGGGCTAGCCTTCTACTTATAAATTCCATCTCAAAAAACCCTTTTTCTTTAACTTAAAATAATGAAGTCTCAAATCCTCATATCAGATAATCATAATTCGCACATCTTAACGGTACGAAAGCTCAAGTGTGAAGAACGAAAATTACTCATACGTCACACGATCAAGTGACACGTTTAAAGATCTCGATTTAATCGATATATCGATTGTTTTTAAATTATTTTCGCGCGAACGAAAAAAAAAATCATTATCAAATCTTAAAATTAATTAAACGAAATTGATTCGATTTTTACATAACAAGTCAAAAAAAAAAAATATACAAGAGGCACAAATTCAAAAAAAAATTCTGTCCGACCCCGATCAGTGACGTGTCAGGGTTAGGGATCGTTACACTATCCTCTATTTAATGGATTTTTTTTTTTTTTTTTCATCCCGGACATCATTCTCTTAACCGAAAAGAACCCATCAAAGCGTTGAAAAGAGTGAGTAACAACTGTCGAAAAAGTGGTATGAGAAATTTACGATTACGATCATAAAAAGCTTGTTTAAAAATCCCTCCTGTCCCCTAACTTTGAGTGCACTTAGCTTGCCTCATCACTTCTCTTTAAATCAAGGATTTGCCATTTTTCTTGTGAGAGAGATGATGATTTTCAAGAGTTCATCAGCAATTTTTATCGAGCTTTATTCCCTTCCCCCTCCCTTTTTTTTTTTTTTTTTTTTTTTTAAATCAGGGATGTGAGCCATTTCACATCGATTCACCTGGGCCATTCAACTTGCTTTTTTCCAACTTTTTTATCCTTCTGCTCTGATTCATGTTTTGTGGTTATGGTTGAGTCGTTTCTTTTTATGAACCTTGAAAACGGTAACTGTACTTTTTTTTTTTCCTTTGCTTTTTTCCATTCCTTTTAGTCATTGCAGAGAAAAGAAAAACCGCAAAAGCCTTTTTCCCCGTATAAAAATCAGATTTTCTCCCTTTTTTTTTGAAAATCGTGATTAAGTCAATTAAATGACTCAACCATTACGATACATACAACAGATATATGGAACACGTGCTTCCGTTTAAAACCGATCAATTTGGGTTACAATGTCAATCGGGGGAAGGGAAAACCAGGAGGGAAAAAAAGCCCCGTGACTATTAACAACTGGACAAGTCCCACTTTTTTTTTTCGTTTTCTTCTTTTTCCCCCTCCTCTTGAAAAGTTACAACTTTCCAAGTGTATCAAGCATGTGCGTCCGCCGGAAGTTCACTTTAAGTTCAGTAGGGCGAAATAGTTCCTGCAGTCCGTCGAAATATTTTCTTATTCATCCCCCAGCAATTCTCTTTTTTTTTTTTTTTCTCACCCTTATCTTTTTTTTGACGATTTCGGGATAAAAAATTCATCCGTTTTAGATGAAGCAAGGTGTTCAGTCCATCAACATTTTCGATTAAATTTTAACTCGTAAATTTCCAAGTAAAGCCTTTATAAATTTTTAAAGCAAACGGGTCACAGATTTCATGGCGGGGCGAAACGTTCTAAAATGAAACGGAGTTTCATGCGTCACCACCGACGGTATATTTCATTATTAATGTGAATATTCTAATATTTAAAAATTTGGTTTAACAGCTTTTCCAGATTTTTCTTCTAGACAACCGCATTTTTTTTTTTTTTAAACAAGTAACATTTTCTACCGCAGTTTCCATTTTTTTTTATTTCTCCTTAGATTCGAAGAGGGATTTTCTTGGCAAAAAAAAAAAGAAGAATGATGTTTTATATAGCAAACGGTTTCTTTTTCGTTTTTTCTCACACCTACAATTCTGTATATTTTTCTTCGCGAGATAGTCTTTTTTGACTTTTGTATGTAATTTCAACCATTTTGCCCTTTATCTGCAGAATTTTAGTAATCTCTCAATATTCGAAAATTGCGTAGGAGTTACCAAACTTAGTCGAGACTTGTTACAATTTGAGCGTTCGGGTGGTTCGAAAATCAACTTTTTTGGAATTTCGAAACTCCTGTATCGGTAAAAGTTTGTTTATAGTTTGAGTACTAACCCCGAATTTTTTCATATTTTTGAACGGAAACTTGAGGTGTTACATTGGCCTTGAAATTTCCAAAAACGCCCAAGGGCCAAAAATGGAAAAAAGTTTTTTTGGCATAAAAGACCATCGATTCCTATCGGAAATTTTGCGTAGATTACGAATTAGATATTCTAGTCACACATTTTATTGATTTCTAATGTTATGATTACCGTTTTTTATAAAAATAGTTTTTATTCATTTCATTAGTTCAGTTATGAAGAAAAAGAAAAAATATTTTACGTAAAGGATTAGCATTTTTTAATGTTTTTTAATTTTTAATTTTTAATTTATTTGTTTAAATGATTATTTTTTTACTGTTCGGTTTCCTCTGATGATGGCATCGCGCCGAAATGGCTATTAGGAACATTTTATTTTTAAATATAACTCCGTTTAGAGACCCTTAATTAAAAAAAGCTGGTCAGAAAAAATGGCCGCGAAAAAGCGGAGTCAACTGGACATACACAGTGAGTTTTACTCCATAAAACAACCGTCGTCTGCTGACACGAGCAAATAAAAACGGCGATAATTTTTCGAGTAATAATAATTAAGAAAATTTTAAAAGTTAATAGCCCGCCATCTTTAATTTCAATTTTTTCAAAATTTGGATTTGAGATTCCGAATTAGCAGTTCAGAAAACCCCCAAAATATTTAGTTTTTATTATTTTTAAACTTATAAACGCCTCTGCACAGAAACAGCTGCTTTGTCGATAAGCCAAACATAGGTGAAACACTGTTGTTAAAAATGGCATAAATGACTGTCCATCAGTTATTACCTGCATTTTTAAGTTCATAAGAGTAAAAAGAGCAATAAATAAAGCGTTAACAAAATTCAAATATAAAAAATCTGTAATATTTTAAATAAAATTTTACCAAACATCCGCCATCTTGAATTTTGGTGTTTTTAAAATTCTGACTTCAAATTCGGTTTCAGCAAATCAGAACATCTCTAGTAAAACATGTTTTTTACAATTTTTTAAGAAAATTAAATCTTTGCATGGTTGCAAAACTGATGGGTCCATGCATAGATCCTTGGGGGGCAAAAGGTTAAGTCACCTATCTTCCTTCTAAATTTTGTTCCTTTACCTCCAACTAGCTAATTTTTCACTGTACAATCTTCAGCTCTTTCTGACCGCTGACCTTACTCTTACTTTTCCCATCCCCTTCACAAATGTTTAAAACAATAATTATTAAATAATCCTCCCAGATTTTCCCTTTTCGAAACCCCTGAACCGATCTTTGGTAATACACTCCTCTTTTTAACCGATACCTTTTTCATTCTAATTTACCAGTTAATCAGATTCGTTAATTGGAATTTTTAACAAAATTAATTTTTTAATCATTTTCAACAAGTTAAAGCAAAACTTTTCGAATTTTCTTTTACGAAACTTTTACGACTTCCTTTATCGGGAAAGCTTCGATATTCCTCCCACTTATTGAAAAAAAACGGGGGAAAAAAAAATCTCGTGCATTTTTTTTTTTTTCTTTTTGAAATTATTTTTTCCCCAAACAAATTCGATCGTGTTTAATCGACTGTCAACGAATTTACCTGCGTGTGAGTATTGGAAGGATAGAGAAAAAAAAAATATATAATCCTCAAGTTTCATAACAAAAGCTTGCCTAAAACGGAAAAAAGAATTAATAATTTTGTGCTCGAATGATAATTTGAACCAGATGCGTTTTTTTTTTTTTTTTTGTTTTGTTTGTCTTATAATTTTTTTATATGCTCCACTTATCCCTGGGAACCCTAAGGGAGGAATAAAAATAAAAAACGAAATCGATGTTATTTTTTTTTTTTTTTTTTTTTTTTTTTTTTACTTTTGAGAAATTTTCCGGAAGGTTAAAATCCTCTCGTTTTATTTATAAACGGTGTAAATTTTTTAACGTTTTTTTTCTTCTTTTTTTTAGCGAATATTCGGTAAATTAAATTTATTCGGTAGAAAAAGAGATGATGATGATGATGATGATGATGATGATGGCGAGGATAATTTAATCGGGGGGAGGGTTTCTTTTCAAACTTCCGGGATAAAGCTCATCAGGAGAGATAACGGGATAACGATGTCCTCCTTCTCTTTGACCGCTTTTCATTTTCTCAGCTGGTCAGTCAGTGTTATTTTGAATTAAAACCGCAAAACCCTCTAAAACCTCAAAACTAAACCTGAGCGGGAGAAAACTCCTTGAGAGAATTCTAATGATTCTCCTTATTTAACCTATCTCAGAATGAATAATGACGAAATGTTACGTTAGCTAAATCATTAATTGCGTTGACTTATGCGGATTCCAAATGTGTATGAGAAGCCCCGAAAACCCTAAAGTTTGTTACAATTTGAATAATTGCGGGCAGGAGCAGGTGGAAAAGGGAGGGGATGGGGATTCGTAAAACTTGTTTTGTAATAGGGCTTTTTATTACTGACGGGAGGAGGAAGGGATTGTTTTTCGGAACGGAATTTTTTTTTTTTTCACCCACCTTCCTTTTATGTCGAAAAAAGCTTTTTCCGTCGGATTTTTAACTCCCCCCCCTTTTTCCTTCCTATCCCCCGTTTCCCGTCCCGACGGTCTAACGCAAATTATGATAATGCCAAATAGCATTTTGTATTGTTCTCCCGTGATTGTAATGCCTGTCATAAAAATTAACTCTGCTCCATTTTGCATTGTTGCCTTTCTTATTTGAATTCCGTGACTCGACTCAATAAGCTGTGTGTATTGATTACCTTCTCTATTATCTCCATCAACTTAAAGGTATATCGATTCGTGATATTGAAAATAATTGAAATCGTCAACTTCCGTATGACTTGTATTGTCCAGAAAACGGTAGTTTTTTTTACTTCTATTTTTAGGCTTGCGCAGTTAGCTGTCTTTCATTTTTTTGTTTTTGTTCGAAACTGGCCTCCGAGAAACTTTTCCTGTTTTTTACCATCCTTGGTGATGACCGTTTACTTCGGAATTTTAAATGGTTTGATTGGAAATGAAAGAGAGAAAAAAAATGATAATGTTTTTATGAAAATTAGAACGTGACCTTATTTTTTTTCTGGTCGTGATTTGTAAGGAAAAGGTAAAGGTAGAGTCGGTGTATGTTTAGCGAGAAAAAAGGAAGGGAACGGAGTAGAGCGGAAGGACTTAACTGAGAGTGTAGGGGATGGGACGGTATATTCGGGGTTGCGAAGGGAGCTGCAGATAGGTGAAGGTTGCTAAGGAAGCTGGAGCAAGAGTGTAGGGATTGCTGGGTAATTCTAGATCCTTCAAGCCAGTCAATTTCTCACTATCACTTCCTAGTATTTCCCGAATGTCTTGCAAGTGCCTTCCCAATACCCCCCAATTGTCTTCACATATCTCCCCAACACCTCCCAAATCTCTTCCAAATGCCTCCCCAATACTTCCCAAATGTCTTGACATGCCTCCCCAATATCTCCCGAATATCTCCCTATTTAAGTCTCCCTAATAGGGAGGTATTGGTGACATCAGGGGGACCTAATGTCCCTAATACTTCCCAAATAGGTCTTCGGCACTATTTAAAATGGTGAATGTCCGAAAGACCTATTTGGGAGGTATTAGGGGGATATTAGGGAGACGCTTGGAAGATACTGGGGGAGGTATTTGAAAGATATTGGGGAGACATTAGGGAGTTATTGGGGAGGCATTCGGAAAGTTTTAGGGAGCAATAGTGGGGAAATTGACTAACTTGAAGAACCTCTCTTGCAGCCTGTCTCTACTCTTTCTGTTGCTCCCTCAGTGTCCTTCTGACTCCCTCCATTGTCTTTCTAACTGGTGAAACTATTTTCCCGCAGCATTCCGAATTTTAGCGGTCATTACTTGCAGTGAGTGGCTCTAGACAAAGAAGGAGAGAAGGAGGTATTAAGGAAATGTTAGGGAGATATTAAGGAGATGTTAGTGAGAAATTAGGGAGGTGTTAGGGGGACATTAGGGAGATATTAGGGGGATGTTATGGAGACATTAGAGAGATTAGGGAGAAACTAGGAAGATGTTACGGAGACATTAGGGAGATGGAGTATTAGAGAGACATTAGGAGGATTAGAAAGATATTAAGGAGATGTTAGTGAGAAATTAGGGAGGTGTTAGGGGGACATTAGGGAGATATTAGGGGGATGTTATGGAGACATTAGAGAGATTAGGGAGAAACTAGGAAGATGTTACGGAGACATTAGGGAGATGGAGTATTAGAGAGACATTAGGAGGATTAGAAAGATATTAGAGAGGCGTTAGGGAGGAATTTTTTGATATTTGAGAGATGTTGGTCAAACATTTGGGAGATATTAGGGAGCTATAGTAGAGGGATCTTGGGTTCAAAAGAAGGAAATCGACTGGCCTGAAGGAGCTTCAGGAAACTGTATAGAGGGATTGTAGAGCATTTAGAAGATAACGAAGGGGAAAAAGGGAACTAGACTGACAACTTATAGAGGCCAAAGGAAAAGCTAGAGAAAGGTAGTTGACTAGAGTCTACAATTATTTAGTGGAAAAAAATAGTAGCACCGGAAAGAACTGGATTTACGTTAGTATACAATCAACGGTAGTCGCGACAATGGTGGTCTCGGTTTTATAGGGAGTTGACAACTCCACAAGGGAGAATTCAGGGACCAAAATTTTCCGGAACCCTTTTATTTCTTCCAAATAATTTATTTTCCACGATTTCCACATCGAACACATTTATCTGAAATTTTTCGGAAACAAAAAAAAAAAAAAAAGAAATAAAAATTTTGTCGAGAAAACCCTTACATCCTGGAAGGAGTGATTCATGGGAAGAAGAAAATAAGAGAAACAAGTAATAAAAGTATAATTCCGTATCGATCGTTATACCGTTTTACCATTAAGAAGGAAAGAAGTCAAAACGAGATATCTAAAACCATTTACAATGGATATTTCATGTCTTAAATTTTATTGTCATCGGCAATTGATATCCCGAGCAGCATCTTATGTCTTGTTTAGGGTTGTCGATTTCATCCGAACCGACTATTAACTTGTTTTTCATTGTTTTACATGGAATTCCTTCCTTTTTATTCAGTTTTTTTTTTTTTTTTTTTTTTTGGTTTTGGGTTTTGTGTTTTTGCGATTCAAATCCGTTATGAATGAATTTAAATCGATTTCATCGCTCAAAAAAAAAATTCTCTCTTGATAACAAAATGCCCGTGAGCTTAAATCATTTGCTACAAACATACCCCATTAGAAAATACGCATGATAAAGAACCAATCATTTCCGCTGCTTTGTCCAGATCAGGGAAAACCGACCATCCACTCCTGAGGGAAAGAAGGATGGGGGGAATGGGGAGGTTTGGGTTAGGTGAGGCAGAGCAGGCTTTGTACGTTTATACGAGAAGAGAAGCTTTAAAATCTATAACATTAATCAATTTTTTTTTTCGAAAGACAAAGACATATCCAGGGTAGGGTTTCTAATTAAGAAGTAAAAAAAAAATGGAATGACATTAGCTTAAATTAAAATTATATCTAATCGGACAAATTACTGAGCGGGCTTTTGTTTTAAATTAAAAAAATCGTTCCTTTTCCCCTCGGGGAGGGGAGATTGACTTCTTTTTTTTTTTTTTTTTGCTTGCTCTTTCAATTGAGGTAATTCGGATTTTTATATAAAATTAAAATATGCATATACGCGTATAAAAAAATAAAAAAACAGGTGATATTTTGCTTGAGCTACAAAGCGAACTATGGAAGATAGCCTACCATAAATTGAAGGCCGACGCCATTAGCTGGAGCCGATCATGAAAACAAGTTACAGGGCATTAACATTTTTATAAAGTTTAGACCGTTTTACCCGTAAAGGGAGTTGGAGCTATTACGGTGCAAGAACCTAAAGGGTTTTAGTCACAGAACCAACTAAATATTATTATTTAACGTGCTCAATGATCCAGTTTAGTACGAAATGGATCCTAATTGATCGACAGCGTATATTTCGGGAGGGGGTAAATAAAAAAAAATCTCAAAAACACAAAAGGATTTTTTAAAAGATTCTTTTCTTTTCTTTTTTTTTTTTTTTCTTCCTCGTCTAAATGAATTTACGTTTGACACCCCTGGATTAATTGTTTTTAATCCCAATTGCTCGATTAACAAAAATCTCTTTATTATTCTAATTGATCAATTAATCGAATTGGTTAATTAGCTTTTTTTTTTTCTTCTTCTTCGTCGTTCTTCTTCTTCCAAAAAGAAATTAATTCATTAATATTTTTTCTTTATCGTTTTAATCGAATAAATTAATTTGATATGTTAAATATATTCAAACGATATTAATAGATGGAGGTTTGTGATTAACGAAACGAGTCATTTATTGTTGGGATGTTAAAAAGAATGAAGGAAAAAAAATGTGTATATATATACCGTATGTAGTAAAAGGTATGAAGGATTATTTTTTGTGAAGCGTCTAGCTCTTGATCTATCGTCTACCTATTTTTTTTTTTTTTATGGTAGAATGAATTGTTTCGATCCAGGAGGAAAAAATCGTTTTTTTTATATCGAGTGATATTTTTTTTCAAGACGGGACATTTGTTTAATTAATAAGCTTCAATTTTTTTTTCCATTATAGAAATGATAATAGTTAAAGATATTTGTTATTTAAATAAAGCTTTGAAATGGTATGCCCTATGATTTTGCTCTCTTGACTTTTTTGTACAATGACCTGTATCAATCTTAACGGTCTACCATCTAAAAAAAATATCTGACGCTCAATTATCTCTCCGTTGCAGTTCCTGTAAAATAAATTGGGTGGCTCTTATTTTACGGATTTTTTGAATTTGGGTGAACGCACGCCACAGTTATTTTGTAGGGCCAAAAAGAAGATTCCTTGAATTTTTTTCAGATTTTTCAGACGTCGTTTATCCGGGAGTCCACGGACCTAAAGATTTTTACCCTTGGCCGGCCTAATTTGGAAATTTGGAAATACTCCATTCCTCCTAAATATTATTTTTCTGTATTGTTTATGTAAAGTTAAAGCACTAGGGCAAAGAGACATTTAAAAAAGGGATGCGCCCGTAATCACTCAGTTATGCAACCGGTGATGCAAACTCAATTTTAATTTTTTTTAAACCTTTTCCCGAAAATGTTTATATATTGTTTGTATGATTTAAGGGGTTTTAGGGGTTGCTGATTACGAATCTGAGATTATTTTTTACGTTGGCGGCATTTGCGGCTCTCCAGAAAATCAACTTGTCTTAAATTAACTGCTTCCCGGAAAATTAACTTGTCTTAAATGAACTGCCTCCCGGAAAATTAACTTGTCTTAAATTAACTGCTTCCCGGAAAATTAACTTGTCTTATATTAACATCCTTTCAGAAAATTAACTTATATTATATTAACTGCCTCCCGGAAAATTAACTTGTCTTAAATTAACCGCCTCTCAGAAAATTAACTTGTCTAAAATTTACTGTCTCCCGGAAAATGAACTTGTCTTAAATTAACTGTCCACGTAAAAATATTACTTGTCTTAAATTAACTGCCCCCAGGAAATCAATTTCTCTTCAATCAACTGCCTCCCGGAAAATTATCTTGTCTTAAATTAACTGCCTCTCAGAAAATTAACTTTTCTTAAATTAACTGCCTCCCGGAAAGTGAACTTGTCTTAAATTAACTGCCCGCCGGACAATTAACTTTTATTAAATTTACTGTCTCCCGAAAAATGAACTTGTCTTAAATTAACTGCCCCCCGAAAATGAACTTGTTTTAAATTAACTGCCCCCAGAAAATCAACTTGTCTTCAATTAACTGACTCCGGAAAATCAACTTGTCTTAAATTAATTGCCCCCCCCCGGACAATTAACTACTACCCCAGAAAATTAACTTGTCTTAAATTTAACCTTAAAATTTAATTACTACCTTAAATTAACTGCTTCCCGGAAAATTAACTTGTCTTATATTAACATCCTTTCAGAAAATTAACTTATATTAAATTAACTGTCTCATTTAAAATTTACCTTTTTCCCGAAAAAGGAACTTGTCTTAAATTAATTGCTCCCGGACAATTAACTTGTCTTAACTTTACTGTCTCTCAGAAAATTAACTTGTCTGAAATTAACCGCCTACCGGAAAATAATATGTCTTAAATTAACCGCCTCTCAGAAAATTAACTTTTCTTAAATTAACTGCCTCCCGGAAAATTAACTTGTCTTAAATTAACTGCCTTCCGGAAAATTAACTTGTCTTAATTTTTCAAAATCCTGATAATTTTTTGAATATAAATAATTAATTTTTTGTAGTCCTTTCCGTTCCAAAAAATTAATTAAGGAAAATTTTCTCGGGATTGGAACAATAACTCGAACTAATTTCAACCAAAATTTATTATTTTCCCAAGCGTCGAGACTAATTTGTGTCTTCATCAGGGGCTGTAAAAACAAGAAACACAGTCAAAAATTAAATTTTTCCGATGAGACACGTATTCATACAATTAAAAAATTTTTCATTAAAATGCATTCTTACTCTAATGATGGTTGAAGGACATTATCATGTAAACCGCATCTGACTCATAATATAAACAAAACCGCCAAACCATTCGACTTCAACTTATTCATTGATTATGATACCAAACTATACTATGCAAACCATAACTATGCAAACTATACTATGCCAACGTTTTTCAATTTTCCCATTTTTTTAAATAATTAAGAAAACTGAGAATTTCAAAAGTTAATTGTCCTTCATCTTTTAAGATGAAGTTGGCTTGGCCCTGCATCTTTTTTTCCAACTCTAAAAAAAAAAAAAAAAAATTGAATAGAAAAAGCAAATGGGGTCATGCAAACATGCATCAGAAACGAAATATCGAGCCTTTTTCCTATAACAATCCTTGTGGAAAACGTTTTTCAATTTTCCCATTTTTTTTTTTTTTTTTTTTTTTTTTTTTTTATAAAAAGGAAATAATAAAAATGCAGATATTCGCTTTAGCAAACCAAAAAGTTTTATCTCCACCCGCGGAAGAAAAGTTAGGAGAAGAAAGCAGCGAAAAAAAAAAATCGAGGCCTAAACGATTAACTTTTCCGCCCGTTTATAAAAAGAACGGGGGAGGGGTAGGGGGAGGAGGTTATGTGGTGTAATGCCTCATTAAAAAACTCTCCACTTCTAAGAAAATAAAGTTTAAAGGATGTGAAAAGACTAAAAAAAAACCACAAAGGCCTATAACAGCTTGAAACGCACTCTTTGGAGTTAACCTTTTTGTTCTCCGGTAATTTCGTTATAAGGCTTAAGAGGATCACGGAGGAGAGGAAAAGGAAAAGATTATAAACATAAAACTAACACGAAATATCTATAACACTGGTTGTTGTAAATTTCTAAAATGCTTTTATAACTGGTTGGAATATCTCCCGACTATGAATTTCATAACACGAAAAGTACATTTTAATAATTAATCAGGATGAATCTCCCCCTTTTCCCTCTCCCTATCTCTCTTCTCCTTTTTTCTCTGTCATTGCAGCGGCTTTTTTGGGGGGCGGGGGACATGCATCAACCTGATGAAGTGTTATAGACAAATCGCGTTTTTTTTTTTTCCTTCTAATTCTTTTCGAGGAAGAACGGGGGCTTTCCACGAAAAGACCTTCTGTTTTGATGAATATATTGTGGGGGGATCTTCCTGGGTTTTGTCCTTTCGCTTTAATTAGTGCAGACGTGTTTAATTAAATTTTGTAATAAATAAGTCGGATGAATGACTTAATTTTACATGGGAAAGAGATGAGATGGACTGAGGGAAAATGGAAAAAGTAAGGGAGGTAAAAATGGTGAGGGAGAGTTTTTTTACGAAGTTGTGGAAGCTAAAAAAAAAGGGGGAAGTGGAGGGAGATAAAGAATAAGACCATGGAGATAAGGTGCAATATCGTAGGTAGATAAATGAGGAAGGTGGAGACACTGGCAATGAAGCCATCAGAGAAAAACTGACGTAGTTAGGTTAGGTGGGAAACTGTCTGCGGAGTAGTGAAAACTGCAAAAGAGGAGGGACCCTCCTCTAACTTTAATTTCGTGGCGTGTCCCTTGCAGACCCGAACAGTATTGGGGAAAGCTGCCGGTTCCGTAAGATTAAATGAGAAGCCCAGTTAAAAAATGTCGCCAGGGCGAAAAATGAGCCGAAGAACAAAAAGAAAGAGTACACAGTAAAAAATATTATGTAAATATGTTAAAAACGGTCTACATAAAGTCTATGTTAAGTTATTATGTTAAAAAATCAACATAACTTGTTTGTAAACAGCAAAAAAATGACAATCGTTAATGGACGCAGAACATTAAACAAAACAATTGTGTTATTTTTCTTAACAAAATATTTATGTAGACCGATTTTGACATACAATTTGTGTCAATTTTAACATAAAATTTTTTACTGTGTACGCTGGAACAAAAAGAAAGTAACGCTGGAAGCTGTAAAAGGGACCGAAGAAGTTAGTGCTAAGGGGGGCGGTTAGGAACAGTAAAATGGAGGCATTTAGTGGGATGTGTTAGGGAAAAGCTGACAGCCATGGTCGAGACAGTGATATTATGGGTGCTAATAGTGTCGTGGGCGTCATGGGCTAATAGTGTCCTTGGGTCTTTTTGGGGTCGTACATAAATTACGTAAGCACATTTAGGGGGGGGAGGAGGTCCAAATTTGACGTGTTACTCATAAGCTAAGCATAGGCGAAATGGGATAAAGCGTGCAAAAAGGGCCTAACCCAAGCTTACGTAATTTATGCACGACCCCTTTCGAGCAACGGTCGATAAAGTAAAAATAGTCCAGATGATAGCCAATCTTCGTCGCGGAGCTGGCACTTAAAAGAAGAAGAATAGCGTCGTGATCTGCATAAAAATCCGAATAGAAAACAACAAATTTTACATAAAAATATAATTTTGTTTTTCGGTCTTAACGCGGATTTCGAAATTTTTTGGTCCCGGCTAAACGACGTCCGAAAAAATTTGAAAAAATTCAGGCGATCTTCTTTCGGTTACTGTAAAAAAATTAGGGGGTCCGTTCCGGGTCCGTAGCCAGAACGAAGAGCCAGGGGAGGCTGTTGGGCTTGTTAAGGGGGGCGACAGGCCTTCATTCCCTACACCTGCCATGTTTAGCCAATTTACTCCAAGGGGATCCGAGTCAGCCCAGGGGGGCACCAAGTCAGCTCAGGGGGCAACGCCCCTTTGGCCCCCCTTTGCTAAGGGCCCGGTCCGTTCGCCGAAATTCAAAAATTCGTAAAATAAGGCCAACCTCACTCCAAACAATAGCTCCTATTAATTTCCTTATCGGCTCCCTTTACCCTACAGCCCTTGCCGGGCTTGTGCTACCTCTGGTAATTTCGGGCCCGTAGCCAAGCAGGGACCAGGGGGGGCGTTGCTCCCTGGAGTAAATTGGCTAAACATGACAGGTATAGGGAATGAAGGCTTATTGCCCCCCTTAACAAGCCCAACTGCCCCCCCTGTCTCATCGTTCTGGCTACGGGCCCGGGTAATTTTATGCCCTCCCTACTTTATATTTTTGCATCCCAACCTTTTCCAATTTTCCGCACAACCGTAGAAATTCGAAAACGATTTTCTTTTTTTCTTTTCTTTTTTTTTTCCACCAAAAGAAATCCCACATAAAAACGGTTGGAAACAAAGAAGAAACCCTTGGAAAATAATGACATGACAAAAGCTGTTTAATTCACGCTACCTCTTGATTATTTCCCCTCGTAAAGCCCCAGTTCCCTTTTCACAATAACTCCCGGATGCCCTTCAAGTACTCTGAAAATACGGTTGAACAACTCTTGGTCAGTTCAAAAGCACGCTTTCTTCGCTTTTGGGGAAATTTAATCGACCTTTTCCTTCAAAATTGAATTCGAAAAACCCCCGGAAAAGAGAGAGGAAAAGAAAGAAGAATCGGGAGAGAATCCTCTTGTGCCCACTCTTTCTCTCTCTCTCTCTCTCTCTCTCTTTCTTCTTTAGCACAAAGGATAATTACCGTTAATTCCAAGAGAAATGATGCAGAACAAACTGCAGCAAAACGGAATGACGTCACTCGAAAATTATACACTCGAAGAAGGTCACTTCCTTTTTGCCAGCTTTTAAAAGGAAGGAAAAGGAGTTAAGTAATTTTAATAACCCCTAGTTTACTTGCCCTTAACGAAAAAAATTTTATAAAATCGGATTATACTTCTCGTCGCGAGAATGTTTGAAAAGCGATTTTTTTTTTTTTCTTCCTTTACGACGACTCTCTCGACATCTTTTTTGACGTCGTTTTTATTTTTTTGAGAGAGAAAAAAAAAAACTTGACGAATTCTTTTTTCTTTTTAAAGGGGGGGTTTTGCGACAAAAAGAATCCCGATAATGTTAAGAATCGATCCCCGTTAGCTAAGTATGAAAGGTTTTTGTTTTCTTCGCCTGTAGATTTAATCTCTCTTTTGTTAATTTGAATCTTTTGACTGTGTCCCATCAGCAGCGATGAGGAGGGAAATAAAAAAAAAAAAAAAAAAGAAGATAATCAGAAGCTGTAAAAAAAAAGGAGTCGGCGAGATTTATTAAAAATTCCCGCCGTATTTTTGACGACAACAGGTTTTTCCCCCCCATTTTTTTTTTATTACTTTTTCTCAACTGTGTTTCATGTTCTCCCACATATTGACGTAAAAAAAAAAAAAAAAATTGCGTGTTTGTAGGACTAAATTATTTGTCTTTTTAAATTGTGTCGTTTTTTTTTGATTTATCAATTTTCGGGGAAGGATAACAAAAAAAATTTCGCCATAAAAAAAACGTCTATTACGATATTTAAGAAGCTTGCATGCGTATTCAAGGCAGGGCTTTTGCTGTGGGCCGTTAAGTAGAGGTCGGTAGATTTCCTTTCAGACTGCAAAACGCTTTCTCTCAAAAATATAAGAATTTTTTCGGAAAAATAATATCGGGCCAGTTTTGAAGGAATATACGAAAAATATAGGACAAAAGCTCTAATACTTATTGCTGTTAAGACCGAAAAATCAAAAATTTTATTTTTATGTGAAAATGGTTGTTTCCTATTCGGATATTTATGCAGATTACGAAAATTAAGCCAGAATTTATTTATGACAAACGATTACTGTGCTGAAAGTTGATAAAATTCAGGTTTTTTCTCGTTCCCGGGAGAAAACCTGTCGATCCCGGGAATCGGGAATTCTCGAAAACGAGAAAAATTCCATTCCCGGGAAACAGGATTCCCAACAATTAAAAAAAAATGTTCCCGGAAAATTTTTTCCCGAAAAAATTTATTCCCGTCTCATGATTCCTGGGACGGGGAAAAATCCCGAGAATTTCCGGGGTTTGCGGGTTTTAATGTCCCGAGTCCCGGGAAGCTATTTTTTTTTTTGGGAAGCCCTGAATCCCCCAATTTCCGGGGAAATCAGAATCTCTAGGGTAGACGTTCTCCTTAGGATTTCCCATCCCTTGAATTCTCGGGGTCCCGAGAAATTTCGCAATCCCTATTCCCGGGATTCAAATTTTTCGGAATTTTTCCCGCCGTTTTTTAATGGCCACAAATTTTTTGGTCAGTATTTAATTAACAAAACGGTCAGTATTTTATTAATAAAACGGTCAGTATTTTATTAACAAAACGGTCAGTAAAAGAATTAAATGGGCAGTATTTTATTACGTTTTGGGCAGTAAATATAACATAAATGGTGAGTAAAAAATTATTATTTCGGTCAGTAAATTAACAAAACGGCCAGTATATTTTCATAAATTTGCGCAAAAAATAGAAATAAAAATTAGGTGAAGCTCTTACCAATTAAGCTATACAACCAGGGCTCTAGTAGCTTTTTTCGGGCTCCCTCGTCGACTTTTTCTCAGATCGGGACTACCTTAGCCGCTAAAGGTGGCATTTTTTCACCCCCTCCCCTCCTTGAAAGATAAAATAAGCAAATGACAAACCCCCCCTAAACATTACGTAAGATTTTCGAGCCCCCCTTTTTTTAAGTACTGCGTAAATAAAAATTTTATACTTAAAAAAAAAATCACCGTATATTAATTTTTCTTATTTTAGTTTGATTTTGTGTTATGACTAGCAAAATTCAATGCGAGGAACTATAGGAAGAAAATCGCTAACGAAAGAATATTTTTAAAAAGTGACAAAGAACGTTAGTTGCATTTCGAATTTTTTTTTTCGAATTTTTGCATATTTTTGTTATCTCAAAAATTTTAAAAATTAACTTCATAAAAATCTTGAATTCTGGATAATTTTATAGATTCTTCAGAAAAAATAAATGCTTACGTAAGACCAGCTCAACCACCCCCTCTCTCCTTGTAAGAAAAAATAAAGCATTTTAAATACCCCTCCCCCCCTAACGTGCTTACGTAATACTTGTACAGCCCCTTTTCTTTTTTTTGGCGAACCACTTTGTAACATATAATGCTGCTAATAAGTCTGATTTCGGCTAGTTAAGACTCTTCATAACTGCCGTGCTTAGCGATTTGGGCGTAAGTGTATTATTGTTTTGAATTGAGTTATTGGTACCTATGGATTCGTCGTAAAATAATCTATCCGTCGGTACATTCATTTTAAAGCTTTGAAAAAGAAAAAGCTTTGAAAATTTCAAAAAAAATATTACATTACATATGGTTGTTTATGTATTGACTTTTTTAAAACGCCGTTTTCTCAATGTTTACAAAAAATACACTTACGCCCAAATCGCTTAGCACGGCAGATAAGCTAAACATAATTTCAGCCAATATGGACTTCCATATCCGTAAAACTGCTGAATAAGATTCGAATGAAAATAACTTTCAAATTCCCGCTTTTAATATTTTTTTTTCTCGCGAAATACTGACCACTGAAAAAAAAAATACTGACCAAAAGATTTAAAAATGTCAAAAATTACATTTATATACTGACAATTAAATATTTTTACTTACATTTGCAATAAAAATACTGACCTACAAGTTATTATACTGATCTTTTTTTACTGCCCACATGAATACTGACCATTAATTTTTTTTACTGACAATGTAATTAATATACTTGCGATGCAGTTAAAAATACTGACCGAAAACCGATTAAAATACTGACCGAAAAAATGCAAGCCTTTTTTAATTCCCGGAAAAATTTCCAAACACTTACGGGTCTCGATGAATTTTAATGTCCCAAATCCCGGGAAGCTATTTTTCTCGAGAAGTCCCGAATCCCTTAATTTCCTGGTAAATCAGAATCTCTAGGGTAGAGATTCTCCCCAGAATTCTCCCCATCCCGTGACTTCTCGGGGTCCCAAGAAATTTTTCGATTCCGATTCCCGGGATTAAAATTTTTCGGAATTTTTCCTGTCGTTTTTTATTTCCAGGGAAAATTCCCAAACATTTGCGGGTCCTGGCGGCTTTTAATTTCCCGAATCCCGGGAAACTATTTTTTCTCGGAATTCGGGGAATGAAAATCCGCTGGGATCCCGTGAATTCCCGTAAACCCCGAATTCCGGATCGAAAAATTTCCCGGGAAATCAGAATTTCTAGTGTACAAATTTTTCGATAGAGCAAAAACGACCTTTTCGAAAATGGTTTTTCACGCTTTTTGGACAGAAGAATGGGGCAATCTGACCGTAATCTTTTTAAGACAAATTAGATGCACATTTTTCACCGAAACACCCCCTCCCCCCTCCCATTTTCTCCCAAAAGAAAAACCAGCCAAAACATCCTTTTATCCGAAAAAGTAGAGAAAACCGAGATTAGGAAAATTGAAACAATAAATCAATGAATGCGGTATAAAGAAGACAGATGCGATGAGCACAAGAAAGGGAGAAAAAAAAAAAGCGAGCTTTTTCAGAAAAACAGGTGAACCCCGTTTTCGGAAGAAATAAAAACAGTTGTTACAAGGTGTCAGCCGCGATCATTACAACAAAATGGAGAAGTAATTAATAATTAAAAACAGAGGGAAAACCCCCCCATCACCCTACCCACCCCTCCCTCTCATTGTAAATTGTTCTTTCATATTTAGGGTTCGTCGGGGTTTTTCAATTATTTAAAACCTTAGAAAATGGAATTCCTCTACCTGTCGTATTCAATAAATTTTAAACCCCGTCTTAGAATAAAGAGAGAAAGAAAAAAAAAACTAGGAACAAACGGGGGAGTAAAAACGAAATTTTCTTTCGCTGGAAACGAAATTCGCTTTTCTTCTTCCTAGGAAAATCCTTTGGAACTGCACCAAGGTTCGATTCATTGCATTCATCTTTTTAAAAAAAAAAAAATCTTTAAAATCATCAGCATCCCTACAGAGTTGGGATAAGATAATTTTTTTTTTCCTTCGCCGGAAATCGATTTATTCGATAATTTATTTGCCAGCAGGATTTGTTATTTAAAAATAAAAAACGGGGGGTGGAGGGGGAAGTCCAATTATTTTTACTAAAAAAAAATGCATTGATCGATTTTTATATCATCTGGCCAACGGCGAATATGACCTATATTCCAGTACAACAATAACCGATTCACAACCCGTCATCCTCCATTAATACATTTTTTTTTTAAATTTTAAAAAATTATCGACAGGCATTAAATTTTTTTTTCTACAAAAAAAAAGGAGCAGAGAAGGTGATCAGAGTCGGCGTCTTTCCGAAGTAATTTATTTTATCCCAGAGCAATTCGTTTACCGGAACTTGATAATTTTTTTTTCTCCTTCGTCTATCTCCCCCCCTTCCTTTCCTTGCTTAATCTCGACCAACTCGATTTTTTTTTTTTTTTTTAGAAAAATGAAGGTATTACCTCGGGAGCAACCGTTAATAACTACCGTACGTGTAAGAAGTAAAAGAAAAGAAAAAAAAAAAAAAAAGTACCAAATGAATAACACTGATGAGATCATAAAGGAAATGATATGAGTCGTTAAATTTTTTTTTTTTTTTTTATCTCTGAGAATGCTGGATAATGTTTTTGAACGTATAAAAAGGGTATTTCATTTACGCGATTTATCACTGTCAAGGCCTTTATTACCATGTACTATTATTGTTTAATAAACACCGAGATGGTGTCGGTGCTTGTTTGGATCCAATCACAATATCAAATTAATCCATTTGTACATGTGTGTGACGGGTTGACCGATGTTCAAAATCCGAACATGGCCGATGAATAATAAAAAATTATTTTTCATAGTATGATCGACCCCCCCTGACATCCATCCACGCATCCACCCGAAGCCCAGAAAACAAAAATCCCATCGAAATTAATATTTTTTTTCCCCGCTGCATTCCATGCAACTTCTTTCACAATTTTTTTTTTTTTTGCAAAAAAAAAGGCGTTGCGTCCATTAATCAGTGCGGTTGTGTTTTTTAACCTTTTTATCTTGCACGTCCAAGCGAATTCTATACCACACCAGACGTTATCGTTCGGGATATGATGACCTCCGTTAAACTGGCTTTGTTTGCAAATTCTTTTTAGTCTCGAGCTCGTATCAATCTACAACTACTATCCATTTCATTAAAATTAAAACCGGGTCATTCTCAGGCGCGATTATCTTATTAAAGTCATGTTTAATCTCCTGTAATGCATCAAGATTTAAATTTATTAGGATTAAAAAAGCTGCTTTTTCCTTAAATAATAACCATTTAAACAATTGCAACTTTTTTAACAATTTAAATTCAGTTTTTTAAACAATTTGTGTGCAAAATTAATTTTAGTTTTCCTTTTCTAGAATGTTTAAAAAAAAATTTCAATTTTTTTTTTACACTAATTTTTGAAAAATAAAGATATATTTTTTGATGAGATTTTGTGCCGATTGTAACTAGAGTTTCTGTTTTCCCGGGAATTTTAAAATTTCGGGAATCGGGAATCCCGTTTTTTTTTGGAAAAATCATTTCCCGGGATTCGGGAAATAATGATATGGCGGGAACCCGGGAAATTCCCGAAAAAAAAACCCTCGGGAAATTCCCGGGAAAAAACTCCCGGGAAAACCCGGGAATTTTCCCGTTAATTTCTGAAAAACGGGAAAAAATCCCGAAAAATTTCAATCCCGGGAATCGAGATTAAATTTTTTCCGGGATCCCGGGAATTCCCGGGACGGGAAATCCTGGACAGAAACTCTAATTGTAACCGTCTTTAGGGAAATGAGGCAAATAAGAGCTGCTGAAAGTTCCCTATTGGTTCCCTCAAGGTTAAATTAACACTGCACCCATGCGTTGTTATTAGAGATTCCAAATTCCCAACGCTTTTTCGGGAATCTGAAATTCCCCTTTTTGAAAAAAAATTAATTCCGGGAACGAGAATTCCCGTTTTGGTTAGCCTTTCATTTCCCGGGAATCGAGAAATTGACCCACTTAAATTCCCGGGAATCCCGGGAAAACCGAGAATTTAATTTGAAGGCGAAAAGAAATTGATCCTTGTTTCCTAAGTTCGGAAATAAGCGGAGCCATGCAGAAAAAAATTTTTCTATGTTGTTTGAAGGGCACGCTTTAGGCAAATTATGAAAAAAAAAAAATTCTGATTTTTATAACTATTTTCTAAAATATTGAAAATTTTATGTGATAAATGGTCAAAAAGTTGATAAAATTGATATTATTCCCGTTCCCGGGAAAAAACTTGTCGATCCCGGGAATCCGGAATTCTTGAAAATGAGAAAAAATCGATTCCCGGGAAGCGGGATTCCCGACTAGTTAAGATAAAATGTTCCCCGGAAATTTTATGGGAAAAAAAAATCTCGGGATCCCGGGAAATCCCGGGACGGAAATTCTCGGGAGAAATCTCTAGTTGTTATCATTTAGAATATAAATAACACAAAGGGTTTTCACTCTTTTTTTAAATTTAGCATCTTGCTTGAATTTTTTTTTCCTTCTTTACATTCTGTTTTCATCATTTTTTTAATCTTCTTTTCTAAAAAATGACACTGAATTTTCTGTTACAATTTTCTTACGGAATTAAAGAAATGAACTCAATCTAGATTTGAGAAAAATATTACTCCAAATTTAAAATTGGCGCCACAAAAAAAAAAAAAAACTGACCCCCTGGAGGTCAGCGAAAAAAAAGCTCTCGGGTAAAGTAGTTGGAATTTCCGATTCCTGGGGACCCAAATATCGAGATTCTAGGGACCCAAATATTCCCCCGAGAAATGAAAGAGTTAACCAATATGGTCATTCCCGTTCTCAGGATTGATATTTTTTTTCAAGAACGGGAATTCCCGATTCCCGGGAACGGAAATATGTTGGGAATTTTTTATCTCTATTCCCTAATCATAAATAAGTCAACTTTCTTGTTGCAAAGTCTACAATTTTTTTTTTTTTTTGCAAGGAAAAAAATTTTAAGCGAGACAAGGGAAAAAAAAACCGAAAAGTTTCCGTTATATTTTCACAGTTACGAAAAGAAGAGAAAAGAAAAGGAAAAAAAAATCGGTCACTGGCTAATGTTGAATTTATCCACGAACAAAACTCAACCGGATATAGGGGCTAGAAATCTGTGAGATATTCAAATTTATACGTCGAGTGGAAGTGTAATTTTAAGGAATTCTGTGTAAATTTAGAATAAAAAACTAAAGTTTTTTTTTCTTTTTTTTTTACCCTTACCTCCCCATTCCCCCGGCTCCTTTTCTTCCATTTTGTAAAGCCTCCTTATCTGGAGAGTTTCTTCATAAACTACATCGCATTTTTCTTTGCATGCCGATTCCAAATCCCCCCCCCCTCCACTCCCCCTTCTCCCATGGATCTAAATATCGACCCAAGGGATTTTCACTTTTTCCAAGTTCTAGAGATTTTTTTTTCTCCCGTTTTTTCCCCCCTGTCTTTTTTTTTTTTAAGGAGAAAAGCAGGTAAATGGAGAGGAACGGCCTCCTAAAACAAAACTGGAGCAAGATAGGAAAAGGTTTTTCTAGCTGCCCCCCCTGTTCTCCATCCACCCCAGTACCCCCATTCTCCTTTTCGAATTTTGATAAATCGAAGATCAGCGACCTCTTGAGACCTTCTTCAAGAAACCTCGTGGACAGTTTTCGTTTTTCGAATCGGAAAGGGATTCAGGCGCCATTTTTCTTTTTCCGAAAAAAAAAAGAAAAAGGAAAAGTTCTGGTGTCGTTTTAGCTTTTATTTTAGAGCGCGTTTTGACATAAAATTATAATATTAGGATTTTTTTTTTCCTTTTGGAAGAAATATAAGGTTCCTGAAAGACTGACTCATTTTTTATTTTATTCCCGTCAGACCGCTCTTGTGCGAAAATTTTTCGCAATTATTTTAAGATGAACGTGCTGTCGGATTTAACGACAAAACTTTGACAGACTGATGACTTTTTTGAAAGTTTATGATGCGATATATTTTATTTGCTTTTTCCACATGCGAAAAGGAAATAAAAAGGTGGGGCCTAAAATAAACCCCTTCGTCTCTTTACATGTTAATAAATGAGAGAAGTGGAAATGAATATGAATATGAATACGAATAATAAGAAATAATTAATATCGATAACCGATTAACGAAAAGGTGATGCAAAAATTGTATAAAATTTTTGAAAAATAAAAAACAAAAATATTTATATAAAAAATGTATTATTTTTGTATCATTTACACAAAAATTTAGACATGAATAATTTTTACAAAATTTATGCATAATTCTTTTAAGCATGAAAAGCTGTAAACGCATAATTTTTGCATAATTTATGCATATAATTTTTTTAAATCGTAAGCAAGGAAAATTTGTAAACATTATTTAACTGGTTTTTCCATTTTATGCATGATTCTATTGTAGGATGAAATAAAAGATTTTTGGTAAAAGAAAAGCTGAAGTTTTTTATGCATTTTTTATGTATGTCCAAATTTATGTAGAATTTATACATGATTTTTAAATAATTTATGCATCTCTTTCTCTGCGGAAACCAACCAACTCCTTTGGTGTATCTGCAAGTTGAAACGTTCAAACGTTGCAAGTGCAAGTTTTAACTTGTCTAAAATGTATATGCGGTATTTATACAAATAGTTTAGACATGCATCATTTTTAAAAATTTACGCATTATTATTTAAGCATAAAAATCTTGATATGCTTAATTTCTTCATAAATTATGCATATAACTTTTTAAATCATAAAGCAGGAGGCTTTGCAAATATCAGGCTTACTTGACTTTTTTTCTCCCCTTCTTATGCATAATTTATGTATAATTATGTTGAAGGATGAAACAAATTTTTCCGACAAAGAAAATAAAAAAATTCTCGGTTGGTAAATAAAAATATTTACAAAAAAAAGCGTAGTCTGCCACCCCACCGTCATTGCCATTTTTCGACCAATCAGAGTTGGAGCACCGATAAAGCGGCAGCGATTTTTGGTTTTCTGAACGTACATCTGACGTCGGTCAGACTGTTCGACTCTATGCTCTGTGGTTTCTTGGGAATTTGTCGGGTTTCGTTTCGGTTCTCTCAAATCAGATTTTGCTTTCTTTTTTCATTTGTTCATATACGTAGTTTAAATTTTAAAAGGTGAATTTTTAATATAATTATTATAAGTGTTTAACTTTTAGAGGACAAGGATAATCATTATTCAGGGATGAACTTGAAAGTAGAATGCTCTTCCAAAATGAACAAGATAAGGTTAGGTTATAATTTTTTTTGAATCAAATTTTTATTCTCATGAGCACAATAATATTAAAGGCAAAAGCTTAGGAATTGTTTAATGAAATGCATTTAGGGATATGATTAATTATTGGATTTACTATTTTGTTGAATGGCTGTTTCATGTTACTAAACTGAAATGTAAAATGATAACGGAATGGCAGACTGATGCAATTTTTATGAATATGGTAAACCAAATACATGAACATGTATTTGGTTACTTTTCCAAATTCAGAATGAGAATTGCATGCTAAATCAGGCTGGATTTTTTGGGGAAATTATTTTAGGTATTATCGAGTGAAGTTTTTAGTTACAATTTCCATTTTTGTTCCCAATAGCTTACAGCCTTAGTTTATTAAATCTAGAAAATTTTTCTTGATTTTGCTAGATTATAAATTAATATTAAACTAATTTTATTAAAATTAAAAAGTTGCACAATCGTTTTGGATGGTGATATGTAAAATAAGGACTCTTTGATAATGATACATGTGTATGGTATTGGATGATTTTGCATGGTTTCCGATGATAGTGATGATGATGATACTGTATAATAATTATCCTGAGACTTTTATGAGGGACATGTGACCTTGGTTATGATAATAAACAGGACATTGCATAATATAGAGGACTTTTGTCGATTGCATTCTTTTAGATCAAAAAGACTTCTCCCAACAGTTTTTATACATTTCAAAGAAGATAATATGAATCGTAATCTGTTGCTATGTCTTAGCATGTCAGGTTTGAAACCGATACTGGATGTTCCTTATACTGAAAAACATTTTGCTGCACCTCACTTTCAATTGCTTGCTTTTAGCTTAAATATGGTTGCCGAAAAAGAAGAATTTTCCAGATTTTAATTTTTCCTTTCTTCAAAGAGGAGAAAATTCAGTTTTGGAAAACAATTTTGGATAATGGTCCTGACCATTTCTGCCAGGAAAATGAGGTATCGGTTTATCTTGCAAAGCCAAAAAAATCCAGAAAGAAAGAAAAACGAGTGAGAAAAAGAGAAGGGAAAAGAAAAGGCATCCCGTTGAGTTTTTATTGTTTTCGGGTTTCATTGATTTTATTCCCTTTTCTCCTTCTATTTACAAAAGCTCTTGTTGTGTCCTTTTGCTTTTTTTTTCCAAGGCTTCCCGTGCCTGGAAGTTTTTCTTTATTTTTTTTTTTTTTTCTTCTCCGGCCCCTTTTAGTATCCGTTTACAAAAAAAAAAAAAAAGAATTAATTTGTAGAAATAAAGGCTGTACTAAGAATTAATGACACAGTTGATTTTAATTACGCCTAATAAATAATTGCCTCCTATAATTAATTAATTGTGAAGGGGGAAATTCGGGGAGGAAAGCGCGTTGAAAATAGACAGATTTTATTTTCTTTCCTTTTTTGTTTTGTTCTTGAAGTTATTTGTTCGCCCCAGTTTTTTTTGTTTTTTCCTTTAGATTTGAAAAAAAAAAGAAAAAAAAAAAAGTCGTGGGAATTTTATTTCACGATAAAAATCATCAGCCCACGCAGGTTTGGATAACAAAAAAAAAAGAAGGCAAAAGCCCGCTTTTTTAGAAAATAATTAATTTTTTGTTTGTTTTTCCTTTTTCTTTTTAGGTAAGTTAAGCTCGCGGATTAATCCTTTCTCCCGACTTCTCTGGACTGTAAGTAAATTTTAAAGAAACATAAGTCAGAAAAAAAAATTTATACGGTGTTATTGCATAATTTAATTATTTAGAAACTTTAAAAAGAAAGGGGATTTAGGTTTTGTTTTTTACCACCTCATTTTTTTTTTTTTTTTTTTTTTTTTTTTAAATACGAAATGCAGCTATTTTTTTTTTCCTTTGATCTGCTAAAAAAGTATTAGATTTCTCGAAAAATATGAGCAACTTTTGTTGCTTTCCAGTTCTTAGGCTTTCATTTATTTGGTAAATACTTTAATTGAAATGGTAAAGAGATACATGTTGTTGCAAGTATCTAGCAGTCAGTAAAAAAAAAATATGACTTGGTAAGTGCAATAATTGTTTGGTCAGTAACCGTGTGATGAAACAAATTACAATTTAAGTTTTCATGACATTTAGGGTAGTACTGAATCTTCTACCACTTTTAAGTATTTAATATTTTTAAGCATTTAATATTTTTATTCACCAAAAAAATTTATTTACTTACCAATGCAATCCCCTTTCTTTTTTATACTGACCAAATGTATACTTCCCAAAACTGTAAAAAAAAATACTTGCCAAAAAAAAAAAAAAAAAAAAAAAAAATTAATTAGGCCTACTTACCGAAACCATAAATTAAAAATATTTACCAACAAAATTAAATACTTACCAAAGCTATAAAAAATGCTTACCAAAAAAATTAAACTTATTTAACTTACCTTTAAAAAAATTTGAAAAATTAAACTTCTTTGGAGAGCGAGAAATTTATTTTAAATAAAAAATTAAATACTTACCGAAACCATAAATAAAAAGTACTTACCGAAGCCATAAATAAAAAATACTTACCGAAGCCATAAATGAAAGATACTTACCGAAATCATAAATAAAAATTACTTACCGAAATCATAAATAAAAATTACTTACCGAATCCATAAATAAAAAATACTTACCGAAGCCATAAATAAAAGACACTTACCGAAACCATATAAATAAAAATTACTAACCGAAACCGTAAATAAAAATTACTTATCGAAACCGTAAATAAAAATTACTTACCGAAACCATAAATAAAAAATACTTACCGAAGCCATAAATAAAAAATACTTACAAAAAAAAAAAAAAATAAATACTTACCGGACCTATAAAAAAAATACTTACCAAATAATTTGTAGTCTAAAATTTTCCGATAAAGAAATTTAAGTTTTTTATCCATTTTTATGCATTTCTGAAGTATGTACAATTTTTTCAAGCGGCAATATGGCTTTTAAGTTGCCAATTATTTTGGACTTATAATATTTTCCAGAATTTTCGGTTTATTTCTTGTATTTTAAATTTGGCAGAGGCTCAAAAATAAAGAAAAACAGAAATAGAAAAATTCGGGAAGCGTTAGAAGAAAATAAAAAACTTTAAATAAAACTGAAGATAATTTGTGTTATAAAATTTTATAACGAAGCTTAAGTTTTTAATAACTCAATTTTATAACACACTTTTTCTTGGGATTGTGATCGAAGAAAATTTTACGGTAGAAAAGGACCATTTTTTTAACAGAAAAAAAAATTCAGGATATTTTCCTTGTGGGGAGCAATGACCTTGGATTTTTAATTTTAGAACAATTTTTTTTTAAATTAGAAAAAAAAAATTGACAATTTTTGGTTTTCTTATGGGTTTTTCAAAAACTTCATGGCTATTGAGGCGGCAAAAAAAAAAAAAAAATTTTTGGAAGAAAAAAAGGATGAGGGTCAATAAGGCCGTTTTTTGGGCTAAATTTTTTTTTTCGTGAAATTTGATCCTTTAGTCCTGGTAAATGATTCCCCAAAAGAATTTTCGATTTCGGTCGTCCGAACCCTTAATATTCGCCTAAAACCATGATATTTTATTAAAGCAAATTTTAAGGATCAGCATAGGAATTAAAAAATTTTATTGCGGCAGGGAAATACTCCTACCTAAGATCTTTTAAGGGTATTTTTTCACATTCCGAAAAATGTGTAGAACCCCCTTAAAAGCGGCAATTTTAGGTGTTTTTATTTTTTTAAACACCGTTCTTCCAAGGATTTCTGAAAACTGCATACAATATATTATAGCTTGCCCTAAGATAAACCTCACGTAATTTTTCCCGTTTGCGAATCCAATGGAATCCATTTAATAAATGCATAAGACGCGGTTTTTACGGCCTATTTGAGCTCCCTGGTAGTTAGATCTGAATTTTTTTTAAAAAACATCATTTAGGAGTGACAATTAATTGATTCCAGCCATTATCCCGTTCCATCCATGATCAAGTTATCTTAAAAAAAACTTTAAAAAATTATTAACATTTTTAAAAAAATCACTTTGCATTTGATGTGTTCCATAACAAGTTTTTGAAAATGAAATATGAAAAATATATACAATATATGTATTTTCTTCTATTTTTTGTATTAAATTGTTATTTTAGATGCAAGACATTATTTCTGAAGGGTAAATTAATAATACCAACTAACTTAATACGAAAAAAGAAGGAAATATACAGATTATTTATAATTTTAATATTCCATTTTCGAAAACTTGTTATGGAACACATCAAATGCAAAGTGATTTTTTTTAAAATGTTAATAATTTTTTAAAGTTTTTTTAAAGATAACTTGATCATGGATGGAACGGGATAATGGCTGGAATCGATTTGATAAGCGCGGCCGTCCAGGTAGGAAAGAGGGATCGATCTTTTCCACTCAAGTTCAGTTCACTCACTGCTCTGTATATTTCAAATATTTTTTACAACAATCCGATTTGTGACCCACTAGCTACCTGATTCAGGCTTTCAGGCCATTTGCCTATATACTGAATCAGCTACCTAACTGGGTCAAACTCTTAGGCGATTTTTATTCATAAAAACCGACTATATCAGATTAATTGTCACTCCTAAATGATGTTTTTTAAAAAAAATTCAGATCTAACTACCAGGGAGCTCAAATAGGCCGTAAAAACCGCGTCTTATGCATTTATTAAATGGATTCCATTGGATTCGCAAACGGGAAAAATTACGTGAGGTTTATCTTAGGGCAAGCTATAATATATTGTATGCAGTTTTCAGAAATCCTTGGAAGAACGGTGTTTAAAAAAATAAAAACACCTAAAATTGCCGCTTTTAAGGGGGTTCTACACATTTTTCGGAATGTGAAAAAATACCCTTAAAAGATCTTAGGTAGGAGTATTTCCCTGCCGCAATAAAATTTTTTAATTCCTATGCTGATCCTTAAAATTTGCTTTAATAAAATATCATGGTTTTAGGCGAATATTAAGGGTTCGGACGACCGAAATCGAAAATTCTTTTGGGGAATCATTTACCAGGACTAAAGGATCAAATTTCACGAAAAAAAAAATTTAGCCCAAAAAACGGCCTTATTGACCCTCATCCTTTTTTGTTAGAGAATTTTTTTAATTCTGAAGGACAGAACGCAACTTTGGCACCCCAGGGATTTTGAAATTCCAAAATCGGCCCACCCTATTTTAAAGTTTTAATTATAACGTACCTCTTAATTGGACATTCTCCTGAACTATCTGGCGCTTAGTTTGGGCATTTTGGGGCAAAAGTCTTAATACAGTCTAAATCTGGAGCACAAACTTTAAAATTCAAAGCGGTTAAATTTTTTCTTTAACAATTTTCGGAAGAGAAAAAATAAAAGGAGGAATATAAAATAAAATTCACTCTTAAAAAATTCTCCCCCTTTTTTTCACGGCCGAAAATTGTATCAAAAAGCAAAAAAAAAAAAAAAAGAAATACAACCCTCTTGAACTCGAAAATAATGTAGTACCACGGGAATTAATAAAAAAGTTTTTCAAGAACGGCATAAAACATGAGTAAAACGATCAAGCCCGTTGAGAAAGGTGAAGTGCACCCTACCTGTATAACATAATCCCCATATCTCCCTTAATAGTTACGTACGATGCGTCATATTTAGAGGGGGAAGATATTCCTTTGATTTATGAGATACATTCATGAAATCATCCATTACACGATCCTATTGTATTATTTCCCACAACACGGAAAACGCTTCCGTTTTAAAAAAAATTGAAAATAACTTAATCATGGAGAAAAAAAAAAGAAAGAAAGAAAGAATGGTTTGCTCGGGCAAGTGCAGAAAACGTTTTAGAAAAAAAAAATCCACGCTCCAAGTATTTAACTAACACCAATGATGCTTAAGAACAGGAAGGGTCGGGTCATATGTGGTCGAATAAAATTTTAAATGCGGTATATGTAAAAGAGGAGGGGGGAAGGGTTGTGTTTTTTTATTTTAACGATTTTGCTTTTTTATAGATAGGAGAAAAAAAAAAAGAGTCATGGAATGATGCATTAGAACAAGAGAATGCCCGAATGGTATAAAAATTAAAAAAAAAAAGAACGAAGTGGACTCGATTCGACAACAATAAAAAGTACGACTTAAAACTAGTTTCATTCCAGAGTTAGGCAGACTCGCCTAGCCTGGCTAATAACCGGATTCGAGTTGAATTTAAATGAAATATGCTATTAGTCGCATTACAAAGCTGTGGGTTCATATACATCATGCCTAAACTCGCGTCATAATTACTTCACCTGCCCATCTTCTTCTTCTTCTTCTTATCGTGTCGGGCATTTATCCCGGCGTATAAGACCATCGATGAGCTTTTCTTGAAAAGGGATTCCGAAAATTTTTTTTTAAAAATTTTGAAAGATGTAATGCTGAACAGAAGGAATAAAATCATTTACTTTTTTCTGCATCAGTTGGGACATCTAACGGCTTGAAATCCTGAAAAATGAACTGGATTTTTTTGGGGGAACGGGTGGTGTGGTGTAGGGTGGTTCGACAATCAAATTTTTTGGAATTTCAAAACTCCTATATCGGGAAAGGTTTCTTTATATGTAGAGTATCAACCCTGAATTTTTTCAGATTTTTTGAACGGCATCTTGAGGTGTCAAATTGGCCTGGAAAATTTCAAAAAGCCCTTATAAGGACCAGAAATGAACATTTTTCTTTTTATTTCGGTGTAAAAGATAATTGATTCCTATCGGAAATTTTGCGTAGATTACGAATTTAAAGTCCAAAGTTAGTTTTGGCGAACGATTTTTGAGCCATAGACAAATAACCATAACCAGGTTTTCAGAGGTTTTAAATCGATGACTCAACAACCCGATTCCCTACCATTTTTCCTAATCCGTTTTTCCTAAAAAAATAAATTTCTAATCCGTTTTTCTTAAAAAATAAATTCCTAATCCATTTTTCCTAAAAAAAAAAATGAATTCCTAATCCATTTTTCCTAAAACAAATGTATTCCTAATCCATTTTTCCTAAAAAAAAAAATAAATTCCTAATCCATTTTTCCTAAAACAAATTAATTCCTAATTCATTTTTTCTAAAACAAATAAATTCCTAATCCATTTTTCCTAAAAGAATTAATTCCTAATTCATTTTTTCTAAAACAAATAAATTCCTAAAGGGCAGTCTCCACTTGATAACGTTCACCGCATTCGCGTTATCCGCCTTCTCGATGAACATAATCGCACCGGAAGTTTTGTGGATCTTTTACCACGATTTTTTTGATCATCTTCTGCTTTTTTCTATTTACAAACATTAAAAATGGCGGTTTTGAAAGATGTTTTTACGGATTTAAAAAGAAAAATTTTAATTCGGGCATGGGGAAGACAATAAATCTGTTCCAAAACAAATTCTGGGTAAGCCAATTTTGTATACTTAATGAAATATACGGTACTCTTTTTATGCCACAAACGTTTACGGGAGCAAAACCTGCAAAGTACTTCCGGTGCGATTACGTTAACCGTGATGACGGACAACGCGAATGCCGTGAACGTCATCAAGTGGAGACTGCCCTTAATCTGTATTTCCTAAAAAAATAAATTCCAAATACATTTTTCCTAAAAAAAAAAATAAATTCCTAACCCGATTTTCCTAAAAAAATCAAATTCCTAATTTATTTTTTCTAAAAATTTTGGTTCCTAAAATTATTTTTCCAACTATTTTTTTTTTTTCCAATTTTTAATTTTCCTAAAACTTTGTGATTCTTAAATTAAAATTTCTTAAAATCCCTAAAATAAAATTTCCTAGAATCCCTTTAGGGATTTAAAAGATTAGGAAAAATATTCATTTTAGGAAATTTTATTTTAGGAATCAAAAAATTCTAGGAAAATTGAAAATCAGGAAAAAAATTGGTTAGAAAAAACATTTTAGGAACCAAAATGTTTAGGAAAAATGGATTAGGAATTCATTTTTTTTTTTTAGGAAAAATTTTTAGGACAACCAGACTGCTCCAGTAAGGAGCAGAACGACAAGCCCATTGATTAGATTTTTAAAAAAATTGGGGAATCATGGGAGGAAAAAGGCCGAAATAAGGCGAGGAGCGAAACGACGAGCCCATTGATTGGATAAAAATAAAAATTAGGGGGGGGGGGCATGGCAGGGAAGAAGGCCGATTGAAAAAAAAAAGAGAATATTGAGATGGAAAAGTGGGAAGTTGGGCAAACAGAAATTACAAGTAATCGAAAGTGCGGGTAAGGCCCAGAGGGCCGAACCTAGTACGATAGGCCAGTCGAGCCCGAAAGGCTAGCTGTACGACCCGCCGGAGGCCTGGTAAATGGGCAAGTTGGGACAGCAGCTCTTAAACCGAGCTGCTCCCCGACTTGGGTTCCATTTGCTATGTTGCTCACTATTCGTTGCCAAGATTCTAGGACGAGGCCGAAGGCCGAGCTGCGGTTCTTACGATCATTTAGCTTACTACCCATTACCAAGATTTTAGGCCGTCGGGCGGCCGGTCATTCCTGCGCCTAAAAACCACAAAGGGGAATCCAGAATCGCGAAGCGATTTTTTAGCACCCTCTGGCGAAAAAGGAGCCCTGGTTTCAATGCCTGAACCACGATTTTTTTCCCCTACCTTTTCCAAAATTTATTTCGATTTGGGACTCTACTTGTTGTTGTAGCAGTGCACCTGCAGTCTCTGGAATATTTTTCTGAGAAAAAAGTGGAGCCTCCGGAATTTCGCTTCAGATGGTTAATGGATGAACCTTAATGAGGACCATCCGGAGGATAGGCATTTACTTTATAAAATTTTTTTATTTTATTTTTTATTTTTATTTATTTATTTATTTGTTTATTTTTTGTTCCAACGACCCTGGTAAAGGCTATTCGGATGCTAAGCAATCAAGTTTCAGCAAGGGCACATGTTCAGCTACTTCCTAGCCTCAAAATAAACTGGAAAAAAAAATTTTAAAGAAAAAAAAATGGGACATTCCAGGGTTAAGACAAATTCATAGGCGGAAAAAAAAGAACGATACCTAAAGGTTTCGCCTTGCGTCTGACATCTTAATTAATTTTTGCTGATTTGAAATCAAGTCCTTAAGAAAAAATTTTTTTTCTGCTTTGGTTTTACTAAAATCGCCACACCCCGTTTACAAACACAAAAACTTTCACCTTTAAAAAAAAAAAAAAAAAAAAACGAAAACATAACGCCCTGATTGGGAGTTTTGATCCGATTCCCTTCCTCCCCTCTTTTTTTTTTTTTTTTTAACACCGAATTCGAGATAACATTTATCGATGTTTCTTTAAAGAACATTAAAAAACTTTGGTGGAACAGCATGGTCCGGTATATAATTCTAACAACTTTTTCGATGGGTTCATGAATTTATCAAAACGATCCATTTATCAAATCCCGGGTAACTTTCTATATAACTTTTATTTTCAAGTTTTTGTTAAAAAAAAAAAAAAAAGATCCGATTGAAGTGGAGTAAAGCGGCACGGGATTCCTGGAGTCGAATGGATTTTACTCGCCGTGCCGGAGACTTTTCAGTATTTCTTTCGTGAAATCGAAAAGTCAAAATTTTATTTTTTCTGTATTTTTCGGGGGGAAGGGAAAGGAAAAATAGCCAGGGTTCGATTTTAGTTTATTTTTTTTCTGAAACTAAGGGCACGCTATTTTTAACGAAAATTTAAATCGTTTTAATTGAAGAAGGAGGGGGGGGGCGAAGGGGGCCGTTTTGAAAGTGGAAAACAAACAGGGAAGAGTACGTTTACCTTTAAAAAAAAAAAAAAAACTTCAACACATCATGGGATCAGAAATTTGAAAGGTACTATCCGTTATTCTCCTTTATTAAGTTTTATAAAACTTTTAAATGTTCATGCTTAGCAAACCAGGGATCTGAAAATAAATATATATATAAAAAAAAAAGAACGAAGACGAAAAAAAAAAAAAAAACCTCATAGGTTCCAATAAACAATCGGGATTAATACCGCCAGATAAGTTAAATATCGTTCATGTATTTAAATGTTATTCCATTGTCTTTGATTGAGCGGTCCAGTTCGAAAACGAGATATGTGCCAGGAGGTAAAAAAACCTGAAATTTTCTGATCTCGGCAAAGGCGACAGCTTAAAAAAAAAAAAAAAAGTTAAGTTAAACGTAAAGAAATTGAAGGGAAAATAGCGTGCTTCGCGTAAAGAAAAAAAAAAAAAAAATAGAAGAACGGAAAAAAAAACTGTTTTATATTCATTAACGTGTTTCTCATGTTAGATGAGAAATTTTACCCAAAAAGGTCTCTACGGGGAGCTTTTTCGAATTAACGACTCTAAGTGAATATCTCTCCGTTTCGCAGTGGACAATCCCATTTTAACGCCGTCTTAAAAAGGGAGAAACTAAAAAAAAAAAAAAAAAAAAAAAAATGTTCTCTGCAGCCTTTTCCTGTTTTCTTTCTTTTAACTGGAACGTGAGGCAAGTTCCACGAAAGTTTATTTTTTTTTTTTTTTCGAAGTTTTATTTTCGAAAAAGGAGAAAAAAGAATCGTTTTTTCGTTTTAAAAACGATTTTTTTTTAAAATTTTATTTTGTGCACTTAAGCGTTTGTGAAATTGAACCCTTGAGGAGTTTGATTTCAGGTATGCATGCATTTGAGGACCGAAATTTAAAATAACATTCTCGGTTACTCTGATTGCAATCGGTTAACATTTCAACTTAACTTACATCATTGAGATGCCTTTAATATCTCAGGTGTGGAAGAAGAATATTTTACGTCTAAGAAAAACATTCCGGGGTCTCTGAATCTTGGGTATAAAAAAAAAGGACCGTTTTCTTAGTGCGGATTGAGAATTCAGTTTAAGTAAAAAAAAAAAAAAATAAAAAATAAAAAAAAAAAAAATTACAACGAACTTTTTTTTTTTTTTTAACGGAAAACTCAAGTACAAATGGAATTATAATCTTTGAACACGACGGAAAGATGTCGAACGTTCTTAAAAAATGAAACTTTGTATGTTAGGGTAGTCCAAAGTAAAGCGGTGCGATGTTGCCTAATGTTTGTCTCTAATTGGGCTCCCCGGGCAAAAATTTTTCTCTTGAAAGCGGCGCTGCGGTTTTTTTACAAGAAAGCTGCCATTTTTAATTAAAGAAAATAATTGAGGCTTACGCCGAGGTTACTCACTCCAAAAAAAAAATACACACCTTAATGCAAAAATGAGAAGTATTGCCGACAATAATGCTGGTGCGATTCCGTACGAAAAAGTGATGCAGAAAATGTATAAAAGTTATGCAAAATAAATGCAAATAAAGCATTTCCAATTTTTGTATCATTTATGCAAAAATTTGGACATGCATAATTTTCGCAAAGCTTTATGCATATTTTTTCACAGCGTAATTTGTACATAATTTTTACAAAATTTATGCATAATTTATTTAAACAAGAAAATCTTGATATGCGTAATTTTTGCATATAATTTTTTTAAACCATAAAGCAAGAAAATATTATGCTTCTTCAAATTTTTTTCCGATTTATGCATACTTATTTATGCATAGTTGATGCATAATTATATATGCATACTTTATGCATAATTATATTGGAAAAATAATATAAAAACAAATTTCCTGTAAAAAAAAGTTTAGTTTTTTAAACATAATTTATGCATTTTTTATGCATGCCAATTTTTTATATAATTTATGCATAATTTTTATATCATTTATACATCATTTTTATATAATTTATGCATCTCTTTTTCGTGCGGGATGGTAATGCAAAGCAATGCATGTGATGCAGAGAGACTGCACCTAATAAAATGTTACCCATACTAAAAAGAGATGCATGCATTACTTTGCATTACCATCGCATTTGCATTCTTTCATTACGATGTACATTATTTTTGGAATGAATTACCCCGTACGAAAAAGAGATGCATGAATTATATATAAAAATCATGTATAAATAATACAAAATTTGGATATGCATAAAAAATGCATAAATTATGTATGAATAAGAATGCATAAAATACCTAAAAGTTTAATAAGCACAACATTCGTAAACTTTCGTGCTTTATGATTTAAA
Organism: Liposcelis bostrychophila; assembly: GCA_037577465.1. Lineage (NCBI taxonomy): Eukaryota > Metazoa > Arthropoda > Insecta > Psocodea > Liposcelididae > Liposcelis > Liposcelis bostrychophila. The sequence goes on from CM075207.1 coordinate 10,747,751, forward strand.
AAATTATATGCATAAATTATGCATATCCAAATCTTCATGCTTAAAAAAATGATGTATAAATTTTGAAACAATTATGCATGATTTAAATTTTGGCGCTTAAAAAATTCTGCATGTCCAAATTTTTGTACAGATGAAACAAAAAATAATACAATTTTTTTATATAACGTTTTGCATTTATTTTGCAAAAAAATTTATACTTCTTTTGCATCACTTTTTCGTACGGAACCCCTGGAAATAAAAAAATTTGCAGCATATTACCTTCTTTTTTCTTTTCAAAAAAAATTAATAAGTAATAATAACATTAATAAGCGGGGAGTCCGGCTCATAGCTCTTTACACGACAAAGACAAACTGCCATCATCAAATCTGAATTAATATACAAAAGCGTTTGAAATCCCCAAACAAATGAATTAAATTTTTATTTAAAAAAAAAAACAATGTGTAATCCAGAGGTCAAGAGGAGGCTCCTCAAAAAAAAAACTCTCGATTTAACGATGAACAAAGATAGCAAGGTTATGATTAACGAAGATACAAGAATTCTTCTAAGAGGCTTTTTGTCTTACTTATGGAACTTTATACTTTTGAGAAAAAAAATAAAAATTAATTGTCCCTCGATTAAAAAAAATTTCGAAACATCCCAACACATCGAACTGGACACAGAAATTTCACGCCTGTTTTATTTTTATTTCCAAACTTTTTTTTTTTCTTTCGAATATTCAGTACCTAGCACACAAAAGCAAGCATACTCGCGGCAGGACGTCTCACGCCCTGTAATTTACAGTCATTGTCATGCTTCTTGTATCATTTTAATTATTCCAATTGTAACTTAACTCCAAAAGAGTTTTCGAAACGAAAAAAAAAAAAAAAAAAAAGAAACTTTCGAAGGGAAGATTATAAATTACATAAACATTTTTTTTTTTCTTTTTTTACAACAACCCCCTGAAAAAGATTCGATTTTTATTTGCTGATTTAGTAATCTGGAAAAAATATTTCTCTTTTTTTAATTATAAAAAGAAAATTTTGTGAAAACAAAGACGGACCCGCATGAGGGAGGGGGAGGGGAGGGGGAATTTCCCCTAAAACTGGAACAATTTCAGAATAGATTTTATCTTTGAAAAATTCGTTTTACTCCAGATAATATTCAAAATTATGAGTACCGGCTTTAGACTTTTGCACCTTATATTTCCCAGTCCAGAAAAAAAATCGGAATTTTCCTGTTTATAAAAAGATTTTTCTTACAAGATATTAGTTCTATGATTGTTCTTGTTGCTTAACTTGTGGCGCATTTGAAAAGAGTCTAAAAAAAACTGTTATTTTTTTTCTATCCCTGAATCCAGAAATAAATGTACCAACCCTGTAACTATGGCCAACTCAAAACCAGAAAATTTTACATTATTTAATGGGTAGATTCGAATTTTTCACATTTCCTTAGTATTAAGTGTATTTCCCGATGGATTACTCATTTATGCATTTCGGTGTACACTTGACTTTGAATTGCATACATTATGCATTACCAATGCACTTGCATTGTCTCTGCATTGCAGATTGCGTTAGAGAAAGTACCCGTACGACAAAGTGATGAAAAATGTATCAAATTTTGTCAAATATTGCGGAAATAATTTTAATAAATGGCAAAAATATTAAAAAATATTGCCAAAAAATTAAAAATATTGCAAAAGTATTTAAAAAATATTGCCAAAGTATTAAAAATATTGCCGAAATATTAAAAAATATTGCCAAAGTACTAAAAATATTGCCCAAGTATTAAAAAAAACCAAAGTATTACAAAAATATTGCTAAAATATAAAAAAATTTTGCCAAAAAATTAAAAATATTGCAAAAGTATGAGAAAAATATTGCCAATATACTGTATTACAAAATATTACCTTCTTCTTAGTCCTTTACTCGATTACGAGCGTGGTTATCTCTCACATACACCTGTGCGTGCGCTCACAGGCATACGGGACCTACAGTTTAACGCCGGTTCCGAACGGCTATTTTTGAGAGATTTACGAGCCAATTACCGCTCGGTGGTTTGCCATTGCCTTCCGAGGGGTGGTGACCGTTGATTTTCTGACTAGCGCACTAGTTTTGACCTGAGAAAAATTCCTAGCTGTGAACTAGGATAGAAGCACGACGCGTCGCATCTCATGATTGAGAGTCGAGCGCGCTATGAACTAGGCTACGGGCCACCACAAAATATTACCAAAAGTATTAAAAAAAATATTGCCAAATTATTAAAACTATTGCCAGAGTATTAAAAATATTGCCACAGTAATAAAAAATATTGCCCAAGTATTAAAAATATTGCCAAAGTATTAAAAATATTGCCAAAAGTATTAAATAAATATTGCCAAAATATTAAAACTATTGCCAGAGTATTAAAACTATTGCCAGAGTATTAAAACGATTGCCAAAGTATTCAAAAATATTGCCAAAATATTAAAATTATTGCCAGAGTATTAAAAATATTGCCAAAATACTAAAAAATATTGCCAAAAAATTTAAAATATTGCCAGAATATTTTAAATATTGCTGAAAAATTAAAAAATATTATTAAAATATTACAAAATATTATTAGATTATGAAAAAACATCAAATATTTGAAAATTTTTGGCAAAATCTTGTATTTTGACTTAAAACAACCAAACCAGCTTGCTCTGGGTACACAAATTATTTTGTGCAGTTTTTTGTTTCGAAAAGTACTAAAAAAATTATTTCTGCTTACCCGTTTGAAACCGGGTTTTTTGCTTTTGGTCCCGCATATCTGTAAATTATGCAAATAACCCATTGCAGGGAGGTCGCTGATACTCGATTAGGACACGGTAGCACTCAAAAAAATAAAAGACGCTTTAATTAGGAAACCCGAATTTTTACAGCAATCTTCTTTTTTACAATTCTTCAGTAAGCTAAACACGAATGACCAAAATAATTTTTTCATCACCACCCGCTTTAATTTATCACGCGCTAGAGCAATCTCACAAAATAAAGTCAAGCAAACATCACGCCCAAAATAATCTTCAAGAAATTAAAAATTATTTAAAAAAAAAGTCTCCCACGAAAATTATTTTGTGCAGTTTTTTGTTTCGAAAAGTTAAAAACATGTTAATTGAGAATGTATGTAGTTGGTATATTTTTTTTTTTTAAAGAAGCTTAATTTGGGGATATTGCATATCGAATGTCTAGAGATTATTTTACACAGGTTGTCCTTGCAGGTCGAGGAAAGAGAGAGAGAAAAAAAAATCTTGTTTTGAATCCATCTATTTTATGGATTTTTTTTTTTTTTACTTATTTTGCGCTGCTTGGATGCAAAAAAGAAGCGAAGTTAATTTGAATATTACGACCGACTCCGAATTTTTCTTTATTAATTTAATTCTTTATATTTTTTTTTTCTCCCGACGTTTTTCTTCCCGAAATTTAATCATCATTACCGTAACGCGTAGGAGACGTTCTCTTCTTTTTTTTTTCTGAATGGGATTCTAGTAGATTAAAATTTTAGGCTATTAGATAAAATTTTAAAAGCGAGTTTTACAACGCTATAAAAATCCGAAACATTAAACATGATGGTTTTTTACTCCACGAAAATATATAAAGTTTTTTTTTTTTCTACTTTCCGCGCAAACCACACAAAAAAAGGGAACGACTTTATGTAAAAGACGGACACCGACAAGACCGAACAATTTGTCCAAGATAAATATCTACCTACTATTTTTTTTTTTTTCGTAGAAAATTTAATTGACTCGAGAGTAATTTCATTGATTTCGATTTTTTTCCCCTCAATTTAGTAAATTAAAACTGACTTGGAGTAAGGTTTAGTTTTGAAAGGGGTCACGCGCGTTTGTTTTCCCTTCTTCCTGGAGGTTAAATTAAGAATTAATTAAATCGCAAGAATTTTTTTTTTTTTTAATATTATTTTTCTTTCTGATTATTATTAATTTGTGATGTTATTAAAAGACAAAAACGAAAAGTTATTACCAATTAGGAGGAGTTATTTTTACTACCCTTTTTATCTGTTTTGGTATTTTTCCTTTTGTTTTTATTACTTTTTCCCTTTTTTGATTCCCTTTTTGACAGTTTGATTCGATTTATTTCGACGTTGTACGTGGTCATTTCGGAACCTAAATAATGAAATTATAATGATTTTGCTAGTTTTGCTTTTTCGTGAAAAAATTAATTATTTTTAATTTTTTTTTTTGAAGTGAAACTTATTATCGCGGAGGGGGGTGAATTGGCAGGGTAACGCGTTGCGCGGCTAAAAAATGTTTAAAGGTTTAAATTTTTTTAAATTTATTTGTTACGCAGATAATTTTTAAACATTGTACGGCCGCGTAATGCGTCACTCGTAACGCGGCTTAAATTATTTTTAAAAAATTTTTAAAGGTTTAAATTTTTTAAAATCTATTTGTTACGTAGATATTTTTTAAAAATTGTTTGGCCGCGTACCGCGTCACTTGTAGTGCGGCTTATATTTTTTTAAAAAATTTATAAAGGTTTAAATTTTTTGAAATTTATTTCCTACGCAGATAATTTTTAAACATTGTTCGGCCGCGTAACGCGGCTTAAATTGTTTTTAAAAAATTTTTAAAGGAAAAAAAAATTTAAAGGTTTAAATTTTTTAAAATCTATTTGTTACGCAGATATTTTTTAAAAATTTTTTGGCCGCGTACCGCGTCACTTGTAGTGCGGCTTATATTTTTTTAAAAAATTTTTAAAGGTTTAAATTTTTTGAAATTTATTTGCTACGCAGATAATTTTTAAACATTGTTTGGCCGCGTAACGCGGCTTAAATTATTTTTAAAAAATTTTTAAAGGAAAAAAACTTTCAAAGGTTTAAATTTTTTAAAATGTATTTGTTACGCAGATACTACGCAGTCACCCTTAATTCGGCTTATATTACTTTTAAAATTTTTTTAAATTTTTAAAGGCTAAAAAATGTTTAAAGGTTTATTTTTTTTAATTTTTTTGTTGCGGAGATAATTTGTAAAGATTGCTTGGCCGCTTAACGCGTCACTCGTAACGCGGTTTAAATTATTCTTTAAAATTAAAAAAAAAAAAATTTTAGAGGTTTAAATTTTTTAAAATTCATTTGTTACGCAGATAATTCTTAAACATTGTTTGGCCACGTAACGCGGCTTAAATTAGTTTTAAAAAATTTTTAAAATCAAAAATATTTTTAAAGATTTAAATTTTTTAAAATCTATTTGTTACGCAGATAATTTTTAAAAATTGTTTGGCCGCGTAACGCGTCACTCGTAATGCGGCTTATGTTATTTTTAAAATTTTTAAAGGTTTAAATCTTTTTAAATTTATTTGTTACGGAGATAATTTGTAAACATTGTTTGGCCGCGTAGCCGCGTTACGAGTTACGCGTTACGAGTTACGCATTACGAGGCTAAAAATTTTTTTAAACAAAGGAGCTAAAAAATCTTCGACAGACTAATAAAAAAAATTAATTTAAAAGGTTTAAATTTTTTAAAATACCCAAATACCTGAATATTTCATAGGTCTTAAGACTCGTCGATTCGTAAGCAAAATTCTAATTTAAAAAATACATAAATGAATAAATAAATGAGTAAAATTAGTTTCTGTAAAAATTATTTTTTCTTGGACCTACTTTCTACACACACACAAACACACATTAAAAAAAAAATCGTAACCTTTAAAACCTTACGACTGCGTCTCATCTTATTTCACGTTAATTAACCATCGCAAATTAACAATTCGCACGTTCGTTTTACATAATGACGGCGATAAAAAGAAAGACGTTTCCTGTTCAAAATGGCGCTGAAACTCAAATTAAATTTTCTAAATTTACATTTCGGCGGCAATCTTAAAAATCTTTTCCTTTTTTTTAAGATTTAAAAAAAAAATTCAAATCATTTCACAGTTTCAACAATCTAATAATCGTCAATAACTCTGCATTGAAAGAATATTAAACTTTCAAGGAAAAAAAAAAAAACTTTGCATAAGTTAATTTTAACGGAGGAATTTCTCATGTATTAAAAAATCGCGACTTTTCCCGGTGACTCAACCCCAGTTCTTTTTTTTTTTTTTTGTTTTGGAAAAAAAAAAAAAAAAGAAGCAGATGGTGCCCTTAGAAAAAGCAAACAAACAATAAACCATCCAATCCCCCTTTTTTCCATTTTCTTAAACTTGATTTGGGCTTTACGCCAAAAATCGCCAGATTTTTCGATTTCAAAAACAAAACAAAACACGTGATTAATTATGACAACGTCAGTTTAAAACAAATGAACTGTCATGAAGGAGTATAAACATGTTCCTAAGGAGCACAAAGGAGACTTTTTTATTTTTTTTTTTTTTTACTTCCCAAGCAGGGGGACGCACACCGTATATTTAATTGGTCGCGATTAATTAACCCGAAAAAAAAAATGAAATAAAAACCAAAGCTGAAGCTTTAAAAAAAATTAGAAGTAATAATAATCGGTTGTACGCTATAAAAATTGGTATAAAGAATGAGATGTCTATTCCACTACTTGTTGTTTCTCTCTTTTTCTATTCATTCGTTTTGTCCTTGTCCCTCTCACTCCAACTTCTTTTGGTCAATGACTTTAATCGGCAAAACGCTCGGACCACATTTCGCGATTCTCATTGTAACAAAACTAAACTTTGTGTCTATATTATTTCCATTCTTTCTTTCTTTCATTTTTTTTTTTTTTACTTCCCAAGCAGGGGGACGCACACCGTATATTTAATTGGTCGCGATTAATTAACCCGAAAAAAAAAATGAAATAAAAACAAAGCTGAAGCTTTAAAAAAAATTAGAAGTAATAATAATCGGTTGTACGCTATAAAAATTGGTATAAAGAATGAGATGTCTATTCCACTACTTGTTGTTTCTCTCTTTTTCTATTCATTCGTTTTGTCCTTGTCCCTCTCACTCCAACTTCTTTTGGTCAATGACTTTAATCGGCAAAACGCTCGGACCACATTTCGCGATTCTCATTGTAACAAAACTAAACTTTGTGTCTATATTTATTTCCATTCTTTCTTTCTTTCATTTTTTTTTTTTTTACCTTAAGCTCTTGCTCTGTTTCTGATGTTTGGATTAGCCGTACCGTTATGTTTGACGTTATGTAGGACTTCTTGTCCGTTATCATTCGGTGTATATATGGAATTTTTCAAGTGCTTAAAATTTATGCGCGAAAATAATCCGCTTCTTTTTTTCTTGATTAGAAAGAGAAAAAAAAGGAGTAGGTAGTGGTCTTCTCATGAGAACCTCTTTGTGACGGAAGGGGGGAAAAAAAGTAAAAATAAATAAATAAATAGTTTCGAAGATATGGAGATTTTTTTTTTTTTTTTTACAGACCACCCAATCGTTTCGGATGTGGGATTGACATTTTCATATACTGTAAAAATTACTAATATATAATTTTTTTTAAGGATGCGAGTTCCGTATGTAAATAAGATAGATAAAAAAAAAAAAAAGTTGATTGAAATTCGAAGCGAGTATATATACACCTGTAATGTTTTGATATGCGAATTACGCATCTTTTAAGCTACTGACAATGTTTCATTTAATGTTTTACTCGATATTTTATTTTTATTTTAAAAAATATTAAAGAGCTTTTGAGGTGAAAGAAATTCTGGCTTCTGGAAAATTGCTGGATCCTATGAGACTTTTTTTTTTACAAGTATTTTGGCTTTATTTTCAGTATTTTTGAATTGTTGAAGTGAAACTTCTTATCGCGGAGGGGGGTGAATTGGCCGCGTAACTAGTTACGCGGCTAAAAAAATTTTAAAGGTTTAAATTTTTTTAAATTTATTTGTTACGCAGATAATTATTAAACATTGTTTCGCCGCGTAACGCGTCTTAAATTATTTTTTTAAATTTAAAACATTTTTAAAGGCTAAAAAATTTTTTAAACAAAGTAGCTAAAAAATTTTTGAAAAACTAATAAAATTTTTTTAAAAGGTTTAAATTTTTAAAAAAATATTTGTTACAAAAATATTTGTTACGGAGATAATTTTTAAACATTGTTTGGCCGCGTAACACGGCACTCGTAACGCGCCTTAAATAATTTTTTTAAAAAAATTTTGAAAGGTTTAAATTCTTTAAAATTTATTTGTTACTGAGATAATTTTTAAACATTGCTTGGCCGCGTGGCCGCGTTATGAGTTACGAGTTACGCCGCTTATATTATTTTTTGAATTTAAAAAAATTTTTAAAGGTTTGAATTTTTTAAAATTTATTTGTTACGAAGATAATTTTTAAACCTTGTTTGTTCGCGTAACGCGCCACTCGTAATGCGGCTTTAATTTTTTTTTTTTTTTTTTTTTTTTTATTTAAAAAAATTTTTAAAGCTTTAAATTATTTGCTTCGGAGATAATTTCTAAAGATTGTTTGGCCGCGTAGCCGTGTTTCGAGTTACGCGTTACGAGGCTAAAAAATGTTTTAATTTAAACAAAGGAGTTCAAAAATCTTTGAAAGACTAACAAAAAATTTTTAAAGGTTTAAATTTTTTAAAATGTATTTGTTACGCAGATAATTTTTAATCGTTGTTCGGCCGCGTAACGCGTCACTCGTAACTCGGCTTAAATTATTTTTCATAATTTAAAAAATTTTAGCGGCTAAAAAATTTTTAAAGATTAAAATTTATTTGCTTCGGAGACAATTTTTTAACAATGTTTGGCCGCGTAGCCGCGTCACGAGTTACTCGTTACGAGTCTAAAAAATTTTTTAAACAAAGCTAAAAAATGTATGAAGGACTAATAAAAAATTTTTAAAGGTTTTAAATTTTTTAAATGTATTTGTTACGCAGATAATTTTTAAACGTTGTTTGGCCGCGTAACTCGTCACTCGTAACACGGCTTGAATAATTTTTTAAAACAGCGCGGAACCGGGAAGCTGAACGCGCTGAATGCGCTGAAGTTTTGCTTTATCGCGATGCGAATCTGACTCGCACATTTTTTTTTTTTTTACTTCCTTTTCCTACGCTTTAGACTTATTTGGCCTGAATTTTTCGCCTTTTTCTAATATTTTTGCCTTGTTTGGCAAGTAATTTTGACTTATTTTTAAATCTTTTGCAAGCATTCATTTCCACTTTTGACCAGTATTCTTGACTTATTTTCACTTATTTTGCAAAAATGTTTTTGCCTTCTGCCTGCCAGTACTTTTGCCTTCTTTTTACATCCTTTGCCTACGTTTTGCCTCATCTTTTCAGAATTTTTTGCAATTTATTGCATGTATTTTCGATTTCTTTTGCCTTGAATTTTATGAATGGATCCTATGGCCTACTTATGGAAATTTTAATAAATAATTTCCTTTCAAGGTCATAAAAACAAATTCGATTTTCTGGAATTTTTTTTCCCGGGGGAATTACCAGGGATATCGGCGAATTTTAATTTCCCGAACTATTTTTTTCTCCAAAAACGGGAAATCCAGAATCCCGGACACCGAAATCCCGAATCCCGGACGAAAATTTCTATATGCAAAGGGTTAAAATAAATGATTTATTTCGTAGTCCAAAAACCGTTTTACGAAGGTCTTTATTCCAATTCCCCGATTCACAGAAATAACGTTCTTAAATAAAATTAGAACCAAACCGAAAAATCGTAAACCAAATACATGTGTTTGGTTAATAAAAAAAAAATGAAGTCATCTTGTACTACAACATTCTTACAACTTTTCATTGACAATCTGTTTCAAATTATGAATATCAACATAAGGGCCCCCCCTTATACGGAAAGCAATAAACACCTCATCCTTGAAAAGTTATGAAAAATTCTTAGGAAGCGATTCCGATATTGTTACATCTTAACTTAAAAAAAAAGAAAAAAAAAAAAAACATTTATTCGATCCATTGATTATCATCCCATAAAATAAAAAAAAAAAAGGCGTCTTCCAAAGTTTATATTTACGAAATGGCATTTATATTAGGAAAATAAAAACAAGTATAAAAGTGATTTCCATTTAATGATGACAGTTGAATGTGTCTCCGCGTTTATTTCTTTTTTCGTAACGAACTTTTTTCTTTTTTTTTTTACTTTTTTTAAAAGGAAATATTTAAACTTGCTAACTTTTTCAAAAACGAGGGATGACATAACAGAGCACATGCTTTTGCCGTCTAGACTTTTTTATCAAACTGACCCAGACGCTCGGTTATTCTTTTTATTTATTTCCCTTCGGTATAACCGGGGAAAAAGGAAAAGAGAGAAAGAGAGAAAGAAGGGGGGAAAAAAAATACCGGTTGCCTTGGTTATTTCTAGAAATTTAATTCGTTCGATAAATGAATCGCGTGCTTATTAATTGGAACTCGACATTTGTCAGGCTATAAAAAGGAAAGATCGCTTTGGGAAAAGGAAAAATATTTTTGCAAGACCGGGGAAGGGAGGGGGGAGGTAATTGGGAGGACGAGGGTTTGTGTCCTTGTCCAACGTCCCGAGGAAATCCTTTTTTTTTTTTTATCTTTCCGTTTTTTTGGTATACAGGTCTGATAGCCGGTGTATATGTATAAAATTTGATTTTCCGAGTTTGGCTTTAATCAATGTTTTTGAGAGCATCGAACTTTTTTTCAAAAGATTTTTTTTTGTCTAACCTGTACGAAAAAAAGATGCATAAATTATATATATACAACTTTAATTTTTGTTACCTGAAATTTTTTTTTCATCCTCCGATATAATTATGCTTAAATTATTCTTAAACTATGCATAAATAATGCATAAATAATTATGCATCAGTATTGTATAAATTATACAAAAAATTGGGCTTGCATAAAAAATGCATAAATTATGTATATACAACTTTATCTTTAGTTACCTGAAATTTGTTTTTCATCCTCCGATATAATTATTGATAAATTATGCATAAATAATGCATAAATAATTATGCATAATTATTGTGTAAATTTTTAAAGAAATTGAACTTAGGTAAAAATTACACAAATTATGCATATAACACTTCTATTTTTTGTTACCTGAAATTTTTTTTCATCCTCCGATGTAATTATGCATAACTTATGCATAAATAAGTTTTCATAAGCTTCAAAAAAAAAATTGGAAAAGCGCAATATTTTCCAATTTCCCTGCTTTATGGTTTTTAAAAAATTATATGCGTAAATTATGCAAAAATTATGCATATCCAGATTTTGATGCTTAAAAAATTATGTATACCCAGATTTTGATGCTTAAAAAAATTATGCATATCGAGATTTAGATGCTTAAAAAGATTATGCATATCCAGATTTTTATGCTTAAAAAAATTATGCATATCCAGATATTCATGCTTCAAAAATTATGCATATCCAGATCTTGATGCTTAAAAAAATTATGCATATCCAGATTTTTATGCTTAAAAAAATTATGCATATCCAGATTTTGATGCTTAAAAAAATTATGCATATCCAGATATTCATGCTTCAAAAATTATGCATATCCAGATTTTGATGCTTAAAAAAATTATGCATACCCAGATTTTGATGCTTAAAAAAATTATGCATATCGAGATTCTCGTCGTTTAAAAAATTATGCATATCCAGATTTTTATGCTTAAAAAATTATGCATATCCAGATTTAGATGCTTCAAAAATTATGCATATCCAGATCTTGATGCTTAAAAAAATTATGCATACCCAGATTTTAATGCTTAAAAAAATTATGCATACCCAGATTTCGATGCTTAAAAAAATTATGCATATCCAGATTTTTATGCTTAAAAAAATTATGCATATCCAGATATTCATGCTTCAAAAATTATGCATATCCAGATCTTGATGCTTAAAAAAATTATGCATACCCAGATTTTAATGCTTAAAAAAATTATGCATATCCTGATTTTCAAGCTTAAAAGTATTTTTCATCTCCAGATTTTCATGCTTAAAAAATTTATGCATATTCAGTCAAGTTTGGGGGACCAACCAATTCGAGCTAATTATTTTTATTACCATTAATAGTGTGTAATAATGTACTCTAGGTGTATTTAATATTAATCCTATCCCTTTTTTTTCTTTTCAGGTAAGGCTTCATTTTCATTCGAACTCATGCCAAAAAAAGACTTGCCCAGAAAACACTGTGAAAAAAGTTCAGCGTAAAGTTTGCATTTCTTTTCCTTGTGTGCAATGGCGGTAGTCGTTAAGTAGAAAAAAAATCTAATTTTGCCAACGAAAAAAGCAAAATATGGCTTTTTTCAATTTTTTTCCTCCATAGGCCTAGGAGGCCGACCACAAATCACGTAAAATAATTTTCACAATTAAAATGAATAATTTTTTACAAAACAAAATAGGTTTTTTATTTTGAAATGTTTCTTACTTTAAAATTCGTTTCTTATTTTAAAGCTTGTTTCTTAAACGTGCGTCGGAGGTTAACTAACCTATCTCCATCGTACCTATGATTGGAGATAGTCTGTTTCGAGTGTTTATAAAAATCACGTGATCATGCGACTGCAAGTTTACACGTAAACATGTGGTCACGTGACACTTCCACGAAGCGTCAAAACAGACTAACTCCCATTCATGTTTACGATGGAGATAAGTTAGCTCACCTCCGACGCACGGAATTATGTTTCTTTAAAATTGATATTTCTTATTTTGAAATTTTGTGCTGTTTTACGTTCGAATATACCAGGTGTCCGGTTTTCCAGTCTATTCTCACTTAATTTTCTCCTTTTGCGTTGTCATGGCAACTACGAAACTGGAAGTACAGACACTTGGCAATATTAAATTCCTGTCAATTACAGCTACGACCTTCACTTACGATTCTTAAATTATAAAAAAAAAAGAGCCAAACCCATTATTTTCAATTGGGATAAAAGTGTCGGCCTGTTTACATTCAGACGAAAAGTAATATTCGTTTGCAATTCTCGGCAAAATGACCGATGTTTTCCCATTCGGAAAAAAAAAAAAAAAATTATCCTTTTTTTTTCCAAAATCCATTCGTTTTTTTTTCCTTCCTCCTTACTATCATGATTTGAATCAAAGACAGGAAATAAATTGTCTGCTTGTTTCTCATATAAAACGAATGCCTATAATAAATCCTTTTTTTTTTTGAAATTTATAGCCGATCCCAATTTTTTTTTCTCTTTGCACAAGGCTAAAAAAAAAAAAGCAAAATTTTTTTCGAAAAAAAATTGAAACTCTTCCGCATGGAAAATTTTTAAATTAAAAAAAAAAAAAAAAATGACATTATAAACCCAAAGGGAGTCGTGCATTAATATAATTAAGCCCACCCCCCTGGCTCCCTGCGTATGCATGCGTATAAGTTACTTAAAAAATCCGAGTATTGAACATGCAACGAAAATGAAAACGCTATCGAAAAGCGATCACTCCTTGTGAAAAAGAAGTTTTAATTAATTACAACATAAAATATGTCATACGAATGATTGATGGCTTTGTTTACTGCAAAACCACCGATTTGAAAGGTTCCATTTTTTTTTTCGCGATATCTTGAAGGAGAAAAATTTTATGGTTTTCTTTATCTGACCTGTAAGATAACATGAATCGCTATAAAATTTTTTTTTTTTTTTTTTTTTTTCAGTTTAGTCCAGTTTGTTTAAAGCTCGCTGCTGATTCGGTTTCCTATTTATAAATATTTTAATTAAAATTTTTAATGATTCTTAGAAAAAAATACCATTATTATTAATATTAAAATCGGTCATGATATTGAATTTTACGATTTCGAAAAATTCCATCGCGGCTACAAGATCACTGAGCGAATATTAAAAAAATTTTAAAAAAATAAATTGCCGTCAAGAGTTCGATAAATTGTTTTGAGTTCTTCTGTCGATAAAATTAAAGCTTTTCGCCTTGCGAAAAGTTACGTCATTGCAACTAGCTGCCCCAAAAATATTTTTTCGTAGCTTACTTCTTTTTTTTTTTTTTTATTTCGATTCGCACTAATATACGAACGTAAAACGGCGCAAATTTTCAAAATAAGAAAGCGATTTTAAAGAAACAAATTTCAAAATAAGAAACGAAATTTAAAATAAGAAACCAATTTTAAAATAAGAAACAAGCTTCAAAATAAGAGACCAATTTTAAAATAAGAAATGAAATTTAAAATAAGAAACCAATTTTAAAATAAGAAACCAGCTTCAAAATAAGAGACCAATTTTAAAATAAGAAATGAAATTTAAAATAAGAAACCAACTTTAAAATAAGAAACAAACTTTAAAATAAAAGACCAATTTTAAAATTAGAAACGAAATTTAAAATAAGAAACCAATTTTAAAATAAGAAACGAACTTTAAAATAAGAAACAAGCTTCAAAATAAGAGACCAATTTTAAAATAAGAAATGAAATTTAAAATAAGAAACCAACTTTAAAATAAGAAACAAACATTAAAATAAGAGACCAATTTTAAAATAAGAAACGAAATTTAAAATATGAAACCAACTTTAAAATAAGAAACCAACTTTAAAATAAGAAACCAACTTTAAAATAAGAAACCAATTTTAAAATAAGAAACCAACTTTAAAATAAGAAACCAACTTTAAAATAAGAAACCAACTTTAAAATAAGAAACCAATTTTAAAATAAGAAACCAACTTTAAAATAAGAAACCAACTTTAAAATAAGAGACCAATTTTAAAATAAGAATCGAAATTTAAAATAAGAAACCAATTTTAAAATAAGAAACAAGCTTCAAAATAAAGAGACCAATTTCAAAATAAGAAACGAAATTTAAAGTAAGAATCAAGCTTCAAAATAAGAGACCAATTTTAAAATAAGAATCGAAATTTAAAATAAGAAACCAATTTTAAAATAAGAAACAAGCTTCAAAATTGCAAGACCAATTTTAAAATAAGAGACCAATTTTAAAATAAGAATCGAAATTTAAAATAAGAGACCAATTTTAAAATAATGCTGCTTCTCCATTATGGCTCAAAATTAATTTTACAGAATTAATTTTACAAAATTAATTTTACAGAATTAATTTTACAGAATTAATTTTACAAAATTAATTTTATAAAATTATTGGGAATAATGCTTTTATTTTACTAATCGAACATGAGGATGACTTAAAAAAGAATAAGAAATCTGTAAAAAATAAATATGTTATGAAAAAAGAAAGAAAAAGCGCATAATTTCCGGTAATTTTATGAAATTAATTTTGTAAAATTAATTTAGGACCATAATGGAGAAGCAGCATAAGAATCGAAATTTAAAATAAGAGACCAATTTTAAAATAAGAATCGAAATTTAAAATAAGAGACCAATTTTAAAATAAGAATCGAAATTTAAAATAAGAAACCAACTTTAAAATAAGAAAAAAATTTCAAAATAAGAGACCAATTTTAAAATAAGAATCGAAATTTAAAATAAGAAACCAATTTTAAAATAAGAAACAAGCTTCAAAATTGCAAGACCAATTTTAAAATAAGAGACCAATTTTAAAATAAGAAACGAAATTTAAAATAAGAAACCAACTTTAAAATAAGAAACAAATTTCAAAATAAGAAACCAACTTTAAAACAAGAAACAAACTTTAAAATAAGAAATTGATGTTTAACTCAGAAAAAATATTAGGCTAATGAGAAAGTAAAAACGTGTTGTGACACGTTAATGAGTTGTAAAAACATTTTCTTAAAAATCATGAGAAACAATAAAAATATCTTGTCAAGAAACAACCTGTGAGCTGTTATGAAGCATTTTGGTTTTGCTGTAGGGTCTTTTGCAAGTCAAAACTTGTTCAAGACATTTCCTTCTTCTTAGTGTCAAGAAGCAAGTTGCAAATTAAGAAATGATTTTCAACAGAAGAAACCAATCCCGAAGTGAGCAAATAATTGTAAAATAAGAACCAGACAAGGGAAAATCGAAAATAAGAAACGAATTTCAAAATGAATTACCAATTTCAAAATAAACAAGGGAAAATCAATGACCCTCCCCCCTCTCTCACCTCACCCATTTTTACCCCATCCCCTTCCCCACCCCATTTCCGCTTCTGGGGCAACAGCAGAATCTAGGTTGATTAGAAGGACAATGGATAACGGAATCGGTCACGGGAGATTTGAAAGATCTTGACCTGTCTCATTCCACGACGTTAAGTAATGGTTGTTGTTGTTGTTGTTGTTGTTGTTGCTGTTATTACTATTCTGATGGCTTTTCCCTCAAGACGCCCGTAATTGGTCTCTCTCAATGAATTTTATATTAAATATGTTTAAATTTCTTATCTTAAGATCCGTTACCTACAAAAAAAAGAAGACTGGTCTGCGAGAAAAATTATATTAAAAAAAAAAAAAAAAAAAAAAAAAAAAAATTCTCGGTCCTGAACTCTTGGGTCGAAAGGGTGGGTCCTCTCGCATGTTATCATGTACGAGATCATGAGTCACGTCCCACCCTAATGGAGCTTTTTCGTGTGATAGGGTATGACCGCTTTTGAGGTATTTTTCGAGGATCTATCAGGTTCGTGTGTGAGGAAATATTATATTTTCGATATTTTTCGATTTAAATGTATGATGATGCGTGCAATATTTTGTCGCTTGAGCATTTCTTTTTAAAGGGATCGATGGTTCGTTTGGTAATGTCTTCATCAGATTTTTTTTTTCTTTTTTGCCCCCTGAGTTGAAATAAGAAGATACGTTTTTTTTTTTAGATTTTAGAAATTTATTGCTTTCTGGAGGATTTTCAATTGCTTTTTCTAAACTATTTCTGTTGTAGCGGTTGATAGTAGAAAAAAGGAGGATTTGTCCAGTTTTTGTTTTACCGTCTGTTTGATTTTACCGCAATTACTATTTACCTATTTATTTCTCTACTTACAAAAAAAAAAAAAAAAAAAAATGCGAGAAAGATCTGAAAAAAAAAAAAATTTTTTTTGCAAGGAAAATTTTAGATGCCATTGAATGCCACTGTGCAAATGAAATTGCCACTTTGTAAATTAAATTGCCACTTTGTGACCTGACATTTTTCTATATTCACCAATGGCATCCCGTACGAAAAAGAGGTGCATAAGTTATATAAAAATCATGTATAAATTATACAAAAAAATCGGACATACTTAAGAAATGCATAAATTAGGTACAAAGAACTTTTTTTAAAGAAAAACATTTTTTTTCACTCTACATACTTATGCAATAATTATGTATATCTATATGATTATGTATGTATATTATGCATATCAATATTTTAAAAAATTATGCATATTCAAATTTTGGGGCTTGAAAAAATATGCATTAACTTTGCAAAAATTATGCATACTTTTGGTTGCACATTCTTACATTAAATATTGTTCAAAATTTTTATTCATTTATTCATGAATTAACATTCATATTCGTTCATTTATATAAATTACTTGTCATATTCATTCATTCATATAAATCAACATTTATATTCATTCATTCATATAAATCAACATTCATATTTATTCATTCATGAATTAACATTCATATAAATTAACATTCACATTCATTCGTTCATTCATTCATTCATTCATATAAATTAACATTCACATTCATTAACTCATTCATATAAATTAACATTCACATTCATTAACTCATTCATATGAATTAACATTCATATTCATTCATGCATATTCATTCATTCATATAAATTAACATTTATTCATTCATTCATATTCATTCATTCCTATAAATTAACACTCATATTCATTTATTCCTCCTAATTATCATTCATATTCATTCATACATATTCATTCATATAAAATAACATTCATATTCAGTCATATAAAATAAAATTCATATTCATTCATATAAATTAACATTTATTCAATCATTCATATTCGTTCATTCTTATAAATTAACACTCATATTCATTTATTCATCCTAATTATCATTCATATTCATTCATACATATTATTCATGCATATTTATTCATATAAAATAACATTCATATTTATTCATTCATTCATTCATATTAATTAACATTCATATTCATTCTTTCATATTTTATATTCACATTCACATTCATATGTCATTTTCATATTCATTCATTTTCGAAAATTCAGACTCATAAATTGATGCAGATTTCCCTAATTTTTGTATCTGAAAAGCTAACAAGAAAAAAAAAAACAAATGTTTTGTTTATTACGTAAATCATAAAATGCAGAAAACCGTCGTGTCCCTTCTCCCCATCTCAACTTTTCTTTTAGTTCATTGTAAAGAACAGCGCAACAAAGTTTACAATCAAAAGTCTTTTTTTACAATATAAAACCGAATAAAATAAAAATAAAAATGAACTTTTCAAAGCCCTCGGAAAAAAAAACATAATTAACGTCATCTCCACGTTATTTTTCCCGATACTTACAAGTCATTTTCTAAAAAGAAAATAATTTAAACTGGGGAAAAAAAACATTGAGAACGGAAAAATCTGAACCAATCGAAAAAAAAAAAACTTCAATTCCCGGTTTTCAATTTAACCCTTTTTTTATCCATATATATAAAAAAAAGGGGAAAGGTTTTCTCTCTGCGTCTCAGATTTTATCTCTCGTTAATTTTTTAAATGAAACTGTAACGAGATAGGTAACCAAATTTAACCCCGACTTCTAATCAGGTTTCCGACGAAGCCGAAGGGATGACCGATTTCCATATTAACATACATAACACTTCTTTCTTTTTTTATTTTTTAAACAAAAAATAAAAGAAAAAAAATGCGAAGGTTTATCCACTACCGGAGTTGTTTTAAAGCTTTCGCTCTCTCCCGATCTAATCCTCTCTCTCTCTCTCTTTTTACTTTTCTCTCATATCGGTTTTTAATTACAACGAGGAATATTTTCGTGTTTGAACGATAAAATCTATCCTTCTGTTTATATTTATTTCCCGTTTTCATCCAGCACGAATCCTACTTCGTCCCTTTTTTTTTCTCTTCCCTCCTTAAAAAAGTGATAAGATTAAAATTTTCTCTCTTTTTCTCCCTCTGCGCTTTTTTTTTTTAACTTGAGATAGTAATAATAATAATGTGATTTACTTAAACGAAAGTCTCCTCTTTCGTTTTTATTTAAAAATTTCATATTTTGAATATATTATTTTTTTTAACGTTTTAATTTCGATAGGGGGGTTAAGAGATTAAGAGCAAAAATTGGTACGAGCTAATTAAATAATATACGAAATTGATTTGAATAAAATTAAGGGGTAGAAGATTAAATTAAATGAGCATAAAAATATCCGTTATTTTGAATTAAACCGAATGGTATGTGTGGAGGCACCGAAAAATCGAATATTAATTTATTTCTAGGTTTTGCAATGTTTTATGCTGTAAAATGACAACGCCATGTTGAAAAGTGACATTGTCGTAACTTAAAGTGACAATGACAATTTTTATTATGGCATTCGGTGACATTGTGTCATTACCAAGTTTTTTAATATGAATGCAGATATTCATATTCATATTCATATCCGTATTCGTGTTAATATTCATATAATTCAAAGTCAAATTCATAGTCATATTCATATTCATTCATAGTCATATTCATATGCACTCATGGTCGTATTTATATTCATTCATAGTCGTATTTATATTAATTCATATCATTCATGGTCATATTCATATTCAGGGGTTTTTCATGCCTTTACGTAAGCAAAAAATAATGTTTCTAGATCCCCCCGTTGTAAGATTAAGTAATAATTTCCTAGACCCCCCACTGAAGTATTACGTTAGATTTTCGTCGACCCCCCCCCCTCTTATTAAAAATGTTCTCTTATGCCCCTCTTGTTTATAATTAAGAAATTGAGTAAGCTCATTTTTAAGTGAAAAATAAAAATTTCAATTCCTATGAAAGGTTAATTTGGTCACCCCCCCCCCCCTTCCTCCCCCTCATAAGTTTTAGTAAGCAATTCTCGATCCCCATGCTTACGTAATACTTGAACGGCCCTCATTCATAATCATATTCACATTCATTCTTAGTCGCATTCATATTCATATTCATATTCGCATTTATATTTATATTTAAATTCGCATTCGTATTCATAGTTATATTCACTTTCGTATTCATTCATATGACTATAATCATATGAATGTGTGAATATAGTCATATCTATGATTATGACTATAATCATATTCGTATTCATATTCATACTTATTCGTATTCGTATTCATATTCACATTCATATTTATTCGTATTCGTATTCATATTCACATTCATATTTATTCGTATTCGTATTCATATTCACATTCATATTTATTCGTATTCGTATTCATATTCACATTAATATTTCTTCGTATTCGTATTCATATTCACATTCACATTCCTATTGATAATCATTCACAGTCGTATCCGTATTCGTAATCATATTCATATTCACATTCATATTAATATTCATTCATAGTCATATTCGTAATCATATTCATATTCATATTCATATTCACGTTCTTATTTTCATATAATTTAATTATGAATGAAGAATGAAAAAAATTGAATACATTTAGAAAACAACCCAAAATGTAAACAATCTGAATGCTGGTCCAGAATTGAAAAACATTTGTGACGACTTAAACCTGACTTGAAGTTCTTTAAGTTTTATAATATGACCAAGAGACTTATATGACTTTACCCTACTCTTTATTATTTTTTTTTTTTTTTTTACTTTGACATTTTCGTTAGCATTTTTTTCTCTTAATTTTTATTCGATTACCTAAAATTAAAATTGCCTCTGTTTTAAATCGACTCAACGAAAAAAAAAAAGTTTTAAATTTACATGCGGCATTAGTTCAACCGTAGGAAAAAAAAATAATAATTCGCGAAATAATTCATCAAGACAAAACGAAAAACCTGTTCATTGAGTTTTTAAAATTTTTTTTTTTTTTTTGTTAAATGATTTCCTCTTGCAAAGTGTTCATTACGACGAATTATCCGCCTTTTTTTCTCTCTCTCCTTCAGTTTTTTTTTTCTTGGTTCATTTGTAAATTCGGCTTACTATATACAAGTCCTTTGCAAGTTAACTCCTTATTTTCCCATCATTCATACGTTTTTTTGATAATAATCGTAAAATTAAAAAAAAAAAATCTCGATGTTATTTTATTTAAATGAAAAGATTTGAAATATAGGATATGTCAATCACATTTGAACTAATTATATACGAGTGTACATGTACACCGTCACAATTAAAACTTTTTTTTTTTATTCTTGTTTATAGGCACCATCTTATTATTAACACCTAAAGGGAGTAATTCCCGAATATATATACACATATTAAAAGAAACAAAGAATTTAATAATCTTTTTTTTTTCTCCATGGTACACACCCGTTAACCATAATATTATAAATTTTGGTAACAACCGAATCATTGGACCTTAAAAGAAAAAAATCATACGAGGCGCCTCGTGCTATTTCACCTTTTTTTCCAATTGGCATTCTTTTATTTAAACGGAAATCAAATGAGTGCGACCGGGTGGAAAAATAAGAAGAAAAAAAAATGAGAAATAAAATAAAATAAATAAATAAATGAATTTCTTTGCCTGCGGGGTACCTCCTTTTACAAGGCTACCGATTAATTTGTAAGGTAAATCAATCATTTTAACAAAAAGGGTTAGAAAACGTATTTTCTATTACTCATGGTATAAAAAGTCCCTTTTTGAGAATTATTTGGGGACTTAAAAGTAAAACTTTTTGGGACTCTACTTTTTAGTACGGAGTACTAAAAAGTTGACTTTTTAATACTCTTGCTATCGTGTCGTCTGCATCGAAAAAAAAAAGAAACCATGAAGGCCCCGAAAAATGGTTGGCAGCATTGTATCAAGAGTCACGTTATATACGTGAAGAGTCACGTTATATACATTGTTTGGACAAACGTATGTTTTCAATTCACACCCTCATTTTTTTTTTTTTTTTTTTTTTTCTTTTTTTACATCACACCCATTTGTCACAGCAATATTACCCCTTGAAATCAATCTTTACGAAAAAAAAATCTCTGTTTCATTCGAAATAGAAAATATTTTTACCCCAAAGACAACACGGGGCCCTTCCTGAACTTCGAGACAGTGTTGTCAAGCCTCGCTTCGCTCGGCTTGACAACGCACTGTCTCGAGTTCAGGAAAGTCCCCCGTGTTGTCCTTGGCCTTAAAAATACTATATTTATTTTTTCAATTAAGAAATGGAAGAATAACAAAAAAAAAGAAAGAAAAAAAAAAAAAAAACGTCACAGTCAATGCTTTTTAATTCCGAAGGTTTCTTATTCGATCCACTTATATTTGTGCTCTTTCGCAAAGATGGATTACCCTTTACCAAGAAAAAAAAATTTTTTTTTTGAAACTTAATAAGATCAAACAACCTACTTAATGTGATGTCGGCTTATTTAATTTCAATTTTAAATTTTATTTAAATTCATGTCACGTACGTAAATTCGGATTGAGTTAATTCGGAATGAGTAAATGAAATCAAATGAATGTAAAAAGTGAATGCGAATATGAATATGAATATGAATATGAATATGAATATGAGTATGAATAAATAAGTTAATTAATAAATTAGTAAATAAAACAATGACCGTACTTCAATTGTAGGTATTCGATTTCGTTTGATAAACGGGCGGAAAAAGTTGAGAGATTGAACGAAATCGAAAGATCGAACCAATAAAATGGCGATCGTTATTGTTGTTATTGTCAACTGAATTCCGATATTTGTGATTTATTGAGGAATTTTTTGCGGGAAGAAGCTTTTATCGAGTTTGATAAGTAAGCGGACTGGCTTATTGTCCTGGAAAGGCATAAATTTCTTTTTTTTCGGGCTTTTTTTGGTGATTTGCTTGACTGAGAGTGCAAACAAAACAAAACATAACCTAACCTGCGAAGTTGTTTATTTGAATCTGTTTTTCTTTCCTTATATTTTTTATCATGCCATCATCGAAAGTGGCCAAACCATCTAAAGAATCATCAAATACGCCAGTTAAGCATGAATTAAATCTTAAGGACGTTATGGATGCAATAAAAGATTCCACTAAGGATATTAAGGACTCACTTGATGATTTGACGAAGACAGTTGATTTTATGTCTCATCGCTTCGACGAAATGGAAGTAGATTTGAAACAACTAAAAGCTGATAACAATGCAAAGCAGAAACGATTAGACGAATTAGAAGTGAAGAATAATTTCCTATTTAATGAGTTGACGAAATGTAGAAATGATTTGGAAGAGCAAATACAATATTCGCGAAACCGAAATGCAGTTATTTACGGGATTGATTTTCATGTGAATGAAGATGTGCATGGTATTGTCTCGAACATAGCTAAGAAATTGCATCTTTCGGAGGAGTATGACATTATGCACCGTACTTCAAATAAGAAAGGGATCATTGTACAATTCCGTAATAGACGAACACGTGATGAATGGTTAGAGAAACGGAAGACTAAATTGCGCTGCTGTGATGTTTTGCCTAAGGGATCGACTGTTCCGATATACATCAATGAGCATTTGTCATTTTATTACCAAGAGTTGCTTAAGAAGGCTAAAGAATTCGCAGAGCAGTTCAAATTCAAATTTTGCTGGTTTAAACAAGGCAAAGTTCTTCTCAAAAGAGATGCTGACGTTAAAAATAAGGTTTTTGTTATCAGGCATCATTCAGACTTGGAAAGAATCCAAAAAGAGATGTCCGAAACTAAAATTAAGTAGGTTTAGTTTTATTTTAGGATTTAGGATCATTTCGTTTCTTTCTTTTTGATTATGGATACTTCTTATTATTATGATAAATTAAATCTTTTTACTTGTAACGTTAACTCACTACGGGCAAATTTTGATAGTCTTGGCTTATTTTTACTTTCACAACCATTTGATCTGGATATCATTTTTATTAGTGAAACGTGGTTGAAGGACTATGAAACTTCTTTCTTCACAATTCCTACTTATAATAGCTTTTGGCTCAATAATGATTACAATCGATCTGGGGGAGTTGCATTTTTCATAAAAAACAATATTCGCACTGGTAGGATTAATAAATTTAAAGCCGCTAGTTACCAAATTTTATGTATAGAATTAATATTGGAATCAAAAAATTTAATTTTAATTGGTTGTTATCGTAGTCCTAGTTATCCTTCTAATGATTTTTTAGAGAGGCTTAATATTATTTTTGATACGTACAAAAATAGTGATCTATTTATGTTTGGAGATATCAACATTAATACATTAGATCCAGCTCCAGCATTATCTTATTTAGATATCTTATCTCAGCATGGATTGTTATCTCTTATTCAAGAACCTACACATATTACAAGCCATAGTGCTACTTGCCTAGATCATGTTAATGGTCGGTGGACTGGCACAATTACTGCCACAGCTAAAGTCATTGAAGGTAATATAACAAACTCATTAACTTATCATAAAGGGATCAGTTTAGAAATCTCTGGAATTTTAAGAAAACAAAATTCACATGAATTTACTTAT
Source organism: Liposcelis bostrychophila (assembly GCA_037577465.1). Taxonomy (NCBI): domain Eukaryota; kingdom Metazoa; phylum Arthropoda; class Insecta; order Psocodea; family Liposcelididae; genus Liposcelis; species Liposcelis bostrychophila. The sequence continues at coordinate 10,772,026 of CM075207.1, forward strand.
TTGAATAAAAATGATTTTAAAAGAGCGCTTGAAGTAATTAATTGGGATATAATATATAACGAGGAAAATATTGATATTGCTTTTGAAAAATTTATAGAGTTAATACAAGTTGCTAAAACTAAAGCTACTATATTAGTTAAAACAAATTCTCAGACTGGAAAACGTACCCCATGGATTACAAATGACCTCATAAGAAAATGTAACGAAAAAAATAAACTATTCAAATTAACTAAAAAATTTCCATTTAACATATATCTGAAAGAAAAATATCACATTCTAGCCAGAAACCTGTCTGGCCAGCTAATACAAGCAAAGAGAGAGTATTTTCGCACAAATTTAAATTCAAATGTAGAACAATTTTGGCGTTTATTTAATACGCAAATCTTACATAAACCTATTAAATCAAGTAAAATCTCAGAAATATTTGAACCTATTACTAATGATATTATCAAGTTAAAGGAAATGAAAAAAGAGTAGCAAACATTTTTAATAACTTTTTCCTTGAAATACCTGGTAGGACTATTAAAGAAGCTTATGGGATAAATTATAAAGTGAATTATAATATGATAAACACTGAGGATAGAGAAACGTCTTGGTATTTTCAAAAGATAGACTTAGCCGACATCGAAAAAGCGATACATTGCATTAAAAAATTAAAGACCTCTGGCAAAGATGGTATAACCCTAGAAATGGTTAAAGATAATACAGATATCTTAATGACACCTCTACTTCATTTATTTAACTTATCTATTAAACATGGTTACTTTCCGAAAATATTGAAACAGTCAGTAGTAGTACCTGTATATAAAAGAAATGATCATCGTAGTATTGCCAATTACCGGCCTATTTCCCTAATATCCACTATTTCAAAAATTTTTGAACATTGCATTAGAGAAAAATTAGTCGATTATTTACTTCAGATTGATTATTTTTCTAAAAATCAGTATGGATTTCAACGAAACAAAAGTACGTTGCAAGCTCTTTACTCGCATATCAATGAAATTGTTACCAATCTTGAAAAAAAACGTTATACTGCAGCTTTATATCTAGACCTGACTAGAGCTTTTGATTTGGTTAATCACAAATTATTACTTCTGAAGCTTAAAAAATGTGGAGTTAGCGCAAATATGCACAGATGGTTTCGCACTTATCTTTCTAATAGGCTGCAGTTTTCAAGAATAGATTCTTTTTTAAGTGAGGGTGGAATCGTGGATTTAGGAGTACCTCAAGGTTCTGTTTTAGGACCACTATTATTTATAATTTATATTAACGATCTGTGCAAAATTGATATCGTGAGCCTATTGATAGCTTTTGCAGATGATACGTCTATTGTTTTCTCAGGCTCAACAATTAAAGAATTAAATACTAATGCACAACATGATATTGAAAAAATTTTTCAATGGTTAAAAAATAATTCCTTAGTACTTAATCTTACAAAATGTAATGCAGTTTGCTACTCTAAAAACTATGACAATACTGGTACCTTATCCTTAACTTTACGAACTCAGGAAATAAACGATAATAGCGAAAGTTATAAATTTGATGAAGTCGATTATACAAAATATTTAGGTTTGATATTAGACAACAAGCTAAACTGGCAAAATCATATAAATAATCTTATTGTAAAATTAAAGCAATTAAACTATATGTTTTACAGAATTAAAAAATTTCTGAATAAAGGAGTCTTGCGTAAAATTTATTTGGCATTTTATCAATCTAAATTGTTATATGGGTTACCAATTTGGGGAGGGACTTTTGATTATATTATACATCCATTAAAGGTAGTTCAAAATTCAACAATTCGTTCTTTATTTGGAAACTGGGATAATTATTCTGCAACAAAATTATACTCACAATACGAAATTTTACCTATCCCATTTTTGTACCAATACATAATGTTATTATATATTATAAAAAATAAAGATTTATTTAGTTTATATCTATTTAATAGAAACACTAGGAATGCAACTCTACCTCTTCTTTTCGAAAAAAAATTTTTTAAAACAAAAAATAGAAATTCAATGATATATCAGGCGCCAATCATTTATAATAATATGCTCAAAACAGATGATAGATTTAAAGATGCTATTTGTGAAGAAAGAAGTATTTGCACATTAAAGAAAATCATAAAACAAAATTTTTTAATAAAAATGAAAAAATTAATTTAATTAAATTATAATTTGCTCTAAGTGAATTAATGATTATAAAAAAAAAAAAAAAAAAAAAAAAAAATTCTTTTTTGCCATTATTAATTTATTAATTTATTTTTATTTATATTTATAGTTATTCTTGTTGTTGTTATTATTATTATTATTTTGTTCTGTAAGGTTACCCCTCCACACAGTTTGTCATGGGGGGCCTGATTGTTATTAATTTATGTAATAATAATAAATAAATAAAAAAAAAAAAAAAAAAAAAAAAAAAATTAAGAGGTCATATCATATTATGATATTGAACCAAAAGAATCTTTTCCCGAAAAAAGCATTGCGGTGAATTTCGATATTCATGACGGTTGATTTTAAGAGTATTTTCGGAATATGCTGAGCCCCTTTGAAAAATATTTTGAGATTACCGAATTAAGAGATCGTAAAATTAAGAGATGGAACCGAATTAAGAGATCATAGATAATTAAGAGAATAAACAGAATTAAGAGATCGTGCCAAATTTGGAGATCATACAAACTAAAGAAGAGCGGACAAAATAATGAGCTTTACCAAATTAAGAGATTACCGAATTAAGAGATCGTAAAATTAATTAGGAGATTAGTATCGTCCTCAAACAATAAGAGGTGGAAAGTTAAGAGGAGAGGAAAATGTTAAAGAGGTTGAAAACAATTGAGTGATCCCAACCAAATTAATAGATGAAACCAAACCAAATTAAGAGTTGGGACCAAATTAAGAGGTGGAAGCAAGTTAAGAGATAAAACCAAATTATGACATTGTACCAAATCAAGAGGTGGAAGCAGATAAGGAGATAGAGCCAAAGTAAGAGTTGGAATTAAATTAAGAGATTGTACCAAATTAAGAGGTGGTAAATAATTAAAAGATGGAATTAAGAGGTCAAGAATAATTAAAATTAGAAGACTGAGCCGAATTAAGAGATCATACCAAATTTAGAGATCATAGAAACTAAAAAAGAGCGGACAAAATTATGAGCTTTTACCAAATTAAGAGGTGAAATCAAATTAAGAGATTGTACCAAATTAAGAAATGGAACCAAACGAAGAGATCCTACCAAAATAAGAGATCATAAATAATTAAGAGATTAAACCAAATTAGGAGATTGAACAGAATTAAGAGATCGTACCAAATTTAGAGATCACACAGATTAAAAAAGAGCGGACAAAATTATGATCTTGTACCAAATTATGAGATTTTGAAAATTGAGAGATGGAACCAAATGAAGAAATTGTACCAAATTAAGAGATGTAACCAAATCAAGAGACCCTACCAAATTAATAGATCATAAATAATTAAGAGATAAAACCAAATTAGGAGATTGAACAAAGTTAAGAGATCGTACGACATTTAGAGATCATACAAACTAAAAAAGAGCGGACAAAATAATGAACTTGTACCAAATTAAGAGATGAAACCAAATTAAGAGATTACCGAATTAAGAGATCGTAAAATCAAGAGATGGAACCAAATTAAGAGATCATAGTTAATTAAGAGAATAAACCGAATTAAGAGATCGTGCCAAATTTAAAGATCATAAAAATTAAAAAAGAGCGGAAAACATTATGAGATTGTACCAAATTAAGAGATTACCAAATTAGGAGATCATACAAAATTAAGAGATCGAATAAAGTTATGAGATTGAACCAAATTAAGAGATTGTATAAAATTAAGAGATGGAACCAAATTAAGAGATTGTACCGAATTAAAAGATTAGAAAATTAATAGATTGTAGAATATTAAGAGATCGTACCAAATTAAGAGATTGTACCAAATTAAGAGATGGAATCAAATTAAGAGATCGAACCGAATTAAGAGATCGTACCAAATTTTTGTAAGAGATCGTACACAACTAAAAAAGAGCGGAAAAAATTATGAGATTGTACCAAATTAAGAGATTATCAAATTAGGAGATCATACAAAATTAGGAGATCGAACCAAATTATGAGATTGAACCAAATTAAGAGATTGTAGAAAATTAAGAGATCGTACCAAATTTTTGTAAGAGATAGTACACAACTAAAAAAGAGCGGACCAAATTATGAGATTGTACAAACTTAAGAGATTGAACCATATTAGGAGAGGGGACCAAACTAAGAGATTAAACCAGACTAAGAGACTGAACGAAATTTTAAAATAAATACATGAAGAAAAAATCGAAATCGTAGAAACAAATTAGGGTCAAATTGATTGGGAGGGGGAAAAAGTGAAACATAAGAAATTAAGAGCAATAACTGCTCAATTGCTCTTGAAAATTTTAAATTAACTAATTTAATAATTTAAATGCACTTTTTTCGTTCTAAAAACTTCGCTTTTTTTCATTCTCGCGGTGAGAATGCGAAACACCGTCAAACCCAAGAAAAATTTTCGCCCACCAAACGCTTTTATCAAATCGTTATACAATTTTATTTAAATCCCCTTAAAATTGAATAAAAAAAACTTTATTAAAAAAAAAAAAAAAAAAAATGAAGATGTCTTCAATCAATTATCCAACGAAAAGAAAAAAAAAGAAGAAGAAAAACGCGTTTTTATAAGTCATCAAAGCCATAATTTCCAATCAAAATTCAAGTAGTATAAAGCTTTGAAATGTTCTTGTCAATAAAGCTCTTGAGGAAGGAGGAGGAGAGAAAAAAAAATATCAAAATCCATTTATTGCTACTTTGAAAAACACTAGAACGAAAGGATAATGCCATTATGTTTACAAAGATTTCTAAGTAAATGAATGGTAATATCGATTTTGATTTTGACGGGTTCTCTCCCCCTCCCTACTATGAATAAAGAAAAAAAAGAAATTTTTTTTTAAAAAATACAAGGAAAAAAAAATAAGAAAAGAAAAACTCGGGGGGTAACGTCATCGTTTTCTTCGTCGTCAACGAAGAAGAAGAAGAAGAAGAAGAGGGAAAAAAACGTCCTCGGGGATTCTGAGACTGGTAATAATCTTGATTTCTTCGATGGTTTTGTTTACTCAAGACAGTTTGTTTCCTTGACGAAACAAGGCATTTTTAGAGAATAATAACATTTCCATCCGCTGTGTGAACCGAGTTGCTGACGGTGATACCGACGAAAAAAATAAAAAGAAAAATTCCCATAAGAAAAGTAAAAAAAAAAAAAAAAAGTCAATCGAGTTTGTTTAACGAGTTCCTCAAGTCAATCCAGGCAATTTTCACGGCTTTTCTTTTTTTTGTTTTCCTTTTTTTTTTTTTTTTTTTTTTTTTCATGCGGATTTAAAAAGAAAAAAAGTTGACATATGGAAAAGTCGTCAGAGTTTGTAAAATGATTTTTGTTTTTTGGGATTTTTCCCATGCCCTCTGTTTGCTTTTTTTTTTTTTTTTTTTTTTTTTTTTTTGCTGTTCCAAAATCCCGGGGATTTTTTTTTTTGTCGTTTTAATTTTTTTAATCTTTCGTCAATCGTGATTAATAACCATATGAAGGTAAATCCGTTCGAAACATTAAAAAAAAAAAAAACGATTCAATATATTTTGGAAGCACAAACATTCCGCGCTTTTCTCATTAAAAACGGTCGGGATGAAACGTTAATTTCAAAAACCAAACAAAATTTTATCCGTGGATCATTGGAAAATTATTTTACAAAGGGGAAGAAAATTTTTGATAACGATTTAGTTTGAGCTTGTTTCGATGTAATGGGATAATTGGAAGCGAAAAGGGAATATTTTAGTTGCCTTGGCGAACGGGCAGAATTTGCGAGATTCCCTGGCCGTTAGAGGTTTCAGGAGTTAAGACTGGGATAGTTATTGTCTAAAAATTGGTTATTTGCGTATGGGTATAAACCCATTTGGTTCGGGTAGATAATCTGGGTTCTTTTTATAAAATTTTTATGAAACCATAAAATTTTTATAAAATTTTTATAAAACCATAAAATTTTTATAAAATGTTTTATAAAGTTATTTTATAAAATTTTTTATAGAAAGTTATTTTATAAAATTTTTTATAAAAAGTTATTTTATAAAATTTTAAATTTTATATTTCTATATTTTACTACAACATTTTATAAAAGTTTTATAAAGTTTTATAAAAGTTTTATTAAAAAAACAAATTCTTTATCCCAACCAAACTTTTTTTCTGTTAAATTCAATTTTTTTATATTTTCCGGCATTTCAGCCAGAGTAGAAATTCGGATTTTCCGGAAAATTTGTGAATCCAGGATTCGGGATATCCCGAATCCTTTTTGACAAAAAATCGTTTCCCGGGATGCGGGAAATTAATATTAGCCGGGGTCCTGTGGGTTTCTCGGGAATTTTCCCGGGAATTTAAAAACGACGGTAAAAATCCCCAAAAAATTGAATCCCGGGAATCGGCATTAAAAATTTTCTCGAGATCCCGAGATATCCCTAGCAGAATCTCTAAGCGGAAGTTAAACCGGTTATAAGTTCGTCAATTTATTAAAATTCAGAAAATCTTGAATATTCGATGGGAAAAAATATAATTTCAGGACACAAAATGACTATTTCGGGATTGAAAATCCCTGTTTAAATCCCGGGATTCACCCAGTCCAAAAATGCTACAAAATCCCACTTAATGGTTGTACTCTTAACTAATTTTTAAACTTCTAATTTTTTTTTCTCTTAAAATCAACGGCGCCAATGGTGAGTAAAGTAATGATGAGTTTTTAAATTATACGTGCACCCATTTAATTTCTTTTAATTTTTTTTTTCTTACTACGGCTGACGTAAAAGAAAAAAAAATACTACCGGATTCCATCATTAAATCAAACACCTTATATTAAACACAAAAAGTATAAATATTTCATTAATTCATAAAACGCTCGTTTAATTTTCTCGAAAAAGAAAGGAAAAAAACCGGTTACAGAAAATTCGAGCATTAAACTATAATATCTCAATCTTTGTTGTGCGTAATTTGTCGATATGCGTGCCATTATTGCCACCATAAACATCCTTCTCTCCTCAAAGTCACGCGATCGACACATTGTCAATAATAACGTAATATTTTTCCTTTAAAAAAAAACTATAGGCGAAAAAAAAAAAAAAAAACGGTTGTACTTAAGTTTTTTTTTTCTTCTTTCAAATGAGGGTTTTTGAAACTATATAAACTTTCGTAAAAAATTGGCGCGATTTTGGGATAAAGTTTGGATTTGGAAAGCCCCTCTACTTCCTATATTCATCCTAATGCTAAATCTCTAAAAGCTGGTAAGCTAGTTTTTCTTGAAGACGGTTATTACTTGTCAATCCTTTTTTTTTTTTTCTTCCTTCTTTCTCTTTCTCTCTTTCATTCCCCCCCTTGACTGAATTTCTCTTCTTTTTTTTTTTTTTTACTCCCGGGAAAATGGAATATTTTTCCTTAAATCGATTTCGAGATGATTAAAACGAGGGTATTTCATCCGTGAGAAGGGCGATCATATTTTTTTTTAATAACACTCTCTTCCCTTCAATATGGCCGGCGTGAAGTTTATCATGGTGAATAAGAAGGGAAATATTTCTGTCTTTTTTAGGAAAAATCGGGAAAAAATGTAAAGTTAGAAAAAATTATGTTCTCAAGATCAGTCAGAGCACCTACGGCACTAGGTTCGGTCACTAGGAGACGTCATTAGTAGAGATTTCGATTTCCGGATGAATTCGTGAACCGGGATTTAGGATTTCCCGATTTTGAGAAAAATTTGTTCCCGGGAAATTAAATTTCGCCAAGATCCCGGGCAGTACCCGGGATTTTACCGTGGTTTCTCAAAAAATTTCCTGGTGCATTGAAAAATGAAAAGAAAAATTCCCTAAAAATTTGAATATTGGGAATTGGGATTAGAGATTGCAAATTCCCGACATATTTCCATTCCCGGGAATCGGGAATTCCCGTTTTAAAAAAATGTCAATCCCGGGAACGGGAATTCCCGTTTTTGAAAAAAAATATTCCCGGGAACGAGAATTCCCGTTTTTGAAAAAAAAATATTCCCGGGAACAAGAACTCCTGTTTTTGAAAAAAAAATATTCCCGGGAACGAGAATTCCCGTTTTTGAAAAAAAAATATTCCCGGAAACGGGAATTCCCGTTTTTAAAAAAATATTCCCGGGAACGGGAATGACGGTTTTTGAAAAAAAAAATTCCCGGGAACGGGAATTTCCGTTTGTGAAAAAAATATTCCCGGGAACGGGAATTTTTGTTATTGGAAAAAAACAATTCCCGGGAACGGGAATTCCTGTTTTTGAAAAAAAAATATTTCCGGGAACGGGAATTCTCGTTTTTGAAAAAAAATATACCCGGGAACGGGAATTCCAGCTTTTGAAAAAAATATTCCCGGGAACGGGAATTCTCGTTTTTGAAAAAAAAATATTCCCGGGAACGGGATTTCCTGTTTTTGAAAAAAAAGGCATACCCGGGAACGTGAATTCCTGTTTTCGAAAAAAAAAGTATTCCCTGGAACGGGAATTCCCGTTTTTTAAAAAAATGTTCCCGGGAACAGGAATTCCCGTTTTTGAAAAAAATGTTCCCGGGAACGGCAATTCCCGTTTTTGAAAAAAAAAATATTCCCGGGAACGGCAATTCTCGGAAATGAAAAAAATTCCATTCCTAAGAGGGGGCTGTACAAGTATTACGTAAGCATGATTTTGGGGATTTTTGACCCCCTCCCCCCCCTAATAAGCAAAAATAGGCTTCCTCTTATGGAGGTTTAACATTGGCGTAAGCATCTGAAGTACCCCCTCCCCCCCCTAAGGTGCTTACGTAATACTTGTACAGCCCCGAGGAGGGATTCCCGAATGTTGAGAAAAAAAGTGTTCCCAAGATGTTTTTTTGGGAAAAAATCGATTCTTGTCTCAGGATTCCCGGGAGCAATCTGTAATCGGGATTGAAAATTTTCCCTGTAACGGGAAAAGTATTCCCTGGAACGGGAATTCCCGTTTTTTAAAAGAATCTTCCCGGGAACAGGAATTCCCGTTTTTGAAAAAAATGTTCCCGGAAACGGGAATTCCCGTTTTTGAAAAAATAATATTCCCGGGAACGGGAATTCCTGTTTTTGAAAAAAAAGACATACCCGGGAACGAGAATTCCTGTTTTCGAAAATAAAAGTATTCCCTGGAACGGGAATTCCCGTTTTTTAAAAAAATCTTCCCGGGAACAGGAATTCCCGTTTTTGAAAAAATGTTCCCGGGAACGGCAATTCCAGTTTTTGAAAAAAAAAAATATTCCCGGGAACGGCAATTCTCGGAAATGAAAAAAATTCCATTCCTAAGAGGAGGGATTCCCGAATGTTGAGAAAAAAAGTGTTCCCAAGATATTTTTTTGGGAAAAAATCGATTCTTGTCTCAGGATTCCCGGGAGCAATCTGTAATCGGGATTGAAAATTTTCTCGGGATCCCGGGTATAATCTCTAGTCAAAACATGCAATTCTAACGCAATGAAATTGCTTTTTTTTTTTTTTTAGTACAAATTTAAGTTTGAACATTTTTCCAAAAGATATTTTCGAGAATTTCGACCCGAAAGTTTTAAAATGTAAATATTAATTTTAAGACGGACCATATAATTTTATATACTAATAAAATAAAAATAAAAATAAATAAATTTGAGGAGACTTGAACTTTTATCTATTTATTTGGTTTAATTGATAAAATTAACTCGATTTTAATTTTCGGATTAAATTTACCCGGGATTGCGATTTCTTTGACTTGTGCGGCGAGTCCTTAAATCAGTAATCAATTGTAAGTGTATATTAAATTCCGATTTCAAAGTCGAAAACATTCCGAAATTTAATCAAAATTAATACAAACTAAATCTCTAGAAAACAACTCAATCGGATTAACATCAAATTCAGATTTTCATTATTCATCATCCGATTTAACTTTAATGGAAACTTGACTTTTCTTCTTTTAACCTACAACAATTTTAAGATGGGGGGGGGGGAAGAGAGAGAATTTCGACCCGAAGTCTTTTTATTTTTAAAAACATCTCGAACGGTTCACGTCGTGAATTAATAACCGAAAAAAAAGGGCATTTTTAAATATACAGGATCTTATTATACAAAAAGCTCCAGCCTTGTTATGAATGTCATTTACTTATGTAAACAAAACAAAAAAAAAGTATCAGGGGTGGATAAAAGAAATCATTTGCATCAACTTTTTTTTTTATTTAAAATCTTTCTGATTCGTTTTGGTTATTGTAAATTCGGCTCGCACCTTCTCCGTAGACTTACCAAAGTATAAATTTTAAAGAAAAAGAGGAAATCATAATAATCAACGAGGCATCGCGGGGCTATCCGACCATTGTTATTAACGTACTCCAATAACAAAAAAAATTGTTTTTTTTTTAAACGCTAAATTTCTGCTAAATTTTGTGCTCACACGAAGAAAGAACCCGAAGAAGAAGAAAAAAAAAATTCATTGAATAAACAATGAAAGGTGTGTTCGTTCAGATAAATGACATAAAATCAATGTTCTTTGTAGGATTTACCTTCTTTTTTTTTTTTTTTACTACGGTTCGGATATTGAAAATCGTGAGTGCCGGGTTCTTCAATACAAATAAAACAAAAGAGAAAAAAAAAGAATTTATTTATTTCTTAGGGATATTGCTTACGTTTTGCGGTGCTTGGAGAAAAAAAAGAATTCTATTGCTGAATTTTGCATATAATTCAATGGGAGGGAAAAAGAAAAAAAGCCGGGGTGGTGGATAAATTTTCCTTATTGATTTTTGGCTTTTTCGAGATCGCTCCCTATGGTGTACAAAAACCGTAGGCTTTGAGCTCCTTTTTTTTTATTATAGATGATCCTGAACACGGGAAGAAAAGGCAAGCGATAACTCGAAAACGATGTTGGGAATGAGGACGTGACTTGTAAGAACAGTTTAAAGGTCCCTAAAGTGCTGTATTTTTTTTTCTTCTTTTTTTTTTTTTTCTTTTTTTAACCAGCCTTTATAAATTTTTAATAGTCGAAAAGAAGGGGGTATAAAATTATATAAGTAAACCGCATTAAAGGCGAGTGCTAGAATCGATAAAAAGTTAAATAAAATTTTAAAAGAATGCTGCTTAGGCGAATGCAAGTTTTCGGTGGAAATTAATGACTTTTAGCTGAGCTAAAGCCAGACTGGTGGAGACCTTAACATTTTAATAAAATTTTGTCTGGAATTTTTTGATCCTGGAGGGTCAAAAGTATTTGCCAGTTGTGTCGTTGTTTGTTCCGGAACTAACAATGTCTGCTCCAAAACTGACAATTTCATCCCTGTTAGTTCCGGAGCTGACAGTTCTTGTTCCGGAACTGGTAGTGATTGTTTTGGAACTGGCAGTGCTTGTTCTGGAACTGGCAGTGCTTTGTTCCAGAACTAATAGTCCTTGCTCCGGAAATGGCAGTCCTTTTTTCCGGAACTGGCAGGGCTTGTTCCGGAACTACTACTCCTTGTTCCGGAACTAACAATCTTGTTCCGGAACTGGCAGTCTCTGGTTCCGGAACTAACATTCCTAGGAATGTTAGTCCAGGAATGTGACCAGATATTCATATTACTGGTCATTATGTTATTCTATTTTAATTTGATTTTTTTCTTTTATTTTCAGGTAAGCGTTCATTGATTTAAGATTTTTTATTTATGAGTATCCATGTCTACTAAAAAACCTAAGTAATCAGCACGTAAGTAATCAAAATCAAAATAAAAAATAATAATAACATTGATAACCCTGCTTTTTCGCCATTAAGCATAACCAGGGGGTGTTACACCACACATTACTACATTACAACATTGACTTTATATACACACATATACTACACTTAGATTTGTCAACTGATAAAATTTCGCTTGCTTAAGCACGTCAATGCCTAGCTTATGTGAAACTACCGTTATACCCGCATCGAAATTTACCCATCGCCACATAAAACATTTTTTAATAAAAAACAGTTGAAAACGTTTTATATTATTTTCCCATGTTTTAAAACTCGTCTTTTATTCGGCCTGGTTTTAAAACGTTTTAAAACATGTTTTAAAACACGTTCAAAATGTTTTAAATTCGTTTCTATTTTTATTCAAATTTTTAAAACGTTTTAAAACACCGTGTTTTAAACCAATTTGTTTTAAAACAATCATCCCTGCATGCGAGTATACTAGTAAGTTCCTACTTACTCCGCTAGATAGAGCGAGGTTTCGATGGTCACACCAATCCGTGTTTTGCGCCGCGAACTCTGAAGCTTAACTTCGTTGTTCGCCACACGTTACGAGACCAGCCATGCCAAGTCGACCTCTTTAATCCAAATCAAAAAAAGAAAAATAAATAAAAAATAAAGATTCGAAAAAAATTGGTTTTGAAATAAAAAAATGAGAACAATTTAATTAAATCATCTCTTTTCGGGATTAACAAACTGGTTTAATAAATCTAAAAACCCTGATACCAAAGGTACATAAGTTTATTTTTATCTAATTTATACACCTTCCCCAATTCAATAATCCATGTCTTACATCTCACTAACCACAAAAAATTTTTATTTATTTAATTTAACTTATATTACTTTATAATTTATACATCCCGTAAAAATTAAAATTTTTTTAAAATTGAAACTTTAAAAGAAATCGTCCGGTATCCTAAAATTGGATAACACAATTAATGGTGCTTCACAGTGACTTGGATCTGGCTTTTGATTTTTTTTATAAATTAAATCAATCAAAACACCGAAATTCCCGAATGTCTCCAACGTGACGTCTAATAATTTCGAATTTCGAATGCTCTCTGGTAGACCCCTCCAAGCGCATGATCGCACTGTACGGGAATAGTTTTTGCTTTCGGGATAGTGTATGCTGGATTTAGTACCTCTATCTAGCAATATTTCCTCCACAAGATTCAAATACTCGTTGAATGTAATGTCGTTTGCAAAATCGAATATTGATGTCGGGGATGTCTGCCAGGGCCATACGTCTGCTACGATTATTAAAAAGGCACTTCTTGCTTTGAGCATCTCCAGTAATTCGGAGTAGCAACCTATTTCCGACCACTGATTGAGAAAAAACGCCAGACATTCCATGTATTTAGTTCTCTTATGGAATAATTTAAAAGAATCATTAAGGCATTTCAATGAGTATAAAGCGATATCCGCGTTAAATCTCTCCTCGATTTTCATCTTATACCAGAAATGTTTAGCAGGTAAAATTTGACTTTTTCTAAAGGAATATATGAACATATTAACTTCGAACGAGTGTTTCTTCGAATAGTACCGAGTTTTTGTTAAAAGACATTCAATTTTAAACATACTAAACCATCTGTTCCAGTAATTATCTGCTGCATATTTAACGAAATCTTGTAGGTTCTTGCGAAGATGTGCTATCCAATATGCCACGTGCCTTAAATCTTGTTTCCACGACGTCTGGAAATTTTTGAGTTCGGAAGCATCAGAGACTTGATCCCACAGTTGATAAATTACATCTTCCATATAAAATAAGCAGGCCATTTGGAAGACTTTTACCAAATCAACGTTAGGATTTTTCATCCAAGATTTCACGGTTCGTACTTCGTCGATCAAACCGTAAGGTGTCCAGCACAAGTCTTTGGCATATAACTCGTATTTCCTATCACGAGGTACGTTATACAGCGTCGGCTCGTTCAGAATAAATTCAAACCACTCGATTATTTTATCACCGATGACCCATATCATATACCCAACTTCATGTTGTAACTTCTTCGGCAAAAAATCCACTTTTCCCCTGACATTATCAATTAAATTGTGGTATGAAGATTTTAAGTGAGAACGGTAATAATCAGATCCTACGATAAATTTTTGAAGGGGCAATGATAAAAATGTTTTTTTCAACTCCGATTCAACATCCGGTTTCTGATACAGCGAGGAAACGTAAGCTACCTTTGATATCTCCTTTAGATTTAAGTCCAATTTAATTTCCATTTTGAGGATTGACCTTTAAAAAAAAAAAATTATATTAGCTAAAATTAAAAACTGCAAAGAAAAAATTGAAAAAGAAAAAAAAAATTATTTAATCTAAGTACTGTGTAGTACAAAAAAATAAAAATGCGTCTGCATTTATTTACTAGATCTCCATAAGAAATGGTCCCTTTAAAATTCGACATTTTTATCTCTGAGGTACCAATGTGACCAAACCACTTATTAAGAAGGTATTTTATTTTCGGTAAAAGAAATAAAATAAAATTTGGTTGGGGTCAGGGATGATTGTTTTAAAACAAATTGGTTTAAAACACAGTGTTTAAAACGTTTTAAAACATATGAATAAAAAACACAGTTTTAAAACACTAACGTTTTAAAACACTGTTTTAAACACCGTATTTTATTAAGTGAATAAAATACGTTTTAAAATGCATTCTTAAGAGGCCCAAGCCCGCAATTTGTCGCGCACGACTCATTTTATACAATCTATGGTATGGACCATACCATAGATTGTATGAGCCGCTTATACTCATAATGGTTGCTTAATCACAGGGATGATTGTTTTAAAACAAATTGGTTTAAAACAATCGGATGGTGTTTTAAAACGTTTTAAAACAATTGAATAAAAAATACCGTTTTAAAAATTTGAATAAAAATAGAAACGAATTTAAAACATTTTGAACGGGTTTTAAAACATGTTTTAAAACCAGGCCGAATAAAAGACGTTTTAAAACGTTTTAAAACATGGGAAAATAATATAAAACGTTTTAAACTGTTTTTTATTAAAAAATGTTTTAAACAGCAACCCTGTAATGTAAAAATTTTCTAGTTAAGATAGCTTTGCATCAATGATAGAGCGCCGCTTCAACCAATAAATTCGAAGAATTACTCGAGTAGAAATAAAAATAAAATCATAATTTAATATTTTCAATTAAACTTTACCTTAAATCAATTTTTTAATTTTTGGAAAAACACCGGTAGCACCGACGGTTTTTTAACGGTAGTAACGGTATCCAAATTTATTGAAAAAATTTAGGAGAAATGCGGTACTACCGGTTTCGGTATACCGGTATTGCAATCCCTAATCGTAAAGTAGTAGTAAGTCAGCTGTTTTGCTGAAATTTAGTACCGAGGAAGTTGAACGGGTGCACTCGTATAAATATCTCGGAACCCTCTTGAATGATTCGTGGGATTGTAGCCAGGAAGTCCGAGCTCGTATAGAGCAAGCCAGGGGGACTTTCTTCAAAATGAGAGACCTGTTGTGCAATCGCAACTTGAGCCTCCAAACGAGGATCCGTATCGTCCGATGTTACGTATTTCCCGTGCTTTTATATGGACACGAGGGATGGACGTTAACTAGGACGTTGGAAAAGAAGTTGGAGGCTTTTGAGATGTGGGTATACCGTCGAATGCTTAAAATTTCGTGGACTGACAGGGTGAGAAATACTGACGTCTTGGCTCGTATGAAGAAGGAAGTAGAAGTTCTGTACGAGATCAAGCGTCGGAAGCTCGATTATTTCGGCCACGTAATGCGAAATGAAAAATATCGCCTCCTTCAGCTTGTGATGGAGGGTAAGATCGAGGGTAAGCGCGGTCAGGGTCGTAGGAAAACCTCATGGCTCAAAAATCTAAGAGACTGGTTTGGTGTCGATTCCTTGGGTCTTTTTCGAGCAGCGGTCGACAAAGTAAAAATAGTCCAGATGATAGCCAATCTTCGTCGCGGAGCTGGCACTTAAAAGAAGAAGAAGAAGTACCGTATCCGTACTGGATTTTCCCGCTCGGAAAGAATAGAGTTGTGCTAATGTCTTGGTTTGAAAGAGAATTCACGTCGTAGGCCTAACCTTTTTTTTTTTTTTTTTTTTTTTTACTCAAAGACAGGTAGGCAATTGTTTTTTAGTGGGGAGGAGAAATGCGTTCCAGGTATTGTCTGGGCAAACTTATTAATGCCTCTTACCTTTTGTGAATGAAAAATAAAGTCTTAAACGAAATTCTATTTGTGTCTTTACCTGAGACATATTTCTCCACCCGACCAATTAACAATTCCCCTACCTTTTTTTCTGTACAGAAGAAAAACGTTTCGGGGTAAAAGTTTCTTTACATTTGCAATGATGATACCGAATGGTGTGAACCACCGAGGAGCGGTGATAGCCGTTCCACAAGGAAATCGGACTGGGTAAGCTTTTTTTAGGCTTTCTTAGGCAAAATATATGCCTAATTTGTGTTGTTTTTTTTTTTTTTTTTTCAGATTCATGAGAAAGGTTTTTAAATGTATTATATTAATTTTATTAATTTTGTTATTACCACCTTTTTCTTTTTTTTTTCATTCCCCTGGCAATTTTTTTTCCAATTTTTCTTGTGTTTTTATATTCGATTACTTTTTTGTTATGGGGGCGGAACGACGCGTTCCTGACTTGTTCAGTTTTAGTCATTACGACTAGCGAATGTCTTAATAAATTTCTTAATTTTATTATTGAAATTTTGATTTGATTTCCATATTTATTAATTTTTTTTATTTATTTATACTTTTTTTTTCGCCATATAATGGAATTAAGTCGGAACGCTTAAAATTTCATGATCCCGTAAATTTACATCCCCCTTTTACCCTAAAAATTTTAAAAATCGTGTTGTCTTAATTTAAGAAAATTGCAGCACTCGTTTATTGTGTCCAATATTTGTCCCTCAACTGGTAGAATCACTTCTGAGCTTTTGAAGATTTAAAATTTTAAAATTTTATTTGTATTCGCGTTTAAATATGTCTTTTGGTTCGTTCTCGCTGCGCATTCGACGTTGCGACTTGCGGATGAAGAGAAATTTTTTACAATAAAGGCCCAGACACTTTAGACGAAGGAAAAGGAAATTGGAACCAAAAAAGAAACTAAAAGCAGTTCAACAGGATCCTGACTCCGTTCCCAATAGCAATGAAAGAACTAGATAATGATTTATCATAATGAGAGGACCGCGGAAGAAAATGAAAATGATAAAGCTGGTAGATGTAGTAACAGAAAGAATAACATGAAATTACAAAACGTTCGATGCCGGCGACCAGAGGATTGGACAGAAGCAAGGCGAACTTTTTAAGTTTCGTTAATTGCTCTTCACGAAGAAGGACCATATTTCAATATTCTCAATATCTGAATTCTTACATGGAAAAACTGCAGCGAATTGACAAGTTAGACGTTGACTTGGTTGGATGAAAATTATTTCGTTTACAAAGATCAGGCTTAATCAAGGCATACAATGTTCAGAATTTTTTGTGTTCAGCCAGTTGCTGAGAAAATGAAAAATCGTTCAAAAGTGTGAGTGAGGAAATTGCACTTGTCAAATGACATTTCAATTTTATTTACCTAATTATTTTCGGAAAATAAAATTAAGTGTGAGGTTCCAAATTACATTTTACTACTCTCTGTAGGAAGTAATGAAATATATAAATAATACAAAGATAAAAAATTAACACGATTTGTGTGATTTGTATAATTCCCCGGCGAAAATCCTATTCAACGATACCCCGCATTCCGGGGTTTTCAACCCTTAAAAAAAAGGGAGCTAACTTTTTTAACACTTTCTCATAACACTTATTAACAACAAAATCAGCTTAACTAATTCATTTTTTTCCCCCAAGAAATTAAAATTAAAAATTAAAATTAAAAATTGAATACCCACATTTACATTGAAAAAGTGCTTTATGTGCACTGTATTTGCTTTTGAAATAACTTATTGAATTGTAACGAACTTTACTGAGTAAAAACAAGATGATCACTGGTCAAATGTACAAATGTGTATGGCCTTTGCCTAAAAATAAGGGAATAAACTTTGCTTTTTTCAAAAATATCTTATTTGACTTCCCGAAATGATTATCTTTAGGAATTGGTTGACCAAAGGTCAATTTCGCCTGCACGTAAAAATTAGGGCCGTATCTTGTGTTAAATAATTAATCAGTTAATTATGGATTTTGGTTTAAGAAGTTGCGATTGCAATTCGCGGACTAAATTCCTTCAATCCCGTACGAAAAAGAGATGCATAAATTATATAAAAATCATGTATAAATTTTACAAAAAAAATGGACACACATAAAAAAAGCATCAGCTACACCCAAAAAAAATGCTGCTTTGGATCTAAGCAAAAATGCTTTGCTACAAAGCATAACTTAGGTTTAAGCAGTATAAATGTTTTGTGCCAAAACTCGTGAGTGCTTTGCCGCAATGCATAATGTCGACAAGTCGAGCCATGTTGCTTTGCGGCAAAGCATATTTGTTTTGTCACTAAGCAACATCGCTTGTATTGCGAACGAGGTATATACTATACCCCTTTCTCTGAGTGTATATTTATGTATAACAAAACTTTACTTTTTTTATCGAAATTTTTTTTCAACCTCCAATATAATTTTCCATAAATTATGCATAAATAAAAATGCATAAAATGGAAAAAAGTTGAACAAGCATAATATTTGCAAATTTTTCTGCTTGATGATTTTAAAGAAATTATATGCCTTCGGCAAAAATTTTGCATATCTGAATTTTTATGCATAAAAAATTATGCATATCCGGATTTCTATGCATAAAAAATTATATACATGCGGATTTTATGCATAAAAAATTATTATTATTTTATTATAAAAAATTATGCATATCCGAATTTCTATGCATAAAAAATTATGTACATATCCGGATTTTATGCATAAAAATTATGCACATCCGAATTGTTACGCATAAAACATTATGCATAAAAAATTATGCATATCCGAATTTCTATGCTTAAAAAATTATATTCATATCCAAATTTTATGCATAAAAAATTATGCACATCCGAATTGTTATGCATAATAAATTATGCATATCCGGATTTCTATGCATAAAAAATTATATACTGTACATGCGGATTTTATGCATAAAAAATTATTATTTTATTATAAAAAATTATGCATATGATATCCGTATTTCTATGCATAAAAAATTATATACATATCCGGATTTTATGCATAAAAAATTATACACATCCGAATTGTTATGCATAAAACATTATGCATAAAAAATTATGCACATCCGAATTGTTATGCATAATAAATTATGCATATCCAGATTTTTATGCATAAAAAAATTATGCATATCCGGATTATGGCGCTTAACAAAATATGCATAAACTTCGCAATAATTTGCATGTCCAAATTTTTGTAGCCTATAAATGATGCAAAAATAATACAATTTTTATACAAATTTTTTGCATTTATTTTGCAAAAATGTTTCGTACGGACTTCTCTGTTAGGATTTCTAATTCACACGAGTCCTGATTTTTCAAAAAAAAATGATAGCCAATTATTAAAGGTTAAATACCCAATTCAGTTCATTTTTTTTCCTTCGTCTCCAAAATAACGATAAACATTGAACTTGAAGGGAGGAGGAGGAGGATAGGAGGGATGGAGGGAGAGAGGATTTATCTCTTTTTTTACTCCGAAATTCCGTTTACAGAAGCCAAAACGATAACGTTTCTATATAACCTGTCGCTTGCGTTTCGATTAAAAAATAAAAAATTTACAACAATATTTACATTCCTAATTTGACTTTTAATTAAAATTCCAGTCTGCGAAAAAAAAAAAGAAAATAAAAACAAAAAAATAAAACCGCATCCGATTCACAGTCTACTTTTTTATATCATATGTTTTTGTTAAAAAAATTTTTTAAGGTTCGACCAAGTTCGACATTGAAGGGAAATCCCCTCGAATGAGAAAATAATCGTTGGGAAATTTTTAATGGTTCTGCACATAAAAAAAAAATAATAAAAATCCGCGATTATCCCGATACCTTTTGCTCTACAAGGGGAGTAAAAAAAAAGAAAGCAGTCAACGAACCCCGAAAAAAAAGAAGGAAAACTCATTTTCGCGTTAATTAAAAGCATATTATGACAATGTACTCGCCGGTTTTTTTTTTTTTTTTTTTTTTAACAACCCCTTTTCTTCCCCGAGGGAAAGGTGGGACGGGGAGCTGGGGGGAGGTGGGGAGGGAGTCTGGAATGTCGGAATTTTTTTCCCAACGTTGCACTTTATTATAGCTACCCGTTTTCCCTGCAAAGCAATTTTCCGCGAATTTTACTTTTATCCCTTTTTTTCCCGGAAAAGGCTCGTTTAGAAGGAAAGAAAAAAAAAAACGGAAGGGTTAGGAAGAAAAGTAAACAGGGGAAGACTAATAAAAATGAGATTCGAGACTGATTGAAAATGTGAATCGTCTCGAATGCCAAGTAAAAGGACAACAAACTTCGTTTTCTCGATAGAACACCAAAAAAAAAAAAAAAAAGCCATAAGAAAAGGATAACCGGAGAAAATCTCGGTGATGCATATTCCTTTTTATTTTTATTTCCCCCTTCTTTTTTTTTTTTTTTTTCTCCGGTAAGAAGGAAAATATTACGAAATGAGAATTTTTCTTTTTTTTTTCATATTAAAAGTCTGTACAAATATTTCCCGGTTTTGAAGGAAATCGCCTGCTTATGGGGAAGGGGGAGAAAAGTGGAAGCCGGAGAAATTAGAATTGAGGGTTATTTACTTATTCATTTATTTATTTATTTATTTTGAGGGCGTAAAGAGTTGCTTTGGGGGGTTTGGGGGGGAAATACGATGGGGTAATTAAAAAGGAAAAAGGAAGAAAAAAGAAAAAAATATACATAAAGAGTGTAAAAATATTAAACCGCGTTTTAAATATAAAAGGGAAATTATTTTTTTACTTTTGAAAATTTCGATTGAAATTAACTTAGTAGGTTTCGCATAAAACCGAAGGAGGTTTAAAAAGAAAACGTTTTAAGCATGGTTATTGTTAGACTGAAGCCTTTTCTTCCTTACTTCCGGGCGGAGTGGAAAGCTACCTCCTCTTTCTCCTCCTCTTTCTGGAAAGCAGCCTCCTTACAAAAAGAGATGCATATAAATTATTCGAAAAATTGCACATACTTAAAAAATGCATAAATTATGTATAAACTACTTAACTTTTTTTACTGGAAATTTTTTTTTCGTGCTTCAATATAATTATGCGTAAAAAATGCATAAATAAATATGCATAAAACTGGGAAAAATTTGAAGAAGCATAACATTTGCAAATTTTTCTGCTTTATGAAATGCATAAATTATACAAAAATTATGCATTTTTTGTGTAAATTTTTTTTGCATTTATTTTGCAAAAATTTTGCACCGTTATTTACCAGTTAAAAGCTTCTGGTATCCTGACGAGGGGCTACCTACTTATGCATTCCGGTGTATACTTGATTTTGCATTACATTGCATCATCTTGGCATTACTTGTGTTTTGCATTGCCAATGCACTGCTGTTTTCATTGCATTACCTTTACAATAAATAAAAATTAGACAACCACTTCACCAGATGTAATGCCTCTGCATTACTTTTGCATCACCTTTGCATTACTTGCATTATGGTGTTCACTTTTTTGAGAATGGATAATGCTTTGGGATTACTAGCTCATGCGCCTTGTTGTACCTTTTACTTTGCATCACATTGCATCACTAAGGCATTATATGAATTTTGCGTTACTACTGAATTATGGATTGCATTATCTTTGCATTATATATAGCAATTTTTCATTTGTTGCAATCTCGCTGCAGTACCATTACTGCATTTGCATCACTTGAATTACCACTGCATTGCTTGCATTACTTTGCATTTTTTCATTAATGTGTCGACTCGTTTTGGGAGTGACCCCTCGAGCTTCATTTTGCACTCATTGTTGTTATTAGTGATTCTGCCCAATTATTCCCTAGAAAATTTTCAATCCCGATTCCCGGGATTTTAATTGGGATTTTTTCCCAATTATTTTTAATCCCGGGAAAATTCCTGAAAATCCACGGGAAATCCAGGAAATTACTCGGGATCCCGGCGAATTTTAATTTCCCGAATCGAGGGAAAGGGATCTTTTTCCTTACCGGGGAAATTTTTTTCCCTTCCGGAAAACGGGAAATTCCGAATCCCGGATTCACGAATTTTCCGGGAAATCAGACTCTCTAGTTGTTATCAAAAAAGAAGAAAGAAAGAAAAGGAAAGACTGACTCTTAAAAACAAAGTACAGTTGATTGCAAAAATGAAGATAATGCAGTGGTAATGCAAATGATGCAAACAATGCCAATGCAAAGTAATGCATGTAATGCAGCGAGATTTTACTGTTCAATCACATCGAATGCAAAGGTGATGCAATCTATAATGCAATCGCATTGGTAATGCAAAATGCATGTGATGCAGAGGTGATGCAGTGCCATTCAAAGTCAAGTTTACATCAAACTGCATGAGTGAGTAATTTCTCGAAAGCATTGCTTTTTAAAGAAAAAAAATATGTGTCCCATTTTGAAAATTGGCAAAATAAGGAAGGGTCTATTCCCATTAACAGGAACCTAGTTTGAATAGCATTCCTGGCGGCATCGTTATTAAAGATCCCTATTATGATAATTTTTTATCAAGAACGAATAAAAATAAAATTCGGTTTCCCTTTTAACCTTCAACCACTAAAAAAAAAAAAAAAAATTTTAAACAATTCGAAATATTCCTTAATTATTTTAAAAAGAACTACGACTAATAACCCGATCACTTGGGGGGGTTGGAAATGTCTTTTTTTTTTATTTTAATCAGGCTGAACCCCAAAACAAAAATATTTCGATGGGACTTATTGGCCTCGCCATGTAAAAAAACATCCCGCCAGCCCGAGTGCAAGCCTATATTTTTAATTTCGCCCGTGGCTGGCCATTTATTTAACAAGTAATCAAGACCACTCTTTCACACGCTCGCTTACGTATTTTTTCCTTTGCATATTCCTAATTTTACATAAAATTCCATTTTACGAGTAGAAAAAAAAATAAATTTATTTCTTTTCATGATTTTTATCGATAAATATTAATGAAAATATCGATCGACCCCCAATAAGGACATAAATGCAAAAAAGGCAAGAGGTTGGATCGTGAGGTGTTGCGGAGGAAAAAAAAAAAAAGTTAACAACTTTGCCATTATATTCACCATAGGGCAACATAAATCGGGAATCTGGCTGCTTACGTACATTTTTTTTTTATTCCTTATTTTTTTTTTTTTTTTTATTAAAAAAAAAAAGAAAGAAATTCGCCTTCAGCAACGGAGTAATGTACAATGTGGGCGGTGCACCTCAGCGGCTAGCGACCGGCTCAATCATGGAAGTCGTTGGTGGTCCGCTGGACTCTTGTTTTTTCTTTTTGCCTCTGTCCCTGGGCCCGGCATATCAGTAGTGGCCGTGATGGGTAATTACATCGAAAAACAATCTTCCACAAGTATGCATTTTTTTTTCCATTCCACCAAAAATTAATTCGTTTAATAAAAAGGGGAGTAAAAAGTGAAATTAAAAATAAAAGGTATTTTACCCCTTTGAAGAAAATGTTATTAATTAATCATTAACACCCTGTATAAATATTTTCGAACTAGGATATAAATTCTTTTCCTTTTTTTTTTTTTTTTTTGATGATGCCGATAACGGAAACCATAACAAATTTTAACTGGCACTAGGTTATGAACATAATTTATTGTTAAGACTCACCTCTTGATCATATAAAACTGATTGTTCCTTAAAAAACGTGGCGGATGCAAGGATAAAGAAAGAGTCGATGGGATTGGCAACGAGATATTAAAAAAATATATTTAATGTAAATTATTTTAATTAATTAATTAGTTAATTAAGGAATGGAATTTTTTTTTTAAATCCAGGAATAGAGTTGTCAAAAAATATTTTATTTTCTGATTTGTTTTATTTGTTAATAACAATGAAAAGCAGAAGACGTTAATTTGAGGAATTACCCTTTCCCGAAAGAAGTGCAGACCGTAATACAAAAATGCGACGTAATGCGAGCAATGCGGTGGTAATGCAAGTGATTCAAACAATGCAAATGCAATGGTATTACAATTGATTCTGACAATGCAAATATAATGGTAATGCAAGTGATTCTAGCAATACAAGTGATTCTAATAATGCAAATGCAGTGGTAATGCAACTGTTGATTCTGGAAATGCAAATGCAATCATAATGCAAGTGATTCTGGCAATGCAAATGTAATGGTAATGCAGATGATTCTAATAATGCAAATGCAGTGGTAATGTAACTGCAATGGGAATGCAAATGTAATGGTAATCAATTGCTTCTGCCAATGCAAATGAAATGGGAATGCAGATGATTCAAACAATGCAAATGCAATGGTAATGCAATTGATTCTGACAATGCAAATGTAATGGTAATGCAGATGATTCAAACAATGCAAATGCAGTGATGATGCAATTGATTCAAACAATGCTAATGCAATGGTAATCCAATTGATTCTGACAATGCAAATGTAATGGTAATACAAGTGATTCTAGCAATGCAAATGTAATGGTAATGCAGATGATTCAAACAATGCAAATGCAATGATGATGCAGTTTATTCAAACAATGCAAATGCAATGGTAATGCAATTGATTCTCAATGCAAATGTAATGGTAATGCAAGTGATTTTGGCAATGCAAATGTAATGGTAATGCAGATGATTCAAACAATGCAAATTGCAATGATGATGCAAGTGATTCTAAGAATGCAAATATAACGGTAACGATTGGGATTCTAACAATGCAATGGTAATGCAAGTAATTCAAACAATGCAAATTTAATGGTAATGCAAATGACTCAAACAATGCTAGTGCAACGATAATGCAAGCGAATCAAACAACCCAAATGCAATGGTAATGCAAAGTAATGCATCGAGATTGCACCTTATGAAGTGGTACCACATCTAATGCAAAGGTACCGGTAATTCAATCTTTAATTCAACGGCAATGCAAGTGGCACTTGCAATTCTAAGATAATGCAATGTAATGCAAAGTCAAGTTCACACCGAAATGCACGAGTGAGTAACGCCTCGCGTTAATTCTATAAATCGTATTCTGCCGTCCAAAAAATAAAAAGTTTTGGAGAAATTACTACCGGAACAAATTAGTGAGGATATTATCATTATTTTTATTTTTTATTTTATTTTTTAATTACCGTTCCTGTCAGGGTAATAGAAAAATGATAAGTTCGGTTTGAGAAAAATGCTAATAATAAAATTAAGATAATAATTAAATGAAGGTAATAATTCTGTACGTCAGAACCGAAACGTCGAATTTGAAGAGTAAATAAACATTCCCGGCCGAGAAATGCGCCACTTTTTAGGAACGAGGGTGAAGGCTGCCGATTTGAATTTTTTTTGATATTTTTTCTTAATATACGAATGTTTTTCTTTTTTTTTTTTTTTGCCTCACATACATTTTAGACAAGTTAAAACTTGCAGTAACTTGCATCTACACCGAAGGAGTTGATTTTATTATGAGAAAGAGATGCATAAGTCATATAAAAATCATGTATAAGTTCTACGAAAATTTGGAAAAAAGTCATAAATTATGTACAAAGAACTGAACGTTTTCTACCGGAAAATTTTTTTGCATACACCTCCTCCAATATACTTATGCATAAAATATGCATAAATAAGTTTGCATAAATTGGAAAAGCTAGTTACATAAGCATAATACTTGCAAATTTTCCTGGTTTATGATTTTAAAGAATTATATGTATAAATTATGCAAAAATTATGCATTTCCAGATTTTCATGCTTAAAAAAATTATGCATATTTAAATTTTGGTTCTGAAAAAAATATGCATAAACTTTGCAATAATTTTGCATGTCCAAATTTTTGTAAAAATGATACAAAGATGATACTTTTTTTCATTTAAATTTTTTGCATTTATTTTGGAAAACATTTTATACATTTTTGGCATCACTTTTTCGATATCTTCCCCCGCTATTCCTTCCGGTTTTCTCTGAAGTTTCTTCTTCTGAAGAAATTAATTTCAGAAATTGTAAATTTCGAGTTGCTAACGAGGGTGCCGAAGATTTGACTACCGCGTACACCCGAACTCCAGTTCGTCCAAGACCAATTTCATCAAATCATGATCCATTATCACACGTCCGTCACGATATTAGACTTCCTGATCGTCACGGCGAAAATATCGACAGAAATTCATCTGAAGTTTTTACCGATCGAAACGATTGAACGTTGAATTTAAAAGTAAAAAAAAATAAAAATAAAAAATTTTCTTCTCTTAAACTAGTTCTTTGAAAATGAAATTAATTGCAATTAATTTCACAAAATACTCGGGTTAAGTACCATTAAGTGATACCTTTTATAAAGAGGTAAACGTTTTTAATTTTGACTTGACCCTCTTTTTTTTTTTTTTTAATTTGAAATCAAAAGGATTTTTCATTCATTAACAATTCCAAAAGAAGTCATAAACTCATAAAGTCTATTAAAAAAATCATACGGATATACAAAAGGACAGACAAGGCATAATACAACTTTTCCAATTTAAATTCTAAAATTTCAAATGACACTTTGATTTTTGACAGGCGGGCAGGGAGCTCGAAAAAAGCCTTGGCCGCCCAGATATGGATTTTTTTTTTTTTTCATATTTGAAAATTTACGTAGGAGAAGTGGACAAAAGAAAAAGGAAAAAAAAATTGTAATCGATAACACGGGTTTCGGAAGAAAAACTTTAAACGGAGGAGGGGGGGGGGAACGGATGGAGAGAAAAGGGAAAACCCCGTAGAAATTCCAAAATCCTTATTGGGTGTCGAGGACTGCCTACCAGCATGAAATAACTTTACAAACTCGGAATTCATCGGGTTTTGAGGATTTAGAACTTTGAAGGCGAACTCGAGGAATGCCATATCCTCTTCTACTTGAGAAGAGTTATCATCGAAATTGAATTTGTCTTTTCAGATCGAAATCTCTATAGGCCCCCGGTTCCGAAATCGTGTTTTTCATTTTATTTTATAGCGTGGGCGCTCATGAACTTTTTTTTTTTTTTTTTTTTTTTTTCCTTTTTCCAAATTTTTTTTTTTTTTTTTTAAAGATTCAATCCGGATCGTTTTGTTTGAAGATAACTGACAAAAATTCGGATTTTGGACATGTCTCGGGGACCCCTACCAACTTGCCTGATTTCTAGTCGAAGAGATGAAAAAAAGGAAACATGTTTTGAAGAACAGGATTTTTTTTTTTTTTTTTTTTTAACTGATTTATGCAGCGATAGGAATCATAATATCAGGATGAATATTGTTGCCACTGTTACTTTCAGTTGTTTTTATGCATTTCGGAGACGTTTTTTTATTTCTCCTCCTGTGTTTGCTTTATCGAACGCACGAGCTTGTTTTTTTTTTTTTTCTCCTCCGTGTAATATCGTGCCAGTGAAGAATTAAAAATGACACGCTCGTACTTCACAGTGAAGATTCGACTTGTATGTAGTTTAATAGATCCTTAAAGAACATAAATTCATACCCGAGACCAGGCGTAACAAAAAAAAAAAACCTCAACATAAATCGGATGCGATCATTTTTTTTCTACTTTTTTTTTATTTGCAGGTTTATTTTATTCCCGGTCTGTTTGGAGTCCCGCCGGCAGAAACCAGAGATCTGGATGAATAACAAGAAAGGTAAGGACATATATTATTATAATTTTTTTTTTTTTATTTCTTTGTTTTTTTGATTTGAATGAAAAGAAAAATTCCTTGGCCCTAAAAAAGCCCTTGACTCGAAAGGCACGTTATGTCAATTTTTATATCATTTAAATAATCGAAGATATGATGTAACCAACGCACTTTAATCGATCAACTTGTAACACTTGCATTATTCTCAAGCATCTAAAAGTAACACATTTTTGACGGTTCTACTTTTCATACCGACGCCCAATTCCTTTCACGTATGTATAAAGTTATGCATTATGCCAATTTGGTTTTTTTGTGTAATTGACTACTGGTTTTTTTTTTGCCTCCTTCGGCTTTTTTTTTTTTTTCTCGGATCCGTTGCAGCAAGTTTCAAATGATATTAAATGGGGTTTTCTCCGTCCATATATGTGATGTAAAAAAAAATAATAGTAATAATGGTGTCACTCGAGTTTTTTTTTTTTTTTGCAGTAGAATCCAAGGTGGTATGTCAGGTTACGTTTTTTTCCCTTCTCCTAGGTTTGAAATTCGGCCTTAGTTTCTGAACTCGTAATATTTTTTTTTTATTTATTTTTTTAAACTTTTTAATGTAGCATATCGTTCGGGGCTATGTTTTAGGGTGTCCCTTATTTTGGCAATTTTCGAATTTAAAATCGCTTACCCCCAAAAATGGGACTCTCCTTGGTGTACTGATAAACCCGAATTTTTTTTAAATTTTTAGTCGACGGAAAAGCGTGGCGACTTGAGCTTAAAGTTCCGAAGGTTATGGGACCGGAAATTGCCATAAGAGAAAAAATATCGAAAATTTTTTTTTCGCGCAAAAATGTGATTTCTTATCGGAAATTTTTCGTAGATCACGAATCTGAAGTCAGTTTTTTTATATCTGGTCCAGTTTTTGAGCTAGAGACCAAAAAATACCAGTGACACTAAGGCATTGGTATGTTTTTTCACTTTACCACGTTTTTTTTTCTCCATATTTTGGCTTTTAGCTCAAAAACCGGACCAGATATAAAAAAATCCGACTTCAAATTCGTGATCTACGGAAAATTCCCGATAAAAAACCACATTTTTTCGCGAAAAAAAATTTTTTTTTTCTCTAATGGCAATTTTTGGTCCCATAACCTTTCGGTCCCATAACCTTAATTTCCTCTTGTCAAGGAAAATGAATGCGATTAATTCCAATTTAAAACGAATTTTAAATCACGTTTTAATGAAAAATTTCGTTTTTTCCAATTTCACTTTGAGCCTTCCCAATTACTAGGAACGAGACTGTTGATGAGAACCAAACGATGTATTTTAATCGTGCGATTATATCCGAAAGGAGCTTTTCCGGTTTTGATCCTATCTAAGGACTGTCGAATGCGAGTATTTCAAACAAATCAGCTTAAACGATTAAATTATTTGGAAAATTCTGGAATTCCGGGTTATCAACGTATGCGTCAAGAGTTGCAAAGCCGATACCGAAAAAATGGTCTAATACCGTACCTTTTTTCCTTTTGGTTCAGAAGGAGAAAAAGGATCCAATCTGACAAAATTTACGTCGAAAATAAAATAGGAAAAAAAAGGATAGTTTGAAAAATTCTGGAGCAACTGCAAAAGGTGCAATCTCATATATATGTTTTCAATGGCGTAATATTTCTTTTTAACAGTTTCATGAGTTCGACCCTTACAAGACAGAAACAGACAAAAAAAAACCAACACAGCAATATTATTCGAGGAAAATCCCGAAACAAAAATCCCTCCCCGTCTTAAAATCCCCGAAGTAAATCATAAAAATCTTGACTTAAACACTTAAAAAAACGACCGTACTGCAGACTCATCCGTTATAACCCATCCTTCCCCTATTGGCTAGGACATTTCCAATATTCTACTTTATAATTTTATAGATTGAGTCTTCGAGTGTGGTGGATCAGGAGGAAAAAAAACCCGGGATAGAGAGAAGGAAAAAAAATTGGCGTGTGGTCGCTGTATGAGGAAAAAAAAAGAGAGACGGAGGGAAGGGGGGAGGAAAAGGAAAAAGAATCTGATAGTTTCCGAGCTCTAACTTTTCTCTTTCAATAGGAATTTTATAAGATATGACTTTTCTGATCCCTTGAAAAGCGATTCCTATCGCAGCTGGATGTCTCGTATCTGATTTTTATCTTTAAAACAAGAATAGGATTTTTCTTTCTTTTCTTTCTTTTTTTCTGCGAGAAAAAAAAAAGGTAGGAAAGGAAGGAACAATACTAATAAAACGGAGACATATTATTTTTCCACCGAAAAAAAGAAATCGGACGTCTTGCGACATACCTTTTTTTCTTCGGGGACGAAAAAATGCGGACGAGCGGAAGAAAAAAATGATGGCGATAACTTTACTTTTCAGCATGTATCCCATGAATTGTTAAAGAAAGGGTGAAAGCATCCGGATAATAGATGCATAATGCACTTATCTGGGCTTTTCTGGTTGCTAGGGGTAACAGCGCCAAAGAGAAAACGCGATATGCTTTTTGAATTGTAATAAAGTTCTGGGGTTATTCTTGCTGTCTGGGATAATAACTAGGAGAAACGACGGCGAGAAGAACAGGGTCATTCCAAAGGGGAGAAAAAAAATGAATATTCAGATTGTAAATTGAGGTAAATTAAAAAGGCTGCAGGAGTCGAATTTTCGCAAGCTTGGACCTTTAGAAGGGGATCAACTGCTACATCGGTCGTCTAATAAAAGTTTTTTTTTACATCTTCAAGCCTAGGGGATGATTGTAACAGCAGACGAATATTCGTCGATAACGCTAAGATGCGTCTAAACGATCGTTGGCCTGGGATTTGTGCTCTCCGTAACATGTAAGAAAATATTTCCCATATTTTTCCCACACTTTACCGCTAATTCCGCACTTTTCCACTAATTTCCACTTGTTTTCCCCTTCTCCATAGATTTCTGGATGTTGCCACATTAAACGTGGAAAAATGAAGAAAGATGAGAAAAAATTTTTTTCTCATTTTTTTATGTGTTTCCACTTTTTTCCGAATTTTTCCACATTTTTCCATATCTTCTCCACATGTTTCCACCTTTTTCCAAATTTTTTCATATTTTTCCACCTCTCCATATTTTTTCCATATTCTTTTTGAATGTTTCACCGACTGTTCATATTTTTTCCAAATGTTTCACCTTCAGTTCATATTTTTTACATATGTTTCACTTTCTGTTCATATATTTTCCACATGTTTCACCTTCTGTTCATATTTTTTCCACATGTTTTACCTTCAGTTCTTATTTTTTTCCACATGTTTCATCTTCAGTTCACATTTGATTCTCATGTTTCACCTTCTGTTCATATATTTTAGTTAATATATTTTCCACATGTTTCACCTTTAGTTCATATTTTTTCCACATGTTTCATCTTCAGTTCACATTTGATTCTCATGTTTCACCTTCAGTTCATATTTTTTCCACATGTTTCACCTTCTGTTCATATTTTTTTCCACATGTTTCACCTTCAGTTCAAATTTTTTCCACATGTTTCACCTTCAGTTCATATTTTTTCCACATGTTTCACCTTCAGTTGATATATTTTCCACATGTTTCACCTTCAGTTCATAGTTTTTCCGAATGTTTCACCTTCTGTTCATATTTTTTTCCACGTGTTTCACCTTCTTTTCATATTTTTTCCGCATTTTTCACCTTCTGTTCATATTTTTCCCACATGTTTTACCTTCAGTTCACATTTTTTCCACATGTTTCACCTTCTGTTCATATTTTTTCCACATGTTTCACCTTCAGTTCTTATTTTTTCCACATGTTTCACCTTCAGTTCATATTTTTTCCACATGTTTCACCTTCTGTTCATATTTTTTTCCACATGTTTCACCTTCAGTTGATATTTTTTCCACATGTTTCACCTTCAGTTGATATATTTTCCACATGTTTCACCTTCAGTTCATAGTTTTTCCGAATGTTTCACCTTCAGTTCATATTTTTTCCACATGTTTCACCTTCTGCTCATATTTTTTTCCACATGTTTCACCTTCAGTTCAAATTTTTTCCACATGTTTCACCTTCAGTTCATATTTTTTCCACATGTTTCACCTTCTGTTCATATTTTTTTCCACATGTTTCACCTTCAGTTCAAATTTTTTCCACATGTTTCACCTTCAGTTGATATTTTTTCCACATGTTTCACCTTCAGTTGATATATTTTCCACATGTTTCACCTTCAGTTCATAGTTTTTCCGAATGTTCACCTTCAGTTCATATTTTTTCCACATGTTTCACCTTCTGCTCATATTTTTTTCCACATGTTTCACCTTCAGTTCAAATTTTTTCCACATGTTTCACCTTCAGTTCATATTTTTTCCACATGTTTCACCTTCAGTTCAAATTTTTTCCACATGTTTCACCTTCAGTTCATATTTTTTCACATGTTTCACCTTCTGTTCATATTTTTTTCCACATGTTTCACCTTCAGTTCAAATTTTTTCCACATGTTTCACCTTCAGTTCATATTTTTTCCACATGTTTCACCTTCAGTTCATAGTTTTTCCGAATGTTTGACCTTCTGTTCATATTTTTTTCCACATGTTTCACCTTCTTTTCATATTTTTTCCACATTTTTCACCTTCTGTTCATATTCCCGTCACATGTTTCACCTTCTGTCCATATTTTTCCCACATGTTTCCATATTTCTCTCCCATTTTTTCACCTTCTGTTCATAAATTTCCACATTTTCTTTTTTTAACTTAAAAAAATTTCAAATATTTTGCATTGTTGACACCACATTTTTTTTTCTTAAACTATTGATCCTTTTCGTGCAGACACGACCTTGGAATGACCCCCAGTTACGGTTTTCCTGTTGACTTAATTAACCCGCCATATCTGGCCTAAGGCCTTATCAACTGATTCCACTTTCCAAAGTTGCTACCACTTTATTATTATTATTTTTTTTTCCACATCCCGTAAAACTTTTCCCTTTTAGCATCTTGGCCTTTTCCTTTTTTTGTTTATTGCTTTTGGAGTTTAATCCCAACCGTTTATATTTATCTATTTTATTAGAGCCAACACCGCAATTCAGATTTAAGATAACGCCTCGCCAAATTCCATATATTCCCGTCCAGTCATCCAATTTTTATCTTTTGTCTTCTTAACCTCTTTTTAACTTTTTATCTGTCCATTTGGGGGAAAAAAAATACCAGAGTTTTTATTTTTATTGTTACATAAACGAAATTATCGACCTCATTTTCTCCGAGGAGAAGAACCGAAAAATAAAAGAAAGGAAAATGTTTTTTTAAGACTCCTGAGTTTATAACCGTTTTATGCTGGTAACTTTTTTTTTTCGGTTTCCTGTCGAAAAAAAAATTAATTCACGTTGATGAGAACCGAAATAAATATTAAAAAAAAAAAATTAAGAGCGGAGAACTTTTTTTTTCCAACCCGAACACGCAGGACGAATAAAGTAACCAAGTCTTGTTCAGTCTTCATTAGCTGGATGCTCTGCATTATGACACGGAGAAAACTTTTTTTTTTTTTTTTTTTTAAAGTAACAAAGCTTTCCGCTTTGATTACGTCGTATCATTTTGATGTGACTGTTGACAATTACAAGATCGCGGATGAAAAAAACGCGTCTACGCGGACGAGAGGTACTTTTATTTTTTCCCCAGACGATCGAACGTACTTGTATTTCCGAGATAGAAAGAGCTTTTTACCTCTGAGGTACAGATAAATGGTACCGTAAGTGTCCAGTCAGCACATGCCAGAACGAAAGAAAGGTGCAAAAATGATGTGTAGATTATGCCATTAATGGGACATATATAAGAATGCATAAAAATTATGCATGAAGAGTTTCAATTTTTTAAACAAAAATATTTTTTTAATGCATTAATTATTTTGGACATAGTACTGTACATTATTTTGCAGAGTGCATTATTTTGGACATAGTGCATTATTATGAATAAAGTGCATTATTATGCATAAAATGCATTATTGTGCATAAAGTGTATTATTTTGGACATAGTGCATTATTGTGCATAAAGTGCATTATTTTACAGAGTGCATTATGTTGGACATAGTGCATTATTATGAATAAAGTGCATTATTATGCATAAAGGGCATTATTTTGGACATAATGCATTATTTTACAGAGTGCATTATGTTGGACATAGTGCCTTATTGTGCATAAAGTGCATTATTTTGCAGAGTGCATTATTTTGGACATAGTGCATTATTTTACAGAGTGCATTATGTTGGACATAGTGCATTATTGTGCATAAAGTGCATTATTTTACAGAGTGCATTATGTTGGACATAGTGCATTATTTTGCAGAGTGCATTATTTTGGACATAGTGCATTATTTTACAGAGTGCATTATGTTGGACATAGTGCCTTATTGTGCATAAAGTGCATTATTTTGCAGAGTGCATTATTTTGGACATAGTGCATTATTTTACAGAGTGCATTATGTTGGACATAGTGCATTATTGTGCATAAAGTGCATTATTTTACAGAGTGCATTATGTTGGACATAGTGCATTATTTTGCAGAGTGCATTATTTTGGACATAGTGCATTATTTTACAGAGTGCATTATGTTGGACATAGTGCATTATTTTACAGAGTGCATTATGTTGGACATAGTGCATTATTTTACAGAGTGCATTATGTTGGACATAGTGCATTATTATGAATAAAGTGCATTATTATGCATAAAGGGCATTATTTTGGACATAGTGCATTATTTTACAGAGTGCATTATGTTGTATATAGTGCATTATTGTGCATAAAGTGCATTATTTTGCACAGAGTAAATTATTATGCACAAAGTGCATTATTTTGCACAAAGTACATTATTTTGCAAAGTGCATTATTGTGCATAAAGGGCCCTATTTTGCACAGAGTGAATTATTATGCACAAGGTGCATTATTTTGCAGAGTGCATTATTTTGGACATAGTGCATTATTGTGCATAAAGTGCATTATTTTAACCAGAGTGAATTATTATGCATAAAATGCATTATTGTGCATAAAATGCATTATTGTGCATAAAAGTGTCCATATAAGTGCATCATTTTGCATAAAATGCATTGTTGTGCACTTTATGCAAGATGATTGTAATGCATTAGTAATGCAAAATGAATGTAATGCAAAGATAATGCAAAATGCTGTGACAAAAAGGATTTGCGGACAAATCATTATCTCTCCCGTTGGGAGAATTGCTCGCATGAAAACAGGTAAATGCTCGAGTCATGCCCGTGCAGGTCCTGTGGCGATCATTCGGAGGTGCCAAATTTACACTCTCGGTGTTTATCAATAATTGTAAGTATGGAATTCTGCACCTCCGTAGATCCCCGTAACTGTTCCAGACAGGTTTATACGGGAAATCTTAGGCCTGCACGCGATAAATAAATAAATATTATATTGATCAACAGTATTTTTTGCAGCTCCATAAAGATCAAAGACCAATTCAAATTCAAAATTGAATTGATCCGATAAAGCGATAACATATAATTTTTAAGATTAAGACGTTATTCGGAGTTACCCTTTGATTTGCTACTTTTGATCCTTAAAAAAAAAAACAATTTCGTCGGTAAAATCGCTGAACCAAAAGCAGAACGAGCTTTAAAGCTTAAAAAAAAAAAGAATTTTATCACTATTGTGGGCGTTACCATGATGGATAGGCAATAAGATATAGGATTACGGAAACTAATATTACACGTCTAGGAATCTGTCACGCTTAATCCTCTTTTTGTTTTTAATAATTCCGGACGATTCACAATAAACCAACAAAAAAAAAAAAATCGAAGAGTATATAAAAGGGGGGAAAAAAATCGAAGTGAATCCGAGATCGGATAAAATGCCATTACATAAAAAGGATAAGGGGAGATGGAAGATACGCGAGTGAGTTGGGAAGGAACGAGACAGAGGTATTGGGAAGGAAGTATTAATTTGAGGTGTCACGTGATCGGGTAATAACTGTTATTAACGACCTACAACATGTTATTGACTGACTATTCGTGTACCGCCGAACCTGGGCCTGAATCGAGTTTTTATTTCTTTGCCACATCTCCATTTGTTTCTTCATGCTTTCTCTCCTTTTAACCCTTAATATAGGGTTTTTGACTTATTTTCGGCATCTTTTTTTTTTTTTTCTCTTACTTTTAATTCCGTCTCCCTGGGAATTGGGTTATTTATTTGTTTCTTTTGTAAAAACCGTCAATGTTTAAAAAAAAAAAAAAAAAAAAAAAAAGTGTAATTGACTTCTTTTAACACGATGAAAGTAAAATTAAATTTTTGGGGAATTTTACACGTCAAAGAAACGGTACGAAGGTTGTTTTTCTTTTCTTTTACCAATGCTCGTTTCATTTGTTTTTTTTTTCTTGCTGCGTTTTTTCACTGGCATTGTCCAATGCTGTATGCAAAATTTATGCATACAGCATTGGAATTTTTCTAAGCAAAAACATCTAAATGCGAGATTTTTGCATTAAAATTGCAAAGCACGAGATTTTGAAAAGTAAATATACTTATTCAACTATTTGCATTTCATGCACAATGTTTTTTATGCATAGTGATGCACTTTATGCACAATATTACTTTTATGCACATTGATGCACTTTTTCAAAAAATTACCAATGCATTACATTCATTTTGCTTTACCAATGCAGAACATGCACTACAGTGCATTACCAATGCACTATAGTGCATCGCCGATCCATTACATGCACTACAATGCATCAACAATGCATTACATTCACTACGGCGCATTAGCGATGCATTACATTCATTTTGCATTACCAATGCATTACATTCACTACAGCGCATTACCGATACATTACAAGCGCTACTCATTCCCAACGCATTATATGCACTACAGTGCATCATCAATTCATTGCATGCACTACAGTGCATTAAACAATGAATTACCGATGCACTACAGTGTTTCACCAATGCATGACATGCACTACAGCGCATTACCGATGCATTACATGCGCTACTCATTACCAATGCATTATATGCACTACAGTGCATCAACAATGCATGACACGCACTACAGTGCATCAACAATGCATGACACGCACTACACCGCATTACCGGTGCATTACATGCGCTACTCATTACCAATGCATTATATGTACTACAGTGAATTACCGATGCACTACAGCGCATCACCCATTCATGCATCATCGATGCTCTACAGTGCTTCATCAATGCATTACATGCACTACAATGCATTTCATGAGCTACAGTACATTACCAATGCATTACATGTATTTTTCATTACAAATCCATGCATTTCAGACTGCGTTTACCTTTGCATTAGATATAGTACCACTTCAACAGATGCATCACTTTGCATCACCATCGCATTCTTGGTCCCCCTACGATGGCTGGCATCGTCAGTTCAAATTGGGAATAATTTTATGCTGGCTTTAGTCTTACCACATCTCGCTCCACTTTCTTTTCTTTCCGGTTTCACTATTTTTATATTTTTATAACTTTTTAATCCGAGACTATAACCTCTCAATCCTGATAATCCTGAAATCTACGCATTCTAAAAATGATCGATGAAAAAAAATCTAGTATTCTCAACAGAAGCCAATCTCATAATTCACACACAGGGAAAGTAAATACCAACAAAACCGCTTAAATAAAAAAAAAATAAAAAAACTGGCCACGTCATGTCCGTAAATAAAAAGCAATTTGACATCAAGAAAAGATTAAATCTGATCATTATGCATCTTCGTGGACTATTGACTTTATGAAAAGACGAATCATATAATATACTTAACATTTATAGGATTAAGTTAAATTCCTGTTTCTTGTTCTATATTTCGACACACACACATACTACACACACATTTTTCTTTTTAATAAGCTTTAAGGAGGATTCATGCGAAATAAATAAATAAAAGGGTTTCATAGAATAGAAATAAACAGTTCGATGTGACCTCTTGTTGCATCCTGTAATCACTGTCTCCTAGGCTACGTCTACGGCAGATGGTCTATAAGCACGAACATCTATATCTTTTTTATGTAATTGAAGTTTCGGTTTCGGTGCATTGACTTAAGGCGTTTTGCGGTTGCACGCATTCTTTTTTTTTTTTTCAATCCCGTTTCTACCAACTTGGGTGTATGAATGTTTTGATTAAATTCGCCTTAAGGGGAGGTTAAATTCATGTCAACTGACCTCTTACACTATCGGTATGTGCTTTTTTTTTCTCTCTTCTATTTTTATAGCGTAGGCGTAGTAATTCGGGTTTGAAGATGAGCAGGATTTTTTTTTTTTTTAATATTAAAAATTTAATACGGAAGGACCTAGCCCTCAAAATTGTAAAGGCCACACCCCGCCGATTCGCTGAATTTATAATTTCGACTTTACTTTACAAAATATATTTTTCATCATAGAGTGATTTTTGAAAATAAAGGTACATGTTCCGACTTGAAACTCCCAATGAAATGGGACTGTTTTAGTTTTAAAAGGATTTTTATGCAGTTCAATAAAAAGCTCAAAAAAATTTGGGGATTGCAGATTTTGAACTGAATTTCCGTCTAGGAACTACCGGAATCCCGGAAATCTTTTTCTCGGAAATTTTTTTTTATTCTGGGAATAATTTTTTTTTTTTTTTGCCACTTTGGGATTTTAGGATTAGAGATTCGGATTTTCCTCGAAGTTCGAAAATTTTTGGGATATTCCACTTTAGGGAACAAATTCTCGGGATTCGGGAAATAAAAATTCTCTTGGGATACCGAACAGAGATTCTGCCCGAACTGAGATTTCTCGTGCTGGAAGAGTTCCCGAAAAAACTTTCAATCCCGGAATTTTCCGGGAAAAGAGATTCTGATTTCCCGCGAAATTTATGAATCCGGGATTCGGGATTTCCCTTTTTTGAGAGGAAATAGTTTTCCGGATTTCGGGTAATTTTTGACGGGATTAATCTTGGGGTATTTAACCCCGAAATCCCGAGATTTTGGGATCTCGGAAAATTTTTCAACGGGGTTGATTTTTAAGTGTTCAATTTCAAAATCCCAAAATTCCAGCATCTCGGGACTTTTTTTGGACGGGATAAATTCCTGGGTATTCAACTCCTAAATCACAAAATCCCGAAATCTCAGAGAATTTTCGGATGAGATTAATCCCGGGGTATTTAATCCCGAAATCCCGGGATTTTTGGGACCTCGAACAATTCTTCAACGGAATTAATTTTGGAGTTTTCAATCTCGGACAATTTTGGGTCGAGTTTAATCGCGGGATAATTAATTCCGGAATTCCAGGATTTTGGGATCTCGGACAATTTTTAACGCGGTTGATTTTGGGACATTGAATTCCAAAATCACGAAATTCCGGGATCTCGGACAATTTTTTTGAAGGGGATAAATTCCCGGGAATTCAACTCCTAAGCCACGAAATTCCAGAAACTCGGACAATTTTTCGACGAAATTAATCAGAGATTTTTAATCCCAATTAAAAATTTTCTCGCCTCCTTTAAAAATTTTTTCGCCTCCTTCAGCTTGTGATGGAGGGTAAGATCGAGGGTAAGCGCGGTCAGGGTCGTAGGAAAACCTCGTGGCTCAAAAATCTTAGAGACTGGTTTGGCGTCGATTCCTTGGGTCTTTTTCGAGCAGCGGTCGATAAGGTAAAAATAGTCCAGATGATAGCCAATCTTCGTCGCGGAGCTGGCACTTGAAAGAAGAAGAAGAAAAATTTTCTGGCCTAAACTGACTATTTTTTTCATATGTCCAAAATTTCGTAAATTTCAACGAAAGGACAAAATCGGATTTTTCGGACAATTTTCGAACGAGACTAGAGTTTCTGCCCGGGATTTCCCGTCCCGGGAATTCCCGGGATCCCGGACAAAAAATTTAATCCCGATTCCCGGGATTGAAATTTTTCGGGATTTTTCCCGTTTTTCAGAAATTAACGGGAAAATTCCCGGGTTTTCCCGGTTAATCCCGGGAATTTCCCGGGTTCCCGCCATATCATTATTTCCCGAATCCCGGGAAATGCTTTTTCCAAAAAAAACGGGATTCCCGATTCCCGAAATTTTAAAATTCCCGGGAAAACAGAATCTCTAAACGAGACTAATCCCGGGGAATTTCATCCGAAATCCCGGAATTAAGGGACA
The DNA here is from genome assembly GCA_037577465.1 of Liposcelis bostrychophila. Taxonomy (NCBI): domain Eukaryota; kingdom Metazoa; phylum Arthropoda; class Insecta; order Psocodea; family Liposcelididae; genus Liposcelis; species Liposcelis bostrychophila. The sequence goes on from CM075207.1 coordinate 10,811,609, forward strand.
AAACCATTGAAAACATAAACTGATTTAAAATTAAAATGAAAAAAAAAAAAAAAAAAAAAAAAATGTTGTAAACAGACCAGGCGCAATTTTCTGGCATTATAACAGGCCAATCATAAAACATTTAAAAAAATTCCTGGATTAAGAATTTTTCAATCCCGAAATCGCGGGATAGAACAATTGTCCGGGATTGCGGTCTCTAATGAGGAACTTTGGCCGCTTGAGATATACTACGGCTTATTGCTGCGGGAATGTATAAAGTTAAATCATTTTAAAACATAAAAAACGATTAGTAAGGAACAACTTCGAAAAATTTCAGCCCAAAAAATTTCGTCAATTTTCAAGATAGCCAGCACCGTTCATTTATATTCCCACCGAATAAAATTACTATAGCATTTCCCTACTTCAATCAGATTTTTAAAAAACTCACAGAAATGCCTTTTTTTTCAAGGCCGTTCAATTCCACCCCAGTTTACGGTAATTCACTTTCTCCGTTGATATACCTGTTGGTTAAACCCAATCAAATCGTATTCCTGCTTTTTGTCCTTGAATTCAATACCGGGCCGTTAACCAACCGAACCTAATCAACCCAGTTTTCCCCTCATCAAAACCCGAAGAGACATACAAATTTATAAAGAACAGATAATTAGATCAAATTAAAGTTGTAACCACAGTGATAACTGATTTGCATAAAACAGAAGGAGGGAAATTTAATGCTTAAAGTAAATTTGGTATAAATGCACTTCCTGGGGAGTTTCCCCCCGTCCGCTTGCTACCCCATTTCCAATCGGGAAGGAAATTAAAATTTCAAATCTGGGAAAATGTCCTCATCTTTTTGTTGTGTCGCATTGTGGCATTAAAAAAAAAAAAAAAAAAAAAAATGCGCGTAACGACAAAAAGGGCGCGCCTTAAACGAGCTTGACTTGGTTTTATGCTTTATTCTTTCAGTTTTCGCTTTATGACAAAGTTACGGGAAATTAAACTATAAAATTTAACTGCTATTAAACGGGACAGATGTTTCTGCATTTAATAATTACTTTGACAGAAAATGACTAACGGATTTTAAGTTAAAAAAGAAAAAAAAAATCGGATGTCGCTTTAAAAAAAAATATCAGATGAAAACCGCGCGGCTTTTTAATGCTCTTTTTCCCTCTCTCTCTCAGAAATTTCAAAATTTTCTTTATTACCTTGGTCAGTAATGTGAAATAATTATTCATTAAAAACCCTCCGTTCATTCATCCATTTCGACCCACCGAAAAAGAAAAGGCAAATCTCTAACCCCTGTTTTACATTTTTGATATTTTCGTCGGTCGGGAAAAGTTTATTCATCTTTGGATTGCGGGGAAATAATTAGGCGACCTCTTTCGGGTTAAATTTTATTTAGGGAAATTGTTTTTTTCCCCCTATTTTGATTTTATTTTTATTTTTACGTTGCACGTTTTTGCAAGTGTAAATAATTTTGGGATTTTTTGTGGGTTCGTAGGCAGGAGAGGCCTAGGGTGTTTAGTTCTCCGGATGTGGGGGACGGGGTGCTCAGGGTGAGGTGGGGCTAGCCCTTAAAATTAAAAAATTTTTTTTAAATTTCATCCTCAAAATTCATTTAAGAATTTGAAAAAAATTTTAAAAAAATTTCATCCTCAAAAATTATTTAAAAAATTTCATTCTCAAAAATCATTAAAAAAATTTGAAAAAAATTTGAAAAAAATTTGAAAAAAATTTCATCCTCAAAAAATCATTAAAAAAAATTTGAAAAAAATTTTGAAAAAAATTTCATCCTCAAAAAATCATTAAAAAAAAATTTGAAAAAAATTTTGAAAAAAATTTCATCCTCAAAAAATCATTAAAAAAAATTTTAAAAAATTGCTAATAAATTTCATCCTCAAAAAGGGCAGTCTCCACTTGATAACGTTCACCGCATTCGCGTTATCCGCCTTCTCGATGAACGTAATCGCACCGGAAGTTTTGTGGATCTTTTACCACGATTTTTTTGATCATCTTCTGCTTTTTTCTATTTACAAACATTAAAAATGGCGGTTTTGAAAGATGTTTTTACGGATTTAAAAAGAAAAATTTTAATTCGGGCATGGGGAAGACAATAAATCTGTTCCAAAACAAATTCTGGGTAAGCCAATTTTGTATACTTAATGAAATATACGGTACTCTTTTTATGCCACAAACGTTTACGGGAGCAAAACCTGCAAAGTACTTCCGGTGCGATTACGTTAACCGCGATGACGGACAACGCCATTGCCGTGAACGTCATTAAGTGGAGACTGCCCTAAAATCATTCAAATAATTTGAAGAAAAATTTTAAAAAAATTTCATCCTCAAAAATCATTTAAAAAAATTTGAAAAAAATTTCATCCTCAAAAATTATTCAAATAATTTGAAAAAAAAATCTTAAAAAAATTTCATCCTCAAAAATTATTCAAATAATTTGAAAAAAAAATTTTAAAAAACTTTCATCCTCAAAAATAATTAAAAAATTTTGAAAACAAAAATTTTTTTCCAAAATAACTTAATGTTTTTTTTCTTTTTTTTTTTTTTTTTTTTTTTTTGCCAAACAACATCCCGAAAAATTGGTAAATTTCAGATTTTCTTTTATTCTTCTCCCTCCGCTTTCCTATTATCGATATAAAGCTTATAGCACACAGCGTGACTCCTTATTAACATTTAAATTTCCTTGGAGATGGAGTATTATCGATTCATTGATCTCTCGCCTCTTCTCTTATTTTCTCTCTGCGGGGGTGTTTCACTTCCACTTAGAACCGTTGAAAATGGGGGCAAAAGGAGAAGGGTCGTCCGGGGGTATAGCCATTTTCCCTAAAATCGGTTAATTTGAAAGAGGCTTGAGAAATGCCGGGAAGTTTCGGTTAAAAGTTGACAAGCAAGGGCTTCTTCCAAATGAAATCGATCGAACCACTTTAAACTAAACCTTAAAAGCGATCAGGAAAAGGGGCTATTAAGAACTTTGCTTTGATGCGTCCTTCTCGGGAAAAGAAAAAAAAATGAAAAAAGAAAATCTGGCTTTGACGTTTTCGATATAAATATTTTATTTTATTTTATTTATTTTTTTTTCTTTTCGCGCCAGCTGGTTTTTTAATTGCTTTAATGTCAAATAAATGATGTAGCAGAGTTTTAAAACTTTTTTTTTTTGAAATTTCCGATCTCGCTTCCTATTGTCTCCTGTTTTCCGGGTTTGACAATTTTTTTTTTTTTAAATTGACGAAGTTAAAACAAAAACCCGATGGCTTTTTGATACCAACTCCGGGAAAATCATGCGAAGGAAGGACTTTTTTTTTTTTTTTTTTTGAAAAGAAATTAAAATTCACTTGAGCGAATATATCACGATCGCTGATTGATTTGTGATTTTTTTTTCTTTTGAAAAGCCGTTATCACAAACTTTTTTTTTCCTTTTTTAGATCAAGATAAAAAAGATCGGAAAGGTGTGTCGTAAAATTATCAGTCTAAGCATTTTTTTTTTTTTTTTTATTTCCACCAAAGGTTTGAGTCACAAGAGATTAACATCTATAAAGCTATAATTGATTCATTTACATGAAGGAACATGTTTTCCATGTATGGCCCTTTTTTTTCTTTCATCCTCGAAGAAGATTCGAAAAAAAAAAGTGAAACTTAACGAGTTATTTTAGCACTTTTTGGTTCATTTATTCGAAATTAGACCACCAAAAGCTACATTGTTGTGGCATTTTTTTTTTTGTTTAATAACCTAAAATACTCTATGTCAGTTGGAAACTTAGCCACTGGGGCAAGTATTTTTAGTTTTCAGTTCAAATCAAAGCTATTAGGGCAGTTCGATTTCAGGATTTTGGGCGGAACTGAAAACTACTAACAGTTTTTACCAAATTGTGTAAAATTTACTAAAAATAAAAACAGTTTTTACCAAATTGTGTAAAATTTACCAAAAATAAACACAGCTTTTACCAAATTGTGTAAAATTTACTAGGAATAAGCGAGAACGGGGAATTGGATATGGCAGGGAAGGAAAAATGCTGATGGGGTCAGGACATGTGCCTTGTGCCATGAGCCTGACTCCCTCGAGCATATCGTACTAAACTGCAGAAATTTGGATGACGTAAGGAAAAAACTCCGAATTGGATTATCGGAGTTTAATTTACTGCACTCTCTGAGAATAAAAGATCTTAAGTCCCTAGCAACATTAGGTCGGTTCCTGTACTCCGCTAGAGGGAGGAGAAATGAGGGGGAAATAAGAATGTAAAAAAAAAAACAACGGGGGGGGGGGGTGGAAAAAGAGAGGGAAAACTTTTTTTATACTCAACCTTAATTGTACCAGCATAGCAAAATTTTTGTTTTTGGTTCTTTTTTTTTTGTAAGATTCGTGAGTCAGAGTGACTCAATTTTTTTTGTTAAAAAATTATGTCACGGGAAAATATAATACTAGGAATAAAAAAAGTTTTTACCAGAACTACCAACCGTTTTTACCAAATTGTGTAAAATTTACCAAAAAGTAAAACAGTTTTTACCAGAACTACCAACCGTTTTTACCAAATTGTGTAAAATTTAACAAAAATAAAAACAGTTTTTACCAAATTGTGTAAAATTTACTAGGAATAAAAACAGTTTTTACCAGAACTACAAACCTTTTTTACCAACTTGTGTAAAATTACCAAAAATAAAAACAGTTCTTACCAAATTGTGTAAAATTTACCAAAAAGAAAAGCAGTTTTTACCAGAACTACGAAGCGTTTTTACCAAATTGTGTAAAATTTACCAGAAATAAAAACCGTTTTTACCAGATCGTGTAAAATTTACCAGAAATAAAAACAGTTTTTACCCAATTATAGTCGTGTCTCCATTAGCGATTTATCCGATGATCGGATTATCCGACCACCGGAAGTACTGTACTTTCGAACACTAGGAAAAAACTCGAACTTGAAAATAACAATGGCGTATTCGGTATTTTGTTTATGTTTTTTGCGTAGAATCTTCGGATTTGGAACAATGAATCTCTTTCTTTAATATCCCGCACGCAAAAAATAAAAACAAAATAACGAATACGCCATTTTTATTTTAAAGTTCGAGTTTTTGCTTTATCGACCGCAGGGAGAATAAAGCATTGCATTTAGCACAAATTTCAGATTTTCAGTTTTTGATATATTTACACGTTTTGAGGTCCCCTGATGCCGAAAAAAGCAAAATTTGACTGGTGGCCGTGTGTGTGTATGACCGTATGACCGGATGTGACAAAAAAGAGGGATGTCCGTCGAAAAGCAGAAAAACGAAAGAGCGGATATCGATGATTTTTGGTGAATAGCAACTTCTAATGAAATGTAGGTGCTGATTAGTTTTTGAGCCAAATTGGTTCAGCGACTCGGAAGCAGTGAGTGAAAATGTTGAATTTTCAACAATTTCAAGACCTTTTTTCACTATAAATCGCGAACGCAGCTACCGATTGAATCTGATTTTCGTACTGCAGTAGATATTCATCCAGATACGCTACCATTGAAATTTGGTTAAATTCAGTTGAGAGGTTCAGAAACGGTGAGCTGGGCTAAAAAACGATATCTCCAAATTTTGAAACGTCACGATATGACGTCATCAATTACGTCAACAAAGCGACTTGGATGCTGATTGGCGGATTCCTCGTGGGAGCTATCGAAAAACTAACCGTATTTTTGAGAATATTTTCGGGGTAGGGGATTCCGAATCTGAAATAATTTTTCCAAAATTCGAATTCCTTATGCTCGTATTGCGGCTTTAGTGGACGTCTGATCAAAAAACTAACCGTATTTTTGAGAATATTTTTGGGGTAGAGGATCCGAATCTGAAATAATTTTTCAGAAATTCGGATTCCGTATGGCCGTATTACGGCTTTGGTGGACGTCTGATTGAAAATCTAACCATATTTTTGAAAATATTTTTGGGGTAGAGGATTTTGAATCTGAAATAATTTTTCCAAAATTCGAATTCCTTATGCCCGTACTGCGGCCTTGGTGGACCTCTGATCAAAAATTTAACCGTATTTTTGAGAATATTTTTGGGGTAGAGGATTCTGAATCTGAAATAATTTTTCAGAAATTCGGATTCCTTATGCCCGTACTGCGGCCTTGGTGGACCTCTGATCAAAAATCTAACCGTATTTTTGAGAATATTTTCGGGGTAGAGGATTCCGAATATGAAATAATTTTTCCAAAATTCGAATGCCTTATGCTCGTATTGCGGCTTTAGTAGAACTCTGATCAAAAATCTAACCATATTTTTGAGAATATTTTCGGGGTTGAGGGTTCCGAATCTGAAGTAATTTTTCCAAAATTGGAATTCATTATGCCCGTACTGCGGCTTTGGTGGACCTCTGATCAAAAATCTAATCGGATTTTTGAGAATATTTTTGGGGTAGAGGATTCCGAATTTAAAATTATTTTTCCAAAATTCAGATTCCGTATGCCTGTATAGTGGCTTTGGTGGACCTCTGATCAAAAATCTAACCGTTATGTATATTATTTATAATATACATTTCATAATTCGTCGATAAAGCACTTTGATCGGTTCACCGATCTCATTTTTTTCTAGTGTTCGAAAGTACAGTACTTCCGGTGGTCGGATAATCCGATCATCGGATAAATCGCTAATGGAGACACGACTTATGTAAAATTTACCAAAAATAAAAACAGTTGTTACCATTTGTGTAAAATTTTTACAAAATGAATGCCAAGAATTAGTATAAAAAATTGGATTAGTTTTGTATCACTTATACAAAACTTTGGACATGCATAATTTTTGCAAAGTTTATGCATAATTTTTTTTAAGCATGAAAATCTAGATTGGCATTTTTTTTTGCATTTAATATATTTTTTTAATCGCAAAGCCGGAAAATTTGCAAAAACATTTTATGCGTATTTTACTTTTTTTCCATTTTATGCATAATTATGCTGGAGGATGAAAAAAAAATTTTCCGGTAAAAAAATTATGTTATTAATGTATAAATTATTCAAAAAATTGGATATGCATAAAAAAATGCATAAATTATGCATACACACATAATTTATACATATTTTATGCATATCCCATTTTTTTTATAATTTATACGCCGTCTTTATATAATTTATGCATCTCTTTTTCGTACGGGACGCTAGTAAAAAACTAGAGATTCTGACCGGGATTTCCCGGAATCCCGAGAAAATTGTCAAATCCGATTCTAAGGATTTTTCGGAATTTTCCGTCGTTTTTTAATTCCCATGAATTTTCCCGGGAATTACCCGGGAAAAAATTTCCCGAATCCCCAAAAACGATTTTTCCTCAAAAGCGGGAAATCCCAAATTCCGCATTCACAAATTTCCCGGGAAATCAGAATCTCTATGAAAAGCGGACAGCTTCTGATTGGTTGTTGAATATTCCCTTCTCACCTTGAATTAATTTTTTAATTCATTTATTAAGGAATCCAAACTTAGCCAAAAGGTTGATTTCAAATTTTATGTAGTTTTAAATCCAAAACTCTCCCCCCCCCCCCCCATTTTTTTTTATCTACAACAATTCTTATCAATTTTCGTTACATAAACGTAAACGTTTTTCTTTTCCTTATTCTCCCTTTGAAACAATCCCACCCAAAAGGGGAAAGAAATCAAAATTAAGGCCGGAAGTAAGCCTACATTCAACTAACCATTTTTCCTTTTACAAAAGGAAAGAAAGCCGGGAGGAGAAAAAAAGGATGAAAAAAAAATGGGGGAAAAAAGAAAATTAAAGAAATATTTGTTATTAATATATCATCTGCTACCCGCAATATGTTGTATTAGTATAATTTTTTTTTTTTTTTTTTTTTTTTTTTTTTGAGATTTGATGGAATATGCGTGTTACATAACGGGAGAGTAAGGAAGAGTAGTCACGGAGATCCTCTGCGTGTAAATTTTTTTTTTTTTACTTTTTCGTTTTTATTAAATGATTGAATGATACAATTTAACACCTCCATACAAGTTTGGCATTTGACAATTACGTACTTTTCTTTCCCTGAACCTTCTAATCAAAAAAAAAAAAAAAAAAAAAAAAAAAAAAAGTTTTTGCAAAAGTCAACAAAGGCGAAATCGGTTTTTGTCTTTCGAAACACGTACGTGTTTTAAGATCTCGTTCTTTAGAAAGGATAGATAATCTGACGGATCTTGTATTCCCTAATGCATCTACGTTTTTATCGGTAATCGATCCATAAAGAAGGCATAAGATTTTTCTTTTTTTTGCTTTATCGACCGCAGGGAGAATAAAGCATTGTTTTTAGCACAAATTTCAGATTTTCAGTTTTTGATATTTTTACACGTTTTGAAGTCCCCTGATGCCGAAAAAAGCGAAATTTGGATGGTGGCCGTGTGTGTGTATGTGTGGATGTGTGTATGTGTGTATGTGAGTATGAATGTATGAATATATGTGGAAAAAAAAGTGTCTGTCCGTCGAAAAGCAGAAAAACGAAAGAACGGATCTCGATGATTTTTGGTGGGTAGCAACTTCTAATGAAATGTAGGTGCTGATTAGTTTTTGAGCCAAATCGGTTCAGCGATTCGGAAGCAGTGAGTGAAAATGTTAAATTTTCAACAATTTCAAGATCTTTTTTGACTATAGATCGCGAACGCAGCCACCGATTGAGTCAGATTTTCGTACTGCAGTAGATATTCATCCAGATACGCTACCATTGAAATTTGGTTAAATTCTGTTGAGTGGTTCAGAAACGGTGACCAGGGCTAAAAGTATGGGTATAGGCCTAAAAACCGATATCTCCAACTTTTGAAACGTCACGATATGACGTCATCGATTACGTCAACAAAGCGATTTGGATGCTGATTGGCGGGTTCCTCGTGGGAGCTAACGAAAAACTAACCGTATTTTTGAGAATATTTTCGGGGTAGAGGATTCCGAATCTGAAATAATTTTTCCAAAATTCTAATTCCTTATGCCCGCATTGCGGCTTTGGTGGACCTCTGATCAAAAATCTAACCGTATTTTTGAGAATATTTTCAGGGTTGAGGATTCCGAACCTGAAATCACTTTTCCAAAATTCGAATTCCTTATGCCCGTACTGGGGCTTTGGTGGACCTCTGATCAAAAATCTAACCTAATTTTTGAGAATATTTTTGGGGTAGAGGATTACGAATCTGAAATAATTTTTCCAAAATTCGAATTCCTTACGCCTATACAGCGACTTTGGTGCCTGTGATCAAAAATCTAACCGTATTTTTGAGAATATTTTCGGGGTTGAGGATTCAAAATCTGAAATAATTTTTCAGAAATTCGCATTCCTTGTGCCCGTACTGCGGCTTTGGTGGAATTCTGATCGAAAAACTAACCATATTTTTGAGAATTATTTAAATAGTCGATAAAGCACTTTGATCGGTTCACCGATCTCATTTTTTTTTTTAATTGGGTCACGAAAGTTTAAGAAACACACACACGCATACATAAAAAAAAAAGAAAAAAAAAATTGTTCATTATTCGGAAAGAGATTTTTATAAAATTAATAGTCCGTTTAAAACTTTTATACTTAATACATGACTTCACATCGTAAATAAGTCATCATTTCGTATTCTTGAATCGTACGTGGTTTTTTTTTAGAATTTTTTTTTTCTTTACTCTATCGGCTATAAATTACGAAGGACGTTCCTACGGCGAAAAAAATAATTAAAACGAATTAAAAACGAATAATATTAAAAAACATAAGCGGTAGCAAATTCCTTTTTTTAAAACTCGATCTCTCTGCAAAATCTTTCTCAGGTTCTTGTATTTTTTTTTGGGGGGGGGGAGGATAGGGGGTGTAATTTTCTTCTCATTCCTTTACCGGGAACAGAGTTAGGGGGATTTGGCTCATTATTATTTTTCTGTTCTTCGAAATATTTTCCAGTTGCTAGTTTTAAAAAATACTTGTTCCACCATCCAATAAATTTTACCAAGGCCGAGTAATTCTTAAGCATTAGCTAAGCAAAATTTTTGATTCTGAGGTCAACACTTTTTTAAGACTTGAGCTAGGCACTCAAAGGCTACTTTTGTCTTGAGCTAAGTTTAGAGTTCGATAAAAACCAGTCCAGTAATCCGTTTGTTTCAATCACGGTGATAGAGATTCCGCCCGGGAATTCCCGGAATTTCGAAAAAATTCTCAATCCCGATTACTGGGATTCAAATTTTTCAAGATTTTTACCGTTTTTTTTATTTCCGGCAAAATTCCCGGGAATCAACGGGGAATCCCTGGAATGACTTGGGACCCTGGCGAATTTTTATTTTCTGGGAATTCCGGCAATATTTTTTTTTCTCAAAAACGGGAATTCCCGAATCCCGGATTCACGAATTTCCCGGGAAATGAAAATCTCTGGCCAATGATCAGTTCCCCCCCTGATAGTTGCAAAATTTTGTTAACTTCGATAAAGTTACCAGTTTGTAACCTGATTAATTTTCTTCCCCTGCCCGGAATTCCCGGGCAGAATCTCTAGTCCCGAAAAATCCCGATGCTAGAATTCTAGAAGAGACTAACCGTTAGTCATAGAACTTTTTTATTGGTTGGGAATTTTAGTCTGTATCTTTTTTTTTAGCATTTCGCTGACTTTTTTTTCCCGCAACCATTGCGCTTCTTTTTCTTCATAAAACCAGAATCGCGAGGAAATTCTCAAATTTTTATTCTTGATTCCCGGGATTTAAATTTTTTCGGGATTTTTCCCGTCGTTTTTTAAATTCCTGGAAAATTCCCCCGAATCCGCAGGAAATCCCGGATAATTACCCGGGACACGGAAATTCCCGGGTGAGTTCCCGAGAATTTCCCAAATTCCCGAAAACTTGAAATTTCCCAAAAATCTTAACTGAGTAATTCCCGGGATTTGACGTGGATTTTGCGGGAATTTTTTCGGAAATGAAAAAACGTCGGAAAAAATCCCGAAAAATTTGAATCCCAGCAATCGGGATACAAAATCCCGTCATTTGCTTTTTTTTTTTTTTTTTTTTTTTTTTTTTTGTAAAAATTTTAAATTTTTTAAAGAAAAAAATAAGCATTATTGCCAAGAAAAGTTTACTTTTATCAGAAATTTTCCTAACTAAAATGTACACTCTTATTCTTTAAAACTCGTGTTTTCTCCCTCTTCTCTGTTTTTTTTTAATTGCAAATAAAAAGATTCATTTTAACATCATCTCAATCCTGGAGTTCATCCCTCTTACATCACCATAAAACTCCTTTTTTTCTTTCATTCTTTCTATCCCATTCAAAAATACTAAAAAAATCTGTACATATAAATTTGCATAATATATGAATAAGAGCCCGTAATGAGTGCGTACGACGAGAAAAAAGAAAAAAAAAAGTAATCCGTCGACTTCAGAAAAAAAAGGAGAGAGAGATTACCATAACATAAAAGCATTTCGTCTAATATTTAACGAAAAAAGAGTTAGGGTGTGGAAAAAAAAAAGATGATGATGGAAGCAGGTGAGTAAACTAAAGGAAAATAGAGTAATTTCTCAGGGAAACTCGGCTACGCTTTCACAACAACGTGAGGCAGAGTGTGAGAGTGCCAGCCAAGTAAAATTTTCCACTTTCCACACTCTCCCAGGCGTAGTTTCTGTAATTGGAGTCTTAACAATGACGACTGTATTTCGCGGTTATCTTTTCAACTAATGCCTCGTCGAGAGGAACTTCACCTCATCCCCCGTCTTCCTTATCATGCATGTCTCAAATGACTGGGAAAAGGTTTCCAGTTTTAGGGGATGAATCAAAACGAAGTCAATTATCCATTTGTAATTTGATCATTTTAACAGGAAAAGATTCGCAAAAAGCGAAAAATGCAGCATCAACTTTCTTTAAATCCCTTTTTTTTTTTTGGTATCGATTTTCTTCCTAAAGGCGGTGAATTTCGAAACTGCTTTTTAGAAGAAAAGAGGAAGGAGTATTAAAAAAAGAGAAATGGAAGATTTTTTTTTTTTTTTTTTTAATCTCGATTTAAATTTTTTTTTAAATGCACACGCATGTACTCAACTCCGGACCACCATGTTCTGTTTGGTTTAGTTTTGACGCATGCAAAATAATGTAAAGGGAATTCAAGACGATGAACACGCAACACAATCTTGGGAAGTAAGATATTAAATTGTATACAAAACCTGTCATTAAATTCCATTAAGTGAGTTTTGGGTGTCTAAAATTTCACACATACCTCTCTTAATTTTTTTTTCCGTTTTATGCTCGGGCATTTTGATTAATAATTTAAAAAATTTGTAAAGATTTAATTTCTTTTTTTTTTTTTCGTAATTAATAATTGCATGTAATTCTTTTTTTTTTTTTCAGGTAAGTTCGCATTTTCCTTGTTGGAAGGAACGTCGATTCCGGTATTTTTCCACTGGAGTGATATCGACTTCGGAATCTTTGAAGACTCTAAACAGAGGTCTGTGGTGCCACCTGTTTCGGAGTTGTTTTCAATACCAGGAGCTTCTTCGGGGGCAGCTGGTGGTGTCTCTGTTCGTTGGTGTGAGCCTCCTGAGGATGGGAGGTCGTAGTATTGAGGCCCTGGCCCGTTTGCTAGCAGGAAAATCAGTGTCAGGCGACGTTTCATTTTGAAACGGAAGGTCGGTGGTTCGAGTTCACTCTTCAAGTGCCTTTGGTGTATTCTTTTACTGAACATTACATACCGTGAAGTACAACTGAGAGAATTACAGCCCCCTGCCTCGAAAAAGCAGTTACGACGGAAGTTGGAATACTTTGGTTATTTTCTCAGAGGACCTAAATATGAGCTTCTGAAGACGATTATTCAGGGATATATCGAAGGAAAAAGTAGAATAGGCCGAAAAAACCTATCGTGGCTGCGTAATTTAAGAGCTTGGACCGGTTTAAACGTCGAGGAGCTCTTCAGAATTGCCCCCGATAGAGATGAATATAAAAATCTTACTGATGGTCGTCGACGCCTGGACACAGGTACGGCACCGTAAGAAGAAGAAGAAGAAGAAGAAGAACAACAACAACAACAACAACAACAACAACAAGACTAAAGATACGTTAAGGCTATCACACACGAAATGGAATGAGAGCTAAGGAATAAGAACAAGGCGCTGCACCAATCAGAGCGCTGGAACAAGACGCCATATTGGGCTGGAATAAGAATTCAACAAATTGAATTCCTTAGTTCTTACTCTTGTTCTTATTCTATTTCGTGTGTTTTGCCCTTTAGATATGTAAACCCCCCTCCAGCCCCCTGTTAGCAAAAGTTAGCATTTTGAATACCCTTCCCCTGCCTCCCCCAACGCGCTAATGTGGTTTATGGACGATCCCTATGCACGAAAATTGATGCCGGAGTTGGCTGACGTAATAGGTCCATTACCGATGATGCCACGGAGAAACCGTTTCGTGATTTACCTTGTGGTAACGGACCTACTACATCAATATTATAAGTCTACCTTGTTCCTTTCTTTGTTGTTATTAGAGTAATAAAGACAGTTATTGAAAAGTTCTTCTCCATGTTCGATAACAAAGTATACACGGAAATCGAGGCCGGGGTTGGCTAACAGTATTGACGTAGTAGGTCCATTACCGATGGTGCCATGCCACGGAGAAACCGTTTCGTGATTGCCTTATGTGGTAACGGACCTACTACGTCAATATGGTTAGTTTACTGGAAGGTGGAATACAAGGGTGGCTGAGTACAAGCGACACATTTTTATATTATTTACGGAATTTTCTCTGTTGTGTTAGGCTTGAGGTCTCAATACACTAAATTTCACCTTAGACCAAATCAAACTAGGTGTAACACCATATATATCCAACTCCACAAGTTAAATTTAGTTATTTCTTCTTCTTACGGTACCGTACCTGTGTCCAGGCGTAGGCGACCATCAATGAGACTTTTATATTCGTCTCCATCGGGGGCAATTCCGAAGAGCTCCTCGACGCTTAAACCGGTCCAAGCTCTTAAATTACGCAGCCACGATAGGCTCTTCCGGCCTATTCTCCTTTTTCCTTCGATATGTCCCTGAATGAGAGTCCAGGTCTCGCATCCATAAAAAAGAGTTGAGTTAGTTATTTAAGTCAACCTTTTTTTCCTTTCTTTGTTGTTATCAGAGTAATAAAAAAAAAATCCTGCATAGGACACCCTTGAATTAGACTCTGTGATTAGTGTCGGTGACAAGAAAAATCCACCTCCCTCTGGGAACAGCCCTAATAGAGCTGGGGCATTACTACCGGGGTGTGCACCAACCTGGTCAACTCGATTCGAATTCTCTCCTCTGCTGAGACTCGGTGAATTCCTCGTTATTTACATTTAGCGGTCAAAAGATTGGCAACCACTGCCATCTGACCAAATTACATTAGTCCGAGGGACGATACGACATGGGAATAGGGAATACGGTAGAGCATATAAATTCATTAAAACAAGGTTTCCTCGCCGCGGTCCAAATTAGATATAACATTTAGGAAGGCGAAAATGAAAAATGTGTTTGGTCTTGGAATAATTGCAATAGGAAGATTCAATGTGCCCGTGGGATGTTGCGAAAACAGAGGAACGCATCGTGTCAAACTTTTTTTTTTTTTTTTTCATCCTTTTTTTTTCATAAAGATTAGCTATATTTTTTTTCGGATTTATCAGAGATGAGGGTGGTGTGGAACAATGACGTTTCGGGTATCCCACAAATTTATTGAGAAACTTGTCGCATTTAACAGAGAGACAGTTGTTGTAATTGGCAAAGTTAACAAGCAAAGTTTGATCATACGTCAGCGACACAGGATTTTCCCCTCCTTCCTTTCCGGCCTCCCCCCTCCGCAGCTAGTAACTTTCCTCTCCTTCGTTTTCTCTTTTGTATCGATTGCGATTTCCCCCGTCTGTGCAACATCCGATTTTCGCTGCGCGGGGTTGTTAATATTAACTCTCACCTGTGATTAGACAGTGTGAAATTAGGCCGGTTTGGGTGATGGGGACGAGAGTTACATCTTTATAAATAATTACTGCGGTCCTTAGCGGGAGGAGGGGGGGATGGTAAGAAGGAAGCTGAGAGTAAACTTGATTAAGATAAGGTGGTTGCAGCAAAATGATCACTTGGCCAATTTTTCAAGTTGAGACTAAGGACGAATGAGGGAAAAGGGGAAGGAAGCTGAACGGAGGAGGAGAAAGGGAGGAAGGTAACGGAGTAAGTGACCGAAGAGTAGTGACAGGTAGCTACTTGTTAGCAGGGGACGAGGACGAGAGCAAAAAAAAAGATAAAAAATTGAAAATAAAGAAGCTTGAAGAATCATTGTTTATTGTTGGAACCTGATCCAGGGATGATTGTTTTAAAACAAATTGGTTTAAAACACGGTGTTTTAAAACGTTTTAAAACAAATTGGTTTAAAACACGGCGTTTTAAAACGTTTTAAAACATTTGAATAAAAAACACCGTTTTAAAACACTAACGTTTTAAAACACTTTTAAACACCGTATTTTATTAAGTGAATAAAATACGTTTTAAAATGCATTTTTAAGAGGCCGGAGCCCGCAATTTGACTGAAACTTTCCTGTCGCGCACGACCAGGGTTGCTGTTTAAAACATTTTTTAATAAAAAACAATTTATAACGTTTTATATTATTTTCCCATGTTTTAAAACGTTTTAAAACGTCTTTTATTCGGCCTGGTTTTAAAACGTTTTAAAACATGTTTTAAAACACGTTCAAAATGTTTTAAATTCGTTTCTACTTTTATTCAAATTTTAAAACGGTGTTTTTTTATTCAAATGTTTAAAACGTTTTAAAATATCGTGTTTTAAAAACCAATTTGTTTTAAAACAATCATCCCTGCGCACGACTCATTTTATACAATCTATGGTATGGACCATACCATAGATTGTATGAGCCGCTCATATTCATAATGGTTGCTTAATCGATGGCAGGGATGATTGTTTTAAAACAAATTGGTTTAAAACACGGTGTTTTAAAACGTTTTAAAACAATTGAATAAAAAACACAGTTTTAAAAATTTAAATAAAAATAAAAACGAATTTAAAACATTTTGAACGTGTTTTAAAACATGTTTTAAAACGTTTTAAAACCAGGCCGAATAAAAGACGTTTTAAAACGTTTTAAAACATGGGAAAATAATATAAAACGTTTTAAACTGTTTCTTATAAAAAAATCTTTTAAACAGCAACCCTGCCTGATACCGTCAAGTTCAAATTTAGCATTGTCAGGTTCAAACCTGCTATTGTCAGGTTCCAACTTGACAGTCGGCAAATTAGCAATAAGCGATGATTCTTCAAGAAGTCCGTAAGATAATAATATTTTGGAGGAAAAAATTGGGGATAGGGAGAAAAATTTGGGTGATAGGGACGAGAGTTACATCTTTAAGTAATTACTGCGGTCCTTTGAGAGGAGGGGGGATGGTAAGAATGAAGCTGAGAGTAAACTTGGTTAAGATATGGTGGTTGCAGCAAAATGATCGCTTGGCCAATTGTCCCTTGCAGCAAAATTAAAAAAACGTTTTATTCAGTTTTAGGGTGTTTTTTTCACTTTACTTTTGGCTACCTTATAATTCTCGAAGAGAAGGGGGAAATGGAACTGCCTGAATATCAGTTAGACACGGATTAAGAAGTATAAAAATTTCCTCATTTCCCTCCATCCTCACCCCCCCCCCCTTCCTTCTCCTCCGCTCAAAGGGTGGGGAAAGTGTTTTTGAATGATGTTTTGTCAGGATTTACAAGATCGGAGCAAATGGGATCTTTTCTCGGATTACTTGTTTCGTGTTCTTCCTATCTTTCCTCCTGTTTTTACCCGAATTCCCTTTTAAAGCCCTTATTCCCCCTTTGCTGCTCGTTTTATCCGTTTTGATATTTATTGGAATAACCATAATGGGTAAACATTTAAATCGCCTTGGAAAAGGTAAAGAAATCAATCCCAGGCATCGCTTTCCGGGAGTAAAGCTTTATTTTGATCCCTTCCACGTTCCTCCTGTCTGAAAAAGAAAATCGAAAACTGATATTTTAGGTAGATTAATTTTCCGAGGAAAAGTTTTCCGAACGGGGAGGTAGGTAGCTGTAGGAAGGCGGGGGGGGGGGGGGAGAGGGGGGGACTGGGGCGAATGAAAGAAAAGTAGAAAAGGGCTTTGTTTGTTAGATAATGGAATTCAGATATTAAGGGAGAGGGAGGGGAGGGGAGGAGGCAAGCATGTTAAGTTAGACAGACTGGGCTGTCCCGAGACAGGATTTTCTCTTTTGTCTCGAGGTGTGCGGTGACGTCATCGTCAAGAAAATGACTGTTCGAAATCTCGATCCTTTTATCAATGGCTCTACGCTCGCCTCTCTTCCTCTTTCCGCTTATTGTCTTTACTTCGAACAAAAGATAAAATCCCCATTTTCGAAAGTGAAAAGACGAAAGAAAAAAAAATTTTAACTGTAAAAAAAAATGAAGTTCAGTTGCTTTTTTTTTTCTTTAAAAAAAAAATTCGATATAAAATAATAATAATAATAACAGGCATGTGATGAGATTCATGCAAGGAGACACTGATACGTCCATTAATGACTTCTTATCTTTTTTTCTTCCTCTCGAAAAAGCATTTTTTTTTATTTTAGATAAAACGAGTTCTTTTTCCCTTTTCTTGTGGGTATAAATTGGTACCTTTAAAAGCGATCCTACTAAAAATTTATGTTGATGCATATAAGAATTTTGTTTCTTTTTTTTTTGTCTTCGTATTATGATTACAACATTCGACTATCATCTTCTCCTTTATTTTTTTTTTCCTTCCGGTTTTTATTTTTCGCAATACTCAACGGTATGCTCAGCATTTTAACTTATGAACCAACTGGGTGTCGTTTATCTTAAAGCTTTAAATCATAAATTACAATCGACTGTAAACATGTTTTATACGATAAAAGAAAAAGAGAGAGGGAAAAAAAATGTTCTTGGAATTTTTTTTTCTTCCTGTTTGACGATATTTTTCTTTTTTATTCCTGGAAAAATTTGGATATGTATTATTATATGGTCGATTCCCGTTGCATATGCAGTCCGTATATAAAGTATAGTGTTCAGTGCCCTGTTTATTAGGGCGTCCTTTATTTTTCTGTTTTTCGGCTTTGAATGAGCGCACCCCCGGAATCTGCTCTCTGTGTGACACATATGAACCCTAATTTTCCGTTTCCGACCATTTTTCCTAATCCGTTTTCCTAAAAAAAATAAATTCCTAATCTATTTTTCCTAAAAATTTTGGTTCCTAAAATTTTTTTCCTAATTTTCGATTTCCCTTAAATTTTTTGATTCCTGAAATAAAATTGCCCAAAATGAAAATTTTTCCTAACTTTTTAGGGATTTAAGGAAATTTAATTTTAGAGATTTTAGGAAATTTTAGGAAATTTTAAAATTTTATTTTAGGAACCAAATTTTGTAGAAAATGTGTATTAGGAATTTTTTTTTTTTTTTTTAGGAAAAATGGATTAGGATTTTTTTTTTTTTTTTTTTTTTTTTTTTTTTTAGGAAAAATGGGCTAGGAATTTATTTTTTTAGAAAAAATGGATTAGGAATTTTTTTTTTTTTAGGAAAAATGGATTGGGAAATATTTTTTTAGGAAAAACGGACTAGGAATTTATTTTTATTCGGAAAAATAAATTAGGAATTTATTTTTATTCGGAAAAACGGATTAGGAATTTATTTTTTTTTATATAAAAAATGGATTAGGAATTTATTTTATTTTATTTATTTTTTTTTTTTTTATGAAAAATGGATTAGGAATTTATTTTTTTTTTAGGAAAAATGGGTTAGGAATTTATTTTTTTAGAAAAAATGGATTAGGAATTTTTTTTTTAGGAAAAACGGAATTTATTTTTATTCGGAAAAATAAATTAGGAATTTATTTTTATTCGGAAAAACGGATTAGGAATTTATTTTTTTTTTTTTTATGAAAAATGGATTAGGAATTTATTTTTTTTTTAGGAAAAATGGGTTAGGAATTTATTTTTTTAGAAAAAATGTATTAGGAATTTTTTTACAAAATACGGATTAGGAATTTATTTATCTTATAAAAAATGGATTAGGATTTTTTTTTTTTTTCAGGAAAAATTATTAGGAATTTATTTATTTATTTTTTTTTTTTTTTAGAAAAAATGGGTTAGGAATTTATTTTTTTAGAAAAAATTGATTAGGAATTTATTTTTTTAGAAAAAATTGATTAGGAATTTATTTTTTTAGAAAAAATTGATTAGGAATTTATTTTTTTAGAAAAAATTGATTAGGAATTTATTTTTTTAGAAAAAATTGATTAGGAATTTATTTTTTTAGAAAAAATTGATTAGGAATTTATTTTTTTAGAAAAAATTGATTAGGAATTTATTTTTTTAGAAAAAATTGATTAGGAATTTGAGGTCTAAAATTAGTTTTGGTACATAGTTTTGTACCTAACCTAACCTTGTTATAGCGTTTTGCATGTGGCTCAAAAATCATGCACCAAAACTAATTTTCGACTTCAAATTCTTAATCTACACAAAATTTCCAATAGGAATCTTATGGCAAAAAAAATTTTCATCTTTGACCGTTGTACGGAAATTTTCGGGCCTCTGGGGCACCTCTTAATGGTGACCGATAGACCTCAAATTTTTTGTGGAACAAACTTATAGGCATAGGAACAAAATCAGGATGGCACGTCACAAAAATTTAAAAATCGATTTCAAAAAACCACCCTAGTAGCCAACTTGAAATTACTAGTGTCTTCATTAAAAAAGAGAAAAAAAAAAAAAACTAGTATTTCTCGAAATTAACCGGGGGAAAAGCAAATTACATACGTATTTAATAAAACGATTTTCTTAAAGGAAGGTAAATTCAAAAAAGACTACTTTAAACATGACATAAACGATAAAGTTGGGAGGCATAACGAATGGAAATGCGTAAGAAAACGATGTATACCTTCACCCGTTTATTCCCGCCAACGCTTTCAATGGTATCAACGGCATATACATCAAAAACAATTGAAAAAGTCTTCTTTGTTACCCTTCCGAATAAATCAACGTTAACAGGCGTTTTCCTAAGAACCTTTTTAAACAAAACGACATCTCCGTCGCTGCTCCTGGAATATTTCCTTTTACTACACACACACACACACACACGGCATATCCTTACATTGAAAATAAAGGTAAAACTCGGGTCTTTCGTTTCGAAAATTAATTTTAATCTGTGGGAAAAAGCGACGAGAGACGAGGAAAATCGGTGTAGGGAAGGGAGGAGGGGAAGGCGGGGGGGTGAGAGAGAGGCACAAGTTGTTACCCGACGTACATGTTTTATCAAAACATCCGTCCTCTTCGAAATTTACATAAAAGGGAAAATGAGACCGAGGAACCTTGACGAAAAAGTCCTGACAACCACCGGAAAGTAGGCCGTTATGAAAATCCTTTGATCGGATTCAGCAACCATAAAAAGAAAAAAAAACGAGTCTAGATTTCAAAAAACAGTTTTTAATTAAGAGCACGTCCAAAAACGTCCGGGGAAATCCAGGAAAGACTTACATTTTTTTTTTTTTTCAAAAGCAAATGAGACCCGTCCCGACCTCGCCCTATTTCACGGTATACAACTTTATTAAAATTTTACGGAAATTGTAGTTATATGGTATGCGGTAGGTGTATAAATATTCTTAATTTCGTAATCAATTAGTCTGAATCTGACTTTGCGAGAGGAGCGAATTATTAAGTTATTTTGATCGATAAATATTCACGTTATTAAAAAAAAATGCCTTGGAGATGTAATAAGGTAAAATTGGGATAGGTGCGTCCTTTTGAACGAACCGTTATTGCATTTATTATATTTATTCAAATCGATTATGATAAAGCAAAAAAAAAATATGAAGCTATCGATCACCGCAATCAAACTTACACCGGTAGTATTAATCATTATTAATTAATGGTTAGGAGAAAAACCCGAGCTTTGAGAAAATAATGAAAAGGAACACCCCCCCCGTCCCCCCGCCTTTTCCTCTTCCGCTCTCTTCAGACGAGAAATTAATTAAATTCTTTTTCGAATCAGAGAGAATAAGATATCGCCTCCGAGGAAAAGGGTTAACAAAAATTGTTTAAAATTTTATAACAGATTCCAAACAATCATCGACATGGGAATTGGGGACTTTGTTTTTTTTTTTTTTTTTTTTCGTCGAGGAAAACGAGAGAGAAATTTTTTTTTTTTTTTTTTTACAAAAAAAAATAAAAATAAAAACCGCCGATGATTATGAAAACGTATTGAAGCGGATGATGGATCTGTAATAGAGGAAGCAGGAAAATCGACACCGAAATGAAAAGTAGTAATCGTGTGACCGGAACGAAATTGACAGGTTCAGAACCGGGGAGTTAAACAAATTGTCTTTTGAGTGCAACGAAGCCAGCCAAGTTTTCAATTCCACCCGTAACTTTTATTTAGTGTTGACTCTTCCCTTTTTTTTTTGCTTTGCTCCGGGTCTCCCGGCCCCAGGTCCCTCGTCCCCCTTGTGATTTGAAAAAAAAAAAAAAAAAAAAAAATTCACGCTTTAACATGGATGTTTTTGACCGAGAAAAAGGGAGTTTGATTGAATTTTTTTTTTTTTTTTTTTTTTTTTTTTCCTGTTTATCTTTGTATGGCCGGCGAAGATAGAAACGGTGTCTTGTCTATTTCTTAGGCAGTTCCTTTTGAATAAAAAAAATGACGATGAAAAAAAAGGACTTGATGACAGGATTGTGTCTGCCGGCAGAAGTGGCAAAATTTTCTGCCAACAGAAGTTGCAAAACTGTCTGCCAACAGAAGTGGCAAAATTGTCTGCCGACAGAAGTGGACCTTGATCTGACAATGCCAAATTCAAACTTAACATTGTCGAGTTTAAACCTGAGTTTGTCCATTTCTAACCTGGCATTGGCAAGTCCCAACTTGGGAGATTTAAGCTTCACTCTAATGCTGGAGAGTTGCAACCAGTGCCCGCAAACCGAGCCGCAGGGTTTCTGTTTAAAACATTTTTTAATAAAAAACAGTTTAAAACGTTTTATATTATTTTCCCATGTTTTAAAACGTTTTAAAACGTCTTTTATTCGGCCTGGTTATAAAACGTTTTAAAACATGTTATAAAACGTTTTAAAACATGTTTTAAAACACGTTCAAAATGTTTTAAATTCGTTTCTATTTTTATTCAAATTTTTAAAACGGTGTTTTTTATTCAAATGTTTTAAAACGTTTTAAAACACCGTGTTTTAAACCAATTTGTTTTAAAACAATCATCCCTGCGATTAAGCAATCATTATGAATATGAGCGGCTCATACAATCTATGGTATGGTCCATACCATAGATTGTATAAAATGAGTCGTGCGCGAAAAATTGCGGGCTCGGGCCTCTTAAAAATGCATTTTAAAACGTATTTTATTCACTTAATAAAATACGGTGTTTAAAACAGTGTTTTAAAACGTTAGTGTTTTAAAACGGTGTTTTTTATTCAAATGTTTTAAAACGTTTTAAAACACCGTGTTTTAAACCAATTTGTTTTAAAACAATCATCCCTGCCGAGCGGAACAAAAGAAACCAGACCGAACCCGGGGAGGGTTTTGCACGATTTCGAACCGAACCGAACGGGGCCGAACTAAACGGATAGGTTAACTGCAAAAAAACAAACCCAGAACCCGAACCCGGTTCCAAGCCACAAGGAACCCGAAACCCGAACCTAAACCCGAACCGAACCCGACCCTGGAACTGTAGGGAAACCAAACTGAAACCGAACCTTTAATATGACAAGAACCGAACCGAACCGGACTGGACCCGGGTTTTCCCAATAAATCTGGTCCGGTTTCTTGTAAGGAACCTGAACCTAAACCCGAACCGACCCCGACCCTGGAACTATAGGGAAACCGAATCGAAACCCAAAACTCCAAATCCCGGATTTTCATTTTCTTAGGCAAAGG
The DNA here is from genome assembly GCA_037577465.1 of Liposcelis bostrychophila. Lineage (NCBI taxonomy): Eukaryota > Metazoa > Arthropoda > Insecta > Psocodea > Liposcelididae > Liposcelis > Liposcelis bostrychophila. The sequence goes on from CM075207.1 coordinate 10,834,423, forward strand.
AAAGCTGCGGACGTAAATTTCAATTTTTTTTCTGGAAAGGCGACATTTCCAATCGAAAAACTCGCAAAAAATTCCTTCTCATTTTAAGTCTTGACAGAGTAAAAAAAATCGTAAAGAATCCTACGACCCGTCTGTCAAGCATATCATGTTAATAAAACCCATATAAAATGTTCCAATAACGCCTTTAAAAATTGCTACTATTTATACATCGACCTGATTAACAAATCGAGTTATGAATTATTTATACGTCTTTATTGAATAAAAAAGTAACTGCATAATGGGCTGTTTGAAGACTTTTCAAATGCTGTGCGACGCCTATCAAGGTGAGAAAAAAAGACAATCCATTCCTCCGCAACCTATGTCATCGGAATTGTCCAGGTCCACCTATTCCGGTCTCGTTTTCTCCTCCGCAAATAGACTGGCTCGCAATTTTTTTTTTTCGTTCTCTCTCTTACCTCTCTCTTCCCTTTTCCCTTTTCCCTTTTCATTCTTCTTCTGAATATGCTAATCCCATTAAACGCCAGGTCTTATAATAAAGAGCATATGTCTAAAATGTGATTTCCCTTCCCGTCATAATTAAAATTACGAAGGAAATTAAGGGCTTTTAAAGGGAAAGGATGAAGAGATTCTCCGCGGGAAAAGTGTCTTCGACATGCCAAGATTTTCGGAGAGAGAGCGAGAGAGAGAAGCAAACGGAATGGGGGGCAGGGGGGGGGGGGCGGGAGAGAGAGAAATTTTGGAGCCGTCGCGAGAAGTGTAATTTGGCAAACTAAATCTCTTTAACTCCATTTTTCGCGGAAAATCTTTCGGGTCGAAAAAAACAAAAAAGAAGATTAATCCCGAGGAATTTTATTCCATAAGCTTAATTAGAAAAAATATTATGCTCAAGGTTTTTTTTTTTTTTTTTTTTTCTTGAGTGAAAAATTTTAAATGGCGATTGGTTTAATTTAAAGTAAATACTGAAAGGGAGGCAAACAAAAAGGAAGTTGGAAGAGATTTTGAAAAAGAATTTTGATCACGTGACCAGGAGTCCGAAGCCGGTGCCGGCGCCGTCATCGATGCCAGCCGCGGCTGGCTAAAAAAAATCCGGCGCTAGAATCAGCGAGGGCACCAGCACAAGCACCGGCGTCTTGTGTGTAAACTTGAATATATTTCATATTTCATGAATGGTTTTGCATGAATAATTATGCATAAATTTTTCATGAAAAATTGTGCATTATCATTCATGAAAAATTTAAGCACAATTATTCGTATAAAATCATTCATGAAAAATTTATACATAATTATTCATGAAAAATCATTCATTAAAAGTTTATGCATAATCATTCATGAAAAATTTATGCATAATCATTCATGAAAAATTTATGCATAATCATTCATGAAAAATTTATGCATAATTTTTTCGTGAATGATTTATGCACAATTTTTTATGAAAAATTTATGCATAATTCATAAAAAATTAATGCATAATCATTCATGAAAAATCATTCATTAAAAATTTATGCATAATTATTCATAAAAAATTCATGCATAATTATTCATGAATGATTTATGCACAATTTTTCATGAAAAATTTATGCATAATTATTCATGAAAAATTAATGCATAATTAATCATGAAAAATTAATGCATAATTATTCAGGAAAAATCATTCATGAAAAGTTTATGCATAATCATTCATGAAAAATTTAAGCACAATTATTCGCATAAAATCATTGATGAAAAATTTATGCATGATTTTTTCATGAATGATTTATGCAGAATGTTTCATGAAAAAATTATGCATAATTATTTATGAAAAATTTATGCATGATTGTTTATGAGAAAAGAAACCCCAAGACATATTTTTGGGGATTTAAATTTTGTATTATTTCACCCAGAAAAAGGAATATGCCTCGTTCGCAATACAAGCGATGTTGCTTAGCGACAAAACAAATATGATTTGCCGCAAAGCAACATGACTCGACTTATCGACATTATGCATTGCGGCAAAGTAATCACGAGTTTTGACACAAAACATTTATTCTGCTTAGACCTAAGTTATGCAAAAATGCTTTGTAGCAAAGCATTTTTGCTTAGACCCAAAGCAGCATTTTTCTGGGTGTTCCAATTTCAAAAATTCCAGTATATATTCCAGACTGTATTCCTTGTATTCAAGGCCTTGTTCCATGTGCTTTTTTACTGCAAAAAGACTTAGCCCTCGGAAAATTCCAGTTCCGATCGGAAAATCATGTTTTGTTTCCCCAAAAGCAATTTTTTTTCTCTTGGAAAAAAAAAAAAAAAAAAAAAAAAAAAAATAGTGTAATTGCTTGGCTCAAATTGCAAGGGAACAAATTTTTTAACGTTATCTTTGAGAAAAATTACCTCTTTTTTTAAAAAAGGGAATGATTTATTTTCTTAATAATGAAGAAAAACAGTAAAGTAAAGAGAGAAAGGGAAAAGACAAGGGAGAGTCAAGTGAGAAGAAGAAAATTAGCTAAATTAACGAATGTTTTTAAAATCTCGTGATGCATCCCCTCAGAAAATTTCGACTTTTGCGACGATTTATACACACACTTCTACTGCTTCCTTCTTAATTCTATTATTTTTTTTTCGGAAAAAAAAAAGGAAAAACATTATAATTTATATTTTTATAAGTGCGATGATGGGGACCTGGGGTTTCGGAAACGGGACGCGTAGAATGGAAATGATGACCCTATCATTCAAGCGTCATGCATGAAGTAATGGGAATTCGTAAGTGAGAGAGAGAAAGAGATAGAAATCATTTTTATGATGCATGAATTAAGTCGGACTCTCTACTGTAACCGAAAAAATTATTTCGTGTAAGAAAAAGAAGAGAAAAAAAAAAATCCGGTGTTTACAAAAAAAGTAAAAACGAGCGCCAGGCGGGGAAAAATGTCAAAAAAAATGTACTTTATAAAATTGTTCTGTTAATGAGCACAATTTAATTAAAAAGCATGGGTTTAGAAAAAAAAAAAAAAAAAAAAATTCAACAACTCCGTAAATTGAAACCCCGGGAAAACGAGGGAAAAATTCTAAAAAAAATTTATATTTATAACCTGACTCACACACAAAACGGAATTGACCATGAATATTTTAAAGGGAAACGCATCAACTTGTCTTAACATAGTTTATTTGACGATATACTCGAAACTGTCATCTTTAATTATTCAATATTTCTAACGAGCGGTAAACCGTTCGATTTCCGAATAAATAAAAAGGAGCAAAAACACCTCTTAAGAGGAGTGAGCTCCGGAAAAAATGGCTGTTTTGGCCTAATACTCGATTTACTGGAAAAGATGCAAATTTTAAGTACCTGACGGAACTCGGATTGGTGCAGTCAAAAATTTTGCAAGTTTGTGCAAGTTTCAACTTGTCTGAGTAGTTTATGTAACTGGAATAGTATATTTACAACACGGAAAAAAAAGTTCGGTTCCTGTTACTAAAGTTCGGTTCCTGTTACTGAAAGTTAAGCTGGGGCTTGTGACATCTAAACATTTGAGTTGACAATACTGAAAATTAGGTAATTATTACTAAACGTTATTAATCATTACGAACTCTTAGTAATAATTACTATATTTTTTCGGTATTATCTACTCAAATGTTTAGATGTCACAGGTTCAGTAACAGGTACCGAACTTTTTTCTCCGTGAAACTGGTATGGGGGTGGCGGTGGCTGTTGCACGTCAAGACTGGTTACGACCCAAACGAATTGAGAACCCTCACTGTAACCAGTCGAGACTTGCAAGACTGATTTGTAAGACGTCCCGACGGCGGAAAATGAACTTTTTGGTTTTTCAATAGGGACGAAAAGTTCATTTTTCAGACCGGAGGGATAAAAATGTCTTTTGACGAGACATTTTCTTAAAAACCGTGCGGAAACAAAAAAAAATCTTGTCAAGAAACAACCTGTCCGTTGTAATGAAGCTTTTTTTGTTTCGAAATAAAACATTTCGGTTTTGTTGCACGACAAAACTTGTTCAAAACATTTCCTTTTTTGAGTTAGAGTCAATCGACAGGTCCGCAGTTCAAGTCCCGACTCGACTTCGCTCGATACAATTTTTTTTGCATTTTCACCTTTCATCAACATTTCTTAAATTAGTTCCCCGGAAATCCGAAACGAATTGGTAGCGTTGTATTTATCACGCTAGCCAAAAAGTCTTCCAGAACTGTAGCGGAGGCTAATAGAAGTAAACTTTTTAAAGAGAAATCTAATACCGGCTCGCACCGAGAGATGGTGCTGAGCAGGATTCAGCCTCGAGTATCATCGTGCGCGCCTGCGCGTACGATGATAGTCGAAGCTGAACTTCGGGATCAGCATCGGAGAGTCCGGTATTAGGATTTAGTTCGTCTTAAAATTTCAAACAGAAACGTTCGGACTCGACAAGTAACGCGTGTAAAAAATAATTTGTTTAAAATAAAATGTAAGTTAAATTAACTAGAAAAAGATTTATTTGAGAGAACCCGGATTAACCTGGGGTGGGCCGCCACCGCGGCCCCAAACCCTGGGCACTGATCCGGGGAAATCTACTTTCCCAACGGAATTATTCGTAAGTAAAAAATCAAGCAACGAAGGAAATCACGACCCAAGCGAAACATTTTCAGAAAAGTGTGATTGTATTAATTCATGTACATATTAAAGAAATTGCCCCCAAATATTCAAAATATTACACTTGGACAGTTAGAAATGTTACAGAACATGAACCTCGGGAAACTTGTCTCCACTTGTGAGCTGAGCACGTTGCGCAAACGATGATTATGCGCAGGAATGATTGTTTTAAAACAAATTGGTTTAAAACACGGTGTTTTAAAACGTTTTAAAACATTTGAATAAAAAACACCGTTTTAAAAATTTGAATAAAAATAGAAACGGATTTAAAACATTTTGAACGTGTTTTAAAACATGTTTTAAAACGTTTTAAAACCAGGCCGAATAAAAGACGTCTAAAACGTTTTAAAACATGGGAAAATAATTTAAAACGTTTTAAACTGAATAATTTAAAACGTTTTAAACTGTTTTTTATTAAAAAATGTTTTAAACAGCAACCCTGATCAGGGATGATTGTTTTAAAACAAATTGGTTTAAAACACGGTGTTTTAAAACGTTTTAAAACATTTGAATAAAAAACACCGTTTTAAAAATTTGAATAAAAGTAGAAACGAATTTAAAACATTTTGAACGTGTTTTAAAACATGTTTTAAAACCAGGCCGAATGAAAGACGTTTTAAAACGTTTTAAAACATGGGAAAATAATATAAAACGTTTTAAACTGTTTCTTATTAAAAAATGTTTTAAACAGCAACCCTGATTATGCGAACAACTCGAACATGTGAATTCCTGCGAGCTCGAGCACGTTCATACTTGCTTAAAACTTCATATTGACAGAACACCAGAAGTGAATCCAGCCGTTCCATCAGCTTCAATTTCCTATTTTCCACTTACAGTAATTAAGAGATCCTTTTTCAAAGAAAAAGGGAAGTAACGTTAATTTTATTTTTAGTTAACGAACTTTTTCAAATTATTTATTTTCTAAAAAAAGAAAAAAAAAAAAAAAAGAATTTGCTCTCACCTTCCACGAAATCTATGAAAATTAAAATTTTAATAAGCTCCTCGTAATTAGCTTCTTATCTCCATTAAACAGGGAATTATTATATATATATTTTTTTTTCTTTTTTTTAAGAAAATAAAAAAAAGGGCGATTTTATTACGTTAATATATCCGAGAGTTAAAAGAGTTTAAAAATTCATTATCTTGCCTTCGTGCAAAGGCCAGGCGGAAATAAAATCACAAGCGTTGAAGCGATCCCTTATTATCCAAGGCAAATGTGATATATTAATAATTCAAAATGGCTGGAAGCTTAGTATGAAAAAAAAAAAAAAAAAAAAAAAAAATTGACCGCCACTGAACGAAAATTACACGACGGTCATAAAATGCATTCCTTAAACTCGTATGGATTTATTTAACTCCCTTTTTTTCTTTCATTTTTTTTTAATGTGACCATTGTAGGAGCTGTTATATAACATTTATCTAAATTATTTAAATTTTTATAACGTTTTCACGTTAAAGAACACACGATAAGATTTCCTTTTAAAACAAATATTTTTCGGATATATTTTATGCGTGCCATTAACGAAAATGACCGTTTTTAAGTTTCTTTTTTCTTTTTTTAAGAGTGGAAAATGACTGTTTTGTCTTGTAATCGATTTACGGGGATAAAAATCCAAGTTTTTGGTAGAAGACTAACTCCTTTCGTGTGTACCAAATTTTAATGGAAGTTCCAACTTGTGAATTGTATATGCAGGCGGAAAATAATTTCAAAAAGAAATTGAGGTCAAAAAGCTTTAATTTTGTTTAGTGGTGCTAAATATACAGCATATTTATTTTTCCGTATACTTATTCGTATATATATATATACAGGATACTTATACGGTATATTAATTTTTCCTTCACTCTTTTGAATAAAATTTGTGCGAATCGTATATTTATACGTAAAATATTAAATATTCCATACATTTACCGTATATATATAGAATACTTGTACGGTATATTAATTTTTCCTACACTCTTCCGAATAAAATTTTTGCGAATTGAATATTTATACGTAAAATATATCATAAATTTACCGTATATATATACACGATCGCCATTAACAAACAAGTTGAAACTTGTTTTAAGGAACCCGAAAAGCAAAACCAAAGCTTTTCGACGGAAAAATTATTTTTCGGGTATCGAGTCCGAGTTAAAGTTTAGATCCGTAAGTAGCCACTCGACCGAAGATCTAAAGGTCTGCGGTTCAAGTCCTCGACTCGACTTTCTTCAATACAATTTTTTTTTTTTTTTGAATTTACATCTTCCTCTGATACTTTTACATGATGTCAGCAGAAATTCGGATTTTCCGGGAATATTGCGAATCCCGGTTTCGGGATTTCCCGTTTTTGAGAAGAAGTCATAGCCCGGGATTCGAGAAATTAATATTAGCCAGGATCTCGGGTAATTGCGGGGAATTTCCCGTGAATTCTTGGAAAATTTTATCCGGGAATTAAAAAACAAGGAGGAAAGCCCCAATAAATTTGGGCCCCCGGAATCTTCATTGAAAATTTTCTGGGGGTCCCGGGTAAATGCCAGAGATTTCCCAAGAATTCTCGGGAATTTTTCCGGAAAATTAAAAAACGACGGGAAATATTCCAAAAAAATTTGAATCCCGGGAATCGCTATTGAAAATTTTCTCGGGATGGGGGGTAATTGCCGGGGATTTCCCGTGAATTCTCGAGAATTTTTATTCGGAATTAAAAAGGATGAAAAAAATCCCAAAAAATTTAGGTCCCGGGAATCTGCATTGAAACTTTTCTTGGGGTCCCGGGAAATTCCGGGCAGAATCTCTTTTTTAATCAGCTTTTTGAATTCGAAAAATAAATAGATTTGGGGCGCAATTTTTTGATCACGTGATCCAAATTCAAACGGTTCATACTTTTTTTTGCCTCGATTTTATAAAATTGAAAGAATGCATATAAAAAAAAAATTAGTTTTAAATCCATTTAAAATTAGCAGCAGGCATGTCCCAACATGATCCAATACTTCCTCGTTTCCAAAAATTTATTTTCGGTCAGAAAATTATTCCTGAACTAGTTTCGATTGACTTTTTATACATATTTTTTTCCCGGGTAGTTTTTTAAGAGTTCTACAACCGTTTATCAATCTGTAAAAAAAAAGCGTTTAATAACGAAGGCTTGCACCGCGAAAAAAAAAAAAAAAAAAATTATGGTTGAAATATACATAATGCCCCGTAATTATACCGGTTCTCACAATCTGCATAAAATCGATCGAAATCGTGTAAAACATGGCGCCAATAGGTGTTGGGGCTGGCGTTAAATGATTTTGTTTTTTACGGCTCAAAAAATTATAACAACGAGAGAAAAAAAAAAAAAAACAAAAACAAAATCGACCTCGGCCTTTTATTGGTTGAATGCGTTTTTCTTTTTTTTTTTTCACAATCGAATCTGTTATGAGAAAGTAGGAGAAAAAAAAAAAAAAGTTTCCTGAAAAATTTATATCAAACTGGTTCCAATAAATCGATGAGGATGTATTAAAAAAAAAAACGTAAATGATGGGGTCATTAAATAAATTCTAATCATATAAATCGCTTAAGAGAGAAACACAAAAAAAAATGCCCATTTTTCATAATTAAGTAAGAATTTTCGAATGCTAGCACAATCGACCATAAAGGATTATAAAAAAAAAAAAAAAGAGTAATAGCAACCGATCAAACCGAAATACCCGGGATGTATATGGCTTTCATTAATGCTTGCTGATCGATGACTGCTGACAAATTTTTTTTCTCCCCTCGTTTTTTTTTTTTTTTTTTTTTTTTTTTTTTTTTTTTTTTTTTGAATTGTTGGGGAGGAATAAAAAAAAATCCACAAATCACACGTCCCTGTATAAAGATGTAAAAATAAATTAGAGGCTTTTTTTTGTCGTAGGGGGAAAAAAATAACAAATCCGCAGTGCGTTTTTGAATTTTTTTTTTTTTTTTTTTCTGAAGGATAAATTGCGAATGAAGTTCGCTGCGACGAACAGGTGTCGGGAGCTTAAACTTAAGGTGGCGCGGGGAGACCGGGGGTTAGGGGGAAGGGAAGGGAGGAGGAGGGGGTAAAAAAGAAAAACACTCTTACGGAGTTCGTAATGGAGTGGAAACATCTGCAAAGAATGACTATTTTAAAACAGGAATCTTCTATCTTAATATTATGGATATCGGTCACGTACCATTAAATTTGAAAAACGAGGGAAAAAAACTTTTTTTGTTCCCCGATATTTGAAAAATGAAAAGTCTTGGTCCCGGGGGAAGATTTCCTGAGATTTTCGGATCCGTTCGAACTGGAACGGATTTCGAGGTAAACAGACGACACAGTAGCTCGCTTATATGTAAAATGAATCCCGTTGTGAAAACACACGCTGAGTTTTCATTTATGACACTGTCACGGCAAAAGTTTTAAAATTTCGAATTTAGCAGAGGTAATGTCGTTCACTGCCTAAAAATAAAATTTCAGGGTGGTTTTACTACCCCCACACTCGGGAAAAGGAATTGTCTTAAATCAGGTTTTGTCTCTCAGCAAAATTGGGATGTTTCATAGCAAAACAAAAATGCTTCGTAACAACTGACAGGTCGTTTCTTGACAAGATATTTTTATTTTTTTCGCATGATTTTTTAAGAAAATGTTTTGTCACGAGACATTTTTGCATTTACTGATTACGAATTCAAGATGGCGGACGTAATGTTGAGGACAAAAGTTAAAAAAGTTTAAAGTTCAAAAAAATTAATATGTAGGGGTTTTAGGGAATTGAGAAGATATTTTTATTGTTTTTGCATGATATTTTAAGAAAACGTCTTGTCACAAGAAATTTTTGCATTTACTGATTAGGAAAATCGATAAAAGTACTGAAACGATCGATCGAAATCGATCGAAATCGATAAAATACTGAAACGAAAAGCGATAAAAGTATTTTAAAAATGTTGGCAAAAATATTAAAGATATTTATTACTGTTTTTTGTTTCAAAAAATATTTGCATAACATTTTTAAAATATTGAAAGATATTTACAAAATATTTTATTAAAAAATTTTTGCTGAAAATACCGCAGCATTAGGCTGGCCCGAAAAAAATCGACGTCCTTCAAATACGCTGCATTTTGAAATTTGCATTATATGCCACGTAAAAATACCCCCTGAATTTTTTCAAATTTTTAAAAATATGCTTAGAGGTTGCGGAAATCGTTTCAAAGTTTTTTGGCCGTAAAAAAATTTTTTTTAGGCCAAAATTATTTTACCTTTTTTCTCCGTCATTTTCGAAGATAAATTACTGAAAATTTGGTGGTGACCTCATTTTGTTTTGGTCTTTAAGGGGTACCCGTACGAAAAATAGATGCATAAATTAAGCATAAATTGTACAAAAAAAATTGACATTCATAAAAAATGCATAAATTATCTATAAAAAACTTCACTTTTTTAACTGGAAAAGTTTTGTTTCATCCTTCAATAGAATTATGCATAAATTATGCATAGTTTATGCATAATCTGGAATTCATGCATAAATTATGCGTAAATAAATCAGCATAAAATGGAAAAAAGTTGAATAAACATAACAATTGCAAAATTTACTAATTTATGATTTAAAAAATTATATGCATAAATTATGCAAAAAATTATGCATATCCAGATTTTCATGGTTAAAAAATTATGTATACATTTTGCAAAAATTGTGCATTAACTTTGTAGAAATTTTGCATAAATTCGTTAAAATTGTACATAAATTTTGTAGAAATTTTGTATATTTAAATATTGGTGAATAAATGCATAAACTTTGCCAAAATTATGCATGTCCAAATTTTTGTATAAATAAGACAAAAATAGTATATTGTTTTTCATTCCTCCGGCCTGGAAAGTGAACTTTTCGTCCCGCTTGGAAAACGAAAAAGTTCATTTTCATCACACGGTACTGAAAAGTCCACTTTTCAGTACTAGTCAGTTTATTTACAGACTATTTTACGCCGTACCTTGTGATAAAAAATATCTTTCAATGCAAGAAATGCAAACGACTTGCCCGTCTCGACCTATTTAAGGCCCTCGCCTTCGGCTCGGGCTTAAAACTTGGTCTCGACGGGCAATTTTGTCGTTTGCACTCCTTGTATTGAAAAATACTATTTCCGCCGTCGGAATGAAAATTTTTTTTTCCAAATCAGGCATGGGGGTGGTTACGGAGACTAGAGTTTAGAGCCCGACGTGCAGTTAGCCACCCCCATGCAATATACTATTTTGCATTTGTTTTGGAAAAATTTTACACAATTTTTGCATCACTTTTTCCTACTGGTTTTCCCGAAAGCGAAATTTTGAGTTTGCTTTTAAACACTTATGGAGACATTTCTCAATGTCTTTAATTTCTGTTTTGTCCCCCGGGATGTGACATTTAAGATTCCACCAGATCGAATTTACTCGTTGGGAGTCTTTGAGATCCTTCTTCTCGAAAATGTCTCTACCGATAATATTTTTTTTTCCCCTTCGGAATTACCTCCATTCAATCGGGACGGTAAACAACCTTTTCGGAACATCCTTTACAAACGGGAGAAAAGCAATGATCGGAATAGCAACAGTAATGAAGTAGACCTTATACTCCTATGTGAATGGCTTTGCCGTAATTCAACTGTCAGCTAGTAGATGACATATCTCAGCGGGTTTCCCGTCATTCACGGGTTTCTCTTCGCTTTTGCCCCTTTCACTTCCCTGGTTTCGACTCTACCTCTCCCATTCCACCCCCCCCCCCCTTCCCCTCTCTCCCTCTTCCACACGTCCTTTTCGACCCGGAAACCGGATCGCTTGTCGTAAAAAAAGGAAAAAAAAGTTGATCGCCCTTCTCTCCTTGGGAATTCTATTTCTTCTTTTTTTTTTCCCTTCGTCTCTTAAAGATTCAAGACTCGCATTTCCTTGTTCTGATAGTTTTTCTTTACGTATAAACGTCCGCTACTTGATTGTTTTCCACCTTTTGCTTCTTTTTTTTTTCTGTCAAGGATTTTTTTTTTCTATCCTTTTTTCGGAGCAGACAGCGATTCCCCTTCTTTCCTCGTTTTATTTTAATCCATTTGGAAAGTTCGAACTGCATCCATCATTTTCGTGAGAAATAATTTAATTATCTCGTTTTAAGTTTTAGTTTTGATTTTCTCTCCTTTCCTCTCTCGTCTCTTCCCCTTCTTCCCGTGCACACTACTACACGCTAATTGCTTTTTGCGACTCCCTTAAAATATTTACCTAAAACGGGTTCGATCACTGTTTCTGACTCTTCACTTGAGGGGGGATCCCTCTTTTCCTCCTTCTCTTCCTCTCTGCTCCCTTTGGGGTTTCTTTTTAAAAGATATCGGTATCTTTTTAAGTAAACAAGTAAACAAATAAAAGCATCCGATACTTCTCCCTTTAAGAATGGGAGGGGGAGAGCAAAATTCTAGATAAAACGGTTTCAACTTAACGGTGGTTGATTTATATTACTTTTTAAAGAAATTCCCTTGCTTCCTTTTTTTTTTTTTTCTTACCTCGTAGCCAATCATAAATCTTCGCAGTTTTTTTTTTATTTTACGCCGTTACGACCTTGACGATTAATTTTTTTTTTTTTTCTCTTCTCCACAAAATCGAATTAAGTGAAATAACTTTCAAATGCCAACGGTGTGACTTTATTAAAGAGAGAAAAAAAAATCTTGCTCATTAAACATGGTGATTGTTCGAAAAATAAAATTGGTCCATTATGGACTTATATCATGGGAGAAAGACGAAAATGATATTTTGGAATTTCACTTATGCAATTAACGAAAGAATCTTTTTTTTTTTTTTTCTTAAATAAGAGGCTAATGCTTGATTTACATGTCATCGTTGTCGTATAACATCACGACCGCGTGCTTGTGGAATAAGAAAAATGTTAGGAAAAAAAATTCCGTTCGAGTGGGATGCTTACAGCCTATGGAAATTGTAAATAAAAATGAGGAGGAATGTAGTTTTTTTAAAATTGCCGTCTCGAGGCCCGTATGAAAAAGTCATGCAAAAATGTATAATATTTTTGTAAAATAAATGCATAAAATTTTTAAATATTTTTGTATTATTTATATACGAAAATTTGGACATGGAATAATCACTACTGAGTACTAATTACTATAATAATTATTACTGAGTACTAATTACTATAATAATTATTACTGAGTACTAATTACTATAATAATTATTACTGAGTACTAATTACTATAATAATTATTACTGAGTACTAATTACCATAATAATTATTACTGAGTACTAATTATCATAGTAATCATCAATGAGCGCTAATTAATATAGTAATCATTACTCAGTAGTAATTACTTTAGTGGTAACAGTCATTAATTAATCAGTAGTAATTATTTTTATTTTAATCATTAATTGGTAATAATCACTATAACTTAAGTAATTACATAGTAATTATTACTTAGTAATAATTAAGTAATAGTACTTGAGTAATAACTACTGTTTTTAAGTTAATAAGTAAGTAACTATTACTGAGCAGTAATTACTATCGTAATTATTACTGAGCAGTCCCGTACAAAAAAGAGATGCATAAAATATGTAAATTTTTTGCAAAATAAATACAAAAAATATATATTATTTTGTATAATTTATACAAAAATTTGGACCTACATAATTTATACATAATTTATGTATAATTTATGTATAATCATATATATAATTTATGTATAATTTATGTATAATTTATATATAATTATATGTATAATTTTTCGTTGAAAAAGTTTGTTTCTTAGTTTCTTATACATAGTTTATGCATAATCATCCCCGAGGATAAAAAAAAAAATTTGTTAAAAAAGTTAAAGTTTTTTATACATAATTTATGTATAATCATATTGTAGGATAAAAAAATATAAGTTCTTTATACATAATTTATGCATTTTTTATGCATGTCCAATTTTTTGTATATTTTATGTATAATTTTTGTATAAATTACTCGTAATTATTACTGAGCAGTAACTGCTATAGCAGTTATTATTGAGGAGTAATTAATATAAGAAGCATTACCGAGAACTAATTAATATAGTAAATATTACTGAGTAGTAATTACATACTATAGTAATAATAGTCATTAATTAATCAGTACTAATTACTCTAGTAATTACTACTAGAAATAATTTACACTAAAAATAATTACTTATAAGACTATTTACGAGAACTTACCTACTAAGACTTACTTACTAGAATAATTACTACTAAAAATAATGACTTAGTAATCGTTACTGTACTAAGTAATTGTAGTTTTAGTTACTATACTAAGTAGTAGTAACTACAACTAAGTAATTATTTTTATACCAGAGTAATTTTTATTACTAGAGTAATTACTACTATAGTAGCTACTACTAAGTAATTATTTTTATACTCACTATATTATAGATAATTACATAGAAATAATTACTTAGTAATGATTAAGTAATAGTACTTAAGTAACAACTACTGTTTTTAAGTTAGTAATAATTATGTGTAAGTGAAATTAAATAGGTAATAATTACTACAGCAATTACTGCTTGGTAGCAAATACTAAATGTTTAGTTGTGACTATATTAACGCTTAGTATATGTACCTAATTTTCAGTACAATCGGCTCAAATGTTAAGACGGGACCCACCTCAACATTGCGTAACAGGAACCGAACTTTTTTCGTGTGTAACTGAACTCGCAACCCACAACATGCAGCATTAAAAAAAAAAAAAAAAGAGTAGCGCTACCATCAAAACCAAAAGCAAAGCCATGTTAAAAAGCAAAAACGACGCGACTCGCAAGTCAGCTCATTACAATGATCGTATTTGCCCACCGAGTATTACTCCATCAAAAATAATTATTTTCTCTTCTAAAAAAAAAAAAAAAAAAAAAAAAAAAAAAAAAGCCACTAAATATTTTTAATTATTTTTTTTCAGAACTCTTAATCCTCCATTTAAAGCATAAAATTGCATAATACATTCAATTCCATACACATTGATACTTCCAGGGCATTTAACTTTTTTTTTTTTAATGCTTTGCATTTTATTATAATTAATATGAAACTCTATAATTATCATATGCGATTCACTTACCATATAAAGAACGAATTTTTATAAATCTCGCAGTAGATAGAGTACCATAAAATATAAATTTTCTGCAAGGCAAAAAAAAAAAAAAAAAAAAAGAAAAAAAAAATATATATACAAAAATTTGACTTCTTTCGTAAAAATGATTATGGAAATTGCAGCTTCCTTTTTTTTTTTTTTTTAAAGTAGCTTGATAAAAATTTTTCGTGTGATTTATTAGCGGGAACTACCTTTCGAGATCAACATCGCGTTAATGTTTAGCTTTTCTTAGATTTTAGTTTAATTATTTTTAATTTTCTCGCATGTTTTTTACCGGGGAGGGGAAAAAAAACATGATTTAGCATTTGCAAGTGAACTTTTTATATAAATTTTTTTTTCCGTCTTTCCCCCCTCTTCTTATAACTTAATACGTAAGGGTAGACAGTTTTTTTTTCCTCCCTCTTCTCTCTTACCCCCCCAAAAAAAGTGTGAAAGTTTTTCGCATGTTAAAGAAAATTATGTTCGTGCGTGGTTATTTCGCCTTGCGCGTATCTCTCATGTTTCTCGGATATATATAAATTTTTTTTTCCTGTGCGAGATATAAATTCATCAAAATGAGGGGAAAAAAAAAATTCTTTTTTCCTGAATTCCCGACCTGATGTCAAAATTTTTTTATTTTTTTTATTTTCCTAATACACTTCTCATAAGTAAACTGAATGCGTAACCGTAAATGAAATATGGCGCTGTTTAATTAGTACGGAACATCGGTTATTAGGGCTTTTGCTTCATTAGTTTTTTGCAATTTACCTCTCCGATGGAAAAAAAAAAAAAAAAAAATCGATGGCGGTAAAAAAAAAAAAGAAGAGGAGGGGACTTGCGATTTTATTTTATTTTATTTTCTCTTCTCTTCTCCCCTTTTTTTTCCCGTCCGTATCGCTCAGAAATTAATAAGCGGAAGTAAATTTGTTCGTATTGTAGATTGTCATGACATTTTTTTTCCCAACGTGGAAAATACGTTTTGGTTAATAAGTGCAGCGAGGAAAATTTTGTAAAACTATTTTACCCCTTAAATCCTCCTCCTCTTCAGACTTACTTTGAAAAATTGGCGGTTCTTATTTGGCAAAGTTTGTATAACATGTAACATGTAACATGTAACATGTAACATGTAACATATAACATATAACATAACATAATATATAAGAAGTATAATTTTGAATTAGCTCCGGTTTCGGATTTTTTTAGTTAACCGGATTCGGGTTCAGTTTCGGTTCGGATTCGTTTTTAATTCGTTCTTTTCAGAAAAAAACCGGTGTAGGTCTAGAGATTTTGATTTCCTGGAAAATTTGTTAATTCGGAATTCGGGATTTTCCGGGAAACTTATGAATCCGGGACTCAGGTCTTCCTGGGAAATTTGTGAATCCAGAATTCGGGTTTTCCCGGATAATTTGTTAATCCAGAATTCGGGATTTCCCAGGAAATTTGTTAATTCAGGATTCGGGATTGCCCAAGAAATGTTAATCCAGGATTCGGGATTTCCCAAGAAAATTGTTAATCCGGGATTAGGGGTTTCCCGGGAAATTTGTTAATCCAGGATTCGAGATTTCCCAAGAAATTTGTTAATCCGGGATTCGGGTTTCCCCGGAAAATTTGTTAATCCAGGATTCGGGATTTCCCAAGAAATTTGGTATCCGGGATTTGGGTCTTCCTGGGAAATTTGTGAATCCAGGATTCAAGTATTCCCAGAAATTTGTTAAATTCAGCATTCTGGATTTCCTGTTTTTGAAAAAAAAATCGTTTCCAGGGATTCGGGAAACTAAAATTCCCTGGAATCCCGAATATTTCCCGGGATTTCCCGTGAATTCTCGAAAGTTTTCATGGGAATTGAAAAGAACGGGAAAAATCACGAAAAATTTGAAACCCGGAAATCGGGATTGACAATTTCCTCGACATCCCGGGAATTCGCGGGATGGGATGGGAAATTACCAGGAGCAGGATACTTCCTCCCAATTTACAAAAACGATAGACTTTAAAAACTCGGAAAATTCTAATAGTTAACCCCCAAAAAAACTGACAGAAACAGGAAACAGAGAAGGCGTTCTTTTATGAACCAACTTCGGAAAATTTTCTCTTTTCCACTTCGAAAATGGAAAACTTTTTTTTAGTATATCTAATACAAATTGACGGATGGACGGACAACTTACTTAAAAGAATAAAATGGGGGGAGGAAAAGTATTATCAGTTCATAACACGGAAAAGTTTTATACAGAAAAGAAACAAAAAGATAAAAAGTAAAAGAAGAAAAAAAAAAAAAAAAAACTACTCTCAAAGTTAAAATTCATGTAAAACGTCTTTCGTGATCACCAATACAAAAATTTAGCATAAAATTAAAAACGTGATAAAAAGTAATAAACATTACGTTCTTATAATTTACTTAAATTGACCGGATGTATTATTTCATTCCTAGAAATTCGTCTGGAGACGATGTCTGTTTTAAACGAATGTATAATTTTTTCTTTTTTTTTTTTCTTACAAGTTTTCGCTGCTTTAAGCGATGTTGTCGTGTCGTGAGCAAGCATTAAAAATATTTTGCTTATTTATGCCGTTTTTTCATTGGGACGTTTTATAAAATTTGGATCGCATGACTTTCGTCAAGAGGTGGCATTTTTGGAGTATTATTCAGGATTAAAAATCCCTGGATTAAAACAGGAATCCCAGGATTCGGGATCCAGGGATTGGGATCGATCGCTTTTCAGACCTTTTAATTTCCTTAACTTGTTGTTCCGGTGAAAAAAAAATTACATTTTTTTATAGCCACCCCTTTGATCATTATCCCAAATCCAACAAAATCGGAATTCATAGCGGAATGTGAAAACCGGTCGTTTTATCAGGAGCGCCAGCTTGTTTGCTTGTTACACTTCTAAAACGTTAAAGTATTATTTAATCAGTTTATGACATTCCAGTTTTCGCTTACGATTTTCTCTCTTTGGAATTGATGTTTAAAACGGAAATCTCATTCTCTCAATCCTCCCCTTCCCCCCTCCCCTCTTTCACATTTATCCCCCCGTCTAAAAGCCACAATTTTGCCACTTGAGAGCGAAAAATTGCGCGACGAAAGAAAATGCCACACAGGCGATGTTTTTCGCTCCCCCCCTCCTCCCCCGTCGTAATTTTCCGGAGAAAAAAAGGAAATTAAAAAAAAAAAAAATTAAATGGATTCACTTTTTACGATTAAAAAATGTGAAATATGCAATGCCATTAAGTGAAGACATCTTGGGGATTAAAAAAAAAAAAGCGTTCGTCATTTGATAAAAATGGATGGGCTTTTAATAATAAAAAAAGATTTTTTTGCATTATGATTTTTTTTTCTCTGAAAAAAAAAAAAAAAAAAAAAAAAATTCTTTTGTCCTCGAGAAAAATGCTTTTCTTCGGGTTGCAATTTATCGTCATCTCGAAAAATGATTAATTTCGGTAATAATGACGTTTTCTTTTTTTTTTTTTTTTTTTTTTTTTGAAAATTTGATTTTGTTAATTTTTTAAGCAAAAAGCTCGGGTTTTGGGAAAGCTTTTGAAAACTTAACTATAGCTCGATTGTAGCGTTGTCGAGAGAATAGAATAATGCTTTTCATAGCTTATGATCCTTTGCATAATCTACATGTTAATCCTCCCTTACTGGACTCTGCTGGCTTTGATTAATGATGCAGTTATTGTTCATTTGTCATTTTGATTTTCGAGTTTTCCGGAATAATAAGTCGAAAATCATGGGAAATTGGGGATTTTTGATGTCCCATGACCGACCGTCTAACGTGTATTTTGTAAAACTGTTTTTTTTTTTTTTTTTTTTTTTCGGTCGATTGAAATTCGACGTGCAATTCTTTTGTCGTTTCCCAATCTAATTACGAGATTTAAGGCTTTTTTTTTCCTTTTTTTTGCTTCCCCTGCTTTTTTTTTCCTTTTCCTTCTGGGAATGAAATCGAGTAAGGAAAAAGGGTTATGAAGGATGGAGGGGGGATTTTTTTCCCCATTTGAGTAAAGAAAAATAAAAAGTGTTAACGAAAAAAAAACATCTTGGGGTTCCTTCAAAAAACACTTGTAATAAAATAAAGACATTCATTAGGATGAAAATTATACTTGAAAAGGGAGGGAAAAAAAAGCAAAACAGATTTTTTTGAAACTTTCCTCCTCCTTTCATTATTTTTTCGCTTCTGTTAAAATTTTTATTTAATCGTTTTTAAAATACAAGAAGAAGATAAAGCTGGGTACAGCCTTCATGCAGCAAAACCCCCTTAACCGAATTTGCTTTTCTCCATAAGTTAAACATAGGTTTTAGGAGAGGAAACCAGATGCAAAATTATTCCGCTGGAGAGTGTACCGGTTATACCAACTTAGGTTTCCGATACTCCTTTGGTCTTAATTTGGCAGTAAAAAGTATTTCGAACTTTTGAAAATTTGTGTTACCTTTTCCGGGTGTGGCATCACTGTTTCCGTAAGCTCCGCGTATAGCGGTCATTGTTAAAACTTGCGTTACTTCATTTGTTTGTCAAAAATGCTGCCTTCTCGACCAAATTTTAAACGTTGCAATGCAATGCTGTAATTTCAAACGTTGGCAGTGCTTCGAAAAGTGTCGCAGTAATTTAAGTTGTTTGCTTCACAAACAAAATTAAATTTAAAATGGCGCGGAAACATTATTATAATTTTTTTGGTTTTATCTTTATTTTTTTCTTTTGG
Organism: Liposcelis bostrychophila; assembly: GCA_037577465.1. Classification (NCBI taxonomy): domain Eukaryota; kingdom Metazoa; phylum Arthropoda; class Insecta; order Psocodea; family Liposcelididae; genus Liposcelis; species Liposcelis bostrychophila. The sequence goes on from CM075207.1 coordinate 10,853,757, forward strand.
GGCTGTACAAATATTACGTGAGCACAAATTTGGCCTTTTTTCACCACTCCCACCCCCCTTGTAAGATAAAATAAGCAAATGACACCCCCCGCTTTAAGTATTACGTCAGACTTTCAAACCCTCGCCCTTCTTTTTAAGTACTGCGTAAATAAAAATTTTATACTTAAAAAAAATCGCATTATATTAATTTTTCTCTTTTTCGTTTGATTTTTTATGACTAGCAAAACTCAATGCTAGGAACTATAGGAAAAAAAGTCGCTAACAAAATAATATTTCTAAATATTCTCGCGAAAAAGATTCAAATTTTTTTTTTCGTAATTTTTGCATATTTTTGTTATATCAAAAAATTTAAAAATTAACTTTAAAAAAATTTTGAATTCTGGATAATTTTATAGAAATTTTTCAAAAGAAATAAATGCTTACGTAAGATCAGCTCAACCACCCCCCCCCCTCCCCTTGTAAGAAAAAGTTAGCATTTTAAATACCCCCTCCCACCCCAACGGGCTTACGCAATACTTGTATAGCCCCTTTGGGAGTACAGCAAAAAAAATTAGATTACTCTACTTCAAAATGTTATTTTTTATGAAAAAACGAGAAAAATATATTACGATTTATTTTAAAAATAAATATTTAATTTATAAATTACAATATTTTATTTTTATTTTATTTATAAATTAAATTTTATATTGTGTGAGGATATAAATGATAAGACGTCTTTAAAAATGAATATGGCGAATAAATACAATTAAATTTATTTTTTTCGTTTCTTCATTAAAAACAACACTTATGAGTGAAGTAATTTCATTTTTTACGTTTCACTCCGAGAAAAAAACTCATAATAATGCTTTCGCGCCATTCTTCATTTGCTTTTGTTTGTCTCCAATCGCAAAGCATTGTGGGAGTAATCGCTAAGTATTATGGGAATAATCCATGATGATTTCCGTTAAAGTAATAAGCTCTATGCTATACATTTCGTTCCGACAGCATTTAGTCAGATTTTTAATGAATTAAAAATAAAATGTTTTTGGAATATATGAAAAAAAAAAAATTAATTAATTAATAAAATAAATAATAGACCTTAAACCTCCTACCTTATTTGGTCCATAAGAACCCGTGAATAGCGGCCATATTTCTCGTTCACTGCTCAATCAGGTTATTTGTCTTTTCGTCCACCTCAGTCCACATCTCCTATCCTACAATGGTTGTGTAGCAAAATAAAAAAGATACAAGTTTAAACATGACGAAATAGTGCGTGTGATATTAATAGGCGACGGAAACATCTAAAGAGTCTTATTTATATTTTCGATTTCGCAGAAAGAAACCACGTGTTCACGCTTGTTGTGATTCTTTTATCCAGTTCACACTACAAGTTTAAACAAGCTGAAGTTATATTCTTCTATAGCTTTTATTTTATTGTTTTACCTTCTAGATATTAATGTCATTTTTTTTTTGTTTTTGTTTCAGGTATGCATTTTCCATTTTAAAAATATTGAGAGATTTAATCGGAGTGATATATTGATCGGTGAGTAAAGTTTTTTTTTTTTTTTTTTCCTACCTCATTGATTGAGATATCGCAAGACGTGAGGTTGTGGCAACCAAAGGAAACATTCGCGCTAATCGAAAATTGAATTTTTTTTTTATATTTTTATACCCCCATAAATTTTTTTTTTTGTTTATTGTTTTAATACGATACGAACCGATGAAAAGGCAAAATTGCAGGTTATAAAAAGTCGTAAAATTTTCTAAATACATAAAATTTTTGCAACCGTGTGTAACTTTGATGGTTTTTCGTAAAACCGTTGAAAAATATAATAGGCCACACACTCCCCGTGGGAAAAGAAAAAAGAAAAATCGTGGAGAAAAAATTAAGGCACGAAAAGGGAGGTAAGAAAAGAAAAATGACGAAGAATTAGGCTCGAAACATGAATAAAAACGTTTTGCCGAGAAGCAAATAACGTCGTTTTTTTTGTCGAAAATAGAAAAAAAAAAAAAAATTTCCCCGTGAGAGTAAACTGTTACCTTATAAATGAACGTAATTTATTTTTTTTCGAAAAAAGAAAGGTCACAAGTCGCCATGCATTCGAAATCGGTTTCAACCGATTTTTTTTTTTTTTTTTTTTTTTTTTCTCCTGTTTCCTATCAGGTAAAAATGTTGCCAACTGGAAACGATTTCTTCGTAAGATACGTCCTTATTTGAAATTGCAACGTCCTCCAATTCTTTTTTTTTTTTTTTCTTCTTTTTTTACGACTGACTCGAATCACATGATATATTTGATAATAAAAAGGTCGGAAAATAAAATTTTGCTTGATATATGTAGTTAAAATCAAATATTCTTTCAGCAGATTTTTTTTTTCTTAAGCGATAAAAAAGCGTCTCTTGGCGTTAGTTTCCTGATAACTAGAAAAAAAAAAATGGCTGCGCTTTGACGTTTTTTTGCTCCGGACGAAAATGCATGGTCTGAAAATTTTAACCGACAACTTTCATTTTATCCGAATTCCGGATAAAAGATTTAAAAAAAATATACAAGAATGTAAAAAATTGCTTTAGAAAAGCTAAATATGTGTCGTATTTTATGTTTTGATGAATAGTTCCAAGTTTCGACGACAGATTGCGTTAGGGCCGTTGGTTCATTTACGGGGTGGAATCCGCTAAAAGGAAGAGGCGATGAAATGGTCAAAATTTTAATTTTTAGTCGTTAAGTTGGTAGGTACACCTGAAAGGTCGGTTTTATTTGCAAGTCTTTGATCGGTCGAGACTTGTTCGGAAATGTTCTTTGTTTGCAATGTATTTGCGGTAAATTTACAGTATTTCGGTTTTAATGAGATAATTAAAGGATTACGTTTTTAAAATCGGTTTTGGTTTTATTAGTTTTAGTTTTAATCGGTCTAAGTTCGTAATGTCAGTAAATTTTTTTAAGCTCTTAATGCTAATGACGTGTAACTACGGATTTTTTCTGTCTTTTGGATATTTTATTGGGCTTTAGTCGGAAAACATTGTGGTAAGAACTGTAAATATTACATATTTTGTTTATTAATTCTAACAGCATTTTTTTTTTGAGGGTGGTTTGCCAAGGAAGGACAAGTGTTCAGTGGCCATATTGCCTAATTTGTTTTTTTTTTTTTACATATTGCACAATTTTTGTTTTTTTGGATGCCACCGTTTTTGGCTCTTACTCCTCTTTTATTCTTGATGGTTTTTCAGTTTTTTTTTTCGGTTTAAATTTCACAAAAACGACAATATCCAGCTGTATTAAACGTAATTTGGTAGGGTGAGGTTCACTAAATGGAAGAGGTCGAGTTAGTCTTGGTCGAAGCAACAAATCTTTAAAAAAAAAAAATTTTTTTTTCATTATACTTGCGACGAAAGTACATTATTAATTCACAGTTTTAGAGGTCGAAAGTAAATCTTTTCGCTTCATGCAAAACCTAACTAAAAACATTAAATCAGCTGACTTTTTCTTACTAGTTCCGTTTCTTTTCTTACTTCTTCCGGTACTTTTCTTCCTAGTTCCGGTTTCCGGTCAATCGATTTCGGTCAATCGATTCGACGACGCCATCTTTAATAATTGTGATATGGTAATATAAATAAATTTATCATTAAAAAAAACAATAATCTCTTTCACCATGCACAATTTATTAACGTAAAAGTAATCAAACAGTAGCAGCGGAAACAAAAAAAAAAAAAAAAATTAATAAAAACATATCGTTTATATTTACAAAGGTTGTGCACATCATAACGATTTTTCAATACGATAAGTATGATACCTAGTGAGGTTAGGTTTTGCGGAATAAGTTTGTACATTTCGTCGCAATAATAAAAGCAACTTACAAATCAGGGGCGACGTGAGTTTTTCACGCCTCGTCCGATTGCGTCGCTCGCCTTCGGCTCGCTCCGCAAACCTTCGGACTCGGCGAGAAAAAACTCACTTTCGCCCCTTGATATCTAAAATACTATTACCTTCTGTCTTTTTGAGCAGGATGCACCCAACTCCAGTTTCTGTTTCATTTCTAAAAGCTCGTTATTTTTGCTCTTTTTTAAGGGAGGAAAAAAAATTAGAAGAAATTCAAGATGACGGAGAAAAAATTATACTTCTTTGGCCAATCAATGCTTTTTCTGAAATTAAATGTCAAATTGTTTTTAATAAGCCCTCTTTCGGTTCATTATGAATGTGCATGAAAGTGTAATGCACTTGGTGCTGTGGAATGTAAATATGTAGGGCAAAGCTTGCTGAAGTGAAGAGCAGTAACTCGTCAAGTCATAATGTTCTGTGGAAACTGAAAGTCTTGTATTTTTGATGCTATAAAACTGATTCTTGCAGGGTAATTTCGGACTCAGTTTTCTCTCAATTTCTGAAAAGTCATTGATTTAAAAAGAAAAAAAAAATCTATAATTTTTGATTTTTCCAACAAACCTAAAACTGCTTTAAGGCATGGAATGTGTAATTCTTTCAATTGGGGTTATCTGTATGTGGATCAAAGAGGGAACAGAAAAGGAGTTCAGTAAAAGGCTCTCGAAGAGTGGACTCAAACCACCGATTGGATTTAAGAAAATTGTGAAGGCAGAGTTTTAAAATGAGAGTTCATTTTCTATCTCCTGTCACCGTTTTCTGATTCTTTGACATTTTGATCTTGTATGTTCTATTGAACATCAATGTTGAATTTCTCCCCGAAAGTAAATAACAAGCTATAATAATTGTGGAAAAAATGTAGATTTTTTTTAAATTTAAATCTTTTCTTAAGTATTGTATGTCGGAATGATGCTTAATAAACTCTTTTTTAATTTAGCTGAATTCCCAAAAATTTAAACTGTGAGCTTCTGAAAGAAGAATTGTCCGGCCATTAGATTTTTATGAATATAGCTAAGTGAGCAAAATTGTACAATCCTTGAAGGAGAAGAAGTAGACAATAAAGCGTTTGTGCTAGCAGCTTAAAGCAGACTCATCGTTTTTTATTTTTGAATAAAAATATTATGTTGCAATCCTTACTCCTTCTTAGTTCTCGCTTTATCTTGCTTTCTTGCATATGAATCTATTACACTTGCAGTTTAATTTCTGAATCACTTAAAACATCTAGATATCGAAATGAGCAGCATAAAAATCAGCCAAATTATTGAAACAGCATGAAGATCACCCCTCAGCACGAATGTTGTTGGATTTCAAAATTGAGTTTTAAAATCAGTTCGGGCAGCTATAGGGTGTACAATGGTTGGATTTGTCATTCGAAACCAAAAATTGACTTTCTTTGCTTAAAACGTACAATAAAATGCAAATCGATTTTAAAAAATTGTGAAGGCAAGAGTTTTAAAATGAGAACTGAGTCCAATTTTTGTCCGTTCAGTTTACTGAGTTCATTTTCTATCTCCCCTGGCTATTTTCTGATTTTTGGACATTTTCGTTTCATAAGCTCTGTTGAACATCAATTTTGAATTTTTACCCGAAAGTAAATTGCAAACACTGTAAAGAATGTTCCCCTCTCTCTTCTTTGTTCTGAAGCATTTGTACATTTTCCTTTGGATTTTTTTTCTTTTTGCTTTTATTTTTTTCTATAGCTCACTTATAACTGACAACAAAAAGAATCATTACAGAATCGAAATCGTAAAACAACACGAGAAACCCTGAAAACGCCGGAAATAAAAATCTCAACACAATTCCTTTTTCTTTTTTTGAAGTCTTTATTAAAACAATTCAAGAAAACCGCATTCAGAAAATACATAAAAAGCAATTAACCTTAACTATATCCCCATTTAAAATGAATAAATATCAATTCCTATTGCCGGCGAAGAGGTGAAGGATGTTCAAAAAGAAAAGATATAAATAATTAATTAATTACCGTAGACAATACAAGAAAAAAAAAAAAATAGAAATCATAGGCACACATATTCCTCCCGGTTCTCTTTGCATAATAAAAAAAAAAAAAAAAACCGCAGACTTAACACCTTGAAAATTCCATATACAGTCGTCCTCGTTAGAAGAAAAACAACGGAAACACCCAATTTTTTATTCCTTCAAGTCCTGGGGATGCCTTTGAGGATGAAACCGGGGAAAATAAAAAGGAAAAGAGGAACGGCGGGCGCGAGATTATTTTTAAAAACTGGCGTCTGGGGAATAATAAAAACCCCGGGAAAGAGATGGGTGGGGGGGTGCCGGGGGGTTTAGAAGCCCCCTAAAACGGGATACAACAATGAGATGGAAAAGTTAGATATCGCTTGACAGGACCTAAAGGGATGTATACAGGAGGAGGCGGATGACAGTCGATATTTTTTTTAATACCTGGAAACAAGTCGGGCTCCCTTAATCAAGGACCCGAACGTTACATTTTTTTTTTTTTTTTTTTCTGTTTAAACAATCGAGAATTGGAAAGCAAATTAATTGACCTTGTTTATGGGGAAATGTGCGAGATCATACTATCATACATTCGGGGCACCATGTACGGTACTCGATAATGGATAATTAATCCCCGTGAAGGTTATCATCAATATCATCACCGGAGCACGTTTTCACTAAAAGTCAATTCACCTCTTTTATAATTAAAAGAGGATTAAAAGCGAATTATGAAGAGCGTGGGCGGCGGAGGAACGGGGAAAATGTTTTTTCAAAAAGCGAAAATTGTTTTTTGGAAAAACACACAAGTATAGTTAAAGGTGTGCTCGCAACTTCCGCAAGTTCCACGGCTTCGAGTGTACATTTTTGCATTATCATAACAAAAGCTGTGCTTTAGCATTCTGGAAAAAGAGATGCATAAATTATATCAAAAATCATGTATAAATTATTAAAAAAATTGAACGTGCATAAAAAATGCATAAATGATGTATAAACTACTTGACTTTTTTTTACCGAATTTTTTTTTTCTACATTCAATATAATTATGCATAAATCAGCATTATGTATATTTATGCATAAATCAGCATTATGCATAAATCAGCATTATGCATATTTATGCATAAATCAGCGCTACGCATAAATAAATGATATAGTCATAATGAATGAACATGCATAAAATGAAAAAAAAGTTGACGAAGCATAATATTTTGCAGATTTTCCTGCGCTATGATTTAAAAAATTTAAAATTATATGCAGAAATTATGCATGTACAGATTTTTATGCTTAAAATAATTATGCATAAATCTTGTAAAAATTATGCATATTCAAATTTTGGTGCTTAATAAACTATGCACAAACTTTAAAAAAATTATGCATGTCCAGATTTTCATGCTTAAATAAATTATGCATAAATTTGGTAAATATTGTACGTATACTTAAATTTTGGTGCTTAAAAAAACATGTACAAACTTGCATTGTACGAAAAAGAGATGCATATACATAACAACTATGCATAAATTATACAAAAAATTGGATATGCATAAAAAATGCATAAAAAATCCATAAATTATGCATGATAAACTTCACTTTCTTAACCGTAACATTTTTTTTATCTTCCAATATAACTATGCATAACAATGCATAAGTAACTATGCATAAATAAGAATGTATAAAATGGAAAAAAAGTTGAGTGATTGATTATGTTTTAAAATTTTTGTGCTTAATGATTTAAAAAAATTATATCCGAAAATTATGCATACACATATTTTTATGCTTAAAAAAAAGTTAGGCATAGATTTTTTAAAAATTGTGCTTATTCAAATTTCTGCGAATAAAATAATATGCATGCACTTTGCAAAAATTAGGCATGTTCAAATTTTTGTATAAATGATACAAAAATAGTATATTTTTTATACAAATTTTTTGCATTTTTTTTAAAAAAACGTGAACGGCTTTTGCCTTTTCCGCACGAAAAAGAGATGCATAAATTACATAAAATTGATGTATAAATTATATAAAAAATTGGTCATACGTAAAAAATGCATAAATTATTTAAAAAGAACTTAAATTTTTTTTACCACGACTACTTTGTTTTGAATTTCCAACATAATTATGCATAAATAAGTATGCATAAGATTTTAAAAAAGTTAGATAAGCATAATATTTTGCAAATTTTCCTTCTTTATGATTTTCGAAAAGTTATATCCATAAATCATGCAGTAATTATGCATACCCATATTTTTATGCTTAAAAAAATTATACATAAAAATTATACATATTCAAAGTTTTGTGCTTAAAAAAATTATGCATAAATTTTGTAAAAAAATTATGCATATTCAAATTTTTGTGTAAGTGATGCAAAAATAATGATGCATTTTTTATATACAATTTTGCATTTATTTTGTAGTGCGCTTTGCATCACTTCCGTATGGGCTACCGCTTTTGATCTGAAAGTAATAAATAAATAAATAATATTAAAAATAATTTGACTTGCAGGTTCGAAAACCGACTTTCCAGAAGGAAAACAAATTTTACGCAATTTTTTGCTTTACACTCATGTGATTCAGGTTGCCTAAACTGGAAATCTGTAGGCGGTTTTTATGACTTAAGCATTGATCCCTAACAAGGACTCCTTCATAACGACCACTCAATCCGTAAAATAAGTTTTCTGTCCTTCCTTGGATGGCCTTAGAAGAGTGCTTAACCCTTTCTCAACCGAATAATCGATTTTGGAAATTTTCGGAAAATCTTCCAAGACTCATCGAGTTTCCCAAACCAGGTCGTAACCAAATCTGAACCTGATACCTGATAACATAGCGGCTTGCTTAAATATTTTTTGAAGTGGCTCTCAAATTGGCACTAAAAAAAAAAAAAAAAAAATTCGTACTTGTAAATTGCATGTAATGTGGGTTGCATTGTTGCCCCTTAAATCCGAATATCCCTAAACACCTTAGGGTTTTACATGTATGACGTTAACACGCACATAGAAGATCAAAATTCAAAGGTTTACGGTCATTTTCCGAGAACTGCATTTAAAGGATTAATTTCCTATCATTTGCCCTGAGCCACTGAAAAGGTTGCGTCAAAATAGCCAGACTGAAACCTTAAGCAATATATAGTAAAATAATAAACACGGAAAACCGAATTCGGATGCAAATAAAATAAACACATATTTAAAAACGATTGAAATTACAAACATGAAAAACTTAGTTTAAAAATTGTTTCCCTAGAAACCTGTCGATTCCATAAAGAGACCTCGGGCAACCCCCCCTCGCCACTGAAAAAAATTAACACCAGCACAATGGAAATTCTTTTTAAAAATTCCCGATGACCCATATTTCAGCTGATTTTTTTTTTAGGCTTTCACCACCTCCCTCCCGGGAAAAATCTTGGATCCACCCTTTTTTGGCCTTGTTCATACATTCTTCTTAAATCTCTCTTATTATTAATTTTATTATCCTAAAAGAGAATTAATACTAAGATAAAAAAAAAAAAAACGCGAACTGGAATTTCGCCAATAAATAGGGTAGTAAAAAAAAAAAAAAAAAAATACAGAACGGAAAAGTTTTGGAAAATAAAAAATCTTGAAAAATTCTGACGTCACGGAAAATTTTATTTCATTTTTTATTTTTTTTTATTTTCCTATCGGTTTTATAATGGATTCGTGTCAAAGCATCATCAAGTTCGGATTAGATTTTTGACTAAAAATGAGTGTCGCAATTCCCCTTTTTAAAACACGTACGTTTCGATTGACTTATGCGGTGCCTTTTCTTTTCTTTTTTTTTTTTTTTTTTTTTTTTTTTTTTTTTGCAAGGAATAAAAAAAACCCAGAAGTCAGGAAGCGAAAAAAAAAGAAGAAGAACGCCTATAAGAATGTCAACGTTTCATTGAATATTCATCGAAAAGAAAAGGAAAGAAGAAAAGGGGGTTAAAAAAAAAAACCATAGAAAAAAATATTCTCGAACGTAAATTTGAAGCAACGGTCGGACGTGTGTCGACAACCGAGGGATGTAAAGTAAACTAAATTCTGACGGGTACGGAAACGTTGACGTTTTGGATTACGACTTGATTACAATCCGTTTGTTTGGTTTCTTGGTTTCATCTTCGTTGTTGGCAGGCTCCGTATTGTCGAAACAATTTAAAAGGATTTCCTCGCTTTTAATTTGTATACTTTTTAGCGACCACAAAAAAAAAGCATTGGAGGTTTTGCCCGTGAATTCCCAGGATCCCGAGAAAATTTTTAAACCCGATCCCCAGGGTTCGAATTAGTCGGAACTTTTCTTAACTTTTTTTAATTCCCAAGAAAGTTCCCGAGAATCCAATGGAAATACCGGGAATTCCCAGGATCCTGATAAAATTTTCAATCCCGATTCCCACGATTCGAATTTTTTGAAATTTTTCCCAAGGTTTTTTATTTCCAAGAAAATTCCCGAGAATCCAATGAAAATTCCCAGGATCCCGAAAAAATTTTCAATCCTGATTCCCACGATTCGAATTTTTCGGAATTTTTCATAATTCTTTTTAATTCCCAAGAAAATTCCCGTAAATTCAATGGGAATTCCGGGAATAATCCAGATCCCGGCGAATTTCCAATTTCAGAATCCCGAGAAACTATTTTTTCTCAAAAAACGAGACACTGTCCGGAAATTCCCGGAATCCCGAGAAAATTTTCAATCCCGATTACTGAGATTCAAATTTTTCGGGATTTTCCCGTCGTTTTTCGATTTCCGGGAAAATCCCACTATCCCATGGGAAACCCCTGCATTGCCCAGGACCCTGGCGAATTTTTATTCTCCGGATTCCGCCAATACATATTTTTCTCAAAAATGGGAAATCCCAGATTTTGGATTCACAAATTTCCCGGGAAATCAGAATGTTTAATAATGGCTAAGTCAGAGCTAGTCCGGGGTGAATGTTGAAGTGGTCGAAAGAAGAAATGGGAACGCACACGCCATGCCTGGGAATGGGTGCTTAAGGCTCTTTCTAATGGGACTGCAAAATCAATGCAACGCCAGGAATATGAGAGGGACAAGCAATATGCCTTGAGGCCACAGCTACGGTGACTTTTAATTTTCTTATTGGACAACATTTTTTTTTTCCCCGTAAGAATTTTGCATTAATGTGTCGATGACGAATGCAGACATTAAAAATTTTTTTCGACATTTTATGCATAATTATTTATGCATAATTTTATGCATAATTATACTAGACGATAAAATAAAGATTTTTTTTTTGTTTAAAAACGTTAACCCGTTGAAGTCGAAAGCCTATTTCCCTTATGTCGTCACTTGTGCCAAAAAATCCTATGGCCCCAAAAGTAAAATTTTTAAAGATACAATTGCTCCGCCATTTTGGATTTTTATTTTTTCTTATTTCGAAGTTCAGTTTCGGAAGTCAGTAAACCAAAATACATGAAGCAGGTCGAGTTTCAGACATTCATAACAAAATTATGAATATTTTTACATCGATGCCTCATAACTGTCCTTTAAAGAGTTTTTAAAAAATTTACCCGACCCTCCCAACCCTCCCGATCGTGACAATTAATTAAACATACCCACCCATCCCTCCGTTAAAATTACAAACTATAAAGTAGCATAAGCTTATGTCGAAAGTTAATTTTGTGAATTAACTCCCAAAAATAAATACACAAAATCAAAATGAAATTCTCGTGATAATTGTTTTAACTTCCGAACCGCATTTATTAATTGAAAATATCCCTTTAAATATTTTTAGAATTTCCATTTTCCCATGTTTTCCGCAATGCTCCCGTTCATATAATGATAACCCACGCACATAAGGTCGAAAGATACTCTGACCTATATGACCCCCCCCCCCCCTCAGCCTTTCTCTCTCTCTCTCTGTCTCCCCCCCTTCGGACTCAAATCGAATCAAAGGTTACAAGAATGTTTAAAACGATGGTATGGGATTTTACGCAACAAAAATATGGTAAGAGGCTTTTGCTAATGAACTTATCATTTGTAACTCAATGTGTACATATTCCAACGCTTTTGAGTTATTTCGAATCCTCTTACAAGAGAAAAACATTTTTCCTCCTCTTTTCCGAAACTCAAAAATACTCGATAAATCTATCTTCCGGCAAAAATATTTCATAATTTTCTTTTATGTTTTTTATTTATTTATTTATTTATTTATTTATTTTTTTTCATCCTCTTTCGCTCACACCAGCTCATTCTCATAATTTCAGTTTTCGAAACTTTTTTTTTGTTATCTTGTTTTTTTAGGTTGAGGTCGAATTTTTTACTCAAGTATTTTTAAGCTTCTGACCCGTACGAAAAAAAAATGCATAAATTATTTATATAAAACATAACTTTTTTACGCGAAAAATCTTTTTTCATTCTGCAATATAATTATGCATAAGTGTGTATAAATTATGCATAATAAATATGCATATTATGCAGAATAGATATACATAGATTATGCATAATAAATAAATATACATAAATTACGCATAATAAATATACATGATAAATATACGCATCCAGTGATCCAGTCACTTGGCTCCAATCAAAATCCTAAATATACATAAATTATGCGCAAAGTGGGAAAAAAATATAACAAGCATAATATATGCATAGTTTCCTGCTTCTTGATTTTAAAAAATTGTATGCATAAATTATTTAAAAATTATGAATATCCTAATTTTCGTGCTTGAATAAATTATGCATAAATCTTGTAAATATTACACATACTCAAATTTTGGTGCTAAAAAAACATGCATAAACTTGCAATGTGATGCATTAATTACATAAAAACTGTATAAATTCTACTAAAAATTGGACATGCATAAAAAATGCATAAATTATGTATGATTAACTTAACTTTCTTAACCGGATTATTTTTTCTTCCAATATAACTATGCGTGATCATGCATAAAAGGCTATGCATAAAAACTATGCATAACCATGCATAAATAACTATGCACAACCATGCATGAGTAACTATACATAATTATGCATAAATAACATTGCATAACCATGCATAAATAACTATGCATAACCATGCATAAGTAACCATGCATAAATAAGAGTGCATAAAATAGAAAAAAAATGTTGAGTAAGCATAATATTTTCAAATTTTTCTGCTTAATGATTTAAAAAAATTAAATGCAAAAATTATGCATACCCGTATTTTTATGCTTAAAAAAATTATGCATAAATTTTTTAAAAATTATCAATATTCCAGTTTTTATGCTTAAAAAAATATGCATAAACTTTGTAAAAATGATGCATTGTATAAATGATACAAAAATTAAACATCTTTTATGTTTTTTTTTTTTTTTTTTTTTTTTTTTTTGCGGTTAGGGTGCATATTGATAAGGCTGGGGAGATGGAATATACTCCAAAAATTTCACCTATTACCTATTCCAAAATATCACCTATCCTCCTAGGATTCAAAATCAGTCTGCAAACGGACAACCCGGTATATCCAATTTTCCCCATAGTCTACACATAATTTTTAATGTAATTTTTGCATTTCCTTTTTTCTTAGCGGCTTCGGTAAATGTATACAAGCACCTAATTTTTAAGTAGTAAAATCCATAAACAATTTACTACACCATATGACATATAAACATTAAACCTTACTTTAATTCTCCACCTTTGACCTATATAAAACAAAAACTCTGTATAAAAACCGAACTTACGCATCTGTTTTTCCTGTTTCAAAAAAAAAAAAAAAAAAAAAAAAAAAAAAAGAGGAAAACCCGACATAAATCATCACCCAAAACTCCTACCCCCCCTCCCTTTACGCTCTCCTTAGCCCATAACATTATTTTTTTCTCTCACTCCGCGAAGTTGGCAATGATTAAGTTGCAAGGGTGGGATTTTCATTATTCTTAAGCTAATTTCCGTTAAAAAAAAAAAAAAAAAAATTCACGCATTTAAGCGCTTCACTTACTCCTAGCAAGACATCTGTGTTTGCCTTGCTTCCTTTTTTTTTTATATTTTTATTTCTTGTGATGGCACACGATCGAAACTCGATGTGGCCCGAGAACGAAAAAGGGGCCGGAAAACAAACAGAGAAAGGAGGCTACGGTGGAATCTTATTTGAATAAATTATTAATACCAATATGGCGTTAGATGTTTACAAATTTCAGTACGGAAAAGTGATGCAAAAAAAAAATATATAAAATTTTTACAAAATAAATGCAAAAAAAAAATACATAAAAAATGTTCAATTTTTTGTATCATTTATACAAAAATTTGGACATGCATAATTTTTGCAAAGTTTATGCATATTTTTTTAAGCACAAAAACTGGAATATGCATAATTTTTTTAAGCATGAAAATATGGGTATGCATAATTTTAGCATATAATCTTTTTTAAATTATAAAGCTGAAAAATTTGAAAATATTATACTCCCTCAACTTTTTTTCTATTTTATGGAGTCTTATTATGCATTTATACTTTATGCGCAGTTTTTTATGCATGGTCACGCATAGTTATATTGGAAGTTGAAAAAAAATTTCCGCTTCAAAAAGTTAAGTTTATCATACGTAATTTATGCATTTTCTATGCATATCCGATTTTTTGTATAATTTATGCATAGTTTTTGAAAATCTAGATGTGCATAATTTTTGCTTTTTATGAATATAATTTTTTTTAAATCGTAAAGCAGGAAAATTTGCAGATATTATTATGCTTAGGGGGCGGATTTCTAGGGCATTGCCTATTTTCATTCCCGTTGTCTAATTTCAGGCAAAAGAATTTTAAAATCCGTTTCATAAGTTACAGAGCGAAATATATAAAGCTTATAGTGCTTATAAGTGCCTATTTCCCTGTATGCTGCCTAAAATTAGTTTTCGGGCATATAAGAGCCTATTTTAAGAATAATAGATGTAATTCGTAATTTTTCGACTTTCTCTTACATCAAAATTCCAGTTGCTCTTATATATCGTCATTTTCATTTTTACAATTGCCAAAAAAAAAAAAAAAAGTAATAATAATAATTCTCAGAAATCTCAATGGTTGCTTTTTTCTTGGAATGGTGCAGGTATAAAAATATACATACGCCATGGCGCCCATGGCGTATACGTTTTAGCCCTAATTTTTTTTAATTTATTTCCTCTTTTCTTGAATTGTCACCGGAATTATTCTTAACTCTTTTTATGGTCATTTTTTCACTTTTGACAAAATTTTTAACCTGGTATTCCTTTCTCCAATTCCGCGAACCTTCTTTTAATCCTATTATCCGATGTGCATTCGAGCCTAACACATCTGTCTATGCATATATATCTTGACATTTTTTTTTCCTTTATTGGTACTTTCTATTATTTCATCACGCTCCTGATCCAATTATCCCATATTTTTACTTTTTGCTTTGCTGTCTACTTTTGCCGACCGCTTTTTCTGCTTCTCCGAAATCCTTGGTCTTTCGCAAAAAATATGACGCGTTTAGTTGTTTCTATTCTTTCCATCGTCCATCAACCCCCAAACCTAGCTGTCGAATTTTTTTTTTCCTTCTGTCAGTTTGCCCGGTTTGTTCTTCTGAAACGGTCTGAAATTTTTCGATGACACCCTTGTAAAGAAAAAAAAGAAAAAATGATTCACCGTGGATGTTTTTTCAAGTGTTTTAATAAAAAGTGTCTTAAACAAAGTGCTAGTATTAATTTTTGTTTATTGTATTAATTTTTGTTATATTTTTTTAAAATTTTAATTATTAAATTGAAAATGCCGAAGGATAAAACGCCTTTATCGGTTCTTCTAAAAAATTGGATGAACGCTGATCCACATTTGTCAACCGATGGTAAAATAGTTTTTTGTTTATAATATGTATTAGGTTATAAAAATATTGTAAATATGCCTAAATATCTTCCACTTCCATAATTTTCTCGTTTATTATCCGAATGTACAAATAAAATGACTTTTTTATGTTCATTTTTTGAATTTGTAGATTGGGATTATAAGTGCCTATTTTACGGTTTTGGAGCTTAAAAGTGCCTAAAAGGACGGTTTTATAGCGCCTTTTTGCCTGCCTATTTAAATTTTTTAAGAGCCTAGAAATCCGCCCCCTAATTATGCTTATTCAACTTTTTTATTCATTTTATGCATATTTATTTATATTATAATTCATTTTGGAACATTTTGACCGTCTAGAGACATTTAATTTAAAGAGTCATATTGTTTCATATATAATTTATGCATTTTTTTTTGTGTCCAATTTTTGTTCAATTTATATAATTTTTATATAATTATATGATTATAATGTATTACTATTACACAATTATGATATAATTATAATATATTATAATACAATTATATTATAATATAATTATACTATAAATTATAATATAATATATATAATATATGTATATAATATATATAATATATTATAATATAATATATAAGGTATGTCTCCATTGGTGATTTAATTACATGATGTAATTAATTACAGGATGCAATTAAATGGTTTACAAAGGTGTTAATTTTTTTTTTCAAATCTTTGGAGCTCGATATCCTTTTTCATAATATAGATCTAACCAACAAAATCGAAAACAACGATTTAGTACCTTCGAAAATCAATTAATTACATCCTGTAATTAATTACATCATGTAATTAAATCACCAATGGAGACATACCTATATAATTATAATATGAATTATATTATATTATAATATAATATAATATATTATGATATAATTATAATATTACAATTTTTATATAATTTATGCATCTCTTTTTCATAGGATTAGGGGAACCCTAATTGTAAATTTCTTAAAATTTAAAAACGACATAAATTCGAACTTTGATCTGGGGAGCATCTCCCTTTTAAGTCTCCCTTTAAAAATCACCCTGCTGTGCCCTAAAATTTTTGTAACCTAACGAATTTCTGTGTTTTGTTACAGGTGAGCGGAGAAAAGGGACAATTGCGACGGTTCGGTAAGCTAACGACAAGGACCTTTAATCGAAAGTTTTTGTTTTATAGTCGAAAGCCAAGGAACTTTTAGGCAGAGTTAACATTAGGAGTCGTCAATTCTCCTCCGTCTTTCCCTCCCTCCATCGGTTCTCCCTAAATAAATGGTTATTTATTCATTCCGAGCATGCAAGGCTGGAAAACGAAAAGGGCTAATTCGGACTTTGAAGATCCTCTAGTTAGTAGACTGAGAAGGTTTAAGCTCATGAGAAACGATTGGTTATTTCGGAAGAGTAATAGTCGGGAAAGGTGGGGGAGGGGGGGCGGAAAGGGGGGTTAGAAAAAAGAACCGGCTTCCTTTTTTTTCTTCTTCTTTTTCTAGCAAGGGTGTTTTTTTTTCTTTTGAACTTGGGGTTGCGAAAAGCTATTTGGATTAATGTTTACGCTTGGCATGAATTCGGAATGGTAATAAAATGCAAAAGAAATGTCAATAGCTGATAGATTTATGGAGAATTGAAGCCAGCCGAAAGGGGGGTTCAAGTACGCACTTGGAATAAAAATGATAACGTATTGATTTAAACGGTTTCGCTCCCCTACCCTCCCTACCGCCGCTCGCTCCCCTTTTTTTTCTCATTCTAATTTAGATCGGACCTTTCGAAATGTTTGATTTTTTTTTTTCAAAAAAGAGAAGAAAAAAAAAGCTCTTCCCGAGATTCCAGTTTATTTATTTATTTTTTCTTCCTTTTTTTACGATTAAAAAAAAAAAAAAAAGGAGCTTGTCAAGTGTAACATTTTTCCCAAAAGTCGTATATTTTAAAAATGTCAAGAGCTGATATTTTGAACAATAGGCTTCTCCAGTTTTTCCGTCCATCATTTTTTTTTTCGATCGGACTTTTATGAACTTTCTTTCGCTGTTTTTTTTTTTTCGATGGAGTCCCCCTCTTTTTTTTTTTTTTTTTTTAAATTTAGTCTTTCCGTTAGGCGATAACGCCTCGTCTATACGTCTCTGATTGTGGGAAATACAAGTTACATAGCAGTGTGAGTTACCTAGTGATACAACGTAATAACATGGTCACGTATATTATTACAGTAACAGCGTTTCTATTGTTATACCCAAGTCTATTGTTACCGGAGTTTCGTGAAAAGGAGAAAAGAAGGGGGAAGCCCCCACAATGTGCTTATTGTCCCCGAGTCCGTACCAGAGAATACGAAAAAGAGGTCACGACTTTTTTTTTGTAAATAATAATAATAATAATGATAATGATAATGATAATAAAAAAAAAATTTAAACGATGGGACCGAGTGGGATGGAAATCGAGTTTTTCCCGAAAAAATTTCCCAGAAACCTTTTTTTTCTAAATTTTTTAATACTGAGCTTTTTAATACATAGGGATTGATATTTTTTTCAAAAACGGGAATCTCCGTTCCCGAGGTTGATACTTTTTTCAAAAACGGGAATTTTCGTTCCCGGGATTTATATTTTTGTCAAAAACGGGAATTTCCGTTTCCGGGATTGGGATTGGTCCCCGTTCCCGGGATTGAGATTTTTTTTCAAAAACGGGTATCCCCGTTCCCGACGTTGATATTTTTTTTTAAAATCGGGAATTCCCGGGATTTAAATTTTTGTCAAAAACGGGAATCTTCATTTCCGGAATTGAGATTGGGATTAGTCCCTGATTAGGGAATTAGATTGGGATTAGTCTGTTCCTGGGATTGATATTTTTTTCAAAAACGGGAATTACCATTCCTGGGATTGATATTTTTTTAACAGCGGAAGTGTCATTCCCGGGTATGTTATTTTTTTAGAAACGAGAATTCCCGTTTCCGGGATTGATATTTTTTTCAAATACGGGAAATCCATTCCCGGGATTGATATTTTTTTCAGAAACAGGAATTACCATTCCTGAGGTTGATATTTTTTTTCAAAAACGGGGATCTCCGTTCCCGACGTTGATATTTTTTCAAAATCGGGAATTCCCGTTCCCGGGATTGAAATTTTGTCAAAAACGGGAATCTTCATTTCCGGAATTGGGATTGGGATTGGTCCCCGTTCCCGGGATTGATATTTTTTTGAACAACGAAAATGCCCATTCCCGGGATTAATATTTTTTTCAGAAACGAGAATTCCCGTTTCCGGAATTGATATTTTTTTCAAATACGGGAAATCTCTTCCCGGGATTGATAATATTTTCAAAAATGGGAATCCCCATTTCCGGGATTGGGATTGGGATTGGGATTGGGATTGGTCCCAGTTCCCGGGATTGATATTTTTTTCTAAAGCGGGAATCCCCATTTCCGGGATTAAGATTGGGATTCGTACCCGTTCCCGGGATTGATATTTTTTTCGAAAACGGGAATCTCCGTTCCCGGAATTGATATTTTTGTCAAAGATGAGAATTCCCGTTCCCGGGATTTATATCTTTGTCAGAATCGGGAATCGTCATTTCCGGGATTGGGATTGGGATTGGGATTGGGATTGGGATTGGTCCCCTTTCCCGGGATTTATATTTTTTTCAATAACAGGAATCTCCGCTCCCAAGGTTGATATTTTTTTCAAAAGCGGGAATTTTTGATTCCCGGAAATGAAAATACGTCGGGAACTTGCAAGATATATTCTGGGCCTTAATATTCCACTGACTAAGCATTTTTTTTTCGTCTGGAAAAGGGGAGAAGAAAATAAGAAAGTACATTCCTAGAAATGTGCGCTTTCCCCCGGTTTCCGTATTTTTTTTTTTTTTTTTTTTTTTTTGTTATCATTTACGCGGGAAGAAGTACGTCTTCTTATTACGTCAAAAATGTTTAATCGTTTTTACTCCCTCATCGGGTAAATTTCCGCTTGCTCATGGAAAAAAAAAAAAAAAAAAAAAAAAAAAAAGGGGAGCCCTGTTACCGAAGATTTTTTTTTTTCGTCCTCGTGGAGCACGAGGGGGAGAGAGAGAGAGAGAGAGAGAGAGAGAGGAGAAAAAAAAACATCTAAATCCTTATTTAAATTTTTTTCTTCATGTTATGTGAAAGTAAACCTGACGTGCTGTCTGATGCAGCAGCCGCAGAAAAAGCAATTTTTTCCATAGTGTTACATATTTCTTCTTCTCTACGACTTTTGGAACTCAGGAAAAGTTTTTTTTTTTTTTTTTTTTTTTTTTTTTTCTTTCTTTTTTTTTCTTCGGTAGGTTAAGTCGAGGCGTGCGATATTTTGAAAAGAGACATTTCGTTCTAGATAAATATTTTTGTATATTTTTTTTATAAGTTGAGATATATATATATATTTTTTTCTCCATCTGTTTAACATACGAGTTATTTATTTCGTTTTCTCGTTTATTTATTCGCGATAGTTTTTGTTAAATTGTCGATTTTTTTCTTTTTTTCAATCGAGTAAAAAGGCAAAGGAGAATGTAGCCGAAATGGCGGTGTAAATCAGGAACAGTTGGAAGTATCCTGCTGCAGGGGAGGTACAGCAGTCCTAAAATTTGAAAATTAATTTTAAAAAAAAATCCACTCAAATTTTTCTTAAGAAATTTTTTTCCCCAGAGTTATCTCGCTCATCCATTCTTTTTCTATTTTCATTAAAAAAAAAAGAAGGATGACGTGACTGAGATAAAACCTTGCGGAATTCTTTGTGCGGGTAAAACTCAAAGGTGGAATTTCGTCGATGTTGGCCGAGTGATATTATTTTCTTTTTCCGGGAAATCATAAGAAGATAAAATATTAGGGGTTGAGATACAATTTAAGGAGTTTTATGAAATACTACCGCCGTTGTCATGGAATTTCAAGAAAAAAAAAAAAAAAAAAAAAATGGCTACTTTCCGATTGCTTTATCATTTCACCGATGAGTTATTCTCCTTCCCCTCCGGACTTAATTTTCGTTCCCCAAATCTCCCCCAAAAATCTGATTTTTAGCAAAAAAAAAAAATTATGATTGAGTTTTTGTAAATAAAAAGTATAAAGAACCGGATATTAACAGTAATAATAACCCGAAATGTATTTTTTTGAAAATGTAAGAAGGAATAATTTTTTTTTTTTTTTTTTTTTTATGTAAGAGGGTGGATGCAAAAAAACGCTTCGGGGGACGTCTTTTCAGTGCCTAAACATTGATGAAAAATCCATCTCCTAACAATATCGTAGCTGGAAGGTAAAAAAAGAGGGAAACCAATTTCGGCTTATTCACACTTTTCGAAAATAAGCTACGGGGAAAGTAACTAAGGGAGCAAAGTCAACGTGTTCGACATGATACGATTTTTGCTATTCGGTTACCTTGAAAACTGGTTTTCCTTTTCTATTCGAAGGGGGGAGAAAAAAATTGGAGATGATTTTACGACCGTGAGGATAGAAGTGAACTTCCCCGTATGTAAAAGTGATGCAAGAAGTGTGTAAAATTTTTGCAAATTAAATGAAAAAAATTGATATAAAAAATGTGCTATTTTTGTATCATTTTTACAAAAATTTGGACATGCATAATTTTTCAAACGTTTAAATATATTGTTTTAAGCGCCGAAATTTGAATATGCATATTTTTTTTACTAAATATGCATAATTTTTTTAAGCATGAAAATCTGGATATGCATAATTATTTGCTTAACCCTTTCCCGACGGCTATCCAGGGCTGTAATTCCGATTAATTTTCACTTCTTGGCTTTAAAAATTCAATTTTTTAGAAAAAAAAAGACCTGAAAATAAGAAAAAATGGGGTTAACATAGAGCATAAAATGTTTGGCATCGAAATTACATTTCGGGTCATTATTTCTACATATTTTGGGCACATTTTGGGCTGTTTTTGAATTTTCAAAATTTCCTGCTCTTACCCTGCTAAAGCCATCTCCGTTTTCTACTATAACCCTGCCTGGGCGGCGAACGGGTCAATATTTTCGAACGTAATATTTTTTTTTAGGAAGCTCAATACATACCTAATATACCCTATAAAGGACAATTTTTTATATTAAAAAATGTTAATTGGGCGAATTTTTAAAATTCGTCCAAAATCAAGTACCATCTCGGCCCTAAAAACTTCAAACCCCTTGGTCTGGGCCAAAAAAATTTTTTTCGACCTAAAAAAAATTCAGGCTTTTTTTTAAATTTTTTTTTGCCGAGGGAGCGAAAATAAAAAATTTATTGTCCTTCAAAATGAGCCACCCTACTGAGGGTATGGCGGCTTGCATAACTTATTTTTTGAAGGGCAAAATCAGCCACCGTAAAAAAAATGAAAAAATTCAAAATTCAAGTTCTCTTACGGTTATTATACCTATTTTTATTGTATTTTATTTTTTTCAAATTTTCCATTCAATATTTCTTATTTACTTTTCTTTCCCTCCCTTTTAATTTTTTTGGACTTTTGCTCTTTTCCGTTTTCCCGTTTCAACTTCTTCTTATTTAAACTTCTTAAAAAAGAACGAATTATTTTATTTATTTTTGTCTAATTGTACGCCTACTCAAAACCACAAAAAAAAAAAAAACAGCAGCGAACTCTTTCTTTCCCGAGCCCTTTTTTGGCAAAAGTTATGCAACTAAACTGACCCTAAAACGTCATTCAAAGGAAAATAAAAAGAAAAGATCCCGTAACGATTGAAATTTTTCACAACCTCAACCTCTTTTAATTAATGATTATAAATATAAATTGACAGACAGTCAGACGCGCGGTTCGAATCCTTATGAAAAGCGATCGTTGACCAGAAATGAACTCGCCATGACGATAATTTGTGAAATAATAATAATAATGACTACTTGACAGACAAAAAAAAAAAAAAAAAAAAAAAAGTTGTCCAGACACTTTTTAAGTTATAAAGGATTTTTAAAAGTTAAAAGGGTTTTGATGTACCTTTTATCGTCGTTAGGTTTTAATGTTATCAGTTTTCGGGTCTCTTGAAAAAAAAAAAAAAAAAAAAAATTGGACACGCGGAAGGTCATAATAATATTGAACTTTGAGGAAAAATAAATAAAACAAAACAAAACAAAAAAAATAATCGTAAACTCGCGTCTTGTTAAGGAACCTCCGATTTTTTTTTTTTTTTTCCTTCGAAGAACCTGAAAACCGCAAAAACGACATTTTGCCATTTCTTTCGGTTTTTTTTTTTTCGTCTTTTTTCCGTCTCTAATTAGGATAAATTATTTCCCTTTTTTTTTAAGGGGCGACCACCTGCAAAAAAATTAAATTATGTCGCATCCGTTTCTTTTAAATTTTAAATTGGCGAAAGTTAAGAAAAAAAAAAATCCTTCAATTATGCACTTAAACAAACAAAGCGATGACTGATCAGTTATAGTCGAGGACACAACATCTTGGGAATAGAAACAATTATTGACATTATCATTACACGTATTGAAAAATGACTAATGACATTCTTATGCGCGTATAATATGAATAGAAAATTACCGTTGCGACATGCGACGTCGTCCGTTTTCGGAGGGAAAAAAAATAAAAATAAAAATAAAAACGCAAGCAGATCTTTTTTATTTTAAGAAAATCTACGGTGGTCGCAACCGAATTACAAATTTCTTATACGAGTTCTATTCTTGTGTTAAAATAAATGACCTAAGCATTTAACGAAAAATAACCATAGCTTTCCAATTAAGTATTAAAACGTCAATCTTTTAAACTTGACATAATTTATTTAACCCATAAAAAGACGCGCGCGGAGAGTTCGGGGACCTGAAAGGGGGGGGGAGGAGACTTTAAAACAAAATTAACTATCATTTTAAGAGAAACAACCGAATGTAATTACGCCTGGCTAATCCTAATCCTCGTCCTCGTCATTCATGTTACCTACACAAACCATGGCGACAACCTTTAAACAAAAAAAAAAAAAAACTTTTAAAGGAAAATGATAAACTATTTACTAGTAATCGATTTTATTTCACTTTTAAAAGAATGTTGAAGTGACGTTCCAATTTTTCAAAGAAAGCTGATAAATTTTTATCATTCGAGAGAGTTTGTTTTTGCTTCTTTTTTTTTGTATTTCGTTTTTCTTGCTGAAATAATATCAGAGGAGAAGAAGTAATAACACTATATAGAAGTCGTTTTTGGGTCGTTTGGAAACTGTAATGTTAAACAAATACGGGGGGGAATGAGTCGTTTAAAAAGTTCTGATACCGGCGGAAAATGGTTTGGCTTAAATCCAAAAGTGGTCTTCCCGGAGTATGGAAACGAGTATTATACCGGGATTTTCCTTGCGGACCGCAATTTTAACTTTCTTCGTTTTACTTACAAATAGAACGATATTGCTCGGGTGTCTTTTTCTTTTTAAAAAAAAAAAAATATTAAGAAGAATAAATAACGGAGAGGAGAGGAAAACGAGAAAAAAAAGTGAAACTTACTCTTTTTTTCAGGGGGGGGGGGGTTCGTTTTATTTTACCAACTTTTTAGACTTTTGTTTTTTACTCAGGTATAAACAGGGATGATTGTTTTAAAACAAATTGGTTTAAAACACGGTGTTTTAAAACGTTTTAAAACATTTGAATAAAAAACACCGTTTTAAAACACTAACGTTTTAAAACACTGTTTTAAACACCGTATTTTATTAAGTGAATAAAATAAGTTTTAAAATGCATTTTTAAGAGGACAGAGCCCCGCGCACGACTCATTTTATACAATCTATGGTATGGACCATACCATAGATTGTATGAGCCGCTCGTATTCAAAATGGTAGCTTAATCGCAGGGATGATTGTTTTAAAACAAATTGGTTTAAAACACGGTGTTTTAAAACGTTTTAAAACATTTGAATAAAAAACACCGTTTTAAAAATTTGAATAAAAATAGAAACGAATTTAAAACATTTTGAACGTGTTTTAAAACATGTTTTAAAATGTTTTAAAACGTTTTAAAACATGGGAAAATAATATAAACCGTTTTAAACTGTTTTTTATTAAAAAATGTTTTAAACAGCAACCCTGGGTATAAAATTTTTATCCCTTAGTTTACCACTCAAAAATATGGAGATTTAAACTATGAATCATGAATTGAACACGGTAAAAAATTTTATGTTAAAAGTAGCAGAATTCACTAGTAAAAAAAGAAAGAGGCTAAATACATTTTCTATGTAAATTTTACATAAAACGATCATGTCGCATCAATATGATTGTTGATCAACCAATAACCGATCGTCATTTGTCGACATAAAAATGTTAACATTCAAATTTTAACATAAAGTATGTAACACTTTTTTAGGTTAATATAAAATTTTTTATCGTGAAAAATCAAATCATAAAAATAGTCCTATAAGCTAATATTGGAATCGTATTTTTTGGAAAAAATTTCTTCACGGTAAAAAAATTTATGTTAACTACCTGAAAAAGGGCTACACATTTTTATGTTAAAATTTGAATGTTAACATTTTTATGTTGACAAATGACGATCGGTTATTGGTTGATCAACAATCATGTTGGTGCAACATAAATCGCTTTATGTAAAATTTACATAGAAAATATATGTAGCCTCTTTTTTTACTAGTGAATTATGTTACTTTTAACATTTTTATAACTCTATAACGTTTTAATTTTTCACTGAGCAATATATTAATATTATGCTTGAATTGCACTATATTAGCGTATGGGGACTTTATAGGCTCTTTTGGAAACATTTTTCAAATGAAAAAAAAGTAACAAAAAATTACAATTTTTTGGAATAGAACCCGAGCCTTGTGGTCGACTTTCCAGTCGCCTTTATTAACACCAATTTTCACCTCATTATTTCAATCGGAGAACGCATTCGATTTTGCCCTTTTCTCTAACAACCCAATTTTTTCGCCTTTAATTTCCAAGTGAAAATTAAAAGAAAAAAAAAACCCCGAGCAGAAAAAAAAAAAACAATTATACTGGATGAATAAATTTCCGACGAAGCCAGATGGTAAATTATATTTTTGCACGCTTCACGTTCAGCTTTTTTAATTTTTTTTGATCCATACGTGATAAGACTTCTTCCTTCCGAAAATTAAAGGAAAAAATAAAAGGGCTTCTTTTTTGTTTTGTCTAAACGGTAAAAACCATCCCACACAATAGCTAATAACACGTTTTTTTTTTTTTTTTTTTTTTTTTTTTTTTTTTTTTTTTTTTTTTTTTCACTTTCCCCTCTTGGAAAAACATTTTTTTTTTTTACCCATCCTTTTAAATGCAAAACTCATTGTCAATCATATTTGAACAGTTCATTCCACTTTTCTGATTAAGGTGAGGGGTTGAAATTTTAAATTAAAGTTGAAGTCATCCCTTAAAAAAAAAAAAAAAAAAAAAAAATCACCCCTTCAGCAAACTGGGTAAAATAATGATAGTGAGGGAGGGGATTGATTTAGGAAAAAAAAAAAGAACAAACAAAATAAGGGCAGAACAGCCGGGACCAAAACAAACTAATTTCACTGCGTCTCCCAATTCTTCAAAGTGTAAATCGGTCAGCTACACATTTTTTTTTTCTTTTCTAAAATAAAAAAAATAAAAAGGGTGAACGAAAAGAAAAAAAAAAAAAAAAACAAGAGACAAACGCCGATTTTTCTTTCTGCGAGACGTTTTAAATTAACTCTATATTCATGTAATATATCAGTGACTTTCTCGTGGGGGAGAAAACAAATGAGACTTTACGGATGCTTATATGTTCATCTCAAGATCCTTTTCGAGTAAGCGATAAGGAAAACATCGCTTATTCAAACAAGAGTTATCGCGAAATATTTATTATTAACAACGCGGGGAAGCTTTTTCTTCAGAAAAAAAAAACTAAAAAGATGTAAATTTTTTTTTTCCTTTTCTTACACGCTTTTCTTTTTCTTCTGCTTCGGTTTCAATCCGAAACTTTCTTTTTTTTCCTTCCTCCGATTAACTCGTTACAAAAATCCAAAGATATTAAAAACGGATTTGAAATCCTTTCCGAAAAAAAAAAAAAAAAAAAAAAAAAAAAAAGATATCGTGAATTTTTCACCCTCCCGTATAAATGTCAAAGCCGGAGAAAAAGGATGTTCGAAAAAAAAAAAAAAAAAAAAAAAAGGAAAAGAAAGCGCGATAAATAAATTTGTAACCGACGACAAATCCTCTTTCTCTTTTTCCTCTTTTTTTTTTTTTTTTTTTTTTTTTTGGAGATTGATAAAAATCCTGAGGGGGGAATAATAGAAAACACCTTAGATATCCAATTTCAGCAACGTAGCATGTAAAAAGATTTTGAGAGATTTTCCACCGAAAGTGCCTTCCATACCCCGTCGTCTCACATATATAATTTTATCTTTATGCACCTGTGTATACATATACACGTATATGTATATTTTTTTTTATATTAGCTTGGCAGGGCGGTTTACGATTTTTTCGGTCCTTCAAGTCACGATCGCCGGGAGGATCGTTGCGCGATTTCATTACTACTATTATCATTTTTATTTAACTTTAATAATGTACTATCTTTTTTTTTTATTACTATTTAAAAAAATATTGAAAATTTCGTTGTAAGGCTACATTTTAATTTTTTATTCAAACTTTAAATTAAATCATTAACCCTTTCCAGTTCAAGCCTATATTTTTTTACAATAAGTGGTAGGAATATTTTCAATTGACTGCTTTTTGATATTCTTGCATTCGTCGTGCGTCCGACCAGTAAATCCAAGAAAAAGTGTGTTATAAAATTGAGTTATTAAAAACTTAAACTTCGTTATAAAATGTTATAACCCGCCAAAAAAAGACATCTATTTATAATTCTTTATAAAATTTTATAACAAAAAATATTTTCAGTTTGTTTAAAGTTTTTTTTTATTTTTTTCTAACGCTTCCCAAATTTTTCTATTTCTGTTTTTCTTTATTTTTGAGCTTTTTGTCAAATTAAAAATACAAGAAATAAACCGAAAATTCGGAAAAATCTGGAAAATATTATAAGTCAAAATAATTGGCAACTTAAGAACCATATTGCAGCTTTTAAAAATCAGTTGAAAATTGGTGTTAATAAAGGCGGCTGGAAAGTCGACCACAAGGCTCGGGTTCTATTCTAAAAAATTTGTAATTTTTTTCCCTTTTTTTTCTCATGAAAAATGTTTAAAAAAGAGCCTATGAAGTCACCATATGCTAAATATAGTGCAATTCAAGCATAAAATTAATATATTTCTCAGTTAAAAATTTTGATTATAAAAATTTATAAATAGTTATAAAATTTTATAATCGGCCAAAATGTTATAGAGTTATAAAATTTTATAACGCACGTTTTCTTGGGAATCCATTTTTCCTAAAAAATAAATTTCTAATCCGTTTTTCCTAAAAAAATAAATTCCTAATCCGTTTTTCCTAAAAAATGAATTTCTAATCCTTTTTTCCTAAACCAAAAAAAAAAAAACTACTGATCCATTTTTCTTAAAAAAAAAAATTCCTAATCCATTTTTCCTGAAAAATAAATTCCTAATCCATTCTTCCTAAAAAAATAAATTCCTAACCCGTTTTTCCTAAGAAATGAATTCCTAATCCTTTTTTCCTAAACAAAAAAAAAAACTACTGATACATTTTTCTTAAAAAAAAAATTCCTAATCCATTTTTCCTGAAAAGTAAATTCCTAATCTATTTTTCCTAAAAAAAAAAAAAAATGAATTCCTAATCCGTTTTTTCTAAACAAAAAAAAAATTACTAATCCATTTTGCCTGAAAAAAAAAAAATCCTAATCTATTTTTCCTAGAAAATAAATTCCTAATCCATTTTTGCTAAAAATTTTGATTCCTAAAACTTTTTAATTCTAAAATTTTTTTTCCTAACCATTTTTTTTGAATCCCGGCAATTCCCAGGAAAAATTTGATACCGGGAATCGGGATTGAAAATTTTTTCGGGATCCCAAGGATTTCCGGGACGGGGAATCCCCGGCAGAATCTCTAGGCGGGAGATAGAGTTTTGCTCGAAATTATTCAGAAAGAAAACTTTTAAAAAGTATTTACGGATTTTTTCCTGAAATTTTCCAGAATTTGGACCTAAAAAGCAAAGGATCGTTGAGAGTTTTAGCCCCTGAATCGGCGGATCCTTGAGGATCCTTAGTACGCCAAATGTTTAAAAAACAAACTTGCTACGTATTTTTATTTTTTAAAAAAACCGTTAATTGCGAAAAATTTGTTGCCATTTGTCCATCCCTGTGCAGAACCTGATTCCCTTTCTTTAATCTGCAGTCTGCGTCTTGAAATACTTCCCACTTTTTTTTTTTATAAGGTTTATCTTTTCATTTGATAATTTATTTGCATCACGTCCGCTAATGCGTCAACCGTTTTCCTGGGGGAAAAAAAAAAAAATCTTTATCAGTCTGTGTTTTTATTTTTGGTTCGAATTTTGATCTTTTTTTTTTTTAAATAATTTTGATGAATTGCCACATTCCATAAACATAAATCCCCGTAAAACAATGCATCATTAAAATTTAAGGCAAAAGGAATTCGAATGAATAGGAATATCACGTAGCTTTAAAAGCATAGCTCGAAAATGATTCATTTGGGCGATGACGATTATTATTATACCCGAGCACACTAGACCTATGACACTATTAGCGATAATTATTTCAGTACTCGGAAATAAAAGGAATGCTTGCATGTTTGACACCTTAGAAGTGACAACTAAAACGCCTACTTTTTTTTTTTTTTTTTTCTTTCTTTCTTTCTTGACGATTGTTTCCCCGACCGTTACACCGAGACCCTCCATCGAGCATGATTAGTACCGTATCGCTTTTCTAACGCGTTACATAATTTTTTTTTTTTCCTTTTTTCTTCAAAATTTCGTAAGAACAAGAAAAACCATGGCATAAATTTTCGGCTTTGAGGTTCAGTGGGAAAAAAAAAAAGGATAAAGAAAAACCGGGTTTGTTGAGATATATTTCACCGGTCACGCCAAGGTTTTTTTTTTTTTTTTTTTCGGTTCGCGTGTTATCATCGAACGTATAGCCAAAAAAAAAAAAAGTGCGAGATCAAATGAATTGGTGAATTTCTTATCAGAGCAAAAAAAGAAAGAAAAAAGAAAAGGTGAATTTTTTTTTTTTTTTTTTTTTTTGGGTAGGTTTTGTTAAGTTGGTTTTTTAAAATGCCGGTTTCGTAAATTTTTTGATGTAAGGGCTATTAAAAAATAATGATGATAATAATAATAATGATGATGCGGACACCTGCTGCATCATTTATTGTATCCAGGTGTAAATCGAGCCCAACATGCACCGTGATTAAGATAAAATGTATGAGCAGAAGGGGCCGGGGAAATTTTCATGGAAATATAATCTTCACACATTAAATATACACAAAAGAGTATCAAGACAAAAAAAAAAGGAAAAATTATTTTTGACACCTATAATTGATTTATGTGAAGAAGAAAAAAATTTAACCAACAGAAGTTTAGCGAGTTAAGCCCTTGTTTCACGAAATTTTATATTTAGCATAAAAGTCGAAATTTTTCGAAAATGTAAGAGTTGCGTGACCGGTAAATTAATTCTAATAGTTGATTTTTTTTTTGTTTGTTTTGTTTTATTTATCTGTTCGTTCCGCCGTTCGCTCGCCCTTCCGTTCTTTAAGTTTTCGGTAGGTCCGGATCGGGCCGGATTGTTTTTAAGCAGTTGGAATGACATGGAAAGAGTTATTCGTTTCCTCTTTGTATTTTTTTTTTGACCCTTTGACCCCGTCTCCACTTTTAGATTGCCGAATGTGTTCGATTTACGGTATGTAAATAATATCTGGAAAATTCCTGGAAAATAGTATTTTTTCGTTTTTTTTGCTCCCCTTCCGAAAAAGTGATGCAAAAAATGTATAAAATTTTTGTAAAATAATTGCAAAAAAATTATATAAACAATTTATTATTTTTTGTATCATTTACACAAAAATTTGGACATTCATAATTTTTTCAAGCATAGAAATATGGGTATGCATATTTTTTGCATATAATTTTTTTAAATCATAAGGCAGAAAAATTTTGAAAATCTTATATTTACACAAATTTTTTTCTATTTTATGCACTCGTTATTTATGGATAGTTATGCATAGTTATTTATGCATAATTGTATAAAAAAGTGATGAAAAAAATTTTCTGGTTAATAAAGTCAAGTACATACATAATTTATGCATTTTTTATGCATGCCAAATTTTTTATATAATACATCTCTTTTTCGTACGGGTCGCACTTGACTTTGCATTACATTGCATCATCGTTGCATTACATGTATATTGCATTAACAGTGCATTAACCTCACCGTTGCATTACCTTTGAACCACTTCATTAGGTTCAATATTTCTGCATTACATGCATTACTTTGCATTGCATTGTATTATATTTGCATTACATGCATTTCGCATTAACAGTGGATTTGCATCATCACTGAATTACCTTTGTAACGCTTCATTAGGTGCAATATCTCTGCATTACCTGCATTAATTTGCATTAGTTTTGCATTACATGCATTTCACATCAACAGTGCATTTGCATCACCACTGCATTTCTTTTGTACCGCTTCATGAGTTGCAATATATCTGCATTACTTTGCATTACATTGCATTATCTTTGCATTACATGCATTTTGCATTAACAGTGCATTAGCATCACCGTTGCATTACCTGTGAACTACTTCATTAGGTGCAATATCTCTGCATTATTATTTTTTGTATTATTTTGCATCACTGCATTTCTTTGCATTACCGTTGTATTTGCATTGTTTGCATCGCTTGCATTACCGTGGCATTGCATGCATTACTTGCATTTTGCTTTATGGTGCACCCTTTTTTTTTGGAAGCATTACTTCGGAACAAATGCCATAGACCAACGAATTTTTTTGCTAATATTTATGTTCGATGAACTTGGCCACCATTTTCACCTTGAATGCTTTTTTTTTTTTCAAAAAAGAAAAAAAGGTAATGTTTGTCTACAGCACTTTTTAGAGTGCTGGAAAAAATGTTCCGTCACGCTCGCCTTACAAGGGAATAAAAAACTGGAACCAAAAAACGACTGCAAAAAAGGCAAAAACAACAAAAAAATTAATAAGCAAAAAAAAAAATTTCAGGATAAATTGGTGAAATGAAGCGTCGCACATGTTCTTTTCGGTATCGGGAGTTAATATTGACCTGTATGCCATCCGTCGCCCATCGAACGGGAAAGTCAATAATAATGAAAGACCGGGGTGGATGATTAATAAACCGGTACTAATAAATTTAATTTTCTTGTTTAAACATTTCTCCATTCATCCGTTTGCTCATTTCGTCGAAGCTTTTTTTTTTTTTTTTTTTTTTTTTGTGTGTGTGTTTTATGAAAAAATCGCCAGTTCTTTTTCTCCTTTTTTTTTTGTATTTTCCTCTACGTTACGCTGGTGTTTCCGTTCGTGTGTGTAACTCAAAACCCGAGAGAAATGGGTGGAATGAGCTTTCGCGGAGAAACGTTCAAACAAAAGACTCGATTACACAGGACAACAGGCAAACAGAGAGAGGAGAGGAAAAGAAGATGGAAGATAATTGCCGACATGTTTGTTGTTCGTTATCTGAGATGAGAAAATCGTGGGAAGATCTCGGATAACCATTTTTTTTTTTTTTTTAGGTATCGAACATGGAAAAAAAAAATAATGAATTTTCCACCCCGCGACGACAAAAAACGCAATCAAAAACAAAGCAGAATTATTGGCACTGTTTTTACTTCCATTGCACATAAAAATGTTATTTTTTTTTTTTATTCTCGACAATTCTCTGCTTAACTTTCTCCTACTTTTTCTAATAAATACAAACAGTTATGAAGGGCTCTTGAGACGCGAGTCATCCCGGGAATTTATACACTCTTCTTAACTTTCTTTGTTTTTTTTTTTTTTGTTTTATATCTCATTTTTTTTTGTTTCGTCTCTTTCCCTCCCGCTGAAAATGTAAGATGTAGTAAAAAAAAATGCCTTGCGGAATAATTTGTCATTGTTCGATACTCTTTTATTTTTAACAGGTCGATTATGTCATTTATGACGCTGGTTTGTTAATCAGGTCTAATTTTTTTTAAAGATCGCGGTTTTCTTTTGTTGCCCGCGGGGACAATGGAAAAAAAAAACGGTTTGAAATCGGTTTGGATTATTCATTTAGATAAATGAGGTAATTTATGGTACAGAGTGTTTAAATATTTAACGGTTCCGGTTTTGTTGGATCGATTTTGATTGTCTCCGTTTCTTCGGTTTTGACTATACATATTTTGAGATTTTTTTTTCCCATTAAAAAATTAATTTAACAATTAAACTAATTTAACTTTTTTCAGTCGAAAGTCCTTCTTTTTTCACACAAATCATTTTGCGCGGGATATTCCCTTTGCTTGAAGGGTTACTGACTCATTAATTTCAGTGTACACTTGACTTTGCATTACGTTACTATGCATTGCCTTGGCATTACCAATGTACGTGCAGTCTACTGCATTATGCATCGCATTACCTTTCGTTAGCTCTAAAAAACTCCTTTAAAAAATTCCCGAAAAATTCTTTAAAAAAAATCACCTACTAAAACTCCTATAAAAATCACCTAAAAACCCTAAAAAGGTCACATAAAACCCTTAAAAATAACCTTAACCGCCCCCCCCTCAACAAAAAAAAAAACACCTGAAAACCTAGAAAAAATTCCTTTCAAAAAATTACCAAAAAAAAACTTTACGAAAATTCCCGAAAAGAAATCCGTTAAAAATCACCTGAAAAAACCCTTTAAAAAAATTCATTTAAAAAAACCTTTAGAAAATACCAGGACTGCAATTCCGATTAATTTTTATTCGGAATCGAAATCGGAATCTCGTCTGAAAACAGTTCGGAATCTTTGGAATCGGAAATAGAATCGGCATCCAAAAAAATATTTTCGATTCAGAATGACTGTAATGGCACGAAAATACCGTTATTACAGTTGATCAGTTTTGGTTTAATTCGGAATCGGCATCGCCAAAATATTTGTTAGTTGAAATCGGAATCGGAATTGCAGTCGGAGTTATCGGAATCGGAATTGCAGTCGGAGTTGCAAATAGGGATTTTAAAAAACCGGCCTGGGCCCCCCAAAATTTTTGAAAAATTGGAAATTGAGTCACCATATGTTAGCACAATTGCAGCACAATTTTTTGAGCCCATGTTCAGGCAATTTCATCAACCCGGAGTGGAGTTATTAAAAATTATTGAAAATAGCGATGCGAAGTTGTGGCCATATGTTTTTTTTTGAATAACTCGCTTATTTTTTTTTAGCACAATTATGATTCTTAGTGGCACAATTAGCACAAATAGAGCACAATTAAACGGCATCGGTTCCGACCTGGCACTCTGACCTGGCGTCGCCAACTTTTCAGACATAAAAAAATTCCCTAGAAAAATAACCTGAAAAATACCTTTAAAAAATTCCTTAAAAAAACCTTTTGAAAAAATATCCGAAAAATAATCCCTAAAAATATCATCTACGAAAACCCATATAAGAGATCACCTACAGAACCCAAAAAAAACCTAAAACTAATTCCTTAAAAAATCACCTAAAGAAATCTTTCAAAAAATACCCGAAAAAAAAATACCTTAAAAATACCTAAAAAATTCACCTACAAAAACCCCTATAAAAAAAAATCACAAAAACTCCCCGAAAAAACGCTTGAAAAACCCTAAAAAAAATTCCTTTAAAAAATCACCTAAAAAAACCTTTTAAAAAAATTCCCCCCAAAAAAATCCTAAAAAATTTCCTAAAAATCACCTTAAAAACCCTAAAATAATTTCCTTACAAAAATTCCAATGAAAGAAATCACGTAATCTCCCCCAAAAAACACCTGAAAAACCCTAAAAATAATTTCTTAAAAAAATCACCTAAAAAAACCTGGTTGATGTGACGCAGACGTGCAGAATTATATATAATTTATATATAAATTACATATAAATTATATATAATTTATATATAAAATATATATATATATATAAATTATATATAATTTATATATAATATATATATTTTATATATAAATTATATATAACCTGTATAATTTTACATAATTATATAATTATATATAATCATATATAATTATATATAAGTAATTTTATCTATAATTTTAAATTTTTTGTGTTCCCAAAATTGATATGTATAATTATATATAATTATATATAATATATATAATTATATAAATTATATATAATATATATAATTATATATAATTATATATAATTATATATAATTATATATAATTATATATAAACTGGTCTCCCAAAAGAGTTGAATTTAATAGCGGTAACAAAAATATATATAAATTATTATCATTTATGTATAATTTTTCTTCGAGCTGAAAGGTATAAAGTGCAGTGCCAGGGGTCCGAAGCTTGGTAAACTTGACCGACGCCGATGCTAGCATCGGCGTCGGATTCTTTTTTTACAGTCGAAATGGCGTCGACGCCGGCATCGGTGCCGACATTGACTTTATCACCGGCATCGGCAGTGGCGTCGGCGTCGGCTTCGCACCCTTGTTATACAAACACTGATGGCTTGATGATTCATAAAAATGACATTTTAAGAAACATATAGAATAACTCTGATTTTTATCCTCAAAATCGGAATCCGATGCCGGCATCGGATGTAATCGATGCTTGGTAGCTTCGGCGCTAGCATCGGATGGCCGATGCTGGCATCGGCATCGGCACCGGGAGTTAAACAGATATAATGGCATCGGCTTCGGCGTCGGCATCGACCCGAGACTTTAGCTGGCCACGGCCGGCATCGGCGTCGGCTTCGGACCCCTGGTGCAGTCCCCTTCAAAGAGCTAAATCATTTTATTTTTTAGTAAGATTTGAATTTAGCTTTACACGTTTTATGCAACGGCCTTTTTTAAATATAATATTTTTAAGATCTTTTTACGCATCGCCTTTCTGAAGAAAAATTAATTTTTAGTTCATCCAAGAAAAGAATTAACATTTTTTTAAAAAAAATGTCAGTACTTGTTCTGGAATATTATCTACTGTAGGGGCTGTACAAGTATTACGTAAGAACCTTAGGGAGGGGAGGGGGTCCTTCAAATGCTTACGCCAATGTTAAACTCCATAAGAGGAAGCCTATTTTTGCTTATTGGGGGGGGGGAGTCAAAATCACCAAAATCATGCTTACGTAATACTTGTACAGCCCCTAATTTGAAATTCAAAAGTCTCGGCATTGCCTTCTTTATCATTGTTTCCGAATGATTTAAAGGATTTAAAAAATGGAGAAAAACGTAGGGAAGCCCTGGAATTCAAGTATTTTTATTGAGTGATATGCATAAAAAGTAGTAATTGCTTTTACTTGAAGTAGAACCTTTTACTTCGAAGCAAATACTTTTGCTCGGAAAGCAAATGCTTTTACTCGGAAAGCAAATGCTTCTGCTTTTACTTTTGACCATTTACTAAACACCTTTTACTGGGGATTTCCGACGCAAAATTATTCCGCTAGAGGCGCTGGATGTCTTTAACGGTTTTTAATTTTATTGCATGTCAACAATTAAAACAAAAGAAAGTTATCCAATCAATCTACGAACCGTTAAAGACATCCAGAGCCTCTAGCGGAATAATGTTGCGTCGGAAATCCCCCTTAGAAGCTTTTACTTAACACCTTTTACTTAGGAGCTTTTGCTTAGGACCTTTTACTTAGGAGATTTTGCTTAGGAGGACCTTTTACTAAGCACCTTTTACTTAGGAGCTTATTACTTAGGACCTTTTACTAAGGACCTTTTACTTAAAAACTTTTGCTTAGGACCTTTTACTAGGATACCTTTTATTAAGATATCGTTTTTCTCGTCCTATTTGGTTTCTTCGCCCTTCGGGCTCATCACGATGTATTAGGCTCTTGGCTGAATGAGACAGCGGACCCCGACGAGGAAATCCAAACTTGAATTGACCGGATAGTTTAAAGACCGATAACATAACACATTCCATATACGCATAAATGCCGATCTGGCTATTTCAATTCAAGTTCGGATTTCCTCGTCGGGGTCCGCTGTCCTCATTCAGCCAAGATCCTAAATACATCGTGATGAGCCCGAAGGCGAAGAACCATAATACGACGAGAAAAACCATATGGTAATAAAAAGTTCTTAGTAAAAGGTCCTAAGCAAAAGGCTCTAAGCCAAAGGTACTTAGTAAAAGGTCCTAAGCAAAAGGTCCTAAGTGAAAGGTGCTTAATAAATGGTCCCAAGCAAAATGTCCTAAGCAAAAGGTGCAAAGCAAAAGATTCTTAGTAAAAGATCCTAAGCAAAAGTTTTTAAGTAAAAGGTGCTTAGTAAAAGGTCCTAAGTAAAAAGCTCCTAAGTAAAAGGTACTTAGTAAAAGGTCTTAAACAAAAGCTCCTAAGCAAAAGGTCCCAAGCAAAAGTTGCTAAAAAAAAGGTGCTTAGTAAAAGGTTCTAAGTAAAAAGCTCCTGAGTAAAGGGTGCTTAGTAAAATATCCTTAGTAAAATGTCCTAAGTAAAAGGTCCTTAGTAAAAACCTTTTACTTAGGAGCTTTTGCTTAAGACCTTAAGCAAAAGCTCCTAAGTAAAAGGTGTTAAGTAAAAGGTGTTTAGTAAATGGTCAAAAGTAAAAGCAGAAGCATTTGCTTTCCGAGTAAAAGCATTTGCTTTCCGAGCAAAAGTATTTGCTTCGAAGTAAAAGCTTCTACTTCAAGTAAAAGCAATTACTACTTTTTATGCATATCACTCAATAAAAATACTTGATCTTCCAGGGCTTCCCTACGTTTTTCTCCATTTTTTAAATCATTCGGAAACAATGATAAAGAAGGCAATGCCGAGACTTTTGAATTTCAAATTACAGTAGATAACATTCCAGAACAAGTACTGACTTTTTTTTTAAAAAAAGTAATTCTTTTCCTGGATGAACTAAAAATTAATTTTTCTTCAGAAAGGCGATGCGTAAAAAGATCTTAAAAATATTAATATTTTAAAAAAGGCCGTTGCATAAAACGTGTAAAGCTAAATTCAAATCTTACTAAAAATAAAATGATTTAGCTCTTTGAAGGGGACTGCACTTTATGCCTTTCGGCTCGAAGAAAAATTATACATAAATGATATATAATTTATATATAATTTATATATAATTTTTTGTTACCGCTATTAAATTCCAACTCTTTTGGGAGACCAGTTTATATATAATTATATATAATTATATATAATTATACATATCAATTTTGGGAACGCAAAAAAATTTAAAATTATACATAAAATCTACTTATATATAATTATATATGATATATATAAATTATATATGATTATATATACAATATATATAAATATACATGGTTATATATAATTATATATAAATATATATAATCATATATAAGTTATATATAATTTATATATAATTATATATATTTTATATATAAATTATATATAATTTATATATAAATTATATATAATTCTGCACGTCTGCGTCACATCAACCAAAAACCTTTTAAAAAAATTCCCCCAAAAAAAAAAATCCTTAAAAAAATCATCTTGAAAACCGTAAAAATTCCCGAAAAGTCCCTAAAAAAATCGCCTGAAAAACCCCCAAAAAATTACTTTTATGCTGCTTCTCCATTATGGTCCTAAATTAATTTTACAAAATTAATTTTATAAAATTACCGAAAATTATGCGCTTTTTCTTTCTTTTTTTATAACATATTTATTTTTTACAGATTTCTTATTCTTTTTTAAGTCATCCTCATGTTCGATTAGTAAAATAAAAGCATTATTCCCAATAATTTTATAAAATTAATTTTGTAAAATTAATTTTGAGCCATAATGGAGAAGCAGCATTAAAAAATCAACTTAAAAAAACCTTTAAAACGATTTCTAAAAAAAATCCCCGAAAAAAATCCCTAGAAAATTCCCGAAAAGTCCCTAAAAAACTCGCATGAAAAACCCTAAAAAAAATTCCTTAAAAAAAAAAAAAAATCTTGAAAAAATTACCTGAATAAATCACCTGAAAAAACCCTAAAAAAAATTTCTTAAAAAAAATCACCTAAAAAAACCTTTAAATTAATTCTCGAAAAAAATCCCTTAAAAATGCCCTAAAAAAACTTTAAATTAATTCTCGAAAAAAATCCCTTAAAAATGCCCTAAAAAAACTTTAAAAATTCCCGAAAAAAAAATCATAAATCAACCTAAGCTTTTTTAATAAATGCTTGTAAAAAAAATCCATCCCGTTTTAATCCCCAGTGCTTACATCGAAATCATAAAATTTCATATTTTTCGATCCCTTAAAAAAAAAAAAAACCTCTCTAAAAAAAGACAGTTTTAATCCCCATTTTGATGGGAAAAAAAGCTACTTTAAAGTCATCCGCCGCAACATGTTTTTTTTTTTTTCGGGAACCCCCAAAACGGGAAAAGCAATTACAGTTGTTTTTATGTGATTAGCAAAACGGAAAAAAAATAATAATAAAATATTAAAATATTAAATGAAATGAAAATTCGGAGAAAAACCTTATCTGCTGTGCGTAAAAAAAAAGAGTCACGGGGGAAAATCCGAATTTCGCGGAAAATCCTTTTTCGCTCCCGGAAATTTTCTCGGAAAAACAACTTTCACCATTTTCAATCAAACCCCCGGCAGAAAACCGCTTTAGTAAAAGCAAATCAGTATTAATCACTTTTGATGTGTGTACGACGGAAACCGATATTTTCCACGTTTAATTCGCGGAAAAAAAGGGAGAGGGAGGGAGGTAAGAGGACGAAAAAAAAAAAAAAAAAAAGAAAAAGAGTGAGAGGGGTGGCACACAAGAAAAAATTGATCGACAGAATGAAATACCCAAGCGGAAAAATAAAGGGAAGGTCTGATCCCCATAAATGCCAGAAAAATTTTCTTAGCGAGAAGACGAGGGTTCAAAAAGGAAGATAATTCCTAAGAACGGTGTTACGTTAACTATAAATCTGCACCCGGTTCTTTTATTTACGAAAAAAAAAGTAAAAGCAATAAAGAAAAAAATACTTTTTAAAAAGAAAAAATACGCTATTTCCCCCCGTCTCCCCGTGTCTCCCGCTTTCCCTTTCTCTTTTTTTTGAGGTTAGATTT
Source organism: Liposcelis bostrychophila (assembly GCA_037577465.1). NCBI lineage: Eukaryota > Metazoa > Arthropoda > Insecta > Psocodea > Liposcelididae > Liposcelis > Liposcelis bostrychophila. The sequence goes on from CM075207.1 coordinate 10,893,345, forward strand.
ATTTCAATCAAAAGGAATAAATAATTCCGATTAACACCGATTGAAAGGAAAAGATTCTCACAATTTTCTAAAAAGGAGACAAAAAGAGAGAGAGAAAAAAAAAGAATTTTCGCTCCTTCCCTAACGCGAGCAGATTAAGGGCCCACTCGAAAAAGAAAAAAAAAAAACTCCTTTAATTCACTAAACTTTTACATCGACAACTTGTTTTTTTTTTTTTTTCTATCAAATTACAGCAATTAACGGTTATTTATGAGATATTTTTACTACTCCTATGTTCGATTCAATTAAAACTTGCCATTATTTCGTTTCTAAATCAAAAAATATGACGCTCGGATTCTTCCTTTTTCTCTCTTCTTTTTTCCCTTTTTAACTTAAAAGGGCCTAATTTAATCAAATCAGTTTTCCCTTTTTTTTTCTTTCTTTTTATCTCTCTTTTTTTTTTCTTTCTTACGTTCGTGACTCCACGGAATCGATTAGCACCTTTTTCTTCTTTTTTTTTTTGCCGACTTTGCAATATACTGGTGGGGAAAAAAAGAAGAGGTTTTTCGTGTTTTGCGAATATTCCGATGAGAGAGTAATTAAATAATCATAAAAGTGGAAATTAGGGACTAAACGGCGTTTTATCGAACGTTTAAAAATCCTTATTAAACCTTTTTTGTAAACTCTTTTTTCACTTTGCGGAAATTTTTTAGGAGTCTTCAGCAGGTGTGAAGTGAAAAAAAGTTATTAGCCCATGTTGGTTTTGTTGTTTTGAATTTCAAAAAAATTATTGAAAGGCGCGTATTTACTACCCCCGTACGAAAAACTGTTGCAAAAATTGTGCGTAATATTTGCAAAATAAATGCCAAAAATTTGTATGAAAAATGTATCATTTTACATACAAATTTACATACATGCATAGTTTTTGCGAATATTAAGCATATTTTTTTAAGCACCAAAATTTGAATATGCATAATTTTTTTAAGCATGAAAATCTGGATTTGCATAAATATATTAGGGGATAAAAAAAGATTTTTCCGGTAATAAAAAGGGGAAAGTTAAATTATTTATACATAATTTATGCATTTTTTATGCATTTTTTATACATTATTTATGCATGTTTAATTTTTCGTATAATTTATATATGATTTTTATATAATTTATGCATCTCTTCTTCTATGGGATTTAAATCAACTTTTCTGTTTTTCGTTTTTTTGAACGAGGCTTCTGGATCTCTGGTTTTATGCATAATTTATGCATAATTTTTTACAGCATGAAAATCGGGATTTCCATAATTTTTGCATAATTTACACATAATTATATTAGGAGATAAAAAAAGATTTTCTCGGCAGTAAAAAGGGGAAAGCTAAGTTATTTATACGTAATTTATGCATTTTTTATGCATGTCCAATTTTTGGTATAATTTATATATGATTTTTATATAATTTATGCATCTCTTTTTCTATGAGATATGAATCAACTTTTCTCTGTTTTTGGTTTTTTGGAGCGAGGCTTCTGGATCTCTGGTTTTATGCATAATTTATGCATAATTTTTTAAATCATGAAAATTGGGATATCCATAATTTTTGCATAATTTATACATACTGTATAATTTTTTAAAATCGTAAAGCATTAAAATTTGCAAATATTATACTTATTCAATTTTTTTCTAAATTTATGCATACTTATTTATGCATTTTTTATCAATGTCCAGTTATTTTATAATTTATTCATAATTTTTATATAATTTATGCATCTCTTTTTCATACGGGACGAACATAACGATAACATGTCGTTTGAACTTACAGAAGAAGACGAACAGGTTCGAACGTTTTTTTTTTTTTTTTTTAGGGGAAAAATTTTTTTCATTGTCTAATATGAAACCGTCTCGTTTGTGATGAGTAATAAATAATCGGTGATTTCCAATATAAAAAAAATAATCTATATTTTGACTAGAATATAACTACAACTGAAACCCTAAAAGTAATCAATCGACCGTTAGAAAAAAAAGTTCGACCTTGACCAATAAATTCGACTTACCGGTAACACCGGGTTTATCACAGCATTTTTTTAATGAAAAAAGATTGTTCCAGGTTACTCCATCCTTATAAAGTAAGGGTGGGTTTTTCCCACACCCTGTGGACTTAAACTTTTACTTAAAACATGATGGGGGTCTTTACTTTTTGAAAAGAAAAAAAACTTAACCTCCCATCCGTTCTCGATGGAGACCTACGATCGTCTGATTCGATTATTTTAAAAATGGCTGACACTAGTTACACGACGTTTTAAACTAGCGCGCGCGGATTTCAGTATGAAAAATACGAATAAAAATCTTAACGGGATTTTTCGACCGTTACAAATATAATATAATTATGCATAAATTATGCTTAAATTATGCATAAATAAGGAAGCATGAAATCGAAAAAAAAGTTGAATAAGCATAATATTTTGCAAATTTTCCTGCTTTATGATTTAAAAAAATGATATTACATGAATTATGCATATCCAGATTTTTATGCTTAAAAAAATTATGCATACCTCTTGTAGAAATTATGCATATTCAAATTTTCGCGCTTAAAATGATATGTTTAATTTGATAATTTTTCAAAATGCTTTAGGGCAGTCTCCACTTGATAACGTTCACCTCATTCGCGTTATCCGCCTTCTCGATGAACGTAATCGCACCGGAAGTTTTGTGGATCTTTTACCACGATTTTTTTGATCATCTTCTGCTTTTTTCTATTTACAAACATTAAAAATGGCGGTTTTGAAAGATGTTTTTACGGATTTAAAAAGAAAAATTTTAATTCGGGCATGGGGAAGACAATAAATCTGTTCCAAAACAAATTCTGGGTAAGCCAATTTTGTATACTTAATGAAATATACGGTACTCTTTTTATGCCACAAACGTTTACGGGAGCAAAACCTGCAAAGTACTTCCGGTGCGATTACGTTAACCGCGATGACGGACAACGCGAATGCCGTGAACGTCATCAAATGGAGACTGCCCTTTTCGCAATTAAAAAAATAAAACGTCATTGTTAATTTTTTGTTGTGAAAATAGTTCTCGATTTCACCGCCAGAGCGCTGTACTAGTCTCTCGGGAAGAAACATGTTTTTTTATTGCGAAAACAATTAAAATTTAAAAATGATAAAATATAAGAACAATTAAGTCTTGTTCATGGATTTAAAATCATGGATCTGTACCTCTGAACTTTTTGGCGCGGTTTGGGTGCGATTAGACCCTGTTTTCATGTATAAAATACCTAATTTTAAAAAAAAAATTTGTTACATATTTTTTTAACGTTAAAATGTCTCACCGGCAGGTTAGCCGGTCGGTGATGTAAACGAACTAATACATACCTTAAAAGAAAAGAAACAAAAATGTGAACGGCCAGAAGAGCCCTTCATAACTTAATTTTGGTCTAAAGAAAAAAAAAATATGTATCTAGGGTTTTACATCAAGTTAAAAGCATCGAGGCGACTATATTTAATAGTTGCTGGAACACCGTAAGGCGGAGCAAAGGATAGATTATCCGAATTTATGTTCGAAATATCGTAATATAGTCATATAACAACGAAATATGCCTTTAAGACAGGGATTAACTTTTTTTTTTTTTTTTTAAACTCCTCTGTATAAGAAAGAAGAAGGAGAAGGAAAAAAAAAAAAAGATCGATATCTATGAATTCATACATACTTTCTAACATTCGAATATTGCATTAATGACTCTGTTGAGCCAAGAAGATTTTTCTTTTCTTTGGCTTCGGAAAAGATCGCATTCCTTCCCTTTTTTTTTAAAAGAAAAAAATCTCGAGGAAAGAGTGAATAAATCCTCGTCCACGTTTTCTTTTTCTTTCCCCCCTCCTTCGCATTCCAAACATTGTATGTTTGCAAAGTAAAGTGACAAGTTTTTACTTGCAGTCTTTGGAATAAAAAAAAAAAAAAATAAACTTTCCGATTTTTTTTTCGGGGCGTAAGAAAAAAAAATCTGGAATGAAATTAAATGAGCTTTTTTTTTACTCTACAATTTAAAAAAAAAATTTTTTTTTTCCTTTTGGATAATTACACCCCTAGTCACGAAACGCACACACAGACGGACGAAAAAAAAAGCGAATCTATATGCCATCTACGTATCCTTTGACGCCCTTGGTGAGATAACTATTAACTGCAGCTACTGATTACGATCTACTCCTATAATTTGTTGCTGGTCAAGGCAGGTGGCCCGGGTAGTGTATTCGAGGCATAGGCATCAGGTATAGAATCGATTCCCGAATATAACGAAAAAAAAAAAGTAATCCGCCAATTAAAAGGCGTTATGAAAAAGCTCGTCATTTTTTTTTCTCTCCTCTCTTTCTTTTTTTTTTTATTTAAAAATTCCCCTTTTTTTTGAGGGATTTTTTTTTCCTGTTTGTTTGTTTTATCCTAGGGAAAAAAATCCGATCAAAGTGATTTTCCTAGAAAAAAATAAAAGGACCGGACCAAAAAATAAATATACCAGGAGAAGGATTAGACTTTGCGGGAAAAGGAGATCTCCTCCCCCACCTTTCATTTTTCTTTGGAAAATGGGAGGTTTTGCCTGAGATGTTTGACGGAAACCAAAAGGATATTGTTTTCTTTGGGATTTTAATGAGTTTGAGTTGGAGGATGAAACTTAAGTTGAAATAGGATAACCGGTCTCCCACAGAATTTTGATGTCATCCCAGAGTTGAATCGTTGTTTCTCAGGTTTCAACATGTTGCTCATTTTGATTTCGTCGTGCTAGGACTTGGAAAATTTAGTGGAAATTTTATTTAACTTTTTTTTTTTAAATTTTCGCTGTATTTTTAAAGCAAAATTTACAAGAAATTTTCTTTTACAAAAATTTTAAATTTTATTTTCAAATTACAAGACATGAAAGCATTAAAAAAAAGGACTTAAAAAGGACTTAGAAAGGAAGGACTTAAAAAAATTTCTTGTAAATTCTCAAGAAACAACTGCTACAAGAAACTTAAAGTTGCTAAAGCAAGGACTTAAAAATTTCTTAAAATTTTATTTAGGCCTAACTTTTTTTTTTTTTTTTAATTTTCCCCGTTTTTTTTTAAATATATTTTTTTTTAAATAATAAAATTGGACTACATGAACAAAAACAAGAATTTAGAAGTTTTAAATTAAATGTTGACTACATTTTGAAATGTTTGTCCTTTTTCCTTTAGCCAAAAATATGAGCTAAAGCAATGAAACTTCTTATGGGGGGCCTCAAAATGAGTGGCTGAGGTGTCACAGTTTAGGTTTAAAATTAAAATTTTAATTTTTGAAGATTTTAATTAAAATTTTGACCAATTTTTTTCAACTTTTGACTTTTTTTTTCTTCCTTTATTTATTTGTAAAATAACATTTTGTAAGGCCCCCGAAAGCATTATTTAGCCTTTTGGGGCAGTCCTTTTTTTTCTTTTTTTAAAGTCACTAAAGAAAAAGAAAATCAGTTAGTTAATTAATACGAATAATTAACAAACAACTTGATCATCTTGGCTCTTTATGGCTTCTAATAAATCTCTTTATAGGGTTTTTGAAGTGAAATGAAACTTCTTATGGGGGGCCTCAAAATGAGGCCCCCCATGAGGTGTCACAGTTTAGGTTTAAAATTAACTTTAATTAGTGAATTATTAATTTCACTTTCAAAAGTGAAAAAATGAACGATAAATTAACAAAAATTTAAAAAAGTTGACGATAAATTAACGAAAAATGAACTAAAATTAGCGAAGAATTAAAAAAATTTACGATGAATTAACGAAAATTTAAAAAAGTTGACGATAAATTGACGAAAAATGAACGAAAATTAGCGAAGAATTAAAAAAATGAACGAAAAATGAAAGAAAATGAACGATAAATTAACGAGAATTAACGAAGAATTTAAAAAATTACGAAAAATTAGCGGAGAAATAAAAAAATTAACGATGAATTGACAAAAATTAGCGAAGAATTAAAAAAATTAACGAAAAATGAACGAAAATGAACGATAAATTAACGAGAATTAACGAAGAATTTAAAAAATTACGAAAAATAACGAAAAATTAGTGGAGAATTAAAAAAATTAACCATGGATTGACGAAAATTAACGAGAATTAACGAAAAATCTAAAAAATTAATGATGAATTAACGAAAACTAACGATAATTAAACGATAATTTAATAATAAATTAACGAGAATTAACGAAGAATTGAAAAAATGAACGATGAATTAACGAAAATTAACGAAAAATCTAAAAAATTAATGATGAATTAACGAAAACTAACGATAATTAAACGATAATTTAATAATAAATTAACGAGAATTAACGAAGAATTGAAAAAATGAACGATGAATTAACGAAAATTAACGAAAACTAACGATAATTTGACGATAAATTAACGAGAATTAACGAAGAATTAAAAAAATGAACGATGGATTAACGAAAATTAACGATAAATTAACGAGAATTAACGAAAATTTAAAAAATTAATGATGAATTAACGAAAATTAACGAAAATTAATTTTTTTTGTTATGGAAAAGGAATAAGAATTTAAAATACAATTTTTGAATGATTCATAATTTTTTAGAAGTTTGTTGTACATTAAGGGGGCTCTGTACTGCAAATTGTTTTTGACTTTTGTAGTTAAAGAATTTGGAATCGAAAGTAGAGGTAAACTGGAATTTCGTGTGTTTCTTGTAAATTGGTATAAACGAAATTTTTCGGGGTTTTTTAAAACAAATAAGACAGTCATAAATTTTTAATGGTATGGTAATGGTAGAATGGTATATTGGTTATACAAACTCGTAGCAGAAAAATTTTGAAAGCTCCCAAATAAAGTTCTAATCGTACCCTTTTTATCAAAATTTTAAGTTTTTTTCGTGCCAGGAAAAAAAAAAAAAATTTACAACCAACCGATAAATTCAGATATATCATTTTCTCCTTTCAGTAATATTTTTTGATTATCAAAACATTGTAGTTCATTTTGTTCTTCGCAGTTATTATTTCGTAGAAAAAAAAAAAAGAACTGTTCAATTTTAAAGATGTTTAAGCACCAAATAATCACCCAGACAACAACGAAAATAATAAACATACTCATAAATCCACAAACAAATAACAGTTTTAGAACATCTTTCTAATTTTTATCAGTTCCTTATATTTTTTTTTTTTTTTTTCCCTTCCCGAAGCAAGAAAAGAACCGACCGAGAAATTTCTCATCCGTATCGGAGAAAATGCCTAAAAATAAATATTGATTGAATAATATCATGTTGGTTTTGGATATAGATAAAATAACTCAATCGTCTCGAATCTAGGTTACGGTAAAGTCAAAAGTTTTTTTTTTTTTTTTAAACATGAGGAATATTCTTTCAATTACCCCCTTTTTTTTACGGCCCGAAGGAGTTCCCGTGTTTTATAAACACTGGTTTCGTACAACCCTTTGATCCCCGTACCGTGCATCGAATTATTTTGAAAAGGAAATCCGAATTTTTTTTTTTTTTTTCATTGCGTACAACTATCCTTAACGTCTGAAACAGGTTGCAGCTTTAAAAAAAAAAAAAATGTCGTTTTCAAGGGGAAACCTTGAGGGGGTTGAAGAAAAAAAAAAATATCTTGAACGGCGGAAATGTCCTCCAACCGTTTTTTGCTTTATCGACCGCAGGGAGAATAAAGCATTGCATTTAGCACAAATTTCAGATTTTCAGTTTTCGATATATTTACACGTTTTGAGGTCCCCTGATGCCGAAAAAAGCAAAATTTGAATGGTGGCCGTGTGTGTGTATGACCGTATGACCGGATGTGACAAAAAAGAGGGATGTCCGTCGAAAAGCAGAAAAACGAAAGAGCGGATATCGATGATTTTTGGTGAATAGCAACTTCTAATGAAATGTAGGTGCTGATTAGTTTTTGAGCCAAATTGGTTCAGCGACTCGGAAGCAGTGAGTGAAAATGTTGAATTTTCAACAATTTCAAGACCTTTTTTCACTATAAATCGCGAACGCAGCTACCGATTGAATCTGATTTTCGTACTGCAGTAGATATTCATCCAGATACGCTACCATTGAAATTTGGTTAAATTCAGTTGAGAGGTTCAGAAACGGTGAGCTGGGCTAAAAAACGATATCTCCAAATTTTGAAACGTCACGATATGACGTCATCAATTACGTCAACAAAGCGACTTGGATGCTGATTGGCGGATTCCTCGTGGGAGCTATCGAAAAACTAACCGTATTTTTGAGAATATTTTCGGGGTAGGGGATTCCGAATCTGAAATAATTTTTCCAAAATTCGAATTCCTTATGCTCGTATTGCGGCTTTAGTGGACGTCTGATCAAAAAACTAACCGTATTTTTGAGAATATTTTTGGGGTAGAGGATTCCGAATCTGAAATATTTTTCAGAATTCGGATTCCGTATGGCCGTATTACGGCTTTGGTGGACGTCTGATTGAAAATCTAACCATATTTTTGAAAATATTTTTGGGGTAGAGGATTTTGAATCTGAAATAATTTTTCCGGAATTCGAATTCTTTATGCCCGTAGTCGGCTTTTCGGGGTAGAGGATTCCGAATCTGAAAAATTTTTCCGAAATTCGGATACCTTATGGCCATATTGCGGTTTTAGTGGAATTCTGATCAAAAAAATAACCGTATTTTTGAAAATATTTTCGGGGTAGAGGATTCCGAATCTGAGATAATTTTCCAAAATTCGAGTTCCTTATGCCCGTACTGCGGCTTTGGTGGACCTCTGATCAAAAATCTAACCATATTTTTGAGAATATTTTTGGGGTAGAGGATTCCGAATCTGAAATAATTTTTCCAAAATTCGAATTCCTTATGCCCGTATTGCGGCTTTGGTGGATTCTGATCAAAAATTTAACCGTATTTTTGAGAATATTTTTGGGGTAGAGGATTCCGAATCTGAAATAATTTTTCCAAAATTCGAATTCCTTACGCCTATACAGCGACTTTGGTGTCTCTGATCAAAAATCTAACCGGATTTTTGAGAATATTTTCGGGGTTGAGGATTCAAAATCTGAAATAATTTTTCAGAAATTCGCATTCGTTGTGCCGTACTGCGGCTTTGGTAGAACTCTGATCGAAAAACTAACCATATTTTTGAGAATTATTTAAATAGTCGATAAAGCACTTTGATCGGTTCACCGATCTCATTTTTTATTTCGGTAATGGATGTGTGGCTGTAGGGGTTGATATTCACACAATATGTACTTTTTGCTCGGTCGACCATAAATAAGTGAAGAGTGATATTGTTTCACATGTAAGGTCGTATAAAAGGTTCGAAAATTTTGAATTTGGAGGTCAAAAAATTAGGTTTGTCACGGTCGGACTCCAGAAAGTAAGCGTGGAGTATTTACCGTTGCTATTGACGTGGGAGGTCGGCGGTTCGATTCCAGTCTCGGTTTCTTGGCTTGTGTATTTTTTTTTCTATTGGTTTCTTAAATTCTGATTTGGGATTTCTTAAATTTTGAAGTAAATGTCACCTAAAATTCCTCAAGATATGGTGCTGTGTGTCTGATGAATTTCATTTGGAGTATCCTGGAAATTTTAATGCAAGTTTCAACTTGTCTGAAATGTATTTTGCGGCGGAAAAGTAATTTCAAAATTTTGGTAGAAATATGGAGATGTCAGGAAATCGTGCCTAAAAATTCTGATTTCCCGGGAAATTTGTCAATCCGAAATTCGGAATTTTCCGTTTGTAAGAAAAAAATAGTTTTCCGGGATTCGGGAAATTAAGATTCGCCAAGGTCCCGGGTAATTCCCGGGATTTCCAGTGAATTTTTGTTTTTTTCCCGGAAACTGAAAAACGACGGGAAACATTTTGAAAAATTTGAATCGCGGGAATTGGGATTGAAAATTTTTTTGGGGTCCCGGGAATACCCGGGAAATTCCCGAGATTTCCTGGGAATTTTTCCGGGAATTAAGAAATGACGGGAAAAATTTTGATTTTAAATCGCGGGAATTGGGATTGAAAATTTTCTCGGGATCCCGGGAATACCTGGGACGGGAAATCCCAGAAATCCCTATTTAACTCGAAACCCAAACCGAACCCAGTTAATTTCAAAAACCGAATCGAACCTGAAACATGTTTTGTGCTAAAACGAAAAAGAAAACCGAACCGAACCGAACCGTTTTGATTTTTGGTACGGTTTGCCATTCCTGATTTTGCCGAAAAAAAATTCGGATCGGTTCAAGGTCACCGCAAGCACTCACCTTTGTTACCATAGCAACGGTTATTCACGACTAGATTTTTTTTTTTTTTTTTTTTTTTTTATGGATCGAGATTCACGTCCGTGCAAAAAGGTCGGTAGGTACGAAATCTCCTCTTTTTCCTCAAATTCAGAAAAGACCAATCTCTTGTTTAGATTGTAACTAACACTCCTGTTTGTCTCCGGGTCATAAAAACGTCGTTCCGGGCTATTAAAACTCGGACCCGCGCTTCTGATCTCTTAAATTACTCAAAAAGGTTTTTTTTTTTTTTTCTCCTTCGGGAAATTGTAGCATTGGGTAATTAGTTTCAGTCGCGCGGAGGAATCATGATGGGGAAAAGAAATTAAAAAAAGAATGTTTTTTTTTTTCCTTCGATTTTTTGAAGAGACCGGAAGTTCCGAAAAAGAAAACGAAGATTTGGTTGTAACACCCTGTACGATGATTAAACTGCTGCTTCGTGACTCGACATCCATCCGGAACGTCACGAAGCCGCAGTTTAAACATATTGCCAAACAATGAATGACTGGTAAACATCGTTAGAGCGTTCATTAGAAAAAAAATGGACCGGGGCCGTTTTCCTTTTGAATTTTTTTTTTTTTTTTTTCTCAAAAGGTCATCCGATTTTCTGCGTAGATAGTCTGAATGCAGATGGCCCCGTTTCTATAAAAAAAAAAAATTTAAAAAAACGTTACGTACTGTTAAATAAATGCGGTATGTTAAGGATACACATCTGGGCTGTGCCGTGCCTTTGGATGTAATTCTTGGTCACGCAACTTGGTCATTCAATTTTGCTTCATTTCTTCCTTTGGTTTATTTCCGAACTTTTTTTTTTTAAACTTTTTTTTTTTTTTGCTCCTTCGGTTTCCCTTTACCGAAAGACAAAATGGATGTTAAATTACACGATTTATAACTCATATTCTAGTTATATCCTCGCTTTTTTTTTATTTTTATTTTCTTTTTTTTTTGTGATATCGAAAGAGATTCGCTTCGGTTTTATTTGCGGTTTTCCTTTTTTTTTCGGGGATGATATCTTGTTTATTTCTTGAAATATAACCTGATCAGTTTCTATCTAAACAAGGGAGAAGGAAGGAAAAAAAATTACGGAGGAGTTTAGATAGTACAAACAAGCTCTTGGTTTGAAAGAGGAAAAAAAAATATATATTTGGAGATTCTCAGGAGTTGTTTATTTTCGTAAACGAAACTTTAATTTGGGTTTTTATTTGTTTCAGGAGCGTGAAGCTGCTATGGAGCACCTAGCCGCTGTATTATTCCTACTGCTCAGGCTCACGTTAATTTCAGCCCTCGCAAGGAATTTGGGTAAGTTTTATTTTTTGTATATTTTTTTGTTTTGTGATTGTGGCGATTGAATGACTGAAAGATAAGGGAGTTTAAGTATTGTAGCAAATGCCTTTGGCCACTTGAAAGCGTTTTTTTTTCGACGCCTCCGCCTTTTTATGTTTGATTTCTAATGCTCGCATTGACTGAGCTACTTTGTTGTGTGGAGCATTCTTCATAAAATGCACATTTTTAGCGGGTCCGTAGCCATGGAGGGGCCTGGAGTAAATTGGCTAAACATGACAGGTATAGGGAATGAAAGCCTATTGCCCCCCTTAACAAGGCCAACTGCCCCCCTGGCTTTTTGCCCCCTCTGGCCCGATTTTTAGAGGAAATTTCAGTGAATGGAAAGAATGGCTTTTTTTGTGTAAAACTCGTTTATGAGGGAAAAAAAATCATATTTTACGTATCTAATATTTCTTTGACTTGTTTTTGTATTTTTTGGTGCAAGTTTTCAACTGACACTAGTCGCTCATAAATTAAACTTACAAAGCCATTACCTTTTGAAATGGTCTATTTGAAACCTTGAGGTTCTAGGGTCGCGATTTTAAAAGAAAAATTTATTTTGCATCAAGCTGGCGTTTTCAAATTTATGTCAAGAGTAGAAGTCGCTAAAGTCAATATTTAGCCCATCGTTAATATTTAACCCATTGTCAATATTCAGCCCGTCGTCAGTATTTATCTCATCGTCAGTATTTAACGCATTATTAATATTTAGCACATCGTCAATATTTAAACCATTATTAGTGTTTAGCTCACCGTCGATATTTGACCCATCGTAAGTATTTATCTTATCGTCAATATTTTGCTCATCGCCAATATTTAACCCGTCATCAATATTTAGATCATCGTCAATATTTAATCGGTAATCAATATTTAGCTCATTTAACAATTAATCCACTATCAATATCTAGCTCATTGTCCATATTTAACCCGTTATTAATGTTTAGCTCGCCGTCGATATTTAGCCTATCGTCAGTATTTATCTTATCGTCAATATTTAACCGTCATAAATGTTAAGCTCATCGTCATTTTTTAGCAAAACGGCATAATGTATCTCATCGTCAATATTTAACCCGTAATCAATATTTAGCTCATTTAACATTTAATCCACTATCAATATCTAGCTCATTGTCCATTTTTAACCCGTTATTAATGTTTAGCTCGCCGTCGATATTTAGCCTATCGTCAGTACTTATCTTATCGTCAATATTTAACCGTCATAAATGTTAAGCTCATCGTCATTTTTTAGCAAAACGGCATAATGTATCTCATCGTCAATATTTAACCCGTAATCGATATTTAGCTCATTTAACAATTAATCCATTATCAATATCTAGCTCATCGTCCATATTTAACCCGTTATTAATGTTTAGCTCACCGTCGATATTTAGCCTATTGTCAGTATTTATCTTATCGTCAATATTTAACCCGTAATCAATATTTAGCTCATCGTCAATATTTAATCTGTATCAATGTCTAGCTCATCGTCCATATTTAACCCGTTATTAACGTTTAGCTCATCGGCGATATTTAGACCATCGTCAATATTTATCTTATCGACTATATTTAGCTCATCGTCAGTATTTTTCTCATCGTCAATATTTAACCCATCAGAAATGTTAAGCTCATCGTCAATATTTACCAAACCTTTATTATGTATCTCATCGTCAATATTTAACCCGTTATCAGTATTTAGCTCATCGTCCATATTTAACCCATCATCAATATTTAGCTCATCGTCAATATTTAGCTCTAAAACATTTCACCGGTAGAAAACTGCTCTAATGAGAAGTTTTATCATTTCAAATGAAAAATAGAAATGTTGGCAACATGTTGCTGCGCGTTCATCGTATAATTGCAGCTTTAAGGATTAAGTCACTCTTGCAATGGAAGTAACAGAACTGTCAAACTAACGGCACAAATTGATAACGAACATGTTGATAACAGCATTTCGTTCATTGATGTCGAATTTGGAATGTCAGAACAAAAATAAATTCTTTATATTTAATCCTGTACAAATTAAACAGAGACCTTAATCATTCCAGCTGAAATAATAATGAAATAATAAAAAGGAACTATAAAAATACGAAAGAAAATTTTATTTGTTCATAAAATTCGTTATTTGCAGTCAACTTTTTTTTTTATCTTTTTTTTTTTCTCTTCCTTTCAAGGACAAGATCCTCAAAATTTAGGGAACTTCTTACATGAAGTATCCTGCCTTATAAATCATAACAAATAAAAAAATTAAGGAATTAATACGACGCCTCCGGTGTTAAAAACAAAAAAAAGAAGAAAAAAAAACGATAGCTAATCCAAAGCTTATAACTAGTTTTTCGCGCCCTCCCTTTTTTTTTTTTAAACTTCCTTTGCCAAAAACTTTTCAGTAATATCGATCCCGTTTTAAAATTAAATTATCCGCCGTTTAATTCAATCCGATTTCCTTTTTAGTTTCTCGGGGAGTGGAGGGGGGGAATATGAGTCCAGGAACTCCCCGGGATTATGTATGGCTGGAGTTGGTTCAACTTTTCCGCATTGTTATCTCGCTCAGCCAAAGAACTTTTCAACTTCCCATCTCGGTATTACACTCTTCAATGGGAAAATTTCAACGATAAATAAAAAAGGAATGGAAATGGAAGAAAATAGAAAGGGAAGAAGGAAAAAAAAATAAGGAATGAGGGGAAGGTGGGAAATAAGAATTTCGTAATTTTTGGAAAGACCTCCGCGCTAGTTTTCTATTCTTTGATTTTTTTTTTTTTTTTTTTTTTTTTTTTTTTTTTTTTTTTTATTCTTGGAAACGAGATGGAAAAAAGAAAAGAAGATCTCAAAGATAAATTTAAGCCTTTTTTTTCTTCTTCCTTCTTTTTTTACTCCTTGAGGAGAATTCTTTTGAACTACTGATGGTAAATCCAATGGTGGCTGGGGGGTACATTTTCTCTCTTTTTTTTCTCTCAATCTTAACCCATCTGAATACACCGAAAAGAAAGATAACTTCGTTTAGTTTACTTCGTTCTATTTAATTTTAATTTTTCGATTCAAAAAGGATCTTTATTTATGAATTTTTTTTCTTTTTGTTCTTCGGGGAGGAAAAAAAAAAAAAATTATGGAAAATTTTTGCGTAATTTCGAGTTTCTTTCCGATAATAAGTGCCTCTTCAAAGTTGTTATTAATAATTAAAACCATCATGATAATGATAATAAAAAAAAGTTGTTTGTGAAAAATGGAAAAAAGAAAGAAAAAAAAAAAAAAAAAAATCCGGATATTTTATCGTTAAGGTTCTAGTTCGTTTACATAACCGGGCGGTCAGCCGGCCGGTGAAAATTTTTTAACATTAAAAAAAGTTTAATTTTTTTTTTTTACGATTCGGTATTTTACACATCAAAATGAGATCGGATCGCACCGAAACCGTGACAAAACGTTTGGTTATGTTTAAAAGGTAAAGATTCGTTATTGAAAGTGTATGAAAAAGGCTTTATTGTGCGTAAATTTGATAATTTTTTTCAATGTTTTCGAAATAAAAAAATACGACGCCATTCTTCTTTTTGTTTTTGAAATAGTTCGCGCTTTCACCGCTAGAGCGCTGCACTAGTCTCTCGGAAATAAACATTTTTTTTTTCTTTTTTTTTTTTTGCGAAAACAATTAAATATTTTCAAATATAAGAGCTATTAACTGTTGTTCATGCATTTAATATCATGGAAATTTATCTCTGAACATAACGAACGGTTTGGGTACGGTTTCGGTGCAGTTAGACCCCGTTTTCATGTATAAAATATTGGATTCAAAAAAAAATTTTTTAATATTTTTTTATCGTTAAAATGTGTACACCGCCCGGCTAGCCGGCCGGTTATGTAAACGAACTAGAACCTTTACCATTTTTTTTCCTCATCTTAGTTTTTGATAAAAACACGGTTCCATTTAAAATAACAGCGGTTTTTACTGCTGGTAAAGAATTTCGTAACTAAAACCATAAGCGGTCCGCTTTAATGGTCATTGTAAACCATTATCACGGACTTTTTCGCATTAAAATGGATTATGGGGTTGTAGGAGAAGCAAAAAAAAAAAAAAAAAAAAAAAAAAACTATTTTTATTATTATTTTGGGGGGGGGGGTTATAAATGATGCAATCGGAAATGATACAAGGAAATTGAGACAAAGTTATTGGTGTAAGTTACGATTGGGACGTGTATATTGGTACATCTTTTAGCTGTTATGATAATTGAACAATATTTTTATCCTCCACGGGTAACGTCTTCAGTGATTTATTTATTATGAGCGAATGCTAAATCCCGCAGGTTTTTGTATATTAGTCGTTTCGTTGGTAGGAATATATGGCTCACGGTTTTTGGAGGATTTTCGATTAGAGGAAAACTGAGGGAAAACTGTACATCACTTGAAAAAGCGGGAGAAAAAAAATTGATTGGATTTTTTTTTAAAGCGTGAGGATATCTATGATAAATCTATTATTAGAGGGTTTTTTTTAACGGTGAAATGTTTTAGGGCTAAATATTCACGGTGGGTTAAATATTGACGATGGGTTAAATCTGGACGATGAGCTAAATATTAACGATGAGCCAAATATTGGCAATGGGCTAAGTATTGACGATGAGCTAAATACTGGCGATGGCGAAATATTGACAATGGGTTAAATATTGACGATGGGCTAAATATTGACGATGGGCCCTATATTGACGATGGGCCAAATATTGACAATGGGTTAAATATTGACGATGGGCTAAATGCTGGCGATGGAGAAATATTGGCAATGAGTTAAATATATACGATGGGCTTAACATTGACGATGAGTTAAACATTGACAATGGGTTAAATACTCACAATGGGCTAAATACTGACGATGGCGAAATTTCGACATCGTCAGTACTTAGCCCATCGTGAGTATTTAACCCATGACGATGGGGTAAATATTGACTTTTGAGACTTCTTCTCTGGCAGATTTCAAAATGCAGCAAAATTTAAGAACCTAGATTTTTTTTTCTGTTCCACCTTACTGTCCAGACACCTCTTTGTGTGGTACTACATCCATTCATTAAACGAAAAGACGATTTTGAAATTTTTTTCAACCAAGCCAACAATCCACGATTTTATTCTTTTTTTAAAATTAATTACCTTGAGTTACAAAAAAAAAAAAAAAAAAAAAAAAAAAATTATATAAAAATATAATAATAATGTAAACCTCGGGTAAATAAGTCAGATTACGTAAGAGGAGTTATGATTTTCATAAAGCTGAATAATGAAGTCGTATTTTCCCTTACCCGTGAACCTAACCAGACAAAAGCGGGATTCCCCCCCCTCCCCTCCTTTTTTTTCTTTTTTAAAAACCGTTTAGAAAAAAAAAGAGGTAAAGAGGAAGAAAGGAAAAAAAAAGACGAAAGTAATATCCCCGAGACGTAATGGAAGAGTTTTAGCTGATCCCAGGTGAAGTGACAGATTATGCGAGACCCGTCCCGTGACACGTTTCCTTCCATCTTTCCTTTTCTTTCCCTGCCTCTGTCTCTTATTTTCTTCCTTACCTCGCTCGCTCGCGGAACTATTTAATTCCTTTAAAGAAAATCACGTCCTGGGAGACTAAGATAGTAAATTTGCCATTGTCTGATTTATGCTATGGGCGTTTGATTTAGTAGCACGGAAAATTATTCGCAATTTATGTTTTTAGTCAAAGTTCTTGACGTCATCGCCCCCTTTTGTTCCCTGAAAAGGATGAAGATTTAAGGATATGTGTGCAAGTAGGAAGTGTAAATGTCTCCTGTAGGAAGAAGATAAAAGAAGAAGGGGGGAAGGAGGGAAAGGGGGGGTATACGAGCATGATACTGGGTCAACTGAATCGGTAGAGGGGAAATAATCTCGCACTTTGAAGGAGAAGAAGAAAAAAAGAATACATTGCTTTCAAATTTGGAATTCAGATGTAATTCTTTTGCCAGGAAAATTATTTCTTTTTTAAAAGTATCGTGCCTTTTTATTTCTTTTGCGTTGCATTGAGCTTCTGCTTTATTTTAATTTTGTAAATATTTTGAAAGGGGGCGTTTCGAGGGAGAAGGGGGGAGGGGAAGGCTTTAATAGATTCCAAAGACTGCCACCGGGTCACCATAAGGGTTGTGCCCAAAAATTATTATTATTTTTTTTTTTTGGACTTTCACCCATCGATAGGACCTAATGAGGGGGTGAATTAGGCCACATATTAGGGTCGAAATGAAAGCCGTTTCTGGGGAGGGGATGGGAGTGTTAAATCAGGTTTTATTTTTTTGGCAGAGAATGGATTGTCCGATTGAAGAATCCAAAAAACGAAAAAGAAGCTTTTTCAAAGGGCCATTTAAGAGCATAATTGTTAATTTTTTAATAAATGGCCCAGTGGCAAAAATGGCCATTTAAAGAGAAAAAAAATATTTTCTTTATGTTAGTGTTGCCGGACCAAAATTTCGCTATGACAGCCGAAAAGTACGGCAAAAATTGGCCTAAGTACACGGGCTTCTAAATTTTTCTTTCAACAAGAAAGGGGCCAAAAAAATGGCCAAAAGTTAAAAAAATTTTTTTCGCTGCGAAGATGACGCTTGCAGTCATGTGCAAGCAGAGTGCTTGCAGTCAAGTGCTGTTTGCAGAGTTTGGAAAAAACTGGCCTAGATACGTATTTTTTTGCCTCTTTTCCCCAACGGCCAAAGTGGCCATAAGATGGCCAAAATCTAAAAAAATTTGTTTCGCCACGAAGACCAGGCTGGACCCAAATTTCGCCTTCAATATGTAAAAGTACGCAAAAAAATTGGCCCAAAATCATGCATTTTGCCTTGGGCGCCGAAGGTAGAACGTGGCCAAATTTAATGGCCAAAATCATAAATATCACAAAAAATTTTTTTCACTGACAAGACCCGGCTGGACCAAAATTTCGCTGTCACCACGTGAAATTACGCAAAAAAATAGCCTTGGAACATATTTTTCCGTCGAAGAAAAAAAGGTAGAAATTGGCCTAATCTAATGGCCTAAAGTCGCTAAAATGCCTAAATTTCGACCAATTTCTACCTTTTTTTCTCCAACGGAAAAATGTTATTCTAGACTATTATTTTACGTGTGCCTCTTTACAAAGAAAGAAACAAAAACGATTTTTTGGGCCTTGTGTCAAAAAAAAATTTAAAAAAAAGGTATAGATACGAACCTATAACCAGATGAACATGAATATTGCGCATTCGGAGTCTTTTGTTTCTTACGTCACGAGTACAGAACAGTTTAATGAAAAAAAAAAAATCCTCTTTTAAAGCTGTGCTCTTTCTTTAAAAAAATTTTTGACGGTTAAGGTCTCTCCTTTCCTTTTTTCTTGTTTTTGTTATCCTTGGAAAAGAATACGGCACGAGAACCGTGATCGATGGTTCTCGACGGGCCTCATATCAATTTACAGAAAAAAAAAGGAAGAGGAAAAAAAAAATAATAATAAAATAGAAAATATGAATGAAAATCTCCCCCTTTATCCCTCGTGATTATTTTTATGCGACGGGTTCAGGATTGTTGGAATTGATATGACGACCTGTCAGTGAAAAGCAAACACAACAACATCAAAAAAAAAGAGGAGGAATATTTCCTGTTAAAGATCAGTCAACTTCCGGTTGATCGATAGTTATTTATATAACCAGGTGAGAGAAAAAGGGTGGGCGAGAGCGAAAATCCCAATGACCGGTTTTATATTTTATGAAAAGCGATGTAATTTTAATCCCCTCAAGTATCTGTCGACAAGTCTTTCCTGGATTGATGAAGCTTGGGGAAACTTTATAAGGAGTCAGTTCTCTTGTTAAAACACAGTTGGCGAAGAGTTTCTCTCGCTTCCTCTCTTCGCCCCCCTTGCAAAATTAATTCATTTAAACCTTAATCTGGGAACCGTTATAATTATCCTGTTGAACATCGTCTGGACATGTTAATACAATGCTAGGCTTCTCAAAGTCCCAAAAGCATCGGCGGGGATTAATAGACTTTATCGGATGAGATACAGATAAGGATCAAGTAGAGAGAAGGTTGTGACCATCTCGCGGGAGTTAAAGCTCGACTCTCCGAGTTTACTCCCAAGTCTGGAAAGCCCCAAACTTAACCCCTCCGTGTATCTCGCTTATACTGATTTATGGGTTTTTACTTGTTCTCCCTCCTCCCCCTCCCTCCCCTGCTCCTCTTTCTCCTCATCACTCCAAGATTTGCCGATTCAGCTAAATCTTAGTGACTTCCTCATGAGAAATCCACCTTTAAGCATTCCTCCTCCCGACTAAAACGGGGTCAAATAATGCAAATGAATTAAATTCAATTCTTCGGTAATGCATAAATTAACAACAGGTTTATAATTAGGTTACATTTCTGTAACTAATCAAGGAACCAGGGATGAAGTATACAACCCCAACGATTTTAATGTATTTCTATCGCCCCCCCCCTCTTTTCTCCCCGCAATTGAGCTCCCGGCTTGCTGCTTTTACTCTTTTCTTCCATTTTCTCTCACTCCCTTTTAATTTTATACTAACCTCTCCTTTCTCATTTCCCGGGGAATTATAGTCATCCATAACTTGCTTCTGATAGGAACGGGGGAGGGGGAGGGGGTAGAGGGTGGACCGACGGAAGGAGGGAGCTAGGGTGATAAAAATTATTTTTGCAAATTAGCTCGGCACCTGGGATTTTAAAAAAGTTTATTTTTTAACGACCACGCGTGGAGAGGATTAAAACATTGGGAGAAAATCTGAATTTTTTTTCTTCCCCTCCCTTGGAATTTTCTTTTGAAAGTAATAATCGTAGACTTCGTTAAAGATTTAATTTTTTCCCTTTGGCTTTTCCAGTTTCACTGTCTGGTAAACAGTTTACGCTTGCTCAGCATTTACTTGTACTGCTATAGTCTGTCTTATGATGTCCCATATTTTTCTCTGAATGGTATCCTTTAAAGATCTTCCTAAAACGTTCCACATCTTCCTAGAATGTTTCACATCTTCCTAGAATGTTCCACTCCTTCCTAAAATGTTCCACATCTTTCGAAAATGTCCCACATCGTCTTAAATGTTCCCACATCTTTTCGAAAATATCATCTTTCCCAGTCTTTCAATGTCCTACATCTTCCCCACGTGTTCCGAAAATATCATGTTCCCAGTCTTCCTAGAATATTCCACTCATTCCTAAAATGTTCCCCATCTTCCTAGAATGTTCCCTATCTTCCTAGAATGTTCCACATCTTCCTAGAATGTTCCACTCCTTCCTAGAATGTTCCACTCCTTTCTAGAATGTTCCACTCCTTCCTAAAATGTTCCACATCTTCCTAGAATGTTCCGCATCTTTCTAAAATGTCCCACACTGTCTTAAATGTGCCCACATCTTTCCGAAAATATCATCTTTCCCAGTCTTTCAATGTTCCACATCTTTCCCATGTGTTCCAAAAATATCATGTTCCCAGTCTTCCTAGAATATTCCACTCATTCCGAAAATGTTCCCCATCTTCCTAGAATGTTCCCCATCTTCCTAGAATGTTCCACATCTTCCTAGAATGTTCCACTCCTTCCTAGAATGTTCCACTCCTTTCTAAAATGTTTCACATCTGCCTAAAATGTCCCACATCTTCCCAATTGTTTACCTAATTGATATTTTGCGAAATTTTAATTCTCGAAGAATATACCCCAAAGAACCTTTCTTTGAAAAACAATACCTCAATTTTCGGTCTTAAACCGACTTGCACTTTCAGCTTGAACTTGGGGAAAAAAAAAAATCACTCGTCACGAACAAAAGGGAAAATCATCTTTTCACTCCGTTAAACTAGCAAACTTTCCTGTTAGTTTCTGTTAATGCTGTGTTTTGGTACAGAAATAATGACACGTTTTTGGTCAAGAAAACGAAGAGATGTTATGAGTTTCCATCATTAATCGTCGTCGTCGGTCCGGACGTCAGAAGACGTAGCGGCAAGAGAGGGATGGATGGCGGCGGGGGTAGAGCGGCAGGTGTAATTGTTGGGAAACTATTTCACGTCAAAATGAAGAATGATCCTGACTCTAAACTAGAAAACTGACTTGTTTATCTTGATAGCGTGCCATTTGAAATTCGAAAGGAGGCGAAGAAGAAGAAGGAAGGAGGGAGAAAGAAGACCTTCCATACATACATCGCTCTTCATAATTTCGCAATTGCTCAAAAAATAATTCTGCACGAAGTTCCCAGCTCCAAATCGGGAAGAAGGGGGGGGGAAAAACTAGAGAAGAAACAAAAAAAAAGATCATATACATTTCTGACAGATAAAGCCTCACTACTTGTCTTGGCAATAACAATGTTGCATCCATTTACGAGTTTTTATAGCGTTGCTAAATGTTTACAAGTGCTCCTAAGCCAGTTTTTTTTTTCGGAGGCTTTTTTTTTATGTCTCACCCTATTAATGACTAGTGCTTTCATTTTTTATATTTCTTTCATGCGATTCTTTTTTGTTGTTTTTTTTTTTAATCCCTCGTTTAACACGTTGAATAATGGGTCCCTATATGGGACGTAATCTGGAAGGAGGTCGGTGTCAATTATTACATCGTAAGGGCACCAGGTGTAAGTTATTTAAAAGCGAAATAATAACCAACGTATATATGTGTCGCACTGACCTAGTAATAATTCTTTGTTTCTTTCATGGGTTATTCCCCCCCTTGAGTTTTTGATTCGAGTTTTGAGAAGTAGTCGTCTGGAAATTTGTTTCGAGAGCCGGTCAACATAAACATGGCCAAACAATAAGCAACGGGGAAAATATAAATAACGTTTTTTTTTTTTTTTTTTTTTCTTAATGGGAATCACAGATTCTGGATTTTTTCGTTCCGGAATGAAAAATCGCCCGTAATTTTTGTTTTCGGAGCGAATCATCAAAATTCTACCACTGAAGATCTGTTCTGCTAGTGCTAACAAGTAGTTCTTCCAACGAAAAAGGTGACGTAGAATCTTACATATGAGAAGCTCTGAAAAACAAATATGGGGAAAAGAGATGCGTAATGTGTAATGGAGTTGAAAGCGCCCTACACTGGTTCGTGACTGCACACATTTAGAAGAACCAAGAAGAACCTGGATTGTGCCACAGAATGAAAACGCAACAGCAAAAGAAGACCACGAGCAGTTTATAAAAATGGCGAAATTCTTAAAGTACAGTTTCAAAGAAAGAAGTGGAAGACTGTAGCTGTATACCTGATATTTGATTTGGTAAAACATGCTATTGTTATGTCAATACATCTATTGTATAATGAAAAAGATCGTCATCATGAAATTTTGGTCATCAGACATGGCCATTTTCTGGAAATTTTTTACGAGACGCCGGAATGGCGTCTTATACTCGTGGCTGGCGTCCTATTGACGTCATCTTGATTTTGAAACGGTAATGTCATCTCTTTTGACGTCAACAAGACGTCTTCTTGACGTCATCCACTGACACATTTTACTACTGGTTATTCTTAAAAGTCGTCTTTTTGACGTCATTTGATCACAGAATGTGACCATTTCTGTTGACGTCATTTGGACGTCATTTCGAATTGTAAAATAGCCCCAGAATGTGACCATGCCTCATGAGGTCTTTTTGACGTCATTTCGACTCGTAAAATCGTCCCAAAATGTGACCATGCCTTATGACGTCTTTTTGACGTCATTTCGTCACTTCAAACCGTTTTTCGGCATTAATTAGCAGATATGGTTCTAAGAAAATTTTTTTTGATAAAATTAGAACCTTAAATTTTTGAAGACTCAGGAATCAACTTGATTCCTTGAGTCTTTTTAGAGCGGCGGTCTCAAATGTAAAAATCTGCGAGATGATAGCCAGTCTTCGTCGCGGAGACGGGACTTGAAAGAAGAAGAAGAAATTTTTGAAAAAAAGAAAAACGCGACGTTGGAATCAGAAGGTTCCAACTCGATCCTCTTTGCCAAAATTCACTTTCTGATCAGAAAATCACAGGCAAGAGTTCCATCTGCTGTATCTCTTCAATTCAGTCATGGATGGTTAAAATTCTACATGCGCATTTTTACCCCACCACTCGAACACGCGAAAAAAAAAAATCACTTTATCATCATGGTTAAATAATTTGATAAAAAATTTAATGCAAACTCGTTTTTTTTTTTTCAAATGTAAAAGAAAAATTCGAAATTCAAAATGAAAAATCCAAAGGTACGAACGCAGAGGGGGGAAAAAAAAGTGCAGACCTTTGGTTTAATTTCCGTTTTCGGGAATTCCCGCTTGTGAATAACATTAATTCAGCGCGTTGAAATAAAGCAATTGTCATTCGCTGAGAAAACGCCAAAATTCGATTTACTCTCATTCCACATCCGGAGGAAACCAGACAGAGCGAAACATCAAACCGGATTTTCAAACGTTTAAAATTCGATTTTGGAAAAAAAAAAAAAAAAAAAAAAAAAAAAATCGGTCATTGGAAATTTGAAAGAAGATAATCCCGGGATTATGGGATCGGTCGAGAATTAGATCGGGCTTAGTCCTAGATCGATTTAAACTGTAACGAAAAAGAGTTGGGAGCCTGAAGAAGAGGAAAAAAAAAGTGGAAACTTCGTGCGAAACTTTTTTTTTCCCCCCTCTTCAACAACAAAAAAAAATCCCTTGTAGCCGGAAAAAACATCTCATATTTTTCATTTATAATGGAATTGACGATTTGTTTTACCATAAGATTAAAAACACTTAATCCCATTTTAATGGAAAGATTGTGTTTTCATCGAGTTTATGGAAAACGACGAGAAGAAGACGGGCTTAGCTCTTTTCTCTCTCCCTCAGCTCATTTCACTTGCCGTTGTTTGGGAAAACATCAATCCGCAATTAGAGCTTTTGGAAAAGGTAAAGTGAGGCAAAAACAAGGCGGCATCGTGGAAAATCTAACTCCTGGAAAAGCCTTTTTTTTTTTTACCCTGCATAGTCTTAAGTTAAAGTCGACGGTTTCGTGGTCACCTCTCTCTCTCTATTCTTTTCCTTTTCTCCCTCTTTGTCTTTTCCATTGGGACACGATTCCGGGGATTTAGACTTTTTGACTTTTCGAATGTGGTTTTTTTTTCCTCCTTCCCTCTTTTTTTACCGCTTTCTTTTTTTTTTTATCGATACGTCTATTTTCTCTATAAATTTTCATGATCCGACGTAGTTATCGAACGTATCGGCACCTTTGAAATTTCGAGAGGATGGGGGGAAAAAAAATTAGTTTCAACGGCTATTTCTTTTTTTCCTTTTAAGAAAAAGAAGTAAAGGAAGGCGGAAAATTCTTGTTTTGATGTTGTATAAGTTTACTGAATAAGCTTTGATTGAGTTCTGAAAGACCCTATGAAAAACTGAATTCAAATGTGTCAATTTTTCGGTATTAATCGAAAACTACGTTGTCATCTGATTGGTCTACTAAATTTGGAATGCTAAAAATGATTTCATGACGACTTTTATCTCTTTCTCCTCTGACCTCCAGTAATTTTATGGTCACTCAACGTTCACTCTAACTCTAATGTCTGTCCTCCTGTGATTTTACGATGATTTTCTCGTCTGCCCCTCAGGAATTTTATGATTTAATTCTTCTGTCCTCCAGTGATTTTACGATGTCTTTCTTCTATGTCACCAGCGATTTTTATGATGACTTTCACTCTGTCCTCCAGAGATTTTATGATGACTTTCTCCTCTGACCTCCAGTAATTTTATGATCAATCTACTTCACTCTAACTCTTAACGTCTGTCCTCCAGTGATTTTACGATGACTTTTTCCTCCGTCTCCAGTGATTTTATGATGACTTTCTCGTCTGCCCCTCAGGAATTTTATGTGGACTTTCTTTTCTGCCCTCCAGTGGTTTTATCACTTTCTTCTCTGTCCTCCAGTGATTTTACGGTGACTTTCTCCTCTTTCACCAGTAATATATGATTACTGTTGTTTTCTCCTGTAATATTTATGATGACTTTCTCCTCTGACCTCCAGTGATTTTATGATGACTTTCTCGTCTGTTCTCGAGCAGTTTTATGATAACTTTCTGCTGTCATTCAAGAGTTTTATGGCGATTTTCTAATCTGACCTCCAATAATTTTATGATGACTTCTCTTTTTCCCAGTGATTTTATGATCAATCCACGTTCACTCTAACTCTAATGTCTGTCCTCCAGTGATTTTACGATGACTTTTTCCTCCGTCTCCATTGATTTTTATGATGACTTTCTCGTCTGCCCCTCAGGAATTTTATGTGGACTTTCTTTTCTGCCCTCCAGTGGTTTTATCACTTTCTTCTCTGTCCTCCAGTGATTTTACGGCGACTTTCTCCTCTTTCACCAGTAATATATGATTACTGTTGTTTTCTCCTGTAATATTTATGATGACTTTCTCCTCTGACCTCCAGTGATTTTATGATGACTTTCTCGTCTGTTCTCGAGCAGTTTTATGATAACTTTCTGCTGTCATTCAAGAGTTTTATGGCGATTTTCTAATCTGACCTCCAATAATTTTATGATGACTTCTCTTTTTCCCAGTGATTTTATGATCAATCCACGTTCACTCTAACTCTAATGTCTGTCCTCCAGTGATTTTACGATGACTTTCTCCTCTGTCGTCCAGTGACTTTATCTGAACTTTCGTCTCCGCCCTCCAGTGATTTTATCACTGTCTTCTCTGACCTCCAGTGATTTCCATGATGACTCTTATCATCTGTCCTCGAGCGACTTTATGATGACTTTCTCCTGTCTTTCAAGAATTTTATGGCGATTTTCTAATCTGACCTCCAATAATTTTATGACGACTTTCTCCTCTTTTTCCCTGTGCTTTTATAATGACTTTCTCCTCTGTCCTCCAGTGATTTTAGGATCTCTCTACGTTCACTCTAAAGCTAACGTCTGTCCTCCAGTGATTTTACGATGACTTTCTCCTCTGTCCTCCAGTGATTTTACGGCGACCTCCTAATCGGCTCTCCAGGGATCTTACGATAACTTTCTCCTCTGACTTCCATGGGCTTTATGGCGACTTTTCTCTTTGTCCTCCAGTGACTTTATGATGACGTTCTCGCCTCTTTACCTGTGATTTTATGAGGACGTTTTTGCCTGCCCTTCAGTGATATTATGGCAACTTTTTAATCTGTCCTCCAGTGGTTTTATGATGACTTTCTCCTGTCCTTCAGGGGTCTTATGTCTTATTTTATAATCTGACATCCAATAATTTTATGATGATTTTCTTCTCTTTTTCCCAGTGATTTTCACATTGAATTTTTTTTTCTGTCCTCCAGTGATTTTACGACGACCTTCTAATCGGTTCTCCACGGATCTTACGATGACTTTCTCGTCTGACTTCCATGGGTTTTATGGCAACTTTTTAATCTGTCCTCCAGTGATTTTATGACGGCCGTCTTGTCTGTCTTTCTATTATTAGCTTTTGCTTGTCCTAGAGTGATTCCATTACGATTAAGTAGCCCTCCCAACGATTTTATTTAATCTGATTCGATTTTTTTATTGTTTTTCCCCTACCTCCCAGTGACCTTTTGTTTTTTCTTCATTTTTTTTAAATCCTTGATGACGTTAAAAATTTACATATCGTATTCTTATTTTTAAATGCCCAATCTACATATTTAAAAAAAAAGGAAAATTAGGGTTAATAACCCTCCCAACGTCGCCCTTTTAACTTAAATATAAAAAATAACAAAGAAACACCCGGTTATATAAATCTGGATAGATAAAGTTGGCAAAGAGGAGATAACCGAAATTTATGAAGTTAATTCCAGCGAATAAAAAAAAAGGAAAAAAAAAAAAAAAAAAAAAAAAGGTTCCATATTGAATCTGTTTGACGTACTATCCCGGGTCTGATTCGAACCCTCTCTCCGTAAGAAAAATGGAGGCAATATTCAAAAGACATAAGAAGGGAACGCCTGGCACAGTCGCTTATATTCAGATCGTCTATGCATTTGTCTGGAAGAATGGATTTTTATCTATGATCGAAAAGCTGCTATAAAACCAACGCGCTTCTTTTTCCCTGCGAAGTTTTTCTTCCGTCACTTTACTCTATTTTTTTTCGCAGGGATTCGATAAGGAGGGAGGGAGGGAAAAAAAAAAACTAAAGAAGGGAGTTAATAAAAAGCCGTTCGACGTCGAATCCTTAGAACGTCGTGTAACTGGGCGGGCACGTACTGGAAAGGATACCGTGTAATCCTACGCACTTAAGAAAAGAAAATGGATAAAAATATGTTTCCTCTCGTGCTTTCCTTCCTTTGGCCTTTTTCCTCGTCGACCCTCTCCCCCTCCGTTTTGATCTCCTCCTGCCCCGTACTTCCCCCCTCGACGTTTTTTTTTTTTTTTTTTTTTTTTCAATTTCAAAAATTGTACGTATTTTCCCCGTGACTTTTTGAGAGATGGCTGTAACAAATCGGGTAGGATTTTCCTTTTAGGATTATTGAATGACTTAGATAATAATGCCTGGTAAATCATGATCAATGTTTCCCGTATTTCCTATTTATTTCTTCGAGTCAAGAGAGGGATTTCGACATGGCGAAGCGAGTGAGGGGGGGGAGGGGGTTGTTTACAAAGAAAACGCAGCAAAATGATTTTAAATTTGTATATGAGGTTAGTTCGGTCAAAAAGGTTGGGAATTTGAGGAATTTAAATAAATATTGAAGGCCTTCGATATCGGAAATGGTGAATGATTAAAGTTATTTCATGAGTGTCTTATCAGGAGGCTTCTTGTACGAAAAAGTGATGCGTAAAAAATGTATACAATTTTTGCAAAATAAATGCAAAAAAATCATATAAAAAATGTATTAATTTTGCTTTATTTATACGAAGATTTTAGATCTGCATAATTTTTGTAAAGTTTTTGGATATTTTTTTTTGGTACCAAAATTTGAGTATGCATAATTTTTACATTTATGCATATTTTTTTGAAAATGTGGCATAAATTATGTGCCACATGTGTCACATGTATTTTTTGAAAAATTATATGCATAAATTATGCATATAATTTTTTTAAATATAAGGCAGAAAAATTTTGCGAATACTATGCATATTTAACTTTTTCCCAGATTTTATGCATAATCGTTTTATGCATTATTTATGCATAATTATTTATGCATCATTTTTGCATAATCATTTATGCATCACTTCTGCACAATTATTTATGCATCATTCATGCATAATTGTTTATCCATCATTTATGAATAATTATTTTATGCATCATTTATGCATAATTATTTATGCATCATTTATTCATAATTTATGCATATTTTATGCATAATTATCTATAAATGATGTGACATATGACATCATATGACATCGAAATGAAATGACATATCTCATATGGCGAGATATTAATCAAACGCAATCAAATAGATTAGAGTGTATTCAAAAAAGATTTCTCCGTTTCCTATATTTTAAGACCCATAATGTATATCCCCACTACAGGAATCATCCGGTCAGGAGCTTTCAACTTCGAGCTGAATTTGGTTATTTAAGACTGCAGGATAGAAGGGATTTATCAGCTTATATTCTTATTTTTAAACTGCTCAATTACATAATTGATTCACCTTCTTTACTTAATCTTGTTCAATTTAGAGTTCCTATTCGTTTTACTCGTCAAAGGAATCTCTTTCACTATTCAAGTTGTGCAGTAATCGACGGGATTCTGCGTGATTTTAATACAAAGCTCGAAGACATAGATCCCTTCGTCCTCAGTCTTAATGCATTTAAAAAAGCTGTCTTGAATGTACTAGTCGAGGGCTAATTGCTGGTTGGCTGTTTTTTTTTTTTTTTTTTTTTTTTTTTTTTTTTTTTTTTTTTTAAACCGTAAACTGTTATTTTTTTTATTGTTTTATTTAATTCTACCTTGTTACTTTATTTTTAATCTTGTTTTGTTTTTATTTTTATTTTTGTTTTTTTTTTATCTTGATCTGTCTGGAAAAAAAATTTCTGTTGATCAATATAATATCTTAATATAATATTATCTATGCATCATTTATTCATAATTTATGCATATTTTATGCATAATTATCTATGCATCATTTATTCATAATTTATGCGTAATAGTATTAGAGGATCGGAAAAAACATTTCCCCGTAAAAAAATTTAAGTTTTTTTATACGTAATATGCATTTTTTTTGTATGTCCAATTTTTGTATGATTTATGCTTGATTTTTATATAATTTATGCATCTTTTTTTCGTATAAGTTTCCAGCAATTTAGAGGAGATGTAAAATTTTAAAAATATTCTCAATGGTATAACTTCGTGAGTCGAAGGTCACATGACATATCTTCATTGTAAATATGATTGGAGATATTCTGTTTTGATTGTAATTAAAATCATGTGACCACAAATTCATGCCAAGAAGAGCATGTAAACTTGTGGTCACGTGATTTTCATTATAGTCCGAAACAGACTATCTCCAATCGTGTTTACGATGGAGATACGTTAGTTGACCTTCCGACGCAAACAATTGTTTGATGTGTTATTGCAGACTTGTTATTATCATGTTATATTAATTTTTTTTTTTCTTTTTCTTTTTCAGGTAAGCTTTTTCCCATAATTTTTTCCTCCAAGTTATCGCCTTATAATATATGTAAGTAAGTCAATAGAAAGGTGGCTAAATAGGTAGAAGACCAGTACGAGGATGTACAATTTCGTGTGCCAGAGGTCAACTGGCGTATCTCCATTAGGGTGGCTTTTATTTTACGAATTTTTGAATTTTGGTGAACGCACCCCATAATTCTTTTATAGTAACCGAAAGAAGATTCCCTGAATTTTTTCAGATTTTTTGGACGTTGTTTAGCCGTGTCCCCGAGGACCCAAAAATTTCATAAGGACCAAAAAATCAAAAATTTTGGATTTTCGAAATGTCTGATAGCGCAATCGCTGTGGTTTATCAATTGCAAAAATTTTTTCCATTTCGAATTTTTTCTTAAACTTTGCCCCTCTTGCGCCCATGCCAAGACTCCGTTTAAAAAAAATTTTGAAACGGAAAAATTTTTTACAAATGATAAGCCACAGCGAATGCGCTATAAGGCATTTTAAAATTCCAAAATTTCTGATTTTCCCTACCGCTCGTTTTCTGGACTAAATTTCGTCTTCGGTTTTTCATTTCTTTTTTTTTTTTCCTTCGTCAATAACCTAATCTTACCGAGCAAAACCGAGTGAAAATTGTTAATTTCCTCCTTGAATGCCTTGTCCATCATTAATATCGACACTCCGTCCCGTTAAAAACAAACTATAACGGTTTTTAATAATAAAATTCCTTCGTTTTTTATGCCTCATAAATTGCAAATTCAATGTTTCATGAAAAACAAAGGAGAAGGAGTAGGAAAGCGAGAAGAGAGGCTGAGAGAGAAGAAAAACAACGAAAAAAAAAAACGAAAAAAAAAGAAAAAAAAAACCTCAAGTCTTAACTTTATTCAGTTATATCCGCCTCAAAGGAATTAAACCGAACGCGTTTTATCATCAGAGTTAATTCCTTTGAATGATGTTGGCAAAGTAATGAAAAACGTCTAGTGTTTAAGAATAGATTGCTTAAACGATTTTCCTTAAACCGTATTAAGTGTTCTAAATCGGTTAAGGCATCATTTTAAAATGTGTTGTAATTAGGGAAAACGTTATAGGGAGGGAGGGAGGGTGGGAGGAAAAGTGTCGGCTAAGAAAACTGGAAGAGGGGGCGAAAAATAGGAGAGAGTTTTAAATAGAGAGAAGAGAGAGAGAGAGAGAGTTAAGTCACGCCAAAAGAGTTTCTTACAAGTTTATGGAACACCACGCGATCAATTCGTCAGTCTTATTCAAGAAGTTGTTGCGCGTAAGGGAAAATTTTCCTTCGAGGGGGTAATAAGAAGAGAAAGCAGCGAAAGAGAGGAAGGTCGGGGGTGGGGGGGAAGGGGGGAAGATGAAGAAAAAGGGGGATGGGAGGGGGGGGGAAGGAGACTTAGAAGAGCCGAGGGTGTGATGATGAAATGTAGGGAAATTAGAAAATAAATTATAGACCCTTATTTTCATGGCCTCGATACTTTCGGGGAAAGTAAAACGCGAATTTACTGTCAACTTTTGTTTTCTATCCGTATCTTTTGTTTTCCTATTTATAAGCGGCTTTGATATGTTTTTCGGGAAGGAATTGTATAAATATTTTGAATGGGAATAAAAGAGAGGAGGAGGAGGGAGATGAAGGGAAAAATCATGGTTTTAAAAAAGCGAAAGAAACGGAGATGTCATCTTTTTTCAGATTTTTTTTTCTCCAGAAAGCTTTGTGCAGGAAAATAAAAAAAGAAAATTTAAATTTAAAAAAAACACCGTGGACGGACGGGATTGAGTAAAGTTTTTCCAAAACGCATTTTAAAAAAAAGAGGATTGGAATTTTCTAGAACGTTTTGAAATATTCTAGAACATTTTGGAAAGTTTTGAAACATTCGAGAACATTTTGAAACATTCGAGGACATTTTGAAACATTCGAAAACATTTTGAAACATTCTAGAATGTTTTGAAACATTCGAGAACATTTTAAAACATTCGAGAACGTTTTAAAACATTCGAGAACTTTTTAAAACATTCGAGAGTATTTTGAAAAATTCGAGAACATTTTCAACATTTGAGAATATTTTAAAACACTCGAGAATATTCTGAATCATTCGAGAACATTTTCAAACATTCGAGAATATTTTGAAACATTCGAGAATATTATGAAACATTCGAGAACATTTTGAAACGTTCGAGAAAATTTTCAAACATTCGAGAACATTTTAAAACACTCGACAATATTTTGAAACATTCGAGAACATTTTAAAAAATTCGAGAATATTCTGAAACATTCGAGAACATTTTAAAACATTCGAGAACATTTTAAAACATTCGAGAACATTTTAAAACATTCGAGAATATTTTGAAACATTCGAGAACATTTTTAAACATTCGATAACATTTTGAAACATTCGAGAACATTTTCAAACATTCGAGAACATTTTAAAACATTCGAAAATACTATTAAATTAAGAAATTTAAGAGATCCAATTCAACGTCATTTTTAATTTAATTTTCTTAATTTAATCGGAAAGACGGAAGTAAAAAAACCGCAGAATAAAAAATCAAGAAAAAATCACCTTGAGCAGAGATGTCATCTTTTTTCTGATTTTTTTTTTCTTTTTTTCCGAGAAAGCTTTGTGCAGGAAAATAAAAAAAAGAAGAAAATTTACATTTAAAAAACACCGCGGACGGACGGGATTGAGTAAGGTTTTTCCAAAACACATTAAAAAAAAAAGAGGATTGGGCGCTCCTGCGGATATCTCATTTGAAGAAAAATAAAGAGGAAAAAGGTCCCTTTGATGTTTGAGAATCCGGGATCCCCCGTCCTACCTAAGAGTTAAAACAGCAGGAGTCTGTCCTTAGCAAATGGTGAACTGTGGATGCATTAGCTGACAGTTTTGTGTTTCCCCCCTTTTTCGAAAATAGGAAATGTCCTTTGATTCTGAATTTTTTTTTTGTTCTTCTTTCATCATCTATCAGTAACTTGATTTTATATTTTCAAACGTTTAAAAAACGGGGTGATGCTTTTTTTTTTTTTTTTTTTTTTTTGTGAAAGTGCCTTTCTCGTCGCGTATATATTAAAATGCATAGGGGAGGTAGGGTTAATTCAAACCTTTTTTCACCTTTGTAAAAAAAAAAAAAAAAAAGATTTTTGCGGTAATGGATGTGGCCGGTATGTTTTTTTTTTCTTTTTTTTTTCTGCAACCCTTCTATGAATGATTCAACAGTGTTAATCCATTAACCCTGCCGACATTTTTTCTTTTTTAAAAATTGAAAACAAGCTCGGGAAAAAAAAAACCAACAGCACGAAAATTCGGCCTCGAAGAAGAAAAAAAAAAAAAATTTATTCCTGAAGGCAAACTGAGAAAAACGGTGACAACGAAGAAAAATGATGTGCATCGTACGGGAAACTTCTGTATAATGAAAAGTGATGACAAACGAGGGAATCTTATAACTGTTTCTTGTTTATAATATTTAAACGGATGATAAACAGGTTTTTACTATTTCCGTTTTCCCGAAAAAAAAAAAAACTGGAAAATCTCCCTGAGAGGAAAAGAAAAAAAAAAGCCGAACGCATCTGTCAACTCCCCATCAAATCTAAGGATTTGACATGGAAAAGATTGATTTGATTCACGGGGAGGGGGAGCAGAGCCCCGCGGAATTGCGATATTTTTTTTTATTTGACCTGTTTCACAAAAATATAAACGAACCCGCAGTAATAAATCAACCTACAGACCACATACTATGTCAATCAACGATGAAAAATAAAAAATAAAAATGGAAGAAAAAGATTTACATAAAATGCGGTTAATATTTCCCCTCGCATTTTTTTTTTTTTTCGTGTGGAAAGGCTACCCTTTTCTCCATAAACCCCCCCACTGCGCCCCCACGAACATCCAAGCCAACAGCTATCGGGTTTGTTTTCTGTTACGTTACACCGCTAATCGTTTTTTCTTGGCACTTTTATGAAACCAGGAATATTTTTTTTTTTTTTTTCATGGGTGTTCTTTTTTGTTTTCTTTCTCTCTTTTTTTATACGAAGCGTCAGATGCGTATTATCTCTCGAAGCGCAGTCTATTTTGATGGATAATATCCGTCATTTTTATAGTTTTTAGCACTTTTGACATGATCACGCAGTTTAGTGGAAACGATCACCAAATATGGTTTTCCGATCGTTTGGCAACTGTTGTTTTCCTTGTTTGCAGATTAGTTTGATTTTTCACGTTCTTTCAAATTTTTTTTCTCTTTTTTTTTTTTTTTTTTTTTTTAGTAAAAGATTTTGTTCCACGTGGTTTGTAAAACTCGGAAATTGTTTTTACTCTTTCAAGTATCCCGTAAGAAAAAGAGATGCATAAATTATATAAAAATGATGCATAAATTATACAAAAAATTGGACATGCATAAAAAATGCATAAATTATGCTTAAAAACTATAATTTTTTTAGGGGGAAATTTTTTCTCATCCTTCAATACGGTTATGCATAAATAAATCGTGCATAAACGATTATGCGTAAATAAATCGCGCACAAGCAATTATGCATAAATAAATTGTGCATTGACAATTATGCATAAAAATTATGCATAAAAATTATGTATAAATATGTAAAATAAATTATGTAAAAATTATGTATAAATAAATTGTGCTTAAAAATTATGCATAAATAAATCGCGCATAAGCAATTATGCATAAATAAATTGTGCATTCACAATTATGCATAAATAAATTGTGCATAAACAATCATGCATAAATAGTTATGCATAAAATATGGAAAAAAGTTGTAGAAGAACAATATTTTCAAATTTCCTACTTTGTGATTCAAAACAATTCTATGCATTAATTATGCAAAAATTATGCATATCAAAATTTTCATACTTAAATAAATTTTGCATAAATTTTGTAAAAATTATGACCAAGCATTGAAAATTGCATTACCTTTGCATCATCTTTGCATGAGATAGGTATTCCTTCATTAGTTGCTGCGCCTCTGCATTAAATGGGATACTTTACCTCTGTATTTACATTATTTGCATCACTTGCATTACCATTGAGTCGGCTTGCATTACCTCATTTATGAATTACGGTGCACCATTTTTTCTGGAGTGAATAACCTTTTGTCCCACACCTCTGCTGTCAATCTCCACAATATTGAATACGTAGCGCATTGCGGTTTTAGTCGCGACAACGAATAGGTTTGAAAGACAAAAACAAATTGTCCGGACATTCGGCATGTCCAGACAATGAGAGAACTAAAAATCTTCACATTAATATTTATTTTTGATAATTTTAAAATTAACAAAAAAAAAATCAAGGTTCAAAGTCCGAAGAAAACACAATAAGCCAAAGTGTAGCGACAGGGTATTATCTTTTGCCAGTCTCATGGCTCGGGGCTCCACTGGGACTTGCGACTACTGGCACGTTTTCTCCATAAATTCGAGGATTTCCCGACATACCAGCCTGTTTCGAATTTTCTCCAGGATGAATAATTCGAGAAGGTCCAAAATATTTTCCCAGTCCTCCACGCGATTTTCCCTCTCCCAAAGTCAAACGCGTTAAGAGGAAAAGGGAGCAAAAACCTTCCCATTTGTCTAAAAACGGACCTTATGAAAAATAAACCCTGCCATACAAATTCACCTCTTACGCCTCAACTCGGAGTTTCCCCCTGTGACATATCCATTAATCCTTAAGCTCCAAAGGGTAAGAAACAGTCCCGAGGACGCGCCAAGAATCAAATAAACAAGTTCAAACCAGAGATCCAAAAGCCTCTTCCAAAAAAAAAAAAAACGAAAAACAGAAACAAGTTGATTCACGTCCCGTAGAAAAAGAGATGCATAAATTATATAAAAATCATGCATAAATTATACGAAAAATTGGACATGCATAAAAAATGCATAAATTACGTATAAAGAACTTAAATTTTTTTGTTTCCGAAAAAACCTATTTTTCATCCTACATTAGAATTATGTATAAATTATGCATAAATAAGTATGCATAAAATGGGAAAAAAAGTTGAATAAGCGTTACGTTAGCGTTACGTTTAAAAAAAGTAGGCATAAATTTGTAGAAAAATATGCATATTTAAATTTCAGTGCATAAAAAATATGCATAAATTATTTTATGATTTAGAAAAATTATAAACTTGCATAAATTATGAAAAAATTATACACATCCAGATTTTCATGCTTAAAAGAATTATGCATAAATTTATAAAAGTTATGCATATTCTTCAGGTGCTTGAAAATTATGCATAAATTATGCAAAAATTATACACATTCAGATTTTTATGTTAAAAAAAAATTATGCATAAATTTTGTAAAAATTATACACAATCAGATTGGACATGCATAAATTATACGAAAAATTGGACATGCATAAAAAATGCATAAATTATAATTAAATTGGACATGCATAATAATGCATTATGCATAATTTATGCATAATGCTTTAAATAAAATGCTTTAATAAATCACGATTCGTCTCACCTGCTTCGAAATTATCATCACTTTTTAACGACCTCTGCAAAAAAAATGAATTAGACCTTTACTGCACATCGCTAAACCACTTTAAACGCACCTTAGTTCAATATTTTTTAAAAACGTATTAACTTCAATTAATAAATTTTATGCTGTGATAACTTCTAACTCTGTTCAATCTGTGATATTCAATTTCGTGATATTTAATTTATTTAATTTTGATTTGTAACTATTTAACTTTTTTTTTTTTTTTTTTTTTTCTTTATTTAATTCTCTCTTCCTGTGATAATTAAATATTTGTAGCAACATTTTTAAGGAATATTTGTAATTGAATCTGTAATGGGCCGCTCAGGCTGTTGATGTCAATATAAATAAATATAAATATAAAAATATAAATATAAATAAATATAAAAAAATTATGCATAAATTTTGTAAAAATTATACACATATTTATGCTTAAAAAAAATAGGCATAAATTTGTAGAAAAATATGCATATTTAAATTTCAGTGCTTAAAAAATATGCATACTAGTAAATGATGCAAAAGTTATACACATTCAGATTTTTATGCTTAAAAAAATTATGCATAAATTTTATAATAATTATGCATATTCTTCAGGTGCTTAAAAATGATGCATAAATTATGCAAAAATTATTCACATACAGATTTTTATGCCTAAAAAAATTATGTATAAACTTTGCAAAAATTATACACGTCAAGATTTTCATGCTTAAAAAAAATTATGCATAAATGTAAAATAAATTTATGCATATTAAAATTTTGATGCTTAAAAAATATGCATAAATTATGCAAAAATTGTACACATTCAGATTTTCATGCTTAAAAAAATTACGCACATTTTCTAAAAATTATGCATATTCAAATTTTGGCGCTTAAAAAAATGCATAAACTTTGCAAAAATTATACACATCCACATTTTTATGCTGAAAAAATTTCGCATAAACTTTGCAAAAATTATTCATGTCCAAATTTTTAAATGATACAAAAATACAATTTTTGCATAAATTTTTTTGCATTTATTTTTCAAAAATTTTATACATTTATGCATCACTTACGGGTTAACTAAAATTATTCACAACATCGTGATTTAGCCAAGCGGATGGCGTTATGAAAAAAAAAATAAAACAAAAAAGATAATAATAAGATGATATCAATGTGGAAAGCGAAGGTCGCAAAATAGAAGCGAGAAAAAAAAAAAAAAAAGTTTTTGGATATGAAGAGGTGTGAACAATGTACCAATTTGCTATGTCTGAATAGATATATCCAAGGTTAATAGACCTAATTATAATTGAGAAGTTTTAGGACACGGTTTCTATCTTTTTTTATTTTATTTGACGTTTCAAGTACGGTGTTTCTTATATTGTGTGCGTACACATTTTTTTTTCTTGTATTTTAGGCCTCGAACCTGTTCATGCGGTAAAGGGTCTTTTTTTTTTACGTATGTAATT
Organism: Liposcelis bostrychophila; assembly: GCA_037577465.1. Classification (NCBI taxonomy): domain Eukaryota; kingdom Metazoa; phylum Arthropoda; class Insecta; order Psocodea; family Liposcelididae; genus Liposcelis; species Liposcelis bostrychophila. The sequence goes on from CM075207.1 coordinate 10,931,249, forward strand.
TTATACTCTTATTACGACTCCGGCTACCATGGCGTCGAGGTAAGGCGAACATAGGTTTTGTAACGAGGGAGTTGGTGATACGCCCACAGGTGATGCCTGAAATGCATTTAGGGCTGACCATACAACTGTAATTTATTGATTATATTAATATATAGTAAAAAAAAAACATGTTATTTCACACTCGAAAGCAACATTTAATGAATTATTATTTTGATCATCCCTTGTAATAAAAACTAAAGAGAGAGAGAGAGAGCGAGAAAAAAAAAAGGCAAAGAGAATGCAAAAATTAATAGATTTTTTTAAAAAGAAATAGTCCCTTGAAAAAAGAGAATAAGCTTCTGCGTGTCATTTCGTAATTTTTTTATGGTGCGCAAAAGTTTTTCTCTAACTGGTTTGGATTTTTTTTTTTCACTCACTCGTCAACTGCTCCCGTGAGGTTGATGGATTTAAACTTTTTCGATTATCGAGAAGTTGTCTTCATGTAGAAAAAATTTCCAGCTTTTTCTTTTTATATAGATGTAGTATTTTCAGAAATATTTTTTTGAGAATGTTCCTTTCGAAAAATGAGTGTGCAGCACCAGTATGAAAAAGTGATGCCAAAAAGGTATAAATTTTTTGCTTAAAAAAAAAAATGGGGAATTTATAATTTTTGCAAAGTTTATGCATATTTTTTTTAAGCATTAAAATTTTGACCAAGTAAGTGAAAAAAATTCCGTAGGCTGTTTTTTTTTTTTCTCACAATAACGTTCCGAGGGATTCACCATGAGAGAAGTATAGACTTCCAAAATAAAAGGGTTAATGGACAAATATAACTGTAGCCAATTTTATACGTGACACATCGATTTATGACAAATGATAATATGCGAGAACTTCATTTGTGACGAGATTTTAATGTGTGGCGAATGCGCTTAACCTGCCAATAATGTGTGACCGATCAGCTGCTACTACTTCCTCGTCTCCCTCTGATCTCCGAATCCGATTCGTCTTCGTTTTGTTTTCCTACACATCATCTTTCCCATTTTTTTGAACTGAAACTTCTTACCGCGGAGAGGGGTGAATCAGCCGCGTAACGCGTTACGCGGTTAAAAACTTTTTAAAGGTTTAAATTTTTTTAAATTCATTTTTTACGCAGATAATTTTTAAACGTTGTTTGGCCGCGTAACGCGTCACTAGTAACGCGGCTTAAATTATTTTTTAAAATTTAAAATATTTTTAAATTCGAAAAAATTACGAATTAAAAAACGCAATAATTACAAACATTACGTTAAAACGCGAGTTGCGAGTTGCACGTTACGAGGCTAAAAAAATTTTAAAAAAAGGAGCTGAAATTTTTTTTGAAGGTTTAAATTATTTAAAATTTAAAAAATAATTTAAGCCGCGTTACGAGTTACGTGTTACGCGGCCGAACAATAATTAAAAATTATCTGCGTAACTATGTTTAAAAAATTTAAACCTTTAAAAATTTTTTAAATTATAAAAAATAATTTAAGCCGCGTTATGAGTTAAAAAATTTTTAAAGGTTTAAATTTTTTAATATTTATTTTTTAATATTTAATTTTTAAACATTGTTTGGCCGCGTAACGCGTCACTAGTAACGCGGCTTGAGTTATTTTTTAAAATTTAAAATGTTTTTAAATTTGAAAAAGTTACGAATTAAAAACGCAATAATTACAAAAATTTCGTTAAAAAACGCGAGTTGCGAGTTGCACGTTACGAGGCTAAAAAAATTTTAAAAAAAGGAGCTGAAATTTTTTTTGAAGGTTTAAATTATATAAAATTTAAAAAATAATTTAAGCCGTGTTACGAGTTACGTGTTACGCGGCCGAACAATAATTAAAAATTATCTGCGTAACTATGTTTAAAAAATTTAAACCTTTAAAAATTTTTTAAATTATAAAAAATAATTTAAGCCGCGTTATGAGTTAAAAAATTTTTAAAGGTTTAAATTTTTTAATATTTATTTTTTACGCAGATAATTTTTAAAGATTGTTTGGCCGCGTAACGCGTCACTAGTAACGCGGCTTGAGTTATTTTTTAAAACTTAAAATATTTTTAAATTTGAAAAAATTACGAATTAAAAAACGCAATAATTACGAAAAAAATAACGTTTAAAAATTGCGAGTTACGAGGCTAAAAAAATTTTTTAAACAAAAGAGCTAAAAAATTTTTTTAAAAATTTAAATTATTTAAAATTTAAAAAATAATTTAGGCCGCGTTTCGAGAGACGCGATACGCGGCCGAACAATGTTTAAAAATTATCTGCGTATCAATGTTTAAAAAATTTAAGGCTTTAAAATTTTTTTAAAAATTTTAAAAAATAATTTAAGGCGCGTTACAAGTAAAAAAGTATTTAAAGGTTTAAATTTTTTTAAAGTTATTTGTTCCCAGATAATTTTTAAACATTGTTTAAAAATTATCCAAGAAGTTTCATCACGATGCGAGTCTGACTCTCACATCTTTTTTTTTCTAAAATCCCTAAAAATTTCCTAAGATTCAATCCTGAGATTCGCTCTCTTAGAAATCCTAGACGCGAAGGGTAAAAATTTTTCCGCACAAGAATAATATTTCTTTTACTAAAAACTTCAACCAAGAAAAAAAAAATTCCGGGTCCCAAGGTGAAACTTTTTTAATAACTTACATGGAATTACCGATAGAAGGTTAAAAAAAAAGGAAGAACCTGAGGAAAAAAAATAAGAAAGGTATTTCGCTGATGAAATTTTTAAAAATAACAGAAAAATAGAACCCTGGCAGATCGAAAGGCCCCGGAGTCAATAAAATCTACGTTCGGAGAGGCTTTTTTTTTTTTTTTTTTTTTCTTTTTTTTTTCTCTCTCTCTCTCTCTCTCTTTCTCTTCTTCCTTTCCAATTCGCTTCCTCTAGGGGGCATCAGGAAAAGTTTCGATCTGGTTTCCGTGGAATTACGACCCGTCTAAAACTAAACCGAAAGAAAAACCGTTTTCGGTGAATAACTCTTCCGCTTCAACTTTGAAATATTTACGATAATTGCTTTCCTTCATTGATTCCTAACCGGTTTAAGGTATATCCTATTGGAAATTGGGTCGTTTTTATTTTCGGTTGGTTGAGTTTCCTTATAAGGTCAAAGGTTTTTCCTCCTGAAAATAAGAAGGAAAAAAAAAAAAAAAGGAAGCGGAAGCGGAATTGAAAATTAAAATTTCCAATCTGACACAAGAGACGCATCATTCTTTTTTTTTTTTTTTTTAATGAAAATCACATCGGTAAAAAGATTCTTCTGCCACGTTTAATGAGCAGACGAAACCCTTAATTCATCCCCTGAAGTAAAATAACGAGGGGGAGGGGGAGTAACAAAAAAAAAATCCAAACGAGAGGCAAATTAAGATGATAATCATTTTTATAATCAAAGAGAAAATTGTCTCCCCTGCTCCCTGTCTCCCTTTTCCCTCACTCCACTCCCGTTTAAAAAAAAAAAAATATATCCGAAATAATTTTTTTTTTTCCACTCGATATTGACCCAATAAATTTTCGAAGCTTCCGAGTTAAGCATAATAACGGTAAATGCATTCCAAGACATTAACTTTTTTTTTGCAAAAGCTCATGATTTTTTTTTTTTTTTTTAAATCCCCGCTCCCTTTTTCCGACAAGGCGGGAAATTTAACAACTATTTTAAATGCAAATTGACTTGTCCTTCCTTTGTCCGGAGGGGGGCGAAGGGGGGGGGAGGGATTCTGAATATGTCACCGTCCGTCATTTTGTTTACTCCTTTTTTTTTTTTTTTTTTTTTTTTTTTTTTTCACCCGCACTCTCAATAAATAATCAATCAGATTGACCGATTGATGGCGATGAACAATGATGTCGGTGACGTAACCTCGCCATGGTTGACGATTTTTTGACGAAAATAACGATGACTATTCCCGTTTTTTTTTCTTTCCAAATGAAACGTGATTCTATTATTTAATTCTTTTTCTAAAGTTGAACGAACCGACAACCGACTTTCTAAAATGGTTTGTCACCGATTTTAAGGAATTCCATAAATTCCGCTTCCGCCGATTCGATTTTTTTTTCTCTTCTTCCTTTTCTATAATTCCCAAGAAAAATAAGAAAAAAAAAATTATTTTTTCTCGTTCATCTCTCTTATTCTTTTTATTGATTAAAGTCACCTCCAGAAACTTGGGAATCCGCGTGAAAGCGTTGATTGTTTTCAAAAACTTTTTCTTGAACGAACGTTTTAAACGAATCACTCTGAGAGAAAAATTTGAGGAAAAGAAAACAACAAAATTTTTCGAATTATATAAAAAAAAAATGGGTGGGGGAGGGGAGGAGGAGGGGGGTAGGAGAAAAGGGATGAAGTGGGAAAAAAAGAGAGTTTTTAATGACGATTTTGATGACATCACAAAAATCTGATTCTTTACTTTATTAAACTTTTTCTGTTTTCGCAGCAAGGGGGAAAGGAAAAAAAAACAGGGCCGGATCGAGTTGACTTTTCCGGTAAAAATTTCTTGAGAAATTCTGCTGACGAAGCTTTCAAATTTTGGTGAGCTCCAGGATCAAGGGTTGTACATTCGATATTGCAATGCTTTGCATCACCTCAGTATGAATTATTAATACACTTGCAATCCACTGCAATGTAGACTGCATTATCTTTGCATCATCTTTGCATTAGATAAGGTATTCCTTCTAATGCTGACTTAGCATCGCTTTATTATTAGAGACTTTTGAACAATCCACTCACTTGCAGTCCACTTCATTGCAGATTGCATTATCTTAGCATCACCTTTGAATCATCTTTGCATTATCTTCGAATAGATAAAGAATTCCTTTTAATGCCGACATAGCAATCATTTTAATCACAGATATTTGAGTTACTTACTCACTTGCTGGCGAATGCATTGCAGATTGCATTATCTTTGCATCATCTTTGCATCATCTTTGCATTAGATTTAGGTATTCCTTTTATTCCCGACTTAGCATCGCTTATTTATTAGAGACTTTTGCATTAATCACTCGCAGTTTACTTCATTGCAGATTGCATTATCTTGGCATCATCTTTTAATCATCTTTGCATTGTCTTTGCATTAGATAGGGAATTCCTTCTAGCGCCGACATAGCAATAATTTGAATCACAGATAATTTGCACTACATACTCAATTGCTGTCCAGTGCATTGCAGATTGCATTATCTTTGCATCATCTTTGCATTCGATAAGGTATTCCTTCTAATACCGACTTAGCATCGCTTTAGTATTAGACTTTTGCATAACTCATCCACTTGCAGTCCACTTCATTCGAGATTGCATTATCTTGGCATCATCTTTTAATCATCTTTGCATCATCTTTGCATTAGATAGGAAATTCCTTCTAATGCCGACTTAGCAATAATTTGAATCACAGATATTTGCATTATTTACTCACTTGCGGCTAGTGCATTGCAGATTGCATTATCTTTGCATTATCTTTGCATCATCTTTGCATTAGAAGGTATTCCTTCTAATGCCGACTTAGCATCGCTTTAGTATTAGACTTTTGCATAACTCATCCACTTGCAGTCCACTTCATTTGAGATTGCATTATCTTGGCATCATCTTTGCATTAGATAGGGTGTTCATTTTAATGCCGACTTAGCAGTAACTTTAATCGCTTTATTATTGGAGATTTTTGCATAATCCACTCGCTTGCAGTCCGATTCATTGCGAATTGCATTATCTTGGCATCATCTTGGAATCATCTTTGCATTATCATTGAATAGATAGGGAATTCTTTAGCAATAATTCCAATCACAGATATTTGCATTACTTACTCACTTGCTGTCCAGTGCATTGCAGATGGCAGATTTCTGATTGCATTATCTTTGCATTAGATAGGGTCTACAGGTAGGCATTTTAGGGTCCATACCGAAGTTAGGTATTTTCGTCAGTTGACCCTATAGCGGTAAAGGGTTAAAAATTGTTGCCACGTCCCATTCTTCGTATTTGTGAATTTTTGAACTTGAGCTGATGCAGAATTTTTCTTTGATCCCAAAAAAAAATTTTAATTGCAACCAACGGAGGCCGTGTGGCTGACCCTATGTGAGGAGTTTTCCAAAATGCTTGACCGATTTTGTGTTTCCTTTAGGTATTGTTTTCACCACAAAACATCCCAGTGTTGTTTTGAATCTCATTTTTAAAGTTAACCCCGCAAAATGACGTGTTATAAATTTTTATCCGTATAAATCCAAACAAAAATATTTTTTTGTGTTTAACTGGATAAACGAGCCCCGTCAAACGATTCCGACCCCGGTATAAAAACCGAAAAATTTTTCCCTTTTGAAAAAGAAATCTAAATATAATTTTTAATACCCTTTTGCATTATCTGAATGAGATGACTTCATCTTCCATTTTTTTCTTTTTCTTTTTTTTTTTTTTTTTTTTTTTTTTTTTTTTTAATTCGAGGAATGGAATTTCGGACGGCTAATGTACAAGAGGTCCGGGTGTGAATTCACTTAAGCGTTTATTTAACAATGTCAGAAGGTTGCATAAAAGATTAATGCAACCTCTTTGCAAATGGGGGAATCGGGTATTAACCTAATGTCTTCATCCACATCTGTGTAAATTTATACAGTGTGAGTCTTTTTAAATATAAACACGGGGTATACTTTCAGGGGTGGCCCTGCTTTTTTCTTCTGTATTTTCGAGGAATTTTTTAATAATGGAGATGTACTTAATTTTTTCGTGCTGGAAGTTTTCGAAAAAAAAAGCCGTTCCCGGCCGGATTTTTTTTTTTTGAGATTTTTTTAACGTAAAATTATTGAAAAAATGTAAAAAAGTAGCGTTAGAACGCCTAAATCGATTTTGGTTATGCTACCGGCAGTACTGATCGTGTATGGCAGTTTTTATGGCTAAATTATGCAATTATCGTGGAAATATCAAGTGAGGCGTTTTTTAATCAGATTTTTGAATCTGATTTTCTGATTTTTGTAGCTGACGTCATTCAAGTTGGCGAACCCAATGTAACGGATTTCTGTGACAAAAAATTCGAATTTTTTGATAAAAATACAATTTTTTTTCCTGGCACGAAGAAAACTTAAAATTTTTGTTAAAAAAGGTCAAAAGTTGAAAAAAATAGGGAAGTTAAGCATTTTTTTTTATTTTATATTTTGGTCCCTAAATATGAGTTAATAACCGAGGTATATGTAAAACTTTAAAAAAATACCGAAAATAATAGTAAAAAATTGTTAAATTTTGATGTAAAAAAAGTCGTTTGAAACGCGGGGAAAAAATTGTGACGTAATTGTACTATTAAAAAAAATGAAGTTTGGTAGCACTGATCGTGAATGGGCCCATTTTTGAATATTTTTTTTGTTTATGTTTTGATTTGTAATTTTTCCAACAAAAAAAGAAAGACTCGCGAGCAGGAATACCAACTTTTAAAATTCAAAATATAGTACAATGACGTCACAATTTTATTTGCCGCTTTTTTAATTTTTTCAAAATGTCAGATTTTTTTCGGAATTTTTGGAATTTTTTTCTCCGACTTTGTTTCATTGACCCTTCTTGATTTTCATTAAAATACTATTTTTATGAAGTAAAGAACTCATTTTAACCAGAATATGCCTCACTTCCTATAACACTTAACTTCCCTATTAGTCAAAATTTTAATTAAAGTCTTCAAAGTTAAAATTTTAATGCTAAAACATTGCTTTAGCTCATATTCTTGGCTAAAGGAAAAAGGACAAAATTAAAAAATGTAGTGAACATTTTATTTAAAATTTCGAAGTTCTTGTTTTTGTTCATGCAGTTTAATTTTAATATTTAACAAAAAAAACCAAGAAAATTAAAAAAAAAGTTAAATTAAATTTCAAGAAATTTTTATGTCTTTGCTTTAACAAATTTAAGTTTCTTGAAAATTTACAAGGAATTTTCTAAGTCCTTGCTTTCTTTCATGTCGTCTCATTTTAAAATAAAATTTTAACTTCAAGTTTCTTGTATTTTATAGAAAATTTCTTGTAAATTTTTTAATAAATTTCTTGTAAATTTTTTAGAAAATTTTTTGTATATTTTTAAGAAAATTTCTTTTCTAGGAATATTTTAGGAAATTTGTTGTGAATTTTGTAGGAAATTTCTTGTGGATTTTTTAGGAAAATTCTTGTCAATTTTTAAGAAAAATTTTTTTCTAGGAATATTCTAGGAAATTTCTAATGAATTTTTTAGAAAATTTCTTGTGAGCTTTTTAGGAAAATTCTTGTCAATTTTTTAGAAAATTTTTTTCTAGGAATATTTTAGGAAATTTTTTGTGAATTTTTTAGGAAAATTCTTGTCAATTTTTTAGGAAAATTCTTGTCGATTTTTTAGAACATTTCTTGTCAATTTTTTAGAAAATTTATTTTCTAGGAATAATTTAGGAAATTTTTTGTGAATATTTTAGCAAATTTCTTGTAAATTTTACTTTAACAATAACCGAAAATTTTACAAAAAGGGAAATAAAATTTACAATAAATTTTTAAGTCCTTGCTTTCATTCATCACGTCTAATTTTCTACTATTCAAAAGGCCAAAGTTAAAAAAAATAGTAAAAGTACCATTAAAAATTCTCCAAGTTAAAATTTTAATATCAAAATAATTAAATATTAATTTTTGGTGCGAACAGACCGACACCCGGACAGACAGATTTCCCCAGGACCGAGCCCTAAGACTTGTTCCTACGTCAAAAACTCTTGTTTTTACCAGATTTGTTATTATCGTCAGAATATTTGACATTCAATTGGCCTATTCGTGTCTTATCAAGATTGAAACTAACTGTTTAGTATGTTTTTACACGAAAAACAATTTTTTTCGATCGAATTTGGCCCTAAAAATAAAGAAATCGAGGATAGTTCTAAATTGATTTGTTTCCCCATAAGCTTAACATGGGCGAAACAGTCCTCTTACGATGCTGGGATATTGGCCTGGTTACCATCTTGGCTTTAAGTTGTAGCATTGCGAACATATTATGAGAAATAAAATTATTTATTTTAGAGCCCATAAGCTAAGTATAGGAGGAGAGATTTTAATTTAATTTCTTTTTCGGCTGCTATTCACTCATTATTTTTTCAAAATTAACTATTAATGGTTCTACAAAGGCTGAGAAAAAAAAATTAATTTTGATGCTATAATTATTGTCACTAATTAATTTGAGTAATTAGGTTCCGCCATCTTGGATTTTGTTTATATCAAATTTTCGACCTCACTTACGAATTCATGTTGCAAATTTTCAATTGATTATCTCCAAATGATAAAAGCAAAAATACTAATTATAAAAAAATAAAAATAACAAGGAAAATAAAAAGGATTCAATCTGAGGGTAAGAAATGAAACGGTAAATTGTTTAAAATAGAACAAAGAAGTCTGTTGCGTTATCACTCGCAGCCAACAAGTACAAACTTGCTAATAAATGATTCATACTATCTCCATTGAGATTAAAAAAAAAGATCGTGCTAAGCCGATTACATTAAATTTTGTTTGGGATGCAATGAGCGTTTGCATAACATTCGAAAAAAAAAAAAAAAAAAAAAAACGAAAAAAAACATTCTTGAAAACTTTTGTTAGCCCTGGGTTGAAAATGCGAAAAGATCCATTTATAGGAACAATACGACTTTTTTGTTTGTTAGTTTCTCAAGTTTGCCGGTAGAGGCGCTGCTTGTCAAAATAGGGTGTTTCAGGTACACGCACGAGGGTGAAATTCTTTAGTCCGCTGAGATCACTCGGATTGGATACGTTCTCTTTTTTTTTTTTATTCTTGAGTTGTTTACAAGTGAAGAGTGTGTTGTGATCAAGTTCTTACTTGAAAATTATTGTTTTTATGTAATTAATTACCGGTATGCCAATTTTCGTTAATAGTTTTTTATGGGTGCTGTGCGGGTAATTTTAATTTTTTTAATTGTTTTAAATGGGATTTCCGGGGATGAGATGTGGGATACGCAACCGAGATTCAAGTTTAAATTGGGTGAGTTCACGACGCATCTTTTTTTTTTTTTTTAATCCTTGAAAATAAAACTACTCAATTGTGTATTCGACGCGTGAAATGAAAATATGTATGGATGTGAATTATGAAATATCCGGTCGGATATATCATGAAATAAATACGGAGGATAGGGGACGTGTTCATTTTTACGACCTGAATCAAAAAAATGTTTTTGTTCCCGTTTGTGTATAAAAAAAAAAATTATTGCGGAGGAAAAATTAAGATTAATCATGTCCCCATTGTTGTAAGGAAGCTCGATGAAAAGCTGTTTGCAATTAGGTTCGATTCGTAGAGGAAAATAAAAAAAAAAAGGGATGTGTTTAATTTATGTAATTCCGCACCCTAATTTTCCCCGTTCAGTGTATTTTTGTATGTGTGTAAAATGTTGAAAATTTTCTACTTTTTTAACAGCTGCTCGATGTTGCTGTATTCTTTTTTTTTAATGGAGTCGGAAGAAGCTAATGGATTCTTAATATCTTGTTTGTCTTTCGAAAGCCATGGGTCTTGGAACGTTTTAATTTACATGGCGACAACGTTCGCAACTTTTTTTTTTTTTTTTTTTTTTTTTTTGTGAAAGGAGGAAAGAAAAAAAAAAAGAGAACGTCATTCATGGATGTGTGTTAGACTGTTTAAATTTAAAAATCCTTTCCTGACGGATGTCACCTATGTTATGACACTTGAAAAATCAATGGCACCCATGGCTGTCAACAAGTAGATTGACACATTTTTTTAACACCTTTTTTTTTCCCCCTGAAAATTTGAAATTTGCCTAGCTTGTAGTTTAAATTTTTTATTAGAATTATTTAGAGACATCGGTAGGGCGGACCTTATTTTTAGAGGCCCAAAGCTGGAAAATTTTGGCAGACTCTGATGCTAGCGACATCGGAATTTTTTAAATATCCGAAATCGGCACTGCGAAATTGTAAGTGCTGGCATCGACATCGGCATCGGCACCGGCTTCGGAATCGGACCCCTGATTTTAAAAAAAGTCTGGAATGGCTCTACGATTTTTTTTTTTTTTTAAACTAAAATCGGAGTCAGAGGCGGCATCGGATATAATCGATGCTTGGTGGCATCGGCATCGGGATGGACATCGTTATCGGGTGTCGGTGCCGTAATTGTAATTGGATTCGGATTCGGGAGTTAAATAAATAATATGGCATCGACTTCGGCATCGGACGCCTGATTTTAAAAAAGTCTTGATGGCTCTATAATTTTTTTTTTTTTTTTTTTTTTTTTCACTAAAATCGGAATCAAAGGTGGTATTGGATATAATCTATGCTTGGTGGCGTCGGCATCGACATCGGCTTCGGCATCGACATCGACATCGGCTTCGGCATCGACATCGGCATCGGGTGTTGGTGCCGGAATCGGGATCGAGAGTTAACTAAATAATATGGAATCGGCATCAACATCGACCCGAAATTTCAGCCAGCCGCGGCCGGCATCAGCTTCGGCATCGGCATCGGCTTCGGCATCGGACGCCTGATTTTAAAAGTCTTGATTGCTCTATAATTTTTTTTCCACTAAAATCGGAATCAGAGGTGGTATTGGATGTAATCTATGCTTGGTGGCGTCGGCATCGGCATCGACATCAGCATCGGATGTCGGTGCCGGAATCGGAATCGGAATCGAGAGTTAACTAAATAATATAGAATCGGTATCGACATCGACCCGGAATTTCAGCCAGCCGCGGCCGGCATCAGCTTCGGCATCGGCATCGGCTTCGGCATCGGACGCCTGATTTTAAAAGTCTTGATTGCTCTATAATTTTTATTTTCCACTAAAATCGGATTCAGAGGTGGCATTGGATATAATCTATGCTTGTTGGCGTCGGCATCGGCGTCGGCCCCGGCTTCGGAATCGAACCCCTGATTTTAAAAAAGTCCAGAATTGCTCTATAATTTTTTTTTTTTCTAAAATCTGAGGCATCGGCATCGGCATCGGATGTCGGTGCCGGAATCGGAATCGGTGTAGAGAATTAAATAAAGAATATGGCATCGGCACCGGCTTCGGCATTGTACGCTGATTTAAAAAATGTCTTGATGGCTCTATCATTTTTTTTTTTTCACTAAAATGGGAATCAGAGGTGGCATTGGATATAATCTGTGCTTGGTGGCGTCGGCATCGGCATCGGGTGTCTGTGCCGGAATCGGAAGTGAACTAAATAATATGGAATCGACATCGACCCGAAATTTCAGCCGACCGCGGCCGGCACCTGCATCGGCATCGGCGTCGGATTCCTGCTTATTTGACGAATTTTTGAATTTCGGGGAACGCATCCCCTAATTCTTTTACAGTAACCGAAAGAAGACTCCCTGAATTTTTTCAGATTTTTCGAGTCGATTTACATTCAAAAGATTATAAAATAAGGTTTGAGCCGTAAGCAAGAAAAATCGTAAGACGATGTTCCAGGTAAAATCCGCGCATTTAAAATAAATAGGGCGTTTATCGAAAGCATCGCACGAAATATCCACACAACATTCGCAATTAATTTTTTTTTTCGGGGTGGATTTGTGTTTGGAAAATAGACCGTTAAAAGTCCACCCTAAAATCATAAATTGTAATGCATCGGTGGATTCCCTTATATTCAGCACTTTGCTTATTAATCCCATTGCGTTTGTCATGATGTTTCCTTATTTAATCGAATAAATCGTGTTTTAGCAATATAGGAAATAAAAAAAAAAAAAATATTGTTCCGATTGTAACTTAAACGAGGGTGGAAATTTTTTTTTTTTTAATGATGCGTAAGTGGCTCGTTTGATTGATTTTACGCGAATTCAACCGTTAAAAAAAAGGGCAGGGGAGGGGTGAAAAAAAAGGGAAACTCGCGCCTTCTCTCTCCTTGATTTCGACAATCCAACCCTTCGAGGGAAGGGGGAAGATATCTTAATTATATATTTAAAAAAAAAAAAAATCGATTTCCATACAACGAGAAGAATCGCGACCCATAACAAAGGAAGGAAAAAAAAAAGTTTATAATTACCCCGTTTAGAAAAAAAAATTATTGTTGTGAAGAATGATGATAAAAAAGAAGAAAAAAAAGATTTAAGTTGAAAGAATTGTTAATTTATTTCATTAAAAATTTTAATAGAACAGGAGGGGGAGGAGAAGGAGACGGATAGGAAAGGGGGAGGCATTTTCAACAGTTCAAAAGTTAAGTTTTATTATTATCTAGTTTGAGGGAAAAGTTTTTGTTGGGATATATCCCAGGAACATAAGAGGAAAAGGTGAGCGGAGAGAGGGAGGGAGGGAGGGAGGGAGGGGGAGAGGGAAGCAAGTTTTTGGGTAATTCATCCCCGCATGTGATATTCCTTGTAAAGGAATTAAAGGAAGATTACCACAAATTATTTAGCTTGGATTACGATCACCTCTATCTCGCCTTAACACTTTAACCGGCTTCGAGGGGGGGCCGGGAGGAGAGGGTTAAAAAAGGTTAAGGGAGAGACCTGGGGGGAAGGGGGGGAGGGGGTTGCATTTTCCTCGAACTAGTTACATCGCGGAGGCTTTTCACTTTCCTCCTAGTGAAAAGTGATTGTGAATTTTTTAGCAGGGTTTCATGTTGAATATTTTAAAATGAAAATTGAAGCTATGATAAGGGGGAGGGGGGCGGGGGGGGGGGGGGGAAGGTTGTTGAGTGAGAAACTCAACGTTTAAAAAGATGATTGCGAATATTAGGAAGACGATTCAGGGCCTTTAGGGACGATCTTCAACATTTTGAAACAGGTTTTAACAATGTTTAAAAGCCGAGATAAGACCTTTTAGGATATCCGAGACTTTTTAACGGCTTTCGGATGATTTAAGGGACTTTGAACACCGATACTGATTTAATAATTCTAGAGATGGTAATAGCGGACTACTTTTTCAATCCCGGGATTTCGGGATTCGCTAAATTCCGGATTAATGTGAAAGACTTATGGCCGGTGTGTTTATAAAAAAAAAAATTCTCCTTAATTTCAATTTCACTTTTATTTTCCGGCATTCCAGCGACATTTAAGCAGGTCATAGCTTGTCATTTTATCAAAATTAACAAACCTAAACTTGAGCCTTGACCTAAACCTTGACCATAACCTTGACCTAAACTTGAGAATTTTGTTAATTAAAATTAACAAAATTCTCAAGTTTAGGTCAAAATTTCCAAACTTTGGCCATAATTTTCAAACTTTCATCAAAATTTTCAAGTTTAGGTCCAAGTTTTCAAGCTTCGACCAAAACTTTCAAGTTTTGACCAAGTTTTACAATTTTTAGCCAAAATCTTGAAGCTTTGACCAAAAATTTTTAAGCTTTGGGCAAAATTTTCAAGCTTTAGTCAAGATTTTTAAGTTTAGGTCAAAATGTTCAAGCTTCAGTCGAAATCTTCAAGCTTTGACCAAACATTTTAAAGCTTTGGGTAAAATTTTCAAGCTTTAGTCAGGATTTTCAAGTTTAGGTCAAAAATTTTAAGCTTCAGTCAAAATCTTCAAGCTTTGACCAACAATTTTTAAGCTTTTGCAAAAATTTTCAAACTTTAATCAAAATTTCCTAGCTTCGACCAAAATTTTCAAGTTTTGACCAACTTTTCCAATTTTTGACCAAAATCTTCAAGCTTTGACCAAAAATGTTTAAGCTTTTGCAAAAATTTTCAAACTTTAATCAAAATTTTCAAGTTTAGGTAAAAATTTCCAAGCTTCGATCAAAATTTTCAACTTTTGATTAAGTTTTTCAAGCTTTGGCCAAAATCTTCAAGCTTTGGCCAAAATCTTCAAGCTTTGACCAAACATTTCAAGCTTGGCCAAAATTTTCAAGCTTTAGTCAAGATTTTTAAGTTTAGGTCAAAATGTTCAAGCTTCAGTCGAAATCTTCAAGCTTTGACCAAACATTTTAAAGCTTTGGGCAAAATTTTCAAGCTTTAGTCAAGATTTTCAAGTTTAGGTCAAAAATTTTAAGCTTCAGTCAAAATCTTCAAGCTTTGACCAACCATTTTTAAGCTTTTGCAAAAATTTTCAAACTTTAATCAAAATTTTCAAGTTTAGGTAAAAATTTCCAAGCTTCGACCAAAATTTTCAACTCTTGATTAAGTTTTTCAAGCTTTGGCCAAAATCTTCAAGCTTTGACCAAACATTTTTAACCTCTTGCGGGCGGGTGTATCATATTTGATACAGTAGCGATTTAATGTAAAATAATTAATTCAACGATGCTGTATTGACTTATTTCTGTTGGTATGAGGTCAAAACAATCAAATCTTGAAATTTTAGTAAAAATTAAGTTCCTATGTTTAGCTTATGGGAGTATTATTACTTAATTAGAATATTAATTAATGGCATTAAAATGATATTTTTGATAATAATGCAAATAAATATGTTACAAACTACTGCAATATGGCCAAAATTAAAAATTGTGAGCTGACATGTTTATCATATGACGAATTTATTCCTCCCATACTTAGCTTATGGAGCTAAGATAAAATTAAACTTTCAGAAGCGGAATATGACAAAAAAAATTTCATATGCTATAAATTTTGATATCAATATAGATTCTGAGACTTGTTATCTTGATTTTACTGCATTTTATACTTCAGCTATTAGTTTTGAGCGATTTTTGTAAGATGTAATTAAAAATATTTTTTTTTCCATAAGCTAAACATAGGCGGCCAAATATTTTTTTAGCTTTACTAACTGCCTCTATGGATCATACTATATCAAAATATTGCCAAAAAAGACCAAACAGAATTTACGCCCTTAACGCTTCTAAGTAAAAAATAGTTTTCCGACAGCAAAAGGTTAAGCTTTGGGCAAAATTTTCAAGCTTTAGTCAAAATTTCCAAGCTTTGGACAAAATTTTCCAGAATCGGATTCGTAATAGCAAAATTTTAGTGCTGGCATCGTCATCGTTGAAATATAATTGCCAATGTCAATCCCTGCCGCTGCTGGGATTGCCATTGGCAACTACTTTTTTTCCTTTCTTCCTGAAATCGGAATCGATGCCTGCTTCAGATGGAATCCATGCCGAGCCCGCATATTATCGATGCTTTGTGCCAGTGGCACCGGCATCTGATTCGTATCTGTGAAAAAAAAAAAAAAAAAAGCTTGACATCAATCCGATTTCAAATAAAAAAAAAAATCCTGAAAATTACTAAAGGAACTTGACGGATTCACTTAAAAAAAAGCTTTATGTTAGGAACGGGGAAAATTTTTTTCCCTGGAATGTGAAATGATACTGAATGTAGGAGTAAGCAATTTTCGTTTCCAAGGTACCTTTCTCCTTTACTTTCGACCTTTTCCAAGAATTAATGAAAAAAGGAAAAAAAATCTCGAAATAAGTACAAGTAAAAAAAAAAATTCATTCAGAATAAAACATTTTCAACTGAATAACCCACTTATCTTTTCCTTAATCCTTATTTTGATTGAAAATATTAATCGGAGCAACTTTAGTAGATTATTTGAATTCATCTCTTTAACTCCAGGAGGATTCCTCCTCCTTTTACGCAGTAGAGTGAGATGCCCCCTTATATATAAGATCCATTAAATTACAATTAAATTCCAGCGAGATGGAAATCATCAGAATACTTCTCATCCCCGTCTTTAATATAAAGCCTTAAAGGAGATTAAAATGTAGAACGAGGAGAGGAGAGGAGAGGAGGGAAAATGACCTGGTTACGTCCCTGATCCTCTCTGCGACCGGGGGAAAATTTCATCGCACCGAAAATGATAATATTAATAATAATATCATCATCCCATCTTCTCGTCGTCGTGAATCATGACGTACACTCTCCTTATTATTATATATCTCCTTTTTTTTTGCGTAATTAAATAAGGGTAGTTAACACGTTTTTATGTCCGTCCGTCCGTCCTCTCTCTCCCTCCCCTCTCCCAATATCGAACGCATTTGGGGTAAAGTGTATTTTTATTGAAATGATTTCACCCTAGCGATTTAAGGGAAAATAACTTTTTTTTTTTTTTTTTGAACAACATTAAATTTTCTAAGGGGCAGCAGCACTTAATGTGTTGAAAATATTAAATAAATTGGTTTAATAAGCTAAACATTGGGATATCGGTTCGGGTTTTTAAGAAGGGTGAGGAATTGAACGCGTCACGGAGTGACGAATCATGGCACATAACTCAGGGCGTTCGGGGGGATTTTTTTCTTCTTTTTCTTTTTTTTAATTTTTTAAACATGAAAAAAACTTATTTCAAGTTTCTGATTTGATTACGCGAGCCTCATTTGCTGCTACCCTCCTTAACGTATGGGACGATTGCCTTTTTTTAACGATTTTGTTAACAATATTATAATTTTAAAAGATGATTTATGTTTGTTATGTTTGCAACACGCTGCGGTGGTTCGAATCCAATTTTAAAAATTTTTTTTTTTTTTTGAGTGAAACTTTTTATCGCGGAGAAATTCCCATAGGTCTCGAAGTGTAAAACCCTTCTTCCGCCAAATTGCAGGTAATATACTATTCTTTGGAAGTGGAATGAAAAAGGGATGAAAATGGAATGGAGATGGAATGGAAATATAACGGAAATGGAATGGAAATGGAATGGAAATGGAATGGAAATGGAATGGAAATTGAACGGAAATGGAATGGAAATAAAATTGAACGGAAATGGAATAGAAATAAAATAGAATGGAAATGGAATGGAATGAAATAGAATGGAAATGGAATTGAAATGAAATAGAATGGAAATGGAATGGAAATAGAATGGAAATAGAATGAAAATTGAATGGAAATGGAATGAAAATGGAAATGAATTGAAAATGGAATGGAATGGAAATGGAACGTAAATGGAATTATTTCCGTTATGAAACGGAAATAAAATAAAATGGAAATGGAGGGGAAATGGAATAAAAATTAAACGGAAATGGAATGGAAATGGAATGAAAATTGAATGGAAATTTAATAGAATGGAAATGGAATGAAAATTGAATGGAAATGGAATGAAAATTGAATGGAAATGGAATGAAAATTGAATGGAAATGGAATGAAAATGGAAATGGAATGAAAATGGAAATATAATGAAAATGGAAATGAATTGAAAATGGAATGGAGTGGAAAAGAAACGGAAATGGAATGGAGATGGAACGGAAATAAAATGGAAATGGGGTGGAAATGGAATGAAAATTGAACGGAAATGGAGCGGAAATGGAATGGAAATTAAATATAATGGAAATGGAATAAAAATTTAATGGAAAATAAATAGATTTGAAATGGAATGAAAATTTAATGGAAATTAAATAGAATGGAAATGGAATGAAAATTTAATGGAAATTTAATGGAAATTAAATAGAATGGAAATGGAATGAAAATGGATTGGAAATGGAATGAAAATGGAATGGGAATGGAATGAAAATTAAATGGAAATAGAATAGGAATGGAGTGGAAATAAAATGGAATGGAAATGGGATGGGAATGAAGTGGAAATGGAATGAAAATTAAATCAAATGGAATGGAAATGGAATGAAAATTAAATTAAATGGAATGGAAATGGAATGAAAATTAAATTAAATGGAATGGAAATGGAATGAAAATTAAATTTAATGGAATGGAAATGGAATGAAAATTAAATTAAATGGAATGGAAATGGAATGAAAATTAAATTAAATGGAATGGAAATAGAATGAAAATTAAATTAAATGGAATGGAAATGGGATGCAAATGAAATGGAATGAAAATGGAATGGAAACGGAAGGGAAATGGAATGGGAACGAATTGAAAATGAAATGGAATGGAAATGGGATGTAAATGAAATGGAATAAAAATGGGATGAAAATGAAATATGATAATGGAATGGAAGTGAAATGGAATCGGAATGGAAGTGAAATGGAATGGGAATGGAATGAAATGAGATGGAATGGAAATGCGATGAAAATGGAATGGAATGGAATGAAAATCCCGGGGTGGATTCCTCGGGATTTGCCATCTCTAGACTGGAAATTCTGATTTTCCGGGAAATTTTAAAGGCCGGGATTCCTGTCTTGGAGAAACGTTTCCTGGAAACCGGAAAATAAAAATCCGGCGGGATTTCCTTGCACTGAGATAATTCATGGAAAATCCCGGGCATTATCCCAGATCTAGGATTTCCTAATTTCCCGTGAAACCGGAATTACTGTTCTTGGAAGGGTGCTTCCGAAGGGAGATTCGTTTTCTTGGTATCACTTTTACAGTATTTCATTTCCAAAGCCGTCCTGATAGCATACAGCATTGTGAAAAGGCAGCATTGGTGCAAAACCGTTGAAAAAAAAAATTCATAAGTTAACTGTAATTTACATCTACAATTTTTTCCCGAAAATGTTTTAAATGCTGCCTCTACGTATCTTTCTGCAATTCGTAGCTTTCTCTTCCTGGCTAAATATAATTTTTATTAAAAAAAAAAAAATCTCGAAAAACTTAGTCGTCATCTGCGATGAGTCACGTAAAAATTCCAGAAGAAAAAAAAAAAAAATCAAAATATCCAACATCTTATTATTCTTTTTCAATTCATTTGCATTTCATCTATTCGACAAAACGTACTTCCTAACGCCATAAAACGCGACTTTCTAAGTCCACGCCTTGAATATTTATTTTATATTCATCTTTTTTTTTTTCAAAAGTTAAAAGAAATGGAATAAAAAAAATCCGAGGGGGTGTTAGGGAGATTAAAAAAAAAAAAAAAACAGGGAGAGAAAGATTTCCAGAGCCGATAAACGCAACTCAGCGATCATTCTTGTCAATTTTAATAATAATCTTTTAAAAATGAAAAAAAAGAAAAAAAAATTAATATGACAACAAAACAACGGATTTTTTTTTATAAGTCGTTTCATTTTTCATAAAATAAAAGGAAAAAAAAAATTTTTTTGTAGATAAACGTCGAAACCGATCTTCGATATAAAAAAAAATTTGAACGCTTGTTAATAAAACCGTCATTTTTAAATCCAACTGCGGAAATCGAAATTCAAGTAATACGTCTTTTACATCCCGAAGGGGAAAATTCATTTTCTCTCCCGACGAAAAAAAAAAAAAAAAAAACCATATTATATTGATTATAAGAGGCTGCTTTTATTAAAAACGAGAAGAGGATGAATCATCTTCGTCTACACCGAATAACATCCCCGCGTTTCTCATTTAAAGAAAGAGGGAGGTGAACGTAAAAAAAATACGTAGGGCTACGTCTAGAATTTTTGGTTGGGGCCGAATTTCCGAGCTGGGAATGGAAATGCTTTTAATTTAATTTAAATCATCGACATTTTCGTTTCAAAAATGTTAATGATCCCCCTAGATCTTCCAAACCCTGATATTAGTCCACGTGGCCCCATTTTTTCAATAAAATTTTATCAAAAATCATCAAAATTTGTAAAAGATTTTCTAAAAATTTCCCCTTTTTTTCTTAAAAATCCCCTGTTTTTTACATACCAAATCAAACTTTCGCATGCTTCTACAAGAGTACGTACTTCCGCCTCGTGGGGGGGGGGAGGGGGAGGAGGGGAACTTCATCCAAATGACGGGGGAAAAATGCTGAGAGATAATGAAAATTGGGATAAATGAAGCTAATTTCACGGTAAAAATAAAAAAAAAAAAGAGAGGGGCAAGCAAAGGAAAAAAAAAAAAAATCTGGATAAGGGATCTAGGCCTCCTTATATTTTGTTTATTTATTTTTTCTTTTAAATTTTCATTTTCCCCGACGCGAAGAAAAAAAACCATGGGCAGAAACGGTTACTTAAGATTAATGATACTTTGCTTCATATTCAGCGTGTTGCAAGAGGGAATAATCACCTCCCCCATTACCGCAAGAAAACTTTACATCATCCACCACCACCGCCGCCGCCTTGGAAAGCCTTAACTCTCCCTTCTTTCCCGTTTCCGGGTCATGTTCGATATGCGACGGGACAATTTTTTTTTTTTTTTTTTTTTAACCGAACGCATACGCAAATACGAAAAAAAAGGAAGGAAGAGAAAAAAAAAATGATATAAAAAGTTCGATAATGGGAAATGCTTTGCCCCGTTATCGCTGACCATCAAGCGAAATGGGGAAAAAGCATATTTAAATGGCTGTTTTATTTCGGGGTTCGATTTTTAAAACTATTACATCGATTCCATTTGCATCATTCTTTTAAATTGTATTTACTTTCGCCACATGTGTGTGTGTTTTTTTTTCCATGCGATGTGTGCATAAACTCTAAAAGCTTTTTTTTTTTCTTTTTCTTTTTTTGAGTGAGTGAGTGAGCGAGCGGGAGAGCGAAGCGATGAAACGGAAAATGTCAGTTTTTCAGGCGACATTAGAATTTTTTTTTTTTTTTTAAATCAGTAAAAAAAGAAAAAAAAATGTTTCATTAAGGAATTTTTTGACATTTTCAAAAATACCTTTTGTTTTGGATTTTTTTTTAATTTTTAATTTTTTTTTTTTTTTTTTTTTTAATATTACAAAAGGAAATAATTTTCTTTTGTTCCCCATAATCGATGATGACGGTCACCCGATGTTCGGTAATATATTCTAATAATTCGACAAGAAAAAAAAAAAAAAAAAAAAAAAAAGAATGGGGCTCGAAGACAATGGGCTCATCGAAGAAAATGTAGGGTCGTAGGAACGGGGGAAAAAAAAATTATTCAAGGGGTGAGAAAGCAACAGCGGGGAATAAACGAGTCGGATTAAAAACAATTATACTTCTTAATGCGAACAAAAAGGTGACCGGCAAAAAAAAAAAAAAAAACGTCCTCCCCTCTTTTCGTACCGTTAATTTATTAATTAAGTGTCCTTTTTTTTTTCTTTTTAGGTAAGTGTCGTTTTCATCGCCTTATGCTAAAGGGAAAGAGGTCATTAGTGTAAGTAATTTAGTTTTGTACAAGGTTCAAAGCTCCGGATTTTTTTTTTTTTTTTTTTTGAGGATTTAACCCGACTTTTTTTCCCTCTCCCGTATTATTTCAGCGGTTTTATTTTTCTTCGAATTTTTCCAAGAATTCAGTATGGCTGAAAATTACGTTGGAGAGAAAAGACGAGGGGGTACGGAGGGGGGGGGGGAGGGGGTTAGAAGGAGCTTTTAACTTTGAAATAAAAACCTACGGGGCAAATATTCCAAAATTATACAAACTATATATTTTCCCGATAACTTGTTCTCCCCCTCCCCCCTCCCCCCCTCTCTCCCCATTTTCTTCTCTTGTCTCTTTCTCTCTCTCTTTCTTCCTTTTTAAATGCATTTTACCGGGGAAATAAAAGTTTTTTGCCTTGAGAAAAGGACGAGGTAGAGAAAAGCGTTTTGTTGATTCTCGGAGGTTATTTAAAATTCACAAGAAACTAAGTTGCTTTCAAATTGTTCACAGGAGAAAGGCGAAACGAACGGCGTTCGTTTTACCGGTGATAAACGAACGTGTTTTATTGCCCTTCTCACTCTCCTTTCGTTTTTTTTTTTTTTTTTTTTGCCTCTCTCTTCTCGGGAAAAAATATCCCGACCATATACACATCGCGTAAATCCCACTGGCAGAAAACTTCCACTTTCTCTGCATTTTTTTTTAAACCCGAAAAAAAAAGAAAATATTTGGGAAAGAAAAAAGAAAAATACATTTCTAACAGTTCATTCCCTTTCAAAGATTAATGGTTTTCTTAAATAGAAATCTCTAAGATTTATCATGTTTTATTATTATTATTTTTTTGTTTTTCGGAAAAAAAAATTAAAAATTTTTTTCCTGCCGGAAAAACTAATTTAAAAAAAAAGGAATTAAAGGCGAAAATCAAAAATCCGTGCTCGATTCAATTTGTACCCCACTTGGGTTTTTCTTCCCCTTCAAAGTCGTTTCAATTTTTTTTTTTCTTTTTCTTTTTGAGGTGATATTTATTTATGCGGCTTCATGGTTTCATTGAAGTGGAAGTCTTTTTACCCCTTAAGGTTGTCGTAAGATTTCAAGTAGAGGGGGGTTTTTGTTTAACTTTTTTTAAAAGCTCGTGTGGAAAATCTGGAGTCAAATAGTGTTGATTTGGATGAACTGCCGGTCGGAAAATGTTGAAGGCATTTTTCCGTTAACAAAATTGAAAGAAAATCATGCCCGGGAATTCCCTGGGTCCCGAGAAAATTTTCAATCCCGATTCCCGGAATTCGAATTTTCCGGAATTTTTGTCCCTTCGTTTTTTTTAATTTCCGGGAAAATTCCCGAGAACCCACGGGAAATCCCGGGAATCACCCATGCGATGCAAATAAAGTATAAAACTTTTGCAAAATAAATGCAAAAAATTTATGCATAATTTATTTAAGCATTCAAATCTGGATATGCATAATTTTTGCATAATTATTTTTCAGAATGAAAGATTTTTTCGTAAAATAATTTTTAGTTTTTTTATACATAATTTATGCATTTTCCATGTATGCCCATTTTTTTTGTACTTTTTATACATATTTCCATATAATTTATGCATCTCTTTTTCGTACGGGCTTGTCCTCTCTCGCTCTTCTAATTTTTCCTCACGATATACTTTCCTTTCCTTTTCGCATTTCGGCGCCTTGCTAAAAAAAAAAGGACCCAATTACGTGAAGCCTCCGTTTGAAAATAATAAAAAAGAGGGATATTCGAAATCGGTCATGCACATTCCGTATTATCTTAAAAGGTTTGAAAAACAAACCTAATGTCTCGCAAACACGGAGCCCGATCATTTTCGAAAATGGCTTCGAAAACACAAAATGCAATCATCAGAAAAGAACCCCCGAGAGCGGATTAAACGAAAAGAAAGAAGACAATTTTCGACCTTTTTTTTTTTTTTTTTTTTTTCCTCGGGATTTCACTATTAAAAATGTATCTCGATCATTATCAAAATTAACCATTTCAGACTTTTTTTTTTTTTTTTGCTGACTATTATTTTCCGAGACAAAAAAAAAAAAACCAAGGGAAAAAGGATCGGATTTTGTTTTCGAATCACGTAAGGGGGAAATTTCGAATATTTCCATTTCTAACTCCATTTTTTAAAAGCCCAAGAACCTTAATCAAGTTGCTTTTTTTTTTATATATTTTATTTTTAGACATTTTGTTATTTTTTTTGAAAGAAAAAAAAAAATGCCCGTTATTGTACCCGATTTCGCTTTTCCAATTACAGTTTCCCGACCTTGATATATGACACGGAGGCTATTGTCAGATATCATCTCGACACGGGAACCGGGAGGAAAACGGAAACCTGGAGAGGAAGAAGAGGAGAGAGAGAGAAAAAAAAAGGAACATGATTGATTGACTGATTGATTGAAGCAGTAAATCGGAGAAGAAAATATTACTTGTACCATTATACCAGTTACGGTTTTTGAAGAGGAGAAAGGAAAAAAAAAAATTTTTTTTTCTTTTTTTTCTTTTCCCCATTACAAATCTATAGGGTTGTCTTTCAATCAAATAAATATTTTTTTTTTTCTTCTGGGAGAGGAAGGAGGGGAGGGGGATGTTTATTGTTAAGTTTTTTTTATTAAAGCTTTTATACGGAATCTTCGAATAGAATGATTTCTCCGGACGTTTTAGATTGGATTTTAAAATAAATAGGAAAAGATTTTGTTTGACCGTTTCCTGACTAGTCGAAAGAAAAGTTCTTGTGAATTGTAGAAAAAACATTTATTTAAGTCATTTCAGGACAAATTCTACTTATTAAAAAAAAAAAAATTTGAGGGTTGTAATTTTGATTAGGTATTTACTCGGAATCGGAATCCGCAACGCCATCGAAAAAAGAATATGTTTACAATACCTTAAAAATATTTTTAATATTTAAAAAACACGATGAGAACTTCATTATAAATATTCATTATAATCATTAAATAATGTCGATATAAATCGTAATAAAAACTGGAACCTGTTGAAAATATTTGTTGGTTGGAATCGGAATTGGAATCTAAAACTTTTTCCACCATTCGGAAATGGAATCGGAATAGAGGTTCTGATTTCCCGGGAAATTCTTGAATTCAAATTTCTGATTTCCCGGGAAATTCTTGAATTCAAGTTTCTGATTTCCCGGAAAATTTGTAAATCCTAGATTCTGATTTCCCGGATATTCGTAAATCCTAGGTTCTGATTTCTTGGAAAATTTGTAAATCCAGATTCTGATTTCCCGGGAAATTCGGGAATTCTAGATTCTGATTTCCCGGAAAATTTGGAAACCAAGATTCTGATTTCTCGGGAAATTCGTGAATCCAAGTTTCTGATTTCCCGGAAAATTTGGAATCCGAGATTCTGATTTCCCGGGAAATTCTTGAATTCAAGTTTCTGATTTCCCGGAAAATTTGTAAATCATAGATTCTGATTTCCCGGAAATTCGCAAATCCTAGGTTCTGATTTCTTGGAAAATTTGTAAATCCAGATTCTGATTTCCCGGGAAATTCGGGAATCCTAGATTCTGATTTCCCGGAAAATTTGGAATCCGAGATTCTGATTTCCCAGAAAATACCTAAACCCGAGATCCTGATTTCCCGGAAAATTCGTAAATCCTAGATTCTGATTTCCCAGAAAATTCGTGAATACAAGTTTCTGATTTCCCGGAAAATTTGTAAATCCAGATTCTGATTTCCAGGGAAATCTAGAATCCGAGTTTCTGATTTCCCGGAAAATTTTGGAATCCGAGATTCTGATTTCCCGGAAATTTCGCAAATCCTAGGTTCTGATTTCTTGGAAAATTTGTAAATCCAGATTCTGCTTTCCCGGGAAATTCGGGAATTCTAGATTCTGATTTCCCGGAAAATTCGTAAATCCTAGATTCTGATTTCCCGGAAAATTTGGAATCCGAGATTCTGATTTCCCAGAAAATACCTAAACCCGAGATCTTGATTTCCCGGAAAATTCGTAAATCCTAGATTCTGATTTCCCAGAAAATTCGTGAATACAAGTTTCTGATTTCCCGGAAAATTTGTAAATCCAGATTCTGATTTCCAGGAAATCTGGAATCCGAGTTTCTGATTTCCCGGAAAATTGGAATCCGAGATTCTGATTTCCCAGAAAATACCTAAACCCGAGATCTTGATTTCCGGAAAATTCGTAAATCCTAGATTCTGATTTCCCAGAAAATTCGTGAATACAAGTTTCTGATTTCCCGGAAAATTTGTAAATCCAGATTCTGATTTCCAGGGAAATCTGGAATCCGAGTTTCTGATTTCCCGGAAAATTTGGAATCCGAGATTCTGATTTTCCGGAAATTTCGCAAATCCTAGATCCTGATTTCCCGGAAAGTTCGTAAATCCTAGATTCTGATTTCCCGGAAAATTCGTGAATCCCAGACCCTGATTTTCCGGAAAATTTGTAAATCCGAGATTCAAATTTCCCGTTTTTGTGAAAAAATAAGAATTATGAATCGTGTCTGAATGTTTTTGTATAGTTCCTATTTTTTCTGAATTATAATTTTGAATATTTATAAATGTTTTTGAATGTTTCTGAATAGTTATGATTCGTTTCTGAATTTTTTTGATAATTCCCATTTTTTCTGGATTATTTCCAAAAAATTCTGAGTATTTATGAACGTTTCTGAATATTTTTGAATGTTTTTAATTGTTTCTGAATGTTTTTGAATAATTATGAATCGTTTTTGAATATTTCTGAATAATTCCTAATTTTTCTGAATATTTTCTAATAATTCTGATTGTTTCTGAATATTTCCCCATTTTCCTGAATATTTCTGCATTGCATTCTTTGCGAATATTTCCTAGTGATTCTGAATGTTTCTGAATAAGTATGAATCGTTTCTGAATATTTAAGAATAATTTTTCCGAATATTTCCATAGGTTTTTCAATATTTTGGAGCATTTCCTAATAATTTTGAATGTTTCTGACTAATTCCGATTTTTCTGAATGTTTCTGATAAGTATAAATCGTTTCTTACTATTTCATAATAATTCGCAATTAGTTTGAATATTTCCGTAGGTTTCTCAATATTTTTGAATATTTTTGAACATTTCCTAATAATTCTGAACATTTTTGAATGTTTCTGAATATTTCCGAATAATTCATAATCGTTTATGAATTTTATTTTATGTTTCTGATTATTTCGAAATCTTAAAAATTTTCTCAGCTCGGGATTTTCAAATTTATGAACCCCTTTTGCTCTAACTTTCTAAACTTTTTTGATCGCAAAAGTGACTTTTAAATTCCTGGCCTTTTCTTTTTTTTTTTTAAATTGAATTTCTTGATTTCTACGTATTCAATAATTACTTTATACGTATCTGTATAATAATGTGTGTAACTTAAAACTTGAATTTTCGCAATTAGTTGTAAGTTACACAACCGCGACTAATTTTAATAACTCTCAGTTTAAACTGTTTCCTGTTCCTTAAGATCGGAAGAAAGTGGGGGACCGCCGGGGGGCGGCTTTGGTGAAGGAGGAGAGGGGGGGAGAGAAGTGTAGGAAATTGTGTAAGTTTGAGGGTTTCGGGTTGAGGGTGGATTTATATACTATACAGGGGAGGTGGAGAAGGAGAGAAAAGCTCTTGTTTGGAAGCTTAACATGACTATGAATCAATTCCCTCTAGAAAATCGGAAAGCGCATTAAATTATTGTGTCGGCATTTTAGCGATAACGGGTTAATGTTATGAAAAGGCTTTCACGTAAAATGAAAAAAAAATAAATAAATAAATAAAAATAAGTAAATAAGTGCCCTGTATGTAAAAAAGTGGCTGGATTGGTGTTTATAAGCTAATGAAAAGCTAATATGAGGGGGGGAAATATAAACGTTTTGTGGGTTAATGAGTGCTATTCCATTTTTTTTTTTTTTAATTAAAATTTAATTTTTCTGATATGTATGTTCGGGACGGAATTAAAAATAAGAGGATTTTAAAAACAGAAAAAAAAAAAAAAATTGAAAGCCCTTGAGGGAAGGTTTGGAAAAAAATAAATCTGAAACATCATTGTTGGTATTCATTTGAGACGGTTTTCCTGGAAAAATCTGAATACGTTTTTGTAAAGCAATTTTCTGATACGTAAATTTCGAAAGGTACTATCTCCCAAAAAGTTTGTTGGTGAACGATAAACTGATTTTCCGTTTTTTGAAAACCTTACTTTTTTATTTAATCAATTTTACCTAATTTTACGAATCCCG
The DNA here is from genome assembly GCA_037577465.1 of Liposcelis bostrychophila. Classification (NCBI taxonomy): domain Eukaryota; kingdom Metazoa; phylum Arthropoda; class Insecta; order Psocodea; family Liposcelididae; genus Liposcelis; species Liposcelis bostrychophila. Next base: position 10,959,181 of record CM075207.1, read on the forward strand.
AAGTTTTGCCAAAAATTTTCCGTAACACACAACTTTGGTCACATACGTAATATTTGCCACAAATATATTTGAACACAATTATTTTAAGTCACATATACATTATTTCCTAACAAGTAACAAAACTTAAGTTTTTAAAATGGTAATAACATTTAAGTAACTACAGTTTTTGGTTCGTAACATAGGTGACGTACTTCGGTATTTGAGAGCTATCGGCCACACGTTGGCTGGAAACTTCGGAGTCAGCTAAAAACTGAAAACTTTCAAGACATTAAAATTTTTTTTTAGTTTTTTTGTTTATTATTACTTTATTTCTATTTTTTATGTACTTCTTTTTTTTATTAATTTTGTTAATTTTTTATTCTATTAGGGGTCGTCCATAAAACACGTGAGCATTATTTTGGCCACACCCCCTCCCCCCCCCTTGTTAGCAAAGGTTGGCATTTCAGGACCCCCCCCCCTAAAATTACGTTAGATTTCCGTTACCCCCCCTTAATTTTTTTTTTTAAAATTAATATTAGGCTAAACATTTTAAAAATCTGAAATTTTTCGGAACTTAAATTTAGCAAAAAACAGTTTTTTTTTTTAACTTAGTGCAAAAACGCCGGTATAATTGAAATTTTTTTTTTTAAAGTGAGTTAGGTTACATAGTGTAAGAAAATTAAATTATTTTCATTTTAGCACGTTTATTACATGAGATAAATGCTCACGTTAATTTGTAAACCCCCCCCCCCTTGTTAGCAAAGGTTGGCATTTCAGGACCCCCCCCCCTAAAATTACGTTAGATTTCCGTTACCCCCCCTTAATTTTTTTTTTTAAAATTAATATTAGGCTAAACATTTTAAAAATCTGAAATTTTTCGGAACTTAAATTTAGCAAAAAACAGTTTTTTTTTTTAACTTAGTGCAAAAACGCCGGTATAATTGAAATTTTTTTTTTTAAAGTGAGTTAGGTTACATAGTGTAAGAAAATTAAATTATTTTCATTTTAGCACGTTTATTACATGAGATAAATGCTCACGTTAATTTGTAAACCCCCCCCCCTTGTTAGCAAAAGTTAGCATTTTGAATACCCCCTCCCCCCCCTAACATGCTCACGTGTTTTATGGACGAGCCCTTATACATTATTACACTAATTTATCTTCTGTTACCAAAAAATTATTAGACCCAAAAAAATGTGGCATTATATAAATAAGACAAAAAATCCCGTGACAATGTCTCAACGTGACAAAAACTTGTTTAGTACAAAAAAAAAAAAAAAATTGGTAACAAATAAATTTGTGACGGAAAAAACGTTACCATTTTTCGGGGTACTATACACTGTAAAAAAATTTCTTGGATTTCATAGCAATATTGCAATGAAAATTCATAACTGGTAATGGAGTTTAATAACTTTTGCTTTTTTCATATTTTTGTTATTAATTTTCATAAATTGTATTATAAAATTCATATTCAGTGATATGAATCGAAGTGAACTTCATATTGTAGATTTGTACTCCGTTGGAGCTCGGTTTAATGTAGTGGTTAGCTAGTTGGACTTCAACCCCAGACGTACTTTGTTCGAATCTGGTCGGCAGCATGATTTGTAAGGCTTTTTTTCTAGGTATTAGAACCTCTTAAGGTTAATAAATTGATGGAATTTATATTAAAAACAGATAAACAAAACCCAGGATCAATTTTTCGATTAATTTTTTGCAGTTATTAAAATTAATAACATGTTATGAAAATTAATAACATGTTATGAAAATTGATAACATGTTATGAAAATTGATAACATGTTATGAAAATTGATAACATGTTATGAAAATTGATAACATGTTATGAAAATTGATAACATGTTATGAAAATCAATAGCATGTTATGAAAATTGATAACATGTTATGAAAATTAATAGCATGTTGTAAAAATTAATAACATGTTATGAAAATTAATAACATGTTATGAAAATTAATAACATGTTATGAAAATTAATAACATGTTGTAAAAATTAATAACATGTTATGAAAATTAATAACATGTATATTAATTTTAATAACATCGACGACAAAAAAACTTCATAACAATTTTATTAAATTTAATATGAATTTTTTTTACAGTGTGTGTTATGAAACTTCCTACACCCCTAATTTTACTACAAAAAAATATTATGATTGACAACCAGCAACTCTCAAACGGAGTCTGAATTGCGAAAAAAAATTCGGGGTTAACTAAAAGACTCCCTATCCTCAAATTTAGGTCCCGAAAAGCTTTGATATTCTGAAACTAAATAATTGTCGTATAAAAACCATTCCCACTGCCCTAAAAATCATTCAGTTTCCTAAAACATCTTTAAACGGCCCTAAAACACCCCCTAAATGCGTCATAACCATCTTAAAAATAAAACCCCTTTCACACTTATTTACCCGATCAAGGCTGATCATCGGCAATAAACCAAATTTCCAGAAGGGTGAAAAAAAAAAAAAGAAGGGGAGACTTGCTCTTGCGAAAAACTCCCGCATTCGTGTTAACCCAAAATCAAAAGAAAAGCGCGGGAGTTTTAGATAAACATCAATATCACTTGAGGACGCTTGGGCTGAGAAGAAAAGGGGGGTGAGGGGAGGGGGTTCGCGCGGAATAATATATAACCTTTTTTCTAGATAACAAAGCTGATTATATTGTTGCTGGAAATTACATAAAAGTTGCATTGTTGGTCAAAACCCATGCGGATTCCCCTTTCTCTCTCTTTTGCCCTTCCCTTTTTGACTTCATCATTTTCCCCCTTTTCTTCCTTTTTTTTTTTTTTTTCTCTGTAAAACAGTGTATCGGATTTGGGGTCGAAGTGAAAAGTAAGTCGATATTGGAAAGTTGGTTTGTTAATGAAGGGAACCGAGGGGAAATGGAGGGAAAAAACGGGAGAATCACGTTATCCCTTTAATACGATGTTTTTTTTTTTTTTTTTTTTCCTTTTCATTTCTTTCTATTATTTAGGAAGTCGACTCCCGAAATTTTGACGCAGTGCAAAATTTTGCGGGTTGCTTCATAGCGTTTTTCTTTTTTCGAAAAAAGGAAATTTTAATATGAAAATCAATAAACAATTATAAAACTCAGAGTCGGGATGTTTTCGCCTTAGACATAATCCGATTTCCACCCGATGATTAAGTTAAACTCACGCAACGATTTTCGTTTTATTAGATAATATTAATTACGTAGAAAGCAAGCGAGATCCATTTTCTTTTTTTCCAATTTTTTTTTTTTTTTTTTTTTTTTTTTTTTGCAAAATAAATTAGTCAGGTGGATAATGTCGGTTTTTCGTCGCCCTCAACGACATTCTCGAGAAAGCTTTTTTTTTTTTTTTTTTTTTTTTTTTAGAAAACAATTTTTACGTGGGGGAATGTAGCTCATCGTAATTAGACCTTCTTGCTAAAGTTGACAGATTTTCCTGGAAAAAAATTATTTATTAGCTAGACCCAGGAAAAATATGTGTGGGGCCATTCATTCGTCAGCATTTTTTTTTTTTTTTTTTGATAATTTTTTACCTTTGTCTCTTCCATTCGTCAATACTTAGCTTGTGAAGAAAATAGCTGATTCGAACCCCCTTTTTCCCTGAAATGAAGGGACCCCAATCAGGTAATCCCAATATTAAAATTAAAAATCACGTGGTTGGAGTCGGGAATCTGTTTTTTTTTTTTTTTAATAAAATTTTTATAAAACTACTTTTTCAATTTTTTTTAATAAGAATTTTATAAAATTCTTATAAAATTTTATAAAATTAAAAAAAAAAAACCCAGATTCCCGACTCCATCCAACCAATCACGTTATCTGAAAATCCCAAATGGGATGAAAAATCATGTAATCCCGAAATCCCAATTGGGTTTAAATTGTAAGTATCGGGTTAGCTCAGTAGATAGAGCAGTCCATCGGTAATCGAGGATTCAAGGGTATAGAAATGGGTTGCAGGTAGAAATTGGCCCAATTTAGCCATTTTGGCCACTAGGCGATTAGTTTTGGTCGATTTCTACCTTGGCCCAATTACCAAAATTGGGCCAATTTAGTTATTTTGATTACTTTAGGCTATTAGTTTTGGCCGATTTCTACCTTGGCCCGATTGGCCGAAATTGGCCCAATTACGTTATTTTGATTACTTTAGGCTATTAGTTTTGGCCGACTTCTACCTTGGCCCAATTAGCCAAATTTGGGCCAATTTAGTTATTTTGATTACTTTAGGCGATTAGTTTTGGCCCATTTCTACCTTGACCCGATTGGCCGAGATTGACCCAATTTATCCATTTTGGCCAAATCGCCTAAAGTAGGCAATTTTTCTGAATTCTATTTTTTTTTTTTTTTTTTCAACGGAAAAATATGATTTTAGGCAATTTTTTTGCTCACTATCATGTGGTGACAGCGGAATTTTGAACCAGCTGGGTCATGTCAGCGAAAAGAAATGTTTTGTGGTTTTTATGATTTAGGCCATTAAATTTGGCCACTTTCTACCTCCGGAACCCAAGGCAAAATACTTCAATTTCAGGCCAATTTTTTGGGTACTTTTACGTGGTGGTAGCGCAATTTTGAACCAGCCGAATTTTTGTGGAGTAACAAATTTTTTTTTTTAAATTTCGGCTATGTTATGGCCTTGGGGGGAAAAACTGCCACAAGCTTTCACGTAGTGAAAGCCAAATTTGTGAGCAGCATTATCTTCACAGTAAAAAAAAAGCTGACGTTGCAAAAAAGGAAAAAAAAAAAATCTGTAGTCTATCTTGGATCAGTCCCTCACCGAGCTTGACTTTTTCAAATTTGGCAAAATCCTTTTTAACGCTAATGCCCAATTTAATAAATTTTTAGAAACTTTAAAACATTCCCTTACTGTAATGCTCTAGTCAAACTTGACCCCCTTCTACACCCCCCCCCCCCGTTACTCCCCTTCAAAAGTCATGCATCTTTAAGCAATTAAACGACAAAAAAAAAAAAAAAAAAAAAAAAAAAAAAAAACAGAGCCCCGTGAAATATTTATGACGTCACGGACATGCTTGCAACGTTTTTTCGTGCGTGTTTGCGTATAACGTAATTTAACTTGAATTTAACTACTTGGCCATTAACCTGCACTATTAATAATTAAAAAAAAAAAAGGAACGAAACCGTTCCATGTGATAATGCACTTTAAAAAAAAAAAACGAGGGTAAATAAAACGAATTGGCAATATATTAAACAAATAATAAAAAAAAAAAAAAAGAAGGGACGAGATTTGTCTATCAATTAACTTTTTTTAACGCATCGACAAGTTTATATATTTTCGATTCGGAAATATAGGGTTGACCCATATGTCGCCGTTCCAAATACGATATGTAATGCGAAACAAATATATTGATGACTGCCCCTTATGTTCCACGCACACATATTGCATTATAATGAAGTGGATCCTATGTGTGTAACGAGAAGCCCATTATGTCGCTTTTTTTGCTTTATCGACCGCAGGGAGAATAAAGCATTGTTTTTAGCACAAATTTCAGATTTTCAGTTTTCGATATTTTTACACGTTTTGAAGTCCCCTGATGCCGAAAAAAGCAAAATTTGGATGGTGGCCGTGTGTGTGTATGAATGTATGAATGTATGAATATATGTGCAAAAAAATTTGTCCGTCGAAAAGCAGAAAAACGGAAGAACGGATGTGGATGATTTTTGGTGGGTAGGAACTTCTAATAAAATGTAGGTGCTGATTAGTTTTTGAGCCAAATCGGTTCAGCGATTCGGAAGCAGTGAGTAAAAATGTTGAATATTCAGCTATTTCAAGATATTTTTTGACTATAAATCGGAAACGCAACAACCGATAGAGTCCGATTTTGGTATTGCAGTAGATATTCATCAAGATACGCTACCATTGAAATTTGGTTAAATTCTGTTGAGTGGTTCAGAAACGGTGAGCAGGGCTTAAAGTATGGGTATAGGCCTAAAAACCGATATCTCCAACTTTTGAAACGTCACGATATGACGTCATCGATTACGTCAACAAAGCGATTTGGATGCTGATTGGCGGGTTTCTCGTGGGAGCTAACAAAAAACTAACCGTATTTTTGAGAATATTTTAGGGGTAGAGGCTTACGAATCTGAAATAATTTTTCCAAAATTCGAATCCCTTATGCCAGTATTGCGGCTTTGGTGGACCTCTGATCAAAAATCTAACCGAATTTTGAGAATATTTTTGGGGTAGAGGATTCCGAATCTGAAATAATTTTTCCGAAATTCGAATCCCTTATGCCCGTACTGCGGCTTTGGTGGACCTCTGATCAAAAATCTAACCGTATTTTTGAGAATATTTTCGGGGTGGAGGATTCCGAATCTGAAATAATTTTTCCGAAATTCGAATTCCTTATGCCAGTATTGCGGCTTTGGTGGACCTCTGATCAAAAATCTAACCGTATTTTTGAGAATATTTTCGGGGTAGAGGATTCCGAATCTGAAATAATTTTTCCGAAATTCGAATCCCTTATGCCAGTATTGCGGCTTTGGTGGACCTCTGATCAAAAATCTAACCGAATTTTGAGAATATTTTCGGGGTAGAGGATTCCGAATCTGAAATAATTTTTCCGAAATTCGAATCCCTTATGCCCGTAATGCGGCTTTGGTGGATCTCTGATCAAAAATCTAACCGTATTTTTGAGAATATTTTCGGGGTAGAGGATTCCGAATTTAAAATTATTTTTCCAAAATTCAGATTCCGTATGCCCGTACAGTGGGTTTGGTGGACCTCTGATCAAAAATCTAACCGTTATGTATATTATTTATAATATACATTTCATAATTCGTCGATAAAGCACTTTGATCGGTTCACCGATCTCATTTTTTTATTGTGAGGGATTGACGTAATTATTGAGATGTTGGCAAAAAAAAGACAAAAAAAAAAAAAAAATTGTTTTTCGTCCCCTTTTTGTTTGTGGAAGATTGAAAAAATAATTGGATTGTTTTCCGCGTTATTATGTAGGAAAAAAAAATAAGATGATCTTAATAAAAGAGTTGAGAAAATCTCTTTAAAAATATCTTTAAATCACGTTGAATAGACTAAATTAAAAATTTCTTTTTAAAATATTGGAAAAAGGATTTTGAAAAAGGAAATGGGCTCTTGTTACTTCTTAGCTCGGGCTTAATTGTTACAGGGAAAAACGTGTCTAATTGCATTTTCATATTGGGGGGGTGGGGGGGGGGGGGGTGAAGAGGGGAAGGGAGAGAAAAATTGACTTTTAAAAAAAAAAAAAAGACTTAAAGAAACATTCAGAGCATGGGTCATTGGGCCGAGTTTTCCGACAATTTCGGAAAGAAAGGCTGCCACGGGGTTATCATCAGGAAACCGAATCCGAAGCCGAAGCCGAAGCTAAAGCCGAAGCTGAAGCTAAATCTAAAGTCGAAGCCGAAGCTAAAGCTAAATCTGAAGCCGAAGCTAAATCTGAAGCCGAAGCTGAAGCTAAATCTGAAGCCGAAGCTGAAGCTAAATCTGAAGCTGAAGCCGAAGCTGAAGCTAAATCTGAAGCCGAAGCTGAAGCTAAATCTGAAGCCGATGCCATCCGCGGCCGGCTAAATTCTCCAGGTCGGTGCCGAAGCTGATGCAAGTGCTAGATAATTTATTTTAAACTTTCGTTCCAGCGCCGGTGCCGGTTTTTAACTCATAAAAACGTTGAGATAATAAATTATCATCATTATCATTTCTTTTTAAAAAAAATTCCGCTTTTGCGATTTTTCTCATTTTATCGGGTTAACGAGATCGCAGAAAAAGTGATCCTGAATAAAAAGAAGTTAGGAGACGAAAGCCGAAAAGTTTTTCTCCCCCTCCCACCCAACCCCCTCCTGAAAGAAACTTAAAATGATCAATCTATGTCACTCTTTAATTAAAAGCATGAATGAATTTGAATAGAAACATTTTTAAAATAATGGAAAAATCTCACTCGCTTCACAAAAACTTAAAAAAAAAAAAAAAAAATTATTCCACACATCAAAGCATCTTTAATTTTTTTTTTTTTTATTATTTTAAAAATCTCGTGTTGTAAATTTTAATGATTCGCGATCAATTGAATTTCTTACGGTCGGTTCCCAGCAGAAAAAGGGCCTGATTTTTTTTTTCTCTCTACTTCTGCTGCAATACGAAAGACACGACCATAATTCTTTCATGCGCAGCTAATAAATCTTGGATAATTATCCTTAAAAGTTATTTATCAAGAAGAAAGTCGTAAACAAGAAAAGGACAAAAGAGCCATGACCATACGCATATTGTCCCCCGATAAATAAATTTAAAAAAAAAAAAAAAAAAAAAAAAAAAGGAAAAAATTTACGATTCCCCCTCCAGTTTAACGTCCGCAAATGAATTCCCAACGAATCAATAATTGACCCGAGTTGATAATCAGTCTGGCAGAAGCCTTTTGTTTTCAATATTGAATGCCTGAGAAATGATTGACTTTGATGCAGGAAGGGGGAGGGGGAGGGGCGGGGGGATGGTTCGATACTATCATTATAATTACCCAGGCCGTTCGTCCTTCCGTTTCTTTGTAATATTCCTTGTCGCCGTTCAAATTGGTCTTTTTAACGCTCCCGTGAATTTTGAGATTTTAGCATCGTATAAATTTTGTATTTTAAGGAATGTCAGTGGAAAGCGAAAAGTCAGAAAAAAAAAAAGATTGTGTCAAGCATCGGGTTAGCTCAGTAGGCATAGCAAGGGAACCGAAAGTTCCGGGGTTCAAGGTTCAAGAACCAAAGAACAGAATCGAACTAAAACTTTTTTTTTTTTTTAATTTTTTTTTTATTTAAAAAAAATTTGGTTTTTTAACTAAACACCAAAACCGAAACTGGGGTTTTTTTTACTAAAAACCGATCTGAAACAGGGTATTTGTTAATGAAAAAACTGATTTTAAACGGGAAACCGAACCGAACCTAAAACCGGAGCCATACCAAAACGAATTAGAAAACAAAGCGAACCGAACCGAACTTAAAACCGGAGTTGTACTCAAACAAAAACGCAAAGCGAACTGAACCTAAAACTGGAGCTGTACTAAAACGAAGAAGAACACAAAACCAAACCGAACCTGAAGCTGGAATTGTACTAAAACGAACAAGAAAACAAAACCGAGCCAAACCGTATTCAAAAGATTTTGGATCATTACCCGAACCGAACCGAACCGTAATCAAAAAATTTTGGATCATTACCCAACCGAACAGAACTATATTCAAAAATATTTGGATCATTACCCAAACCGAACCGAACCATATTCAAAAAATTTTGGATCATTATCTGAACTGAACCGTATTCAAAAAATTTTGCATCATTATCCGAACCGAGCCGAACCGTAATCAAAAAATTTTGGATCATTACCCAAACCGAACCGATCTATATTCAAAAATATTTGGATCATTACCCAAACCGAACCGAACCATATTCAAAAAATTTTGGATCATTATCTGAACTGAACCGTATTCAAAAAATTTTGCATCATTATCCGAACCGAACCGAACCGTAATCAAAAAATTTTGGGTCATTACCCAAACCGAACCGATCTATATTCAAAAATATTTGGATCATTACCCAAACCGAACCGAACCGTAATCAAAAAATTTTGGATCATTACCCACACCGAACCGAACTATATTCAAAAATATTTTGATCATTACCCAACGGTATTCAAAGAATTTTGGATCATTACCCGAACTGAACCGAACCGTATACAAAAAATTTCGGATCATTACCCAAACCGAACCGAACCGAACCATATTCAAAAAATTTTGCATCATTATCCGAACTGAACCGTATTCAAAAAATTTTGCATCATTACTCAAACCGAACCGAATCGTATTCAAAGAATTTTGGATCATTACCCAAACCGAACCGAACCGTAATCAAAAAATTTTGGATCATTACCCACACCGAACCGAACTATATTCAAAAATATTTGGATCATTACCCAACGGTATTAAAAGAATTTTGGATCATTACCCGAACCGAACCGAACCGTATTCAAAAAATTTCGGATCATTACCCAAACCGAACCGATCTATGTTCAAAAATATTTGGATCATTACCCAACCGAACCGAACCGAACCATATTCAAAAAATTTTGGATCATTATCCAAACCGAACCGAACCGCACCGAACCGACCCGACCCTTTTCTGGTGGACAACAGTTTAACCGAAAGCAAACCGAATTGAACTTTTCAACTTAAAAAAACTGGACGGAACCGAACCTCTTTGATTTTTGGAGGGATTTGCCATTCATGCAGTTAAAAATCGACTTTTTAGGCGTAAACATTTGTTGCAAAGTTTGCCAATGTGATCGTTCCACGTTAGTTTGCTGTCTATCAAAATTCCTAGAAAATTAATTACTTTCTCATTTTGAATAAAGTCATTATTCATTACTATGGATATATTGTTTTCGTTGATTTGAGCTCCCTTTTAAAATAGCATACAATTAGTTTTACAGAATGGAGAGAAAAAAAAAGGAAATATGGAGATAGAGATAGAGACAGAAAAAAAATAAGGCCAATACTTTAATAATTTTGATACATGGCGAAAGTAAAAAAAAAAAAAAAGGAAAATAATTCACGCTTTACGCTAACTTTTTTTTTTCGTACTCGCGAGTTCGATACTTTAATTTATTTTTGATTAGCCTTGATTTCATCACATCAATCACGAATGCAAAAGGAAAAAAAAAACAAGAGGATCGAATACATTCACAAGTTACATAACCGAAAAAAATCGAAAGATCTCCTACTAGGAGTGGTGGTGTAATTTGTGTCTTTTTTTTTCGTATTTTTTGAAATTGAAACGTGTACCTCCCAACTCAGGTGTTAATGGTAGGAAAAACTATTTCCGCTTTGATGGTTTCCTTGAATTTCAATTCATTTTTTTCTTTTCTTTTAATTTTGATTTTTTTGACGTAGGACTATGTCGTTCCTGGAGAAATCTGTCTGTCCGGGTGTCGGTCTGTTGGCCCCAAAAATTAATATTTTTTATTTTTTTTTAGTATTGAAATTTTAGCTTTGAGAATTTTAATTAAAATTTTGGCTAAGCTTAATTTTTTTTCATCTTTTGACCCTTTTTTTTCAAAAATTTTAAGTTTTTTTTCGTGCCGGGAAAAAAATAATATTTTTGTCAAAAAATTCGGATTTTTTAACCAAAAACGAGCAAAAAAAAATGCCTTAAAATTTTTAAATCGCTTCATTGTTTAAATTCAGCAATATTAGGACAGTATCCCCGTAGGGATATGCTCCCATATCCCAGTCTGATTTTTTTTTCTTTTAATTTCGATTTTTTTTTCCTTCTGTTCTTTTCGCTCTCTCCATCTCTATCCCTCTCTGCGATTTTAATAGTAAATTTTCAAGAGTCGTAGTCGTATTCGTCGGCGGGGAATAATTTATTATTGGACTTTGGGGGTCGTACAAATTAGATGACATGCACAGAGCCTTATTTAAGAGGATTTAGTGTCATCACCAGTCGAGAATTTCCAAGCAATAACGACGTTCATTCGGACTTTGCCTACAAGATAAAAGGAACGAACGAAAGGGGGAGAGACGGAAAAAAAAAGTTCCATTTATAAAAGTCAAACGAATTTAGTTAATTCGAAAAAAAAAAGAAAAGATAGAGAAACGTACGAGGCCCTAAACTTTTCGGATTTGCGCTAGTTTTTACTTTTTGTTTCTTATCGCAAAAAAAAAAAAAAAAAAAAAAAAAAAAAAAGTTCTCTATTTTTTTTTATTCAACTTTTTTAATGTCGCAAATTTTTTTACGAGGCGAAAACATCACGAGAAGTAATTGAAGTTAAAATAAAATAAAATAAAATAAAATAAAATAAAGTAAAAAAAAAAAAAAACTCGTCCGACTTGAAGAAAACCTAGAACATTAAAATTATCCAATGTTAACTTTTTTTTTTTTTTTGCTTGCAAAAAGTTTATTTGAAAAAAAAAAGGAAAGAAAGCTCAAAGTCAAAAACTTTATTTAACTTTTTTATTTTTTCGCAGAGATAAATATTTATAATATTAAACAAAAAAAAAAAGAGGATTGCAGACGAAGAGAAAAAATGGAAAAATAATTTTTTTTTTTTCTTTTTTTTTTGTTTAAAACGATTGAAAGCACAAAGGGAAATATGGAGTTTTTGCAATAACGTGAAAGAAAAAAAGGAAAAAAAAAAAAAGGTTTTCCCGGTCACCAATTCGAAGTCTCGAAATTCATCAGGAAATTCATTTGGCTAGAATCGGGTTTTTAATTTTGAGGGTTTCCCTCACCCTACGATTCCTATATTTTCTAAGCATTTATATCAATAGATTTCCGGTTGGAAAACTTTTTTTTTTGTTTAAAGGAAAATTTCCACGTGAATGTGGAGGGTTCGTCGGGAAAATTAAAAAAAAAAAAAAAAAAAAAAAAATGAGAAAAATAACTGTGGTTGCCCAAGTGAAGTATCGAATTCTTATTATCACAAAAGTAAGGATAAGAAAATGAATCAGTGAAAATCAGTGATGATGGAATCGTTTCAAAAAATTTAGAACTTTTTGTTCAAGGCAGCCGGCACAGTGGGCCAGAAAAATTTATTTTTGGCCAAAACTTAGGCGCAAAGAGGCGCAAAAATTGTAAGCGGTTTTTTGATTTAGGATCTCTAGGCTTCATAATGAGACCATAGACATGAAAGAGACTTTTGAATAAACCGACTAAAAGCTTAGTTGAAAAAAAATTTTAACGAATTACCGCCAGAAAAAAATTGCTGGAGGGGAAATACTTTACACTCCATGGTCGCTGACTGTCAGTAAATCATATTCGATTACTTCTGATTTTTTTAAGCATGCCTACAACGTTAACAAATGTTACGTCATTATTACCAAAAAGTGGGTTAAAAACTAAATTAAAAAAGCTAAAATTATTTTTAATGACTTTTTTGTTCATATAAGGAACAGAAACAACCTAAAAATTGTGTTGTCCGATCAGTTACGTGAAGTTGAGAAAAATTTTCAATTGAGTTTTGGCCAAAAATGAATTTTTCTGGACCACTGTGCAGCCGAATGATAAAAATTATGAAAACGACACAGTAAAATATTTAATTTATGTTATTGTTGTAATCTTAGAAGCTTAAATCCAGGGGAAAAAAATCTTGTCGAACGCTTTAAGGTGACGCAGGAGTGATTCCTTTTTTTGAACACCCTATACTTCGAAGTATACGAATATTGTCCTTTTGGTGCTAGATATCAAAATTCCGCTTCCGAGCAACAATTCGTATCAATCATAGGCATACCTTCATGAAAAATTCCATAACCGACCATACAGTACTTTTTTGGGAAACCCTAATCTACTATGAATTCCCGGGAATTTATCCTGGATCAAGGTTTCCCAAAAAAGTACTGTATGATCAGGTATGGGATTTTTCATCAAGGTGCCTAACATTGATAAAAATTATTGCTCGGAAGCGGAATTAGGATATCTGGCTCCAAAACGTTAATATTAACGTTTTTCGAAGTATAGTGTGTTCAAAAAAATGAATCACTCCTGCGTCACCTTAAGCCCCAAATTAGATATTGAAAAAAGGAAATAACTCTGATCCGGTAATTATGCACAAAATCCGCCTAAAGTCTCTATACGATTCATTATTCATTTTATTTCCGATACGGAGGACCAAAAACGAAGATATCCAACACAACTGAAAGCAAATCCATGTTTTCGCTTTTTTTTTTTTTTTTTTTTTTTTTTAACGTATAAAAAAAAAGAATTTGGTATCAATGTTATTAATGCTATTTTTTTTTTTTCATTTTCTTTAAAAGTGGCCATTAACTTAATAAAGCCGAGGCATGATATGATTACGAAATTACGCTCAAAATAGTGAAGAAATGACGCGATTAGGCTGTTTTATTTCCGACAAAAATGAATCTGAATTCCGTATTTCAATAAATATTATTTCCGAAAACACCGAAAATAAATCCGGATTCCGAAAAGTATTTTTAATGTTACAAATGGAAAAAATTATTTATTGCCAGAGTTAAGTTTTATTTTTGTCGGAATTCGGAAATAATTATTTTCGGACTTTGGGATTAGATTCGGAATTTGGATCTATTTTTGTCCGAATTCGGAAATAATTATTTTCGGAATTCAGATTTATTTTTTTCGTAATTCGGAATTGTCGGCATTCGGAAATAATTGTTTTCGAACTTCCGGGTTCGATTCGGAATTCAGATTGGTTTTTGTCTGAATTCGGAATTATTGTCGGAATTTGGATTTATTTTTGCCGACAATCGAAATTGTCGGAATTCGGAAATCATTATTTTCGGATTTCGGAATTCAGATTGATTTTGTCGGAATTCAGAGTTACTGTCGGAATTTGATTTATTTTTGTCGAAATTCCGGAATTGTCGGAATTCGGAAACAATTATTTTCGGACTTTGAAATTCGATTTGGAATTCAGATTTGTTTTTGTCGGAATTAAAGAGAATAACCCTTTAGAACCTATAAATAAATTTTAATTTTTTTTTTTTTTTAATTTAATGAGCCCGACCGGAATTTATTTACTTTTTTTTTTCTTTTTTAAATGTGTTAAAATATCTTCAAGACATTAAGCTAAAGTGCAACGATTTACTATTTACACTTAATTATTGTAAATCACTTAAATCGAAAAAAACTTTTTTTTTTTTTTTTCTTCACGGCAGATAACGTGGGCTAAAAGCGTTAGAAAGTTTTTACTGAGAAAAGAAGAGTGACGAAAGGGAGGACGACGGAAAAAAAAGAGAAAAAGTTACAAAAAGGAACCTTCTGGCGACGTTCCAAATCGAGAATAAATAGTACTTTTGAATCGATTTATAGAGAAAGAAGTGTTCATCAGGCTCCTAAATGAGATTTTTAGTTTTAAAAAAAAATATTCTTGGGGGCTTTTAAAAAGGCGATACGACCGCAGCGAAAACATAATGCTCGGATAAAAAAAAATCTCGGGGGATTGATTTAACTGTTTGTTTACATTTCAGGAAATTAAAGGGTTAGGTAATTTTTTTTTTTTTACTGAGGAAATATTTTGTCGATAAGTGAGTTTGGCTCGCTTGAGTGCGAGTTTCAGCGAGTTTCTGTTTTTTTTTTTTAAGTTAAAAACATAATAATCCCTGTCCTAGCTTGCGTAACACGTCTCAGAGCTTTTTTTTTTCTCTTTTTTGAAAAAGAAGCCGTTTCCTTTTAGACGAACGTAAACAGGAGTTGGTTGTTTTCTTAGGATTTTAGGTGGATATCGGGAAGAAGTAAGAAAATACGGTTGCGAAACGTTGGGAAAAATAAAAAGTTAAAGAATCGATGGGTGAGCAGTGGAAAAAAAAATTAAAAGAGAAATAGTAGTCGCGCAAATTTGAATTCTTAGGCTTGAGGAATACGCCTACTTGAATCAGGGCACGTCGATGTTTGTCTTACAAAGGAGCGATTTCCTAAATTTGTTTTCAGTAGTGGTGAAAGTGGCCCAGTTTTAACTTGGTTGAGGAAGAAAATTTTCGTTTTAATACAAACGACTGGGAAGCCTGCCCCCACGAGCTAAACATTAAATTTGCACACCGTTGCCACGTTTAGCCGCTGGGCCTAAAAACTGAACATTGCTGAAGGAAATTTGTAGCCCCAGAAAATGAAATGAGCTTAAGATGGCTGAAATAAATTTGTGGCCCAATAGAATGAAGAGAACTGAAAGTGGCTGAAATAAATTTGTAGCCCAAAAAATGAAGAGAACAGAAGAAATGGCTGAAATAAATTTGTAGCCCAAAAAATAAAGAGAGCTGAAGGTGGCTGAAATAAATTTGTAGCCCAAAAGAATGAAGAGAACTGAAGATGGCTGAAATAAATTTGTAGCCCAAAAAATTCTGAGAAGTGAAAGTGGCTGAAATAAATTTGTAGCCCCAATGAATAAAAAGAGCTGAAGATGGCTGAAATAAATTTGTAGCCCAAAAGAATGAAGAGAACTGAAGATGACTGAAATAAATTTGTAGCCCCAATGAATAAAAAGAGCTGAAGATGGCTGAAATAAATTTGTAGCCCAAAAAATTCTGAGAAGTGAAAGTGGCTGAAATAAATTTGTAGCCCCAATGAATAAAAAGAGCTGAAGATGGCTGAAATAAATTTGTAGCCCAAAAAATTCTGAGAAGTGAAAGTGGCTGAAATAAATTTGTAGCCCCAATGAATAAAAAGAGCTGAAGATGGCTGAAATAAATTTGTAGCCCAAAAAATGTGAGAACTGAAAGTGGCTAAATAAAATTTGTAGCCCCAAAAAATGAAAAGAGCTGAAGGTAGCTGAAAGAAATTTGCAGTTTAAAAAAATGAAGAGAGCTGAAGATAATTGAAATAAATTTGCAGCTCAAAAGGTTGAAGAAACCTGAAGGTGGCTGAAAAAAATTGCAGCCCCAAAAAAAATGAGAACTGAAGGTGGTTGAAATAAATTAGCAGCCCACAGATGGCAGTATCAATTTTTTAATTTTTTTTTCTTTTTCTTTTTAGGTAAGTTTCTAGTTTTCGCTCATCAGGTCCGTTATAATTGTGAACGTCGGTCTGTAAGTACAAAATATGAAAGTCCTAAAGGATTGATGCTCCTATTGCAAATTTGAAGGACGGTTATCCGCAATTAAAATTGAACACAAAATTTGGAGCTTTTAATTTTCCCGGCGGCGGTTTTTGAGAGTATTTTTTGAAAAATGGCAGAGCCCCTTTAAAAAAAAAATAGTTACATAATCAGCCACACACTCAGGGATAGCTTTAAGAGTAGAGCTTCGGATTTAATTGAAAACGTGGTTGGGGAAACTCCTTCAGTGATTTTCCGAAAATTTTCCCCAATCGTATATCGGGAAAGGGTTATCAACTTTTTAAAAGCTTTAAAAAAAAAGTTGTTGGCGATTATCCCGAAAATCATCCATAAAAAATGCAAGGGAGATAAAATAAAAAAAAAAAAAAGCAATTAGTTCCATTAACTCAACGCTGCATGCATCTGACAGGTGTTGCACATGCATTTTGGTTTGCTATATCCTCTTCATCTCGGGCAGTGTTCTCACTTGCAACTGACGTGAAATTAACGGTTTCTTTTGTTTAAACTTCGTCGATAAGGAGGCTCCAAAAAACGGACACAAAAAAAATCGTTTCATAAACAAAACAAAAAAATAAATAAATAAACAAGGGACGACCGAATAAAATAAAAGAGATAAAAATAAAAGTTTAATTGAAGGTGGGAAAATGGGACCAGATTTCCCATTGTTAGTTTGCGGTGTAACGTATGGGCCCTGTTTACACGTCGTGTCTGACTCGATTATTTTTCCGGGGGAAGATGCCACACAAATACAAGAAAAGGAAGGAAAAGTCGTATACAGAGATTATCCGTTGCGTTAAAAATTTTTTTCCGCGTATAAAACAAAAAACCAAGAAGAAAAATCTTTTCTCAGTCTGGAAAAGCCTTCTTCTATCAATTTTAAGTAACGGTGAAATTTTTCTTTTTTTGTTTTGTTTCCCCCCCGAAGAAAAATAAAAAGAAAATTCGATTCGAATGCGTTGCAATTTTATTTTTTTTTTTTTTTTTGGAATAATGGATAGATGAGCCGAAGCGATGCTGAGCGATGGGGCAACGAACTCTGCGTGTTTTTGAGTACCCGACGTCAATGAGTTATTGTCGTCGTGACAAACTTGTTTTATGACGGACAACAACGTCATAAATAACCGTAAACCAACCCTGATTGCAAAGTATCACCCATTTCAAATTGTGTTATTTTCTCTCTGGGATTTATTCACGCAGCAGTTGCTTTTTATAATTTTTTTTTTTTTATAAAATGCATTCACAGGAAGAAAAAAAAATGACAAAAAAAAAAAAAAAGGTCAGTGTATTGACTTGTAAAGTTTGGACAGTTTTGACACTTTTTGTTAAAGACTTACTTCCGCCTGTATTAAAGAAGGAAAAAAAAATGGTCCGGTTCAAGAGCCTATCGGTTTGCCATTGTGACATTTTAATTTTGTTTGTATTTATTCCAAAGATTTTTTTTCTTTTACTTTTTAAAAAAAGAAGAAAAAAAAACCTCTCATGATTTATTTTTAAATTTAGCGTTAAATGTTTTCTATTTTTTTTTTTCTGTAGTCCATAACTCTAATCTATGGGCTCATTATTGTCAAAAGTAGGTCAACACATTTTTACAAAAAAATTCAAAGACACCAGTTTTATTTTTCGTAGAATTAGCACAGTTTGCTCTTCTTTAGACTGATGAAGAATATAATTTCCTGGAATCGGCGAAATAGGAGTTTTTAGACAAATTTTAGGCTTTACCTCATCCCCCATTTCCTCTGAGCAAGAAAAAAAATTTTTTTTTTTGATAATTATGCTAGTTTGAGATGCTGGCACCCCGTAGGAAAAAAAGATGCGTAAATTATACAAAAATTATGCATATGTAAATTTTCATGCTGAAAAATTATGCATCGTTTTTACAAAATTTATGCTTAATTTTTAAGATGTGCATCTTGATTGATGAATAATTTTTTTTAATTTTTAGAGCATAATTTTTTATGTATTAATTATGCATTAATTATGCATTAATTTTGAGCATGTGTATCTGGATGCATAATTTTACAGAATTTGGAGCGCATTATTTTTTACAGAATTTATGCGTATTCTAGTTTTGATGCTTAAAGATATGCATAAACTTTGCAAAAATTATGTTATTTCAAATTTTTATACGAATGATACAAAAATAATACATTTTTTTATATAATTAATATAATATAATATACTTATATTAATTAATATAATTAATATAATATATAAAATTTGGAAATATATAATAGTATAAATACTTTAATATAAATTATATGCATATTTTCTATAGATTTTCTATGCATTTTATACATATTTTTTTTATTAAAATTGAAAATATGCCAACTATTTGAAAAAAT
The DNA here is from genome assembly GCA_037577465.1 of Liposcelis bostrychophila. NCBI lineage: Eukaryota > Metazoa > Arthropoda > Insecta > Psocodea > Liposcelididae > Liposcelis > Liposcelis bostrychophila. The sequence goes on from CM075207.1 coordinate 10,978,039, forward strand.
AGTTTTGCGGTAATTTTGGGGCCATTCCTGCACTAGCGAATCCAAGAATTTTTTCCGGGTAGGGGGAAGGACAAAATCCTAAAATTCGCCTAAAAAATTCGAATTTTATCTAGTGAAAGATTAATTTTTAAATAAAATTGCATCGTTTTTACAAAATTATTTTACATTGCAATTATTTTTACAAAAACTATCTAGTGTAAATTATTGTATCAGGTTCGAGGGGCCGCTCGTCTTATCAACTCCCCTCCCCCCACCCTTACCCCAGATAAGCCACTGCATTTCCGGTGTTGATTCCGAGGGTCTTCCGGTCTAGATCAGCGGCCTCCAAGGTACGAATCACAATTATGATAGTCGATCTCCGTCACTTAGAGAAAAAAGCCTGTGTGGAATGAGGGGGGGGGGGGGCGAGCCCCAACTACCAAACTACAAGCTTTTCTCAATCTCGGTTTTCTTCAATCGGGTCAAATTAGGAAAACAATATAAAAAAATTTTTTTAATTCTGAAAGGAATAATCACCGGGGGAAAAAAAAATTGAAAATAAAAATCATGATCATCGTACTCTCCGTGAAAAAAAAAGGTCCTTTTCAATACACGGGGGAAAACGTACTTCTGCTGACGACAGCATTTAATTAATCAAATAATTCAACCCAATACATCACGCATTTAAATTAATTTAATTTAAAACGTAACATCAACAATTTGAAAACGTTCCTAGTCGGGGGTTTTTCCTTTCATCATCACCATATCCACTTGCCGGGGCAGCCCCCCCCTCCCCCTTCCCTTTTCTACGGTTAAATGTGGGAAAAATTCCATGTGCCCTTTAACTGCCCGTGTCGCGTTCTTCTCAGTTTTCCATAAGACAATTCACGGAACAAAAAAATAAATAAAATAAAAAAAAATCTTTTGAAACGTTTTATTATTTTTAACTCACTCATTAAGTCAAAAAGAAGAGGAGAAAAAGAAAAAAAAAAGAAAAATGCACGGAGTGACATAAGTCATTCCGAGAATAACGTTAAAAAGTTAAAAGTTCAAGACATGGAGTTTTTTTAATGCTTTTTCAAAGCCCCCAGCGTCCTATATTTTATTAGCATAAGAGTTGAATTTATATTTCAATTAAAAATGAAGAAAAAAAAGAGGGAAGGAAAGGAGGAAGACAAATAAAAAAATCAAAAAAATTACCGAGAGTATATATAAGCACAGTATCATAATCACGTTTTAAACTGCATTCTTTTGTTTATCTTTAACTTTTTTTTTTATTATTTTATCCGCGTGATAGCAAAAGAGTTATTAGCAGTTTTGAAATTTCAATCTAGAGGTTGTTTTCCTATTGACGATGTCATCCATCATGCACACGATTTTGACCTCTTTAAAAAAAAAAAAAAAAAAAGATTGGCTTCGAGTTTTAGACCGATGCCCTTCGGTCACGATTTAAGCTTTTCCTCAGATGCCGGAACTTTTCCGATTTGGGGTGGGGGATGACAAAGCAGTGGAAGAAATGAGTACTTGGCAATTTTGATCGTTTGGAGTGCTGATTAACTTATAGCGACGACTAACCCTTTGACTGGATTAATTTTCGAGAGGAATTTTGGAATGGGGGAAAAGAGGCATCGATCGTTGAAGTCCATAGGTCAGACCTTGTGAGACACATTTGGGGGGGGGGGGGGGGGAGCTGATGGGCCGAGCGGCTCCTTGAACTGAAACAATTTATAGTGAATGGAATGCAATTTTATTTAAAAATAAAATTTTCACTAGATTAAATTCGAATTTTTGGGCGCATTTTAGGATTTGCCCCTCCCCCTTCCCGAAAAACACTCTTGGATTAACAATATAATATAGTTAATATAATAGTATAATAATAATAATAATAATATTATCTACAAAATATTATATTGAATGAAAAAATATACATAATATTTGATTTGATATAATATATAATATAATTAATATAATTGAAGATATGTTATATTACATTATATAATATAATATTTCTTTGGTAGCATCCCCTCTAAGGCATTCCACGGTTGCAGCGCTCTGTATGCACTCAAGGGCCATTGGTTCCAATTCAAAGGTCCCAAATTGCTGAGAAATTCGTAAATAAAACATGTGAACGATTGAAAAAAAAAATATAGCGGGAAAATTAAAATCCCGTCTTCACGAAAAATCCTTGGTAACGTCTTGAGCCGTTGTGAGCGCTTCCTACCGCCGGCAGATTTTTTTTTTCTTTGCTTTTTGGCATATGCTACTTTGCATAAATTTAATTTTTCCTTTTTTTTTTAAAAAGAAGAATGTGTTTTTATTTCAAAGTTTTTTAGTCGATTAGATCGAAAACTTTTTTAATATCAAATCAAATATGGTTAAAAGCTAGAACTTTTTTTTTCATTTGAATGAAAATCCGAATTTTTTTTTTTTTTTTTTTTTTTTAGTTCAATTAAGTAAATATTATTTCAGTATCGTTTAATCTCAAATGACTCGGGGGTATTAAAACTTAACCTTCACGCGATCAACTTGCCTTTAATCCTCTGGTCTTTTTGTCCCTACCTCCAGATTTTTCGAGCGCGTCACGTACAAACCCAAAAATTAAAAAAAAAAAAAAAAAAATCCGAAATCTTATTACGGATTGTGTGCATCATGAGCTTCCAATTTTAAAAAAATTTTAAAACGTCCCCCCATCGTTTCAAAAGGAATAGATAGAGAGAGAGAGGAAGAAAAAAAATAATTTAAAACCCATCATTAATTATAAAATGGAAATTAAAAATGATTCGATACGAAATCCAAGAGTATAATGACGCGCTGCGAGATAAAAAAGGGCAACCTGAGATCAGGATGCTGGCAGTTATCTCAGACATTTGTCATCATCTTGACCTTGGGTTGTCCACCAGGTAGCTGAGTTGAACAATCTCTTATTATTATTATTTTCATTTTTTTTTCTTTTTTTTAATTCTTCCGTTTTATAAATCGACGGATTGGGATTGGGATTCGATTCTTTTTTTTTTTTTTTTTATCTCGCGAAAAAACCGAACAAAAGCGAGAATGATCCCTATTGCCACGGCCATATAATTATAAAAAGTTACGAAATAGGCATAAGAGCAATCATGGAGCAGGCGCTATCATCATCTCGACGAATGATCATTAACAAATTACCTGTAATATGAGAAGCACATTAAGGATAACTTTCACTTTTCGATCTTCTTTTGCCAACAATTATAATCATTGCTTTTTTTTTCCTTTTTGGTTAATCGATTTTTTTTAAAATATGCAATCGCGTATGAGAGTAAAAAAAAAATGTTCCTCCCCTTTTTTGTTGTTTTTTTAAAAAATTTGGGCAGTGGGTTTTTTTTATGTTCGTATTATGCTCACGATTTCATTTTTTTCCCCGCATTATTTTCGGTTGAGATGTAGCCACATTATATTATCATTTGCACTTCTTCAGCCCTTATTATTATATTTTTTTTAAATCCCCTATTTTTTTTTCATACTGTCAAACAATATTTATTTTCTAAACATCGTATTTATCAGATGAAACCGTGTATGTGTCAGTAGAGTTTAATCGATGAAAACGTGTTTTTTTTTTTTTTTTATTTGTTTGCCATATATATTTTAAATGGGATGGTTCGCTTGTTTTTATCGAATTAGAAAGGGTTGGCTCATGATATCACTTTATTTTTTTTTAAATTGGGTTATGATCCGTTTTGTTTTCGTTTCTTCCAAAAAAAAAAAAAAAAAAAGCAGACTTGATTAAAAATAAAAGTTGTTTTATTCCGTTTTTTTTGGGGGGGGGGGGCTGAAAAAAACGTTAAATTGAAAAAATCGAAATTTTAGGAATGAGGCATTAGCTGAAAATGGAAATCAAACATGGCGTTATAAAATTGGAATTGATGGAGGTGGGCAAATTGAAATTTAAAAATCTGTACTTCAACCTTCAGAGCCAGAAAGTTAACCCTTTGGAGACGGCGATAATTAATTTATTATCAGTTAATTTTAATTAATTTATAAACATTTATCCATCGTACTAAGTTGAAACTTTGGAAATAAATTATGTTTAATCCCAATTAAAAAATTGTAGAAAATTTTTGATTCCCATGTTTAGCTTATGGAGGTTACTGTTGTATTAGCTTAAAGTAAAATAAAATAAAAATAAAAAACCACAGGGTTTATAAGCGAAATTAATTAATTTACAAGCATTTATCCGTCGTACTAAGTTGAAACTTTAGAAATAAGTTATGTTTAATCCCAGTTAAAAAATTATAGAAAAATGATTGACCTTCATGTTTAGCTTATGGAGGTAAAAAACAGACTTTCTTTTAAGCGAAATTAATTAATTTATAAACATTTATCCATCGTACTAAGTTGAAACTTTGGAAATAAATTATGTTTAATCCCAATTAAAAAATTGTAGAAAATTTTTGATTCCCATGTTTAGCTTATGGAGGTTACTGTTGTATTAGCTTAAAGTAAAATAAAATAAAAAACCACAGGGTTTATAAGCGAAATTAATTAATTTTCAAGCATTTATCCGTCGTACTAAGTTGAAACTTTAGAAATAAGTTATGTTTAATCCCAGTTAAAAAATTGTAGAAAAATGATTGACTCCCATGTTTAGCTTATGGAGGTAAAAAACAGACTTTCTTATAAGCGAAATTAATTAATTTATAAACATTTATCCATCGTACTAAGTTGAAACTTTGGAAATAAAATATGTTTAATCCCAATTAAAAAATTGTAGAAAATTTTTGATTCCCATGTTTAGCTTATGGAGGTTACTGTTGTATTAGCTTAAAGTAAAATAAAATAAAATAAAATAAAAATAAAAAACCACAGGGTTTATAAGCGAAATTAATTAATTTACAAGCATTTATCCGTCGTACTAAGTTGAAACTTTAGAAATAAGTTATGTTTAATCCCAGTTAAAAAATTATAGAAAAATGATTGATTCCCATGTTTAGCTTATGGAGGTAAAAAATATACATGTTTAACGTATTAACTAATTTTTAAAAGTTCTAAAAATTACTGGATTTACTTTACCATCAGATGAACATAGCCGTACCTGAATGACCATGAAATAAATCGCAGCTATGACTTTTGCTGTTGCGTTCCGGTTTTTTAACGAATAGCCACCGTTTGATGATGTGTGATTAGGTAAATATAAAAGAGAATCATTCCCATAAGCCAAACGTAGGCTTATTGAATAATAATGTTCGTGAAAGTTTCTTTTTTAACGACTCCAGTCACACCAATTATCCTAAAAAGTTGTTTAAATTAACTCTTACATACATTAATTTTTTTTCTCTCTCATAAGCTAAACATGGGAATTAAAATTTGCACGAAACTTGCTCTTCTCAAGTCCTTTTATCTATCAAAATTAATTTAAAGAGAAAATTTTTTTTTTTACCGAAATCTACTCATTAGTACAATTTATTGCCTAGATAATAAAAATTCCGTCTCTAAAATTACGGGCTTCAAATTTCAAAACAAATTGATTTTAACTTGAAAAACTTTACAAAATACTTTGAAAAATACGGGTCGAACTATTTTCTTTTTTCTTGTGTATATGAATGAATACTTCAAAAGCTCCAGGGAAGTCGGGAAGCGGCCGATTTCCTTGGAAATACACCAGTAAAGGTTTTTTGCTTATACATGTCAAAAAACTCCCCGTCACGCGATACGAACAAAAAGAGAGAGAAAAAAAAATTCCTTTCTTTTCTCACATATTTAAAAACCTCATTTTTTTCAACGTCTTTATCGTGTATTAATTGCGTTTTTTTTTTCTTTAATTTTGATTTTAAAATCAAATTAAATATTGTTGATTAATTTTATTGATTTTTTTTTTTAAATGCTAAGTCGTGTCTTTACTTGCGGAAATAGTATTAACCTTTCAAGGTCGGAATTCTGGAGAGTTTCCGAAAAATTCCTGGAAAATTCAAAACTTATTTTTCGCAATTTTTTATTTTTTGCCTGTGGCTCAAAAACCGTGCTCCAAAACTAATTTTCAACTTTAAATTCGTACTCTACGCAAATTTTCCGACAGGAATAAATGGTTTTTTATGCCAAAACTAATTTTTCATTTTTGGCCCTTTTGGAGATACGTCAGTTGACCTTCGGTGCATGAAATCGATTTTTTTTTTTTAGTGGTCATAACATCTTTCTTTTCAAATTCAGATTCTTTCCTGCCACTAAAACCAAATTTGTCGCAAAATAAAAAAAATACAAAAAAAAAAAAAATTTCCTTTTAAAATCTACGTCCTGAGAATTCGAAATTTTGTGGAAAAAGATCACTTTTCCTTTTTATTTTTGTCGGTGCGTCGAAAGGTCTTAGCCGGGGTCAAAATCATGCGTTAAAGTTCAGGCACGTCGAGTTATTTTAATCGTGTGGCTAACAAGAAGAAAAAAAAAAAGAGAAAGAGAGAGGGGCATTTAAAAATTGATCTATATTTGAAGGGAAAAAAAAAAATACTTCAGTTACTTTTTTTTTATAATAAAATTGAAAAAAAAATTATGCCCTCCCCCCTTTTCCTAATTATTAAGCTTCACTCAGGTCGCGAAATAACAAATGGGAGGAGATTAATTTTTAAGAAAAATTTTTCATAATAATTAATTAAGACAAGTTATTACCGGGAATATACCGATTTCGTTTCGGGTTGTAAAAAGCGTTAATTATTAAATATGAGATATACTGCCCGGTAATGATATACGTTTGATGTCCGTCCATATTGTTTTTGTAACGTATATTGAAAAAAAAAATTCTTTCATGTAGAGTCGTTATTATTATTACGTCGACATTAAAAAATAAAATTCCCGTTTCTTGTCACTAAAATAACAATCGGAACGAGAGGAAAAAAAAAAAAAAAAAAATCTGAGGTAATTTCAAAATAATTAAACTTAATTTTTTTTTATTTCTCCTTACATTTTTCTCTCGTCCTTATTCTCTTCGGGTTCCGTATTAATTCTTTTTCACGTTTCAAAATCGCAGTATCATTACATATTTCTCGGAATCGTAATTTTAACTTTGGAGCAAACCTGATTCGATGTAATGCATATAATCCTTTATATTACCGGTGTCTTTTATTCTAAATTTGGAGCGCGGATGGAGATGAAACTTAACACGGTAACAAAATTTTTGGTAAAAAAAAAGGGTAAATATAAGAATTTTATGTTTAAAATTTACAGTGACGGGTAAATATACGGTATATTTAATTTTGTGTGGATTTATTAGGGTGGGTCAAAAATCAAAAACTTTAGAATTTCAAAATGTATGATAGCGCAATCGCTGTGGCTTGTCACGTCCGGGCTAAGGGTCGCGGCCGAAAATCAATTTTAAGATTTCGGCCTCATTTTTGTCCGTTTGCACAAGTTCGAAAAAGCGCGGAAAGGAACTCTTCTAGGGTAATTTTAGGCGTACTTTCACCCTATGATAAACTACGTCTGACTACGCAGTTACGTTTGGTCTTCCATGTTGAAATTCAAATTTTAAAATTTTGGCCCATTTTCGGGCCATTTTCTGAGTCGAAAAAAAAAAATGCGGAAAAATTCGTATTTGGGGTAATTTTTAAAGTACTTTCAGCCTGTGAAGGCGAAATTTTGATCCGGAAATAAATGACTGCCGAAAATCGATTATAATATTCTGGCCCTTTTTTAGCCCAATTTCTCCCTTTGAAGATACGTATAAGACGTATTTTTTCATCTACTTTCTCCCTGCGATGTCCGAATTTGGATCGGGCGATCGCATTACGGAAAAAAATTTTTCTTGAAAATGCTTCCCCCGACTCGCAAATTACTTCCGAGAAACGGCATCTATGTCCCTATATTGCCCATAAGAAGAGCTTTTTTTTTTGTTTTTAGTTTGCTCAAATCGGCAGTATTCGGTAGTAAAGAACTAAAACAGTGAAAAATCGACTCCATTGAAAATCTCCATAAGGCGCTTGCAAAAAATTCGTTTGATGGTCCATAAGTGGTCTCTAGGGTACCCTAACATACCCCAAAGTTTCGTCAAAATCGGTGATTTGGGCAGATACCGAATGGTCATACGGTAGAAGCCTTTTTAAGGTCGTATTTGAGCCAAATTTTTAAGGCCGTATTGGAGCCAAATTTCTAAGGCTGTATTTGAGCCAAATTTTTAAAGTCGTATTTGAGCCTAATATGTAAGGCCGTATTTGAGCCGAATTTTTAAGGCCGTATTGGAGCCAAATTTCTAAGGCTGTAAGTGGTCTCTAGGGTACCCTAACATACCCCAAAGTTTCGTCAAAATCGGTGATTTGGGCAGATACCGAATGGTCATACGGCCGTATTGGAGCCAAATTTCTAAGGCTGTGTTTGAGCCAAATTTTTAAAGTCGTATTTGAGCCTAATATGGCTGTAATTGAGTAAATTGTAAGGCCGTATTTGAGCCTAATCTGTAAGGCCGTATTTGAGCCAAATTTTTAAGGCCGTATTGGAGTCGAATTTTTAAGGCCGTATTTGGGCCCATTTTTTAAGGCCACATTTGAGCCAAATTTTAAATACAATTTTGTAAACAGCTGGAATAAAGCCTTAAGCTAAACATCGGAAAAGTATGTTTTGTTTACAAAATAAGAGTTCCGATGAAGTCGCTATCAGCGCCAGAATTATTTCCGTTAAAAAAACTTTCCTTGCACCCTTTCGACGACACTTTAAACTACTGCTTGATTTTGAAATAATTTTATCGCAATAAGTCATTTCCTCCCCATCGAAAAAAAAAAGAAAAAAAAAAAAATTACGAGAAACTCAATAGTCAAAATCAGTCGTCGCTTGATAAATTTAATTACCCCTTTTATGACAGATGACATTTTTAAATATGACTTCTCTCGGTGATTGATGAACCAAACATAGTTAACTCTTTTTTTTTTTTTTTTTTTTTTTTTTTTTTTGTTCCGTGCCATCCAGCATCACCTCTCTTCCCGGTGTGCAACTTTGCGAATTCCTGTTTTAATTTTATATTCTCTTTCCTCCTCCTCCTTCTCGTCCTCGGTTTCATAAGACTCAAAATACCGCGAACATCAGGTGTGCCAATCTAATGGAGAATTAACCTTTTCTTGCCTCGTGGAAAAAACGATAGGAGATTAATCGAAAAAAAGGATTAACTTCGGAAATTATTAAATCTGGACTTAACGGATCCCTCAAGGAAAAAAAAAAATCGGGCGAGCCCTTTACCGGCCATTTTGAAATTATTTAAACGGAATGAAAAAGCAAACCAAGGATAGCAATCAATCATTCATTCAAACGGTCATTTTCGTGAAATATGCACGTCATTTCTTGAGAAAAAAAAATATAGAGAAGAGAAGCGAATGCTTTCATCTAAAATTTGTTCCACCTTATGCCGACTTAGAAAACAAACAGGACAAAAAAAAAATTAATCGACCACCCTGTATATAAAGTCTTGGGGTAATAAAAATTATCATAATTCGCAAAAAAAAAAAAGAAATAAATGTTTATGAATCATGAAGAAAAAGAAATTACGTCACCGAAAAATATTCAATCATGCGCATCGGTCATTTCATAACACGGAAATCACGTCCGAAACAATTTTTTTTTTTTTTCCAGTCTCATCAAACGGCTTCAAAATCCCGATCAAAAGTAATTAATCGCTTTCGGTTAAAATCAGGAAATGAAAAGAATGTCTTACATTTTTAGGGACAAGCTAATAAATTTGCAGGTGTGTTACGGATTTAGTCGAGTATTGGCGGTCGTTTGAAATTTCCATTTCTGCGGTAGGAAAAAATGAAGTTTGAACAGTTTGCGATAGGTCTTGAGGTTTAGGCTTGAGTTTAAGAAATTGATTTTAACATGTTTTCAATGGTTGTAATTTTTTTGGGGGTCTTTTTAAATGAACCAAGAATCTGGAATTAAGGTCAGAGGAACTGACAAATTAGGGCGCAAATGATTTTTGAATGATTTTTCCAATGATTTTTTTAAAAAGGAAACACGTTTGCCAAACATGTTGGACCATGTTATTCAATATGTCACAGCTGCAAAACATATTCAACATGTTATAGCTTCTAAACATGTTTTTCAACATGTTATAGCGTCTAAAGATGTTGTTCAACATGTTACAGCTTCGAAACAAGTCGTAGAGCATGTAACAGCTTCGAAACATGTTCAGCATGTAACAGCTTCGAAACATGTAAAGCATGTCAGCTGCAAAACATATTTAACATGTTATAGCTTTTAAACATGTTTTTCAACATGTTATAGCGTCTAAACATGTTGTTTAACATGTCGAAGCTTCTAAACGAAGCTGAAAGCTCGAAGCTTCTAATGTTTCGAAGCTGTAACATGTTGTTCAACATGTTACAGCTTCGAAACATGGTGTTCAACATGTTACAGCTTCGAAACATGGTGTTTAACATGTTTAAGTTTTGAAAAATATTTTTCAACATGTTACAGTTTTGAAAAGTGTTGTTCAGAATGTTACAGCTTCGAAATATGTTGCCAACATGTTGTGCAAAATTGGAGTATGAAAAATAAAAATTTTGCCAGCATGTTTCTATGCTGCAACATGTTCAGCAACATGTTTCATTGTGACATTGCGGCCTATGACATCTGTCCAAAAATCAAGCGATCAAACCTTTTCGAACATTTGGTGTGAAGTCCGATTCTTGGGCTTATTTTTTGCTTAATTAATTAATTAAATAATCTATTTATTTATTTATTTATTTAATTTTATTTTATTTTTTATTTTTTTACCTTTTTTTAAAAATTTAATTCAAAGCGTATATTTAAATTTTAATGAGCTGTAAAATTTCAAAGCTGTAATCACAGAGACTCGCAATCATTAAAATCCTACCCCAAGACAATTTGCGGGTTGAAAAAAAGGAGGAAGTAAAAAAAAAGGATAATAATATTTTCAGGGTTGTTTTAAAAGGCTCTCTACTTGTCGGAAGGGGTTGAGGCGATGAAGCAATAATAAATAAATAAAAAGACAATGAAGCATTTTAAATATAAAATAAAAAAAAAAATTGGGGGAGGGAAAAAAGTAGTAGTTAAATGATATAATTGTTTTTGATTTTAATTCCAATCCTATCTTATCCTCTCTCTCTCCCTCCCCCATCAAACGGGAAAACATCTCACCCCACTCGCTCACTCGAATTTAAACATGTCTACTCCATCTGGATTATGTACAACTGATTGAACAGTTGCCCGCAGGCGAAATTTTATTGTTTAAAAAATAAAATGTTGTAAAACCTTTTATTTTGTGGTATTATTCCATAAGTGGAAAAAAGTTTTTAATATTCTCTTTTGTAATTATGGGGAAATGTGGAAAAGGGAGAGAGAGAGAGAGATCGGTATTCAATCTAAAGTCGCAAAAAAATGAAAAAAAGAAAAAATGAAATAAATTTAACTTTTTTTTTTTTAAATTAACAGACAATCGAAAAGATCGTTTATTAACCATTTCTCGATGGAATTCAAAAAAATTGACAGGTCAGGGAATTTGAATTTAATTTTCCAGGATTTTATTAATTTTCCTAAAAAATGTGGGTTGAACATGGAGTGATGAATATTTGCAGGCGAACATACCGTGGTACCGTGTTGACAGATGTTTCAATCAAAACGTTCAACGGTGATTACGATTTTTAACAATAATTTTTGAAGAAAAGGCGATTGTTTTGCCGAACTTACTGGTTTAAGATGTTGCAGCTTAAATTTTCCAGCTTAACTACGCGAAAATTAGTTCTTCCTTTCTACCACCGTAAGCGCTATTTGTCCGCGATATAAATTTTTTTCAACATTTTGTAAATATTTTTCAGCATTTAATAAATGCTTTTTAACATTTCATAAATTTTTTTCAACGCTTTATAAATATTTTTCAATACTTTTCAATACTTTATAAATATTTTTCAATATTTTTCAATGTTTTATAAATATTTTTCAATATTTTATAAATGTTTTTTAACATTTTATAAATACTTTTCAACATTTTATAAATATTTTTCAACATTTTATAAATACTTTTCAACATTTTGTAAATATTTTTCAATATTTTATAAATATTTTTCAACATTTTACAAATACTTTTGAACATTTTATAAATACTTTACAACCTTTTATAAATATTTTTCAACGTTTTATAAATATTTTTCAAAATTTTATAAATATTTTTCAACATTTTATAAATACTTTTCAACATTTATAATTTTTTCAATATTTTATAAATATTTTTCAACATTTTACAAATACTTTTGAACATTTTATAAATACTTTACAACCTTTTATAAATATTTTTCAACGTTTTATAAATATTTTTCAAAATTTTATAAATATTTTTCAACATTTTATAAATGTTTTTTAACATTTTATAAATATTTTTCAACATTTTATAAATATTTTTCAACATTTTATAAATATTTTTCAATACTTTTCAATATTTTATAAATATTTTTCAATATTTTATAAATGTTTTTCAACATTTTATAAATATTTTTCAATATTTGCATAATATTTTTAGGACATTGAAAAACATTGAAAAACATGTAAGAAAGATTTTATAAAATAATATTAATATTTTTTTGCTGACTGGGATTTTGGCAACAAGTTTCTAACGTTGCAACATGGTCAACAAGATGTTGCCGCAACATGTTTCAACCTGACAAGCAACCCTGAACTTATTAGGAAAAATATTCGTTCAACATAATCACCCGACATGTTCTTTTTTTGAATTTGCGCCCTATGGGGTAGTCAAAGTAATCAATAATAATTAATTTTTTTTTAAACTTAAGACTCTTCAAATTTAACTTGTTATTCTTATTTATTGCGTTATACGATACGGGAACCGTTTTATACCTCGTAAAATTGATTTAAATAGAACATTTAAAAGTATCATGTTCATTTTGAAAAAAATAAATTTTTACATACAAATCCCCATCAACATTATTTTATTTCAAGCGTAAAGGGGACGAAGAAAAAAAAAAGAAATGATCTTTTTCCATCATTGTCATAATTTTAAAAATCCTATCCCCAGGGCGCCTAACCCCGAAAAAAAAAAAAAATATCGTTTTAGAAAATATACGCCATACGTGCTGCGTGCGACATGAAACACTACAATAGAAAAACTTTTTATATTTTTCGCTAATACATTTTCCGGTCATATGACTTCGGTGAAAAGGAAAGGATTAAAAAAAAGTAGGGTTACCAGTTCGGAGCGATTAAAAAATATTGCTCGGAGTATCAATAGTAATCTATCCGGAGCCATCAATAACTATTTAATTTGTTAAATTAGCGGAAAAATTAACGAGACAGCATTAACGGTCGAGCGGCGGTGGCGTCGCCCCTTAAACCGTCCCATTTTTTTTAAAAAATATTGTATGTGGCTCCTGGTTCGTTTTTTTTTTCTCTGTTTATTGCTTTTCGATTTAATGGTAAACAATAGCGGGATTTTTCTCATTAAATTTTTTTTTTTTTCCTTCAAACATATGGCAGATTTTTCGAGGTTGGGATTCTTTTATCTAACAGCACAATATCGGTTCGTTAATGGAGATATTCTTTAACTCAGTGGGTTTCCAAGGTATGGATGATTATTACCCGACGTTGGAATTCGTAATATTCAAGTTATTCTTGTTGACGGATAATTAACAATGACTTAAGTGTATTTTTAAATACGATTTAAGAGTTTTTAACCTTTCGTCGTGGAAAAGAAAAAAAAAAAGGAAATATAAATTTTTTTTTCTTGTTTTGATTAAATGTGAAATTCTATCCGAAATGTTTTCCTCTCTTCGATATATTTTCCCTCTTTTTGGGAAAAAGGGAAACAAGATCGCCTGGAACGTAAGGCAGTCAATAATAACCAATAATCCTCTGAAACACCTGTAGTCTCACTTTAAGGATTCTGTAATAATTCCTCTAGCCCAGAGTTTGATTGAAAACGGTAATTGGAAGACTTCCACAAATTTTCAACGCTAATTTCTGGGAGTCACGTTCTTTCTTCATCTACCTTTTTTTTTCTTTTTTTTCTTCCGGTTTTTTCTTCTCTCCCCTTTCTTCTCGATTTATCCTTTTTTTCTCTCCCCTAAATCTTTCGGTTTATCGGAGATATAAATTCATTTTCATCATGAAGATAGATTTTTTTTTGTTGAAAAATATTTCTGAAACATCGAAAAATGTTTAAAAAAATTTATAAAATATTGAAAAACATTTATAAAACATTAAAAAGTATTGAAAAATGTTTATAAAGCACTGAAAAATTTTGAAAAATATTTATAAAATGTTCAAAAGTATTTATAAAATGTTGAAAAATATTTATAAAATATTGAAAAAATTATAAAATGTTAAAAAACATATATAAAATATTGAGAAATATTTATAAAAGATTAAAAAACATTTATAAAACATTTATAAAATGTTGAAAAACATTTATAAAACATTGAAAAGTATTGAAAAAGGTTTATAAAATGTTAAAAAATATTTATAAAATTTTGTAAAGTATTTATAAAATGTTCAAAAGTATTTATAAAATGTTCAAAAGTATTTATAAAATGTTGAAAAACATATATTATATAACTTGTAACGATCCGAAACCCTGACACGCCACTGATCGGGGGTCGAAAAGAATTTTTTTTTAAAATTTGTGCCTCTTGTATATTTTTTTTTGACTTGTTATGTGAAAATCGAACTAAATTTCGTTAATTAATTTTAAGATTTGATAATGATTTTTTTTTCGTTCGCGCGAAAATAAATTTAAAATATTCGATATATCGATTATTAAATCGAGATCTTTAAACGTGTCACTTGATCATGTGACGTATGAGTAATTTTCGTTCTTCACACTTGAGCTTTCGTACCGTTAAGATGTGCGAATTATGATTATCTGATATGAGGATTGAGACTTCATTATTTTAAGTTAAAGAAAAAGGGTTTTTGAGATGGAATTTATAAGTAGAAGGCTAGCCCATCCGATTTTTTTTCTTTTTTGAATAAAATGCGTTGTTAAATTTTTTTCAATGGAGGGGGGCTGAGCCAGTTAACGATTTTTTTTTGCTATGAATTTTTTTCTTTCATGATGTGATCAACCACGTGTTAATAAATTTTTTTTTATTTCCAAATCCCTGTTTGGATTGAAGAATTTCCGAAATCTTTTGCTAGTTAAATTTTTATTTCCAATGTCGTGATTATTTCAGAGTTTAAATTTTCTCATATTGATTTAATTTAAAAAGCGACCAAATTCCGATGATTATTATTATTTTGAGTAATTAAATCAATTCTCTCGTTTGAGGTCGGATTTTTAGCCATAAAATGTAAAGGATTCTTTTAATGAAAAGAATAATTGATTGTCGAGCATGAGACTGCTTGGTAGTAGTTTTCGTTTTTGATAAACTTTTGATTTTGGATTTGTTAGAATAAGAAAGGATATTAAAAATCGCAAAATGAAATTATCCCAGGTATTTTCTTGAATCATATTCGTTTAACATCCTGAAAATAAATTTAACTCATTCTTTTTATTGCAAATTGGGAAATTCTTCAAGCCACGTGCAAGCGAATTCCGGTTGAATCTTGAATTAATTTTTTTTTTCTTTTCTTGCTATCATTTTTTTCTCATTTTTTTTTTAAATCGAATCCCATATTATAATGAATTGTTTGGAATTTCGAATATATTTTCCTGTATTTTTTTTTATTTTTATCCTTCATTTTTTTTTTTCTCTATTGGCTGATTTTAGGACTGACCCTTTGGTTCTTATTTTTTTTTTTTTTCTCCCACATGTAACGTTTACCAAGTGAGCGTTACAAATGGCGCCCGAGCACATGGACAGTAATCAGCTAAATCTTTAATTTCTTTTAATTTTGGTTGGTCACAATCATGATTTTTTTTTGGATCATTTTTTTTTCTCGTTAATTGGCTCAGCAATTCTCCTCCATTTAATGATAAAGTTGTTAGTAATTTTACATTATTTGTGGTTAATGAACTCTTTCAAATTTTTATATGAATTTTAAGTTATTAAGTATCGCTGAATTTGAATTTAAATTGTAAAGATGGGTTGGCCTACCTATTTATATAACATCACAAGGGACGACCTCGTGAAGATTGCCAATCATTGGAAAGTCGCCTTTGACCCAAATGCTACAGTGAAGGACCTGATTGTACTTTTGAAAACCCATGCTTCGACACAGAGCAAGACAGAGAATGACCTGCCAGACGACGTCGATAAAGATAGATTAATATACTTCCGCGGAAGGAGTCCGAGTCCGTCAGCGAAACCCCCGCAACAGCCCTTATTACAAATCCCTAGTACCCCCGGTGGATCGAGTACGAATCAAGCAGTGGATCCCGTGGATCGTTTGACAACGATGCTGTCCAATTTTATCAGCACAGTTAGCCAGCAACAGTCGTCCACATCGCAGTTGACGAATCAATTGATAGGACAGTTGTCCCAAGCGACATCGACAGCTCCAGCTTCAACCAGTACGTCGTCTAGTGCGGTTACGACAGTCATCGATCGCGATAGACGCGTGAAAAACGCGGAAGACGAATGTCAGAAACAAGACTTAAAATTTAAAGGTCTTCCCGCAGAGAACGTTAAGCTATTTTTGTATAAGGTTGATCAGGTGCTTAAAATCTATCCGCTTAAGGACCATGAAATTGCTCGTCTCCTTCATTCGATTTTAGGCGGTCCGGCTAAAGAACATTTTAAGGCCAATGACGCGTTGTATAAAGATTGGTCTACCGCGAAACAGACTTTAAAAGATGTATTTTTGCCTTCGACCTATGATACCGGTTCGAAAATCGCGTTATTCAGTAGGCGCCAGAAGAAAAACGAACCTATTGCCGAATTTATTGCCGACGTTAAGTTATTGAATGAATGTCTAATAAACCCGTGTCCGAGCGATGAGGTCGTGAAAATAGTACAGAAAAATGTGCACCCCGATTACTATCGCGATGTTAGGGGAAAAACGTTTACCGATTTAGACGAAATTAGGAAAATCGGCCAGGAACTTGAATTGATGTGGTTCGACCGAAGAAATTATCGATCCGAGGACGCGACCAATCCTAGAATTTCTTCAGTCGATCGAACTCCAGGAAAAACCGAAATGGAATGTTACGGTTGCGGCGAAAAAGGGAAGACTCTTAGGACTTGCACTTGTGAACGGGCTCAGCGTTACCAATCGCGCGAAAGATCGAAATCTCCTTCATCAAGAGCAAACTCTGCACGAAAAGTATCTTTCGCTAAGGATAGTAAGAATCACAGATCTCCGAATCGACAAACTCCGGAATCAGATGTCTCAGATAACGAGTATTGCTGCGAAAAACGATGTGCGTTAAACAAAAACCGCACTCGCAAAAGTACGGGAAACGAATAAACGGACTCCACAGTTCAGGTTTGGGGCCCGAACATCGAGAAATCCTGAAAATGGAGAAGCATATCAGCGAAATCATCAAAGCGGAAATGTCAGACGATGACACCCAGCGAATTTTTATCGAAATCACGATTGGCGGCATTAAAGTCTTCGCCCTGGTGGATTGCGGTGCCACCCACACCATTATGTCGTCCGAGTTGGTAAACCTTTTGAATTCTAAGGGAATAAAAATAAGTAATCGAAAGGACGCTTTTATTACCGTCGCAGATGGAAACGATGTTCCCATATTCGGCTCGGCGGTGGTGCCCATCAATGTAAACGAAAATGGATGGGTGGGAGAGGTCCTAATTTTAGAAAACACTTCAAATCTCGTCACGTTGGGAATGAACACCCTCCGCAAGTTACGTCTCATAGCTGATTTCAACCGATCGAAGATAACAATGGTTACCCCGTTTGGAATTAAAACGATCCCTACTTATTTCTGTACCGATTTTAACCCGCCTGCACGCAACATTAAAGGAACTTTATACTATGCTGAGAAGAAAGCAGCGGCGTTTTCGTCTTCTTACGTGGCCGTAGATGCTACGAACATGGAGAATTTCCATTCTTATTTTAACATATCGAAAGAAAAAGTGGATTTAGGGATTAACTTTAACGTTTCTGAACAGCAGAAAACCGACTTTGATAAATTTTTAGAAGACTGGCAGGATAAATTTAAAGACTCGCCAGGTCGAACCAATGTTACCACTCATAAGATTTATTTGGAGAAAGAAACGCCTCCGATAAAGCAGCGGTATTATAGCGTTAACCCGCGTGTTCAGTCAATACTTCACGCCCAACTACAAGACTTATTGGACAAGGGGTTGGTGCAAGAATCAAAAAGTCCTTGGAGTTCGCCTGTGCTCTTGACCACGAAAAAAACCGGCGATTACCGAATGGTCATAGACTACCGAAGATTGAATGCTTTGACCGTTAAGGATGCAACACCGTTGCCGAATATAGATAACCTTTTAAGCCAATTAAGAGACGCTAATTACATCTCAGCTCTTGATTTAGAGCAAGGGTATTACCAAATTCCGCTGGATCCCGAGACCAGACCTCTCACTGCTTTTACCATCCCCGGAGCTGGTTTATTTGAGTTCATAGTTATGCCATTCGGGCTATGCAACGCCCCGGCTACGTTTTCTCAGGCCATGAATCACATTTTTGGAGATTTAATATCCCAAGGGAAACTTTTTGTCTATTTGGACGATATTCTCGTTGCTGCTAAGACTCTTGAAGAGCATAATCAACTCCTGGAAGAGGTTTTTAAGCGACTGTTTAATGCAGGGATGAAAGTAAATTGGAAAAAAAGCTTTTTCCTCCAACCATTTGTAGAATATTTAGGATATACGATAGGCCAGGGGAAAATAATGACGTCGCCATCAAAAATCGACGCCGTGAAGAATTTTGCACGACCGACGACGCGAAAACAAGTCCGCGGATTTTTAGGGCTTACGGGATGGTATCGTCGTTTCGTACAGTTTTACTCGGATCGAGCCCGACCGCTGACCGAATTATTGCAGCAAGATAAACCTTTCGTCTGGAATGACGAGCAAGAAAATGCGTTTGAAGACCTTAAAGAATCGTTGATTCAGGAGCCGGTATTGTGTTGCCCGGACTATACGAAGCCATTCACTATCTACACTGATGCTAGTGGCGTTGGATTAGGGGCCGTCCTCGTCCAACACATAAATGGAAAGGAGAACGTTATTGGCTTCTATTCAAAAACCTTAACCTCGGCGGAGAGAAATTATTATACCACGGAGTTGGAGTGCCTGGCCGTCATCAGGGCCATCAAACACTTCCGCCCATTTTTAGAGTTCTCGAAGTTCACAGTCGTCACCGATCATAGCGCGCTTCAGTATTTAATGCGGGTTGAAAATCCGAAAGGGCGCTTAGCTCGATGGGCTCTGTACTTGAGCCAATTCGATTTGGAAATCATTCATAAAAAAGGGAAGTACCTCACGGTTCCTGACGCTCTAAGTCGCATGAATTACAGTGAAAAAGACGAGAAAACCGAAAAGAAGCGCTTGGAACGAAAAGCCTTGGCGTCGGCCCTGAACTTTCAAATGCCGAGACTGGACTTCCGAAACACCACCGACTTATGGTACATAGGCTTACGACAAAAGATCTTGGACCGGCCAGACGCGTATCCAGCCTTTATAGTAGAGGGCGAAACCATCTTTAGAATTCTTCAGGATGAAGATACCAAAAATATCCAAAGGAAGATCGTCGTTCCAAAGGATTTCAGACGAAGTATACTGGAGCAGTGCCACTGCCGTCCCTACGCTCCTCATTTAGGTTTCTTAAAGACCTACAAGCGATTGCAAGCCAATTACTATTGGCCAAATTTAAAAATCGATGTCCAGGATTTTGTATATACGTGCAAGGAATGCCAACAATATAAGGCAGCTAACACGAAACCCCCCGGAGAAATGGATCCGACTACAGTTGTCATGGAACCTGGAACTGCCTGGAGCACAGATTTCGTGGGACCTCTTCCCATGTCAAGACTCCGAAACAGATACATTTTGAACTTCGTGGACATGAGTTCCCGCTGGATTGAAGCTTTTCCTTGCCGTAGCGCGACAGCTCAACAAGTTGTAAAATCGTTAGATGAAGTCATAACCCGTCATGGAAAACCGTCCTTACTTCAAACCGATCATGGCACGCATTTTGCCTCAAATTTGTTAAAAAACCGTTGCCAGGAGCTTCAAATTGCTTTGCATTTGATACCGAAGTACAGCCCAAAGACTAATATGATTGAACGTCACAACCGTACCGTAAAAAGTTCCATTGCCATATTTGCCAAGTCCGATCAGCGTACATGGGACGATAACCTACCGTATATTATTTTCGGCATTAACACATCAGTAAACGACATCACAAAGTACACACCTGCTAGATTAATGCACGGCCGCGAACTGAAGCCCATATTTGAGCCTGCTAACGCCGCAGCCGATGGAAAATTAACCGAATTTGACCCAGAAGAATACGTCGACACGAATGACTACAAAATGGCAAAAATTTACAAGAAAGTCATCGACGCAATGGAGAAGGCCAAACAACGCCAGGCCAAATACTACAATTTACGCTTTCGTCCACTCTATTTCAAGGAAGGGGACTTATGCTGGCGTCGTAACTTCCCGAAGAGCAAAAAGGCTGAATTCATTGCCGCCAAGCTTTTGCCCAAATTCGTCGGACCGTACAAAATCCACAAAGTGTTGTCCAAAAACCAATACGAACTTGTCACGTTAAACGGTAAAAATATAGGACGATGGGACGTTGAGAATTTAAAAGAATTTAGGTGAGAGACATTTATTTTCATAATTGGACTTAAATTGCACGCATACCTGTTGAAGGTATACGTTTATGCTAAGTGGGGGGTATTGTAACGATCCGAAACCCTGACACGCCACTGATCGGGGGTCGAAAAGAATTTTTTTTTAAAATTTGTGCCTCTTGTATATTTTTTTTTGACTTGTTATGTGAAAATCGAACTAAATTTCGTTAATTAATTTTAAGATTTGATAATGATTTTTTTTTCGTTCGCGCGAAAATAAATTTAAAATATTCGATATATCGATTATTAAATCGAGATCTTTAAACGTGTCACTTGATCATGTGACGTATGAGTAATTTTCGTTCTTCACACTTGAGCTTTCGTACCGTTAAGATGTGCGAATTATGATTATCTGATATGAGGATTTGAGACTTCATTATTTTAAGTTAAAGAAAAAGGGTTTTTGAGATGGAATTTATAAGTAGAAGGCTAGCCCATCCGATTTTTTTTCTTTTTTGAATAAAATGCGTTGTTAAATTTTTTTCAATGGAGGGGGGCTGAGCCAGTTAACGATTTTTTTTTGCTATGAATTTTTTTCTTTCATGATGTGATCAACCACGTGTTAATAAATTTTTTTTTATTTCCAAATCCTGTTTGGATTGAAGAATTTCCGAATTCTTTTGCTAGTTAAATTTTTATTTCCAATGTCGTGATTATTTCAGAGTTTAAATTTTCTCATATTGATTTAATTTAAAAAGCGACCAAATTCCGATGATTATTATTATTTTGAGTAATTAAATCAATTCTCTCGTTTGAGGTCGGATTTTTAGCCATAAAATGTAAAGGATTCTTTTAATGAAAAGAATAATTGATTGTCGAGCATGAGACTGCTTGGTAGTAGTTTTCGTTTTTGATAAACTTTTGATTTTGGATTTGTTAGAATAAGAAAGGATATTAAAAATCGCAAAATGAAATTATCCCAGGTATTTTCTTGAATCATATTCGTTTAACATCCTGAAAATAAATTTAACTCATTCTTTTTATTGCAAATTGGGAAATTCTTCAAGCCACGTGCAAGCGAATTCCGGTTGAATCTTGAATTAATTTTTTTTTTCTTTTCTTGCTATCATTTTTTTCTCATTTTTTTTTTTAAATCGAATCCCATATTATAATGAATTGTTTGGAATTTCGAATATATTTTCCTGTATTTTTTTTTATTTTTATCCTTCATTTTTTTTTTTTCTCTATTGGCTGATTTTAGGACTGACCCTTTGGTTCTTATTTTTTTTTTTTTCTCCCACATGTAACGTTTACCAAGTGAGCGTTACAAACTTTATAATACAATACAACAACAATATTATATAACTTTATAAAATATTGAAAAATATTTATAAAAGATTGAAAAACATTTATAAAACATTTATAAAGCATTGAAAAGTATTGAAAAATGTTTATAAAGCATTGAAAAATGTTGAAAAATATTTATAAAATTTTGTTTGGCGCAATCAGAAAATCTGTGTCCCTGCATGGATTTGGTTTTGAGGAATAAAAAATTGTCGTTTGAGGAATTTATAATTGAATAAAAATTGTAAATGATGCTAAAATTGTGATCGAATTTTACGAAAAAGTGATCCAAAAAATGATAAAAATTTTGCAAACTAAATGCAAAAAAATTTATATAAAAAATGCATTATTTTTGTATCATTTATACAAAAATTTGGACATGAATAATTTTTACAAAGTTTATTTTTTTTTAAACACCAAATTTGAAAGTGCACAATTTTTATTCAACATTCTTACCCAAAATGGTCAGGGTAGTCAACTGACTTTGAACCTTTAAAATTTTTTTTATTCTTGAAGATTCTGAGTACATTACCGGGAAAAATTCTCTAATCATTTTTAAAGACATAGTTGTTTTATAAATTTTTTTTCTTTTATTTTCAGGTAAGTTTCCTTGGATTTGTCAAGAGTAATCCGTCAAAGTTTTGTATAAACTTTGAATGGGGTTTATTGCCAATTTGAATCAGGTTCGGTTAAAACCTGTTCAATTTTTTTCTGTAAGTATGGGAGTGAACCTAAATTATGCAAAAAATAAAAACATAAAATGCAAACATAAAAAACAGTAAAGAATTTAACCCTTTTTAACGAAAACAATTTTTTTCCTCCATTATAATTATGCATAAATAATGCATAAATAGCTATGCATAAAACGGGGGGAAATCGAATGAGCATAGTATTTGCCAACCTAATAAAGTTTACAGTACGAAAAAGTTTTGCAAAAGTGAATAAAAATTTTCCAAAATAAATTCAAAACATTTACATAAAAAATGTATTATTTTAGTATCATTTATATAAAAATTTGAACCTGCATCATTTTTACAATATTTATGCATAATTTTTTTAAATCATAAAGCAGGAAAATTTGCAAATGCTTATTCAACTTTTTTCTATTTTATGCATACTTATTTATGCATAATTTTTGCATTTTTTATGTATGTCCAATTCTTTGTATAATTTATACACGATTTTTACATAATTTATCCGTCTCTTTTTCTTACCGGTCGGCACTGCAGAGAATCCGAAAAATCGAAATTTTTTGTCCTTGAAAATTTCAAAAATGAAAAATCCTTCAGTAAATATGTAGTTATAAAAGTTAATGTGCTACTGCCATGAATATGATTGATTGCATTTGTGCGTATTTGAATTATTAAACTATACTTTTTCTTGAAATTATAGTGAAGAGTAAAAATAGTTTTCGTGGGTGAGTAGAAGGCTTGAATGAAAAAAAAGTTTTATACGTTTCATAAAATTTTTATTAATTTTTTTTTTTTTTTTCGAATTAAACAGTTCGTTCGGACTATTAAGAGAAAAATTATGGGAAATAATTCCAGCTAATGTGATGACTTGAATGCCAGTATTTAAGGTTTTTTTTTTTTTTTTTTTTTTCCTTCATCTTTTGGATCTCGGCCAGTTGTCGTTAATTCGGAATGGAAATATGGTCCTACGATTATCTCTTGTATATGTGATATGCCTACCGAATGCAACATTGTTATTAAAAGTTCAAAGGTCTTCCATAATTGAAAATAATAGAAAAATTATGATCTTTTTTTTTACGAGAAAAAAATTTAATGTTTATTTTTTTTTCTCCTACATTTTTTTTTTTTTTTAACACGGGAGGAAATGTTGTTTCAAAAAATTAACCGAACATGTTTTCGGCGTTTTACCGACAAAAATGATGGATGATGCATTTTACCCCGATGAAAAATAAAAAGATACGATGTTGAAGAAATTTGCCCCCCCTTTCTCCACCCCCCCTCACCCTCGCTACTCCCCAACTACTTGCATCCCTTCCGTCTCCCCGTCATTTTTTTAATTTTTTTTTTTTTTTTCTTCGAAGGAAAGCATCATTCATAAAATGGAATTACAGCAATGAGTTGATGTCTGGGGCATTAATATTAATGGCTTGATATGATACGTAATCTAGTGAGTTCGTGGGCGATTTCAAATGCATCGATATATCCCCCTTAATGCCCGTCCTTCCCCCCTGCCGCCCCTCCCTGAAATATTGTAAACGTCCGTTTTGTTAACGTCACGAAAATTATAAGTTTGACGAAGGAAAGGAATAAAAAGTAAATAGAAACGTTTTCCCATGTTCCAGTTTTTTTTTTTTTCTTGTATCCATTTCTTGATATTTTAAAAGCATTTTAAAACCTGTATTTATGATTTATTATAACTTATGTATGTAAATATTTCTCGCTTAAACCATCCCGATTTCGTAACATCGAACTCGATTTTTTTTTTATTTGTTCGAATCATCAACTTCGAAAAATTAAAAAAAAAATCCTTTTCACTTTTTTTTTTTCGCCACGGAATAACCCGATAAAATTACAAAGTAATTATTATTTATTAAATGACTTCGACATTTTTTTTTTCTTATTGAGTTACCCGAACAATCGCATTCCGATTGTGAATTAAAATGGATGAATGTCGTCACATCGCCCCCCCCCCTCCTCCCCACAACCTCTTGCTTTCCGCCCCCCGCTCCCCCTCTTAATGGAAGATTCGCAATTTAACGTTGCAGTCTCATCCTAAGTCACGATATCCTCATCTTTTTTATAGTCATTTAGCTGACTCGAAAATCGACCTCCCGTGACTTTTTGCCGAACCGTGTCAAACCGTGCAAACGGTTCTCTTTAAACTCATTAAGCTCGATTTTTAAAACTTATTTCCCATTCCAGTTTTTCTTTAAAAAAAAAAAAAAATCTTTATTATTACTTGATGGATGATTTTGTGACGAGTCGCCTCTGTGAAAAGCTTTCGTATAAAACTTTTCCTTTTTTTTTTTTTTCTTCTTCTGCACCGATTGGTGCATTGATCACGCGAAGCACGATTTCCTCACGCAACCCCCTGACTCATCACTCACATTCCTGTTTAAACGGATTTTTTTTTTTTTTTTTTTTTTTTTTTTTGCAAAAAATTTAACGGTTTTTAATAAGAAGGACGTGAAAAATTTTCCCTTTCCGTTTCTTTTTTTTCATGTCGGATTATTATTATTTTTATTATTTATACAGTGTCTTTTTTTCTTTTCTTTTTTTTTTGTACCGAAGAGGAATTTGACGAGAGTTCACAAGCGAATCTCGAGGAACGGTAAACAAAAATGGCGCGAAGTTGGAAGTTAATTATTCAGTTTTTGAAAAAGTACATAAAAGCAAAGCTTCTAAATCCGTTACTTAACATTTTCCGAAGCGTGGAATAAAAAGTGAGGAAGTGAAAATCGTTACGGGATGATTGTTTCGAGTTTTGTTGGTAGCTTTTTTTTTTTTTTTTTTTTTTTTTTTTTTTTTTTTTTCGAAATTTGCAAAACAGAAGTGGCAAAAAGTATTCCGATGACAAAATTAATTTAGAATTTTTTTTCCCGCATCTAAAGCTTGTAACTCCGGGATTCCTGAAGATTATCCGGGAAATTCGGAAAGATTCTCTTTCCAAAATTTTTATTTTTTGTTATTTTGGGCACGGAGTTTAACTACTAGCCATTACGGACCTGAGCTTCGCGTTTAAACCAATAAAATGCACAAATTTTAATGTAGGAAAAACCGCAACACACGCATACAATGCGCCAAAGATCAAGTTACTAATTTTTTTTTATTTTTTTTTCTTATAATTTTTTAGCTACTTATCGCAGGTCTTTTGCCTTTTTCGTCAATTAACTTCGTAACGCAGGTCTTGTTTTTCTGTTTTTTCACCTTTTCTGGCATGCGATAACTAACTCGTACAGTGAGGTTAAGATGACTGCATTTGTAAGTTGCCGCCATCTCCGCCAGAGTGGAAGAATGTCGGTGCGGTCACCCATCCAGAAGCTGGCCTGCATCGATGCTGCTTAACTTCATTGATAGTCAAACCGCTACATAGACAAGTCACCCCTCCGGCCCCCTCAATTTTTAAGAAGGCCCACGTTAAATCTAGTTGAACTCTGACTTCTTAACCGAAATCAGCGTTCCATTTTACCCCTATATGGGTCCATATTACCCCTGTCACCCCTGTATGTGATCTATTCACCCCTGTATGGATTCCATATTACCCCTGTACCGATTCCATATTACCCCTGTACCGATTCCATATTACCCCTGCTTGTGTTCCATATTACCCTGTCCTGTTCCGACAAAAATAGCTAAATCTTGAGACTTGAGCCCCAAAAAAGCAATTTTTTTAAGTACTTAGTCTCTCTGTTGCAGCTGTCAATGAGGGAATCCTTCTATTTTTTTCCCCCCTATTCGATTAAAGGAAAAAATCATCCTTCCAACCTACTGGAGATTTTCTCCTCTTTGATTTGGGGGAAAAAAATGAACGACAAAGAATCTTTCACGCTTTGGCCTTTATTTTTCTTTTTATTGGTCCTACGCTATTTTCCGAAAGGATTAGCACCACTTCACCCCCCCATCCGAAAAAAACATGAGTGCCACGCACTTAAAACCGAATCGTCCGATTTCTAAAAACGAAATCAAGCACTTTTTACTGCTTATTGAAGAGGAATCTGATCGAGGATTGTGTTTTGAGAAAAAAAAAAAAAAAAAAGCGATTGGAAGGGAGAAAAAAAAAGTAAACATTGTCCTGGATATCAAGGTTATTAAACGAGAAATCCCGAAAGGTTGTTATATCCCCTTTTTTATTTTCGAAGAGCGAAAAGGGAAGAAAAGAAAAAAAAAGAAAAAAAAAAGGTTATTTACGTTTAATATACGATGCTTCGGGAACAAAGTTATCTATCTTCGAAAAGTGGGTGTCTTTACGTGCTCTCGCTTAAAAGTTAGCTCGAGGTCATAGGATGCTCCCCTTTGGGGGAAGGATTCAGGAAGTCCGAAGACTCGACTTGGAAAAAGGAAGTGGGAAGGCTTATGGCTTGTTAAATTGATTCATTACTCGGCTATCAATTATTCCTTGGCAGGATAGAGGAGCCCGAAAATAAAAATTTTCGTCATTCAACCTTTTTTTTCTTTTTTGCATGCGGGGGGATGGGATGGTTGGTGGAGGTGAAATGAAGTGAAGACGTGAGTTTACGCCACTGTTTTAAATCCGCACCGGCTCCTTTTCCTGCCTTTCTTTCCCCCTCCTCCCCCGCGCACGCCTTACCCGTTCGTTTACCCTTTTGCTGGTTTATCCGCGTCTACGCAACCGAGAAACAATACACCTAATCCATTTAACTGCGTCAACACTAGCTTTACTTCCCCGAACTTGAAATCGTTTTCTTCTTTGTCTTTCAAGAATCAAGCTTTATCACCCATTCCGAACGTACAGGCATTCCTTTTCAATCTTTACCTTTTGTTGTTTTATCA
The DNA here is from genome assembly GCA_037577465.1 of Liposcelis bostrychophila. NCBI lineage: Eukaryota > Metazoa > Arthropoda > Insecta > Psocodea > Liposcelididae > Liposcelis > Liposcelis bostrychophila. The sequence goes on from CM075207.1 coordinate 11,005,483, forward strand.
TTTCTCCCCCTTATGCTTTTCCCCTGGCCGGAGAAGAATCGACAGCTGTCTGTTTTTTTCTTTCTTTCTTTTCTTGCGGTCTTTCGTTTTTCAAAAAGCCCTGATGGTCCCCAAGGGATTTGGACGCGAAAATACAGAGGCCCTTGAAGGTTCGTATTTTGTTGCTTGTCGACTGTCGAGTTTGAACCTGACAATGCCAGATTCAGATTTCACGCGGTCCAGTTGGGGCCTCATATAATCAAGTTCCAACTTGAAACATTGTCAAGTTCGAACCTAGCACTGGCAAGTTCGGACTTGACTTTGTCATGTTTAAACATCACAATAGATGCAACTTGTTAAGTTTAACTTGGTCGAGTTAAATTTGACATTGTCAAGTTTGAACCTGGCACTGGCAAGTTTAATCTTGTTATTGTCAAGTTTTTTTTTTTCTCCTAGTAATTGGATCTAGCCTCGAGGCCATTTTTCCATCGACATAATCCTGACTTTTCGGTCATTCTCATTTCTTTCGTAGTTTTTTTGACGTTATGGTCAGATACACGGTTTCTATAGGAACTACTTTTACAATGAGGTTAAGATGACTGTGTTAGTAGTTCCTGCAATCCCTGCTAGAGGGAGGAAGTGTCGTTGGTCACCCATCCTCTAACTGGCCGTTTTCAATGCTGCTTAACTTCATTGATCACGATGCCGCTAGACGAAACGCGTCACCACTCCGACCCCCCATTGTCAAGTTAAACTTCACAATAGATGTTGTCTGGTTGCTGGTTGCAACTTGTTGAGTTTAACATTGTCGAGTTAAATTGACATTATTAAGTTGCAACCTGGCACTGGCAAGTGACTTAAACTTTTAAGTTTAACTTTTTAACTTTTAGTTCTATAAAATGTTGTTCGCATAAATGCTGTATCATACTAGATAATTTTTTAAGTTTTGTTTTCGTTAGAGTCAACTTTAATTTATTTTTGTAATTTCTTTCAGCTAAAGATGGGCAGTTAGCCCGAAATGGCCGTTCTGTTTTTATCAATACAAGAATATATAGAAGGTTTCGGACATAAAGTTGGAATTTTAATTGATTACTATCACAGCAGATGTTGGTTGGTTATTGCTGTAGCACCTTGTTAAGTTTAACATGGTTTAGTTAAATTTAACATTGTCAAGTTTCAACCTGGCACCGGCAAGGTCGATTACAATTTGTCAAACTTAATATGGTCGAGTTAAATTTGACATTGTCAAGGTCCAAACTTGGCACCAGCAAGTTTGGACTTGGCATTGTCAGGTTTGAACATCACAGAGTTACGACTTGTCAAAATTAACTTGGTCAAGTTAAATTTGACATTGTGAAGTTTCAACCTGGCACCGGCAAGTTTGGACTTGGCATTGTCAGGTTTAAACATCACGATTGATGTTGGCTGGTTACAACTTGTCAAACTTAACATGGTCCAGCTAAAGACATTGTCAAGTTCCAGGTAGCACTGACAAGTTTAAAAGGTTTAAAAACTTTACAATAAATGCTGGCGGGTTGCAACTTAACAATGTTAGATTCCAACTTGTCAGTCGAAGACATTTAGCAGTGAACAACCTTCAGGGTTCCCGTTCAAAAAAAAAAAAAAAAAAATTAGCGATTGATGCGTTCGCCAAACTAAAAGAACTGACTTTTTTTTTGGTGTTTCAAGTCTTTTTATTTTTTTAGCGTCTTGTGCGGGTTCAATCTTGCATCCATATTCACCTAATTTCAAACCGATTTGCTTACGGGTACCTCAGGGGGGTGCCATCCGGTCGCAAGGGGTATAATTTACCGTTTGCTCACCGGGGAATAAAAATAAAAGACTTGGGAGATGCACGATTTAATTCACGATTTTTAGGAAAGGTGCCGCTTGTCGCCCGGTCGAAATATATTTCTTTCATCTTCATGGGTGGCATTCATTAATTTCCTTAATGGATTAATTACGGTGTTGGGGAATAAAAAAAAAAAAAAAAAAAAAAAAAAAGAGAAGGATTAAACAGAGTGTTTAGATGGTATTAAAGAAACAATTACATGGCAATTGTTAAATTCTTGGGTGAACCTTTTAATTTAATAACACACAAAACATATGGCGGTTTACTGAATACCTTTTAATCTAAAAATAAAATGATTGCGTGAATTGATTTGGATAAAAATCGGTGAAGATCTGGGAAGTTATGGTCTTGATGTTCCGGGCGTGTTTGTGTTTGAATTTGCAAGTGAAACGAATTTAATTTGCAATAGGGGGCCCTTATTTTGGCAATTTTCGAATTTCAAGTCGAGCACCCCCAAAAATGGTTATCCTTGGTTTACCGATAAACCCGATTTTTTTTTTCAAATTTTTTACTCGACGGAAAAGCGTGGCGACGTGAGCTTAATGTTCCGAAAATTGCCATAAGAGAAAAAAAATGGACCATTTTTTTTTCGCGAAAAAAATGTGGTTTCTTGTCGGAAATTATCCGTAGGTCACGAATCTGAAGTTAGTTTTTTTATATCTGGTCCAGTTTTTGAGCTTGAGACTAAAATGCGAGTGAAACTGAGGGCTTGGTATGTTTTGGTAATTTACCACATTTTTTTTGCCTTATTTTGGATTTTAAAAATTTTAAATATATTATGCAAATATTTTTTGAAGCAAGAAACAATGAAAATAATTTAAAAATTTTGACAAAGATTTTAAAAATATTATTATTAATATTGCTTTTGGTAAAATATTCAAAAGCATTTCAAAATTATTTTTAAAACATTGAAAAACATTTCAGAAATATTTTTAAAACATTGAAAAATATTTCAGAACTATTTTTAAAACACTGAAAAACATTTCAGAAATATTTTTAAGCCGGGGTCCGAAGCTTGGACATTTTAACCGATGCCGATGCTAGCATCGGCATCGAATTTTTTTCAAAGTCGAAATCGGCGTCGGCGTCGGCATCGGCATCGCGAAATTTGTTAGTGCCAGCATCGGCATCGGCATCGCGAAATTTATTAGTGCCGGCATCGTTAGCGGCATCGGCAGCGGCATCGGCATCGGTGCCGGTACCAGCACTGACGTCGGAATTAAAAATTCGAGATATGTGATTTCACAATTAATTTATATTTTGAAAAAAAAAAACGAACAAACAAATTATAGAAAACGTATAGAATGGCTCTAAAATTTTTATCTGATTAAAAAATCGGTACATTGGGTATAACAGATACCGGCATCGGATGAGATCGATGCTTGGTGGCATCGGCATCAGCATCGGGTGGTCGATGCTGGAATCGGCATCGGCATCGGAAATAAAACAGATAAAATGGCATCGGCGCCGGCATCGGCGTCGACCCGAAATTTTAGCTGGCCGCGGCCGGCTTCGGCATCGGCATCGGCATCGGCTTCGGACCCCTGTTTTTAAGACACTGAAAAACATTTCAGAACTATTTTTAAAACACTGAAAAACCTTTCAGAACTATTTTTAAAACACTGAAAAACATTTCAGAAATATTTTTAAAACACTGAAAAATATTTCAGAAATATTTTTAAAACATTGAAAAACATTTCAGAAATATTTTTAAAACAGTGAAAAACGTTTCAGAAATATTTTTAAAACACTGAAAAACATTTCAGAAATATTTTTAAAACAGTGAAAAACGTTTCAGAAATATTTTTAAAACACTGAAAAACATTTCAGAAATATTTTTAAAACACTGAAAAATATTTCAGAAATATTTTTAAAACATTGAAAAACATTTCAGAAATATTTTTAAAACAGTGAAAAACGTTTCAGAAATATTAGCTTGTCTCCACTTGTGATTTAAATAGAGGATCGAATTAAAGAATCGTCCATTTAAATCAAGCACCGGAAGTACTGTACCGTTCCAAATTCAAAAATTAATTCAAAATGGAGAACTCCGGGATTTTGTTTATATTTTTGTAAATTAATTTTAGTAAATTGTAACGACTAAATGGAAAAAGAGCTTAATATATAGGTTCTTAATTACTGAGAAACTATTTTCAGAAAAAATTATGGCTCATGCAAAAAGTTTTAGGTTTGTCGAAAGAAAAGGAAACATACAGTACTTCCGGTGCTTGATTTAAATAGACGATTGCTTTAATCCGACCATCCATTTAAGTAACTAATGGAGACAAGACATATTTTTAAAACACTGAAAAACATTTCAAAAATATTTTTAAAACAGTGAAAAACGTTTCAGAAATATTTTTAAAACACTGAAAAACATTTCAAAAATATTGTATAAATACTTATTAATATTTTTTTCTGATTGGGAAGTCGTCACGCTTTCCCGTTGGGTAAAAAATTTAAAAAAAATTCGGGTTTATCAGTACACCAAGGAGAACCATTTTTGGGGGTAAGCGATTTGAAATTCGAAAATTTCCAAAATAAGGAACACGCAAATATACAACTTTAAGAAAAAAAAAAAAGAAAAAGAAAAAAGAAACGAAATAGAATCGAACCGAACCCTTCTCTAGTTTGGAGGGGTTTCCCGGTCTTGATTTTACTCCAAACACATGACATTGACACCAAACCGGGCGGTAAAAAAAAACTTCCCAAATAATTTTGGGGTTAAAAATGGATTAAATCGAAAAAAACATGAAGGAAATTAAAGAGTTAACCGTGGCCCCCTTCCCTGTCCATATTTAAAAAACGATGGTTTTCAGGACTCGGGGAAACCAGTTTAATCAAATCCATTTTGAAATTTTGATGAATTGACGCGAGCGGAAATATGAAATAACCTGGAGGGGGTTCTAGATTTCCGCGGGATTGTATTTACTACATATGTGCTTGTATTATTTGCATGTTTATATTTGGTGACCGCTTTGCAAGGATTAAGGTAAGAAATAACGCTTCCCGATTTATCAAGAGTGAGAGAGAGAGATAAGGGGGCATGGGGAAGAGTAGCAGCAGAAAAAATGAAAATATTCAATACCGGGGGAGCACATGTGCCGAGTTAAAGAATTGTGATGGAATAATTTATCTTGACACGTTTGGTGATAAATCGTTTTTCTAGTGGATCAAAATTTAAATTTATCAAGTCCGAGATTCCCCTAGGTGTTGTTTTTTATGCCAACCCTTCTTCGCCGGGGTGTTATATTTATTTATTTATTTATTTATTTTTTCTCTCAGAATCGCTAATTGGGAACAAAGGAAAAAAAATGTGTATTTACAAGCGGGAAGCTCAAGACTTATTAACCTCCATTAATCACCCACGGCAAAAGGAGAAAAGCTTCCTTTATGCATCACACACACAAATAATGGGAAAATACGAAGTGAATTAATTAATTACTAATTAGTAAAGGCTTTTCTGTGTGACAAATGAAATGGTATCACGGCTCATCAAAATCTTACACGGAAACTTATTCCTTCTAATTTTGTCTGTTTCGGAAACTTTATTCTAATCTCTTGTCTCGTTTAATTCACTCTTTTCGTTTTTCTTCCTTTTGTTTTTGCAAAATATTTACAGACAGCCGGATGATGAACGTGGCTCGAGTGCTAGATTTTTGTTCAAATTTGATTTGACAGTTCTTATTACCCTCCTTTTTTATGTTTCCTTCTCTTGCTTGGGTTGTGTATATATAAAAAAAAAAAAAAAGAATCATGTTGCTGAAAGGATTAAAAAGAATAAATAAATATGATTTATTAATGGAAAAGAGGATGCGGAGATAGGAGAAGAAGATAGATAGGATTGAATTTTTTTTTTTTTTTTTTAACGAAAATAGTGGGGGGAAGGGAAAATGACACGTGGACAGTACATGTCTCATGAGATAATTGAATGATTGTATCCGAGCCAACGCATTAAAAACAATTATTAACTTTAAACCGCATGTATCGTTATCATCTGGTTGTGTTTTCGTGTGTGACTCCCTCGGTTTTTGTGTCACTGCCCGAAAAAAAAAGCCCCGATTTTTCGTTATCTGGAATAGTTATCGAATTCCGACGTTCGTTGAAAAGAGCTTGATTCAAACGTTTCTGGATGAGAGCTATCCCAGTTATTTTAAGTTCGGATTTCGAATCGTACGTGTAGGTGCTCTCTTGCACACTTTTTTAGGCAATTTTGATGCCTAGGCAATCATAGAATTATTTAATTTCTTAATGCTTATATAATTCTAGATACTCCTAATATTTCAGGCAATGTTAGAAATACATAATGCTTAGGCAGTTCTAAAAAAATTCAATGCTCGGGCAATTCTAGAAAAATCCAATGCTCGGCAATTCTAGAAAAATCCATGCTCAGGCAATTCTAAAAAAATTCAATGCTCGGGAAATTTTAGAAAAATCCAATGCTCAGGCAATTCTACAAAAATTCAATGCTCGGGAAATTCTAGAAAAATTCAAAGCTCAGATAATTTTAGAAAAATCCAATGCTTAGGCAATTGTAGAAATGCTTAATGCTTGAGCATTTGTATAAAAAATCCAATGCTCAGGCAATTCTAGAAATGCGCAATCCTTGAGCATTTCTATAAAAATCCAACGCTCAGGCAATTCTAGAAAAATCCAATGCTCAGGCAATTCTAAAATCATCCAATGCTCAGGCAATTATTGAAAAAATTGGAATGCTCAGGCAAATCTAGAAAAAAGTCAATGCTTAGGCAATTCTAAAAAAAATCCAATGCTCAGGCAATTCTAAAAAAATCAATGCTCGGCCAATTCTAGAAAAATTTAATGCTCGGCAATTCTAGAAAAGTCCAATGCTCAGGCAATTCTAAAAAAATTCAATGCTCGGGCAATTCTAGAAAAATCCAATGCTCAGGCAATTCTAGAAATGCGCAATCCTTGAGCATTTCTATAAAAATCCAACGCTCAGGCAATTCTAGAAAAATCCAATGCTCAGGCAATTCTAAAATCATCCAATGCTTAGGCAATTATTGAAAAAATTGGAATCCTCAGGCAAATCTAGAAAAAAGTCAATGCTTAGGCAATTCTAAAAAAAATCCAATGCTCAGGCAATTCTAAAAAAATTCAATGCTCGGCCAATTCTAGAAAAATTTAATGCTCGGCAATTCTAGAAAAGTCCAATGCTCAGGCAATTCTAAAAAAATTCAATGCTCGGGCAATTCTAGAAAAATCCAATGCTCAGGCAATTCTAAAATCATCCAATGCTCAGGCAATTATTGAAAAAATTGGAATGCTCAGGCAAATCTAGAAAAAAGTCAACGCTTAGGCAATTTTAAAAAAAATTTAATGCTCAGGCAATTCTAAAAAAATTCAATGCTCGGGCAATTCTAGAAAAATCCAATGCTCAGGCAATTCTAGAAAAATTTTATGCTCGACAATTGTAGAAATGCTTAATGCTTGAGCATTTGTATAAAAAATCCAATGCTCAGGCAATTCTAGAAAAATCCAATGCTCAGGCAATTCTAAAATTATCCAATGCTCAGGCAGTTATTGAAAAACTTGAAATGCTCAGGCAATTCTAGAAAAAATGCAATGCTCAGGCAATTCTAAAAAAAAATTCAATGCACAGGCAATTCTAGAAAAGATTCAATGCTTAGGCAATTCTAGATGAATCCGATGCCCTGGAAATAGATTATTTTCAGAAATAATGTCATCAATGTCTCATTTTTCAGGTTTTTCATAAGAAAAAGTCACAGCTGAATTCTTTTACAAAATAACTTTTTCTTCTATCCTACTTAAGGATAATGGGAAAACAGCATGAGTTTATCTTTTAAAAAAAAAAGATCATGTTGCTGAAAGGATTAAAAAGAATAAATAAATATGATTTATTAATGGAAAAGAGGATGCGGAGATAGGAGAAGAAGATAGATAGGATTGAATTTTTTTTTTTTTTAACGAAAATAGTGGGGGGAAGGGAAAATGACACGTGGACAGTACATGTCTCATGAGATAATTGAATGATTGTATCCGAGCCAACGCATTAAAAACAATTATTAACTTTAAACCGCATGTATCGTTATCATCTGGTTGTGTTTTCGTGTGTGACTCCCTCGGTTTTTGTGTCACTGCCCGAAAAAAAAAAGCCCCGATTTTTCGTTATCTGGAATAGTTATCGAATTCCGACGTTTGTTGAAAAGAGCTTGATTCAAACGTTTCTGGATGAGAGCTATCCCAGTTATTTTAAGTTCGGATTTCGAATCGTACGTGTAGGTGCTCTCTTGCACACTTTTTTAGGCAATTTTGATGCCTAGGCAATCATAGAATTATTTAATTACTTAATGCTTATATAATTCTAGATACTCCTAATATTTCAGGCAATGTTAGAAATACATAATGCTTAGGCAGTTCTAAAAAAATTCAATGCTCGGGCAATTCTAGAAAAATCCAATGCTCGGCAATTCTAGAGAAGTCCAATGCTCAGGCAATTCTAAAAAAATTCAATGCTCGGGAAATTTTAGAAAAATCCAATGCTCAGGCAATTCTACAAAAATTCAATGCTCGGGAAATTCTAGAAAAATTCAAAGCTCAGATAATTTTAGAAAAATCCAATGCTTAGGCAATTGTAGAATGCTTAATGCTTGAGCATTTGTATAAAAAATCCAATGCTCAGGCAATTCTAGAAATGCGCAATCCTTGAGCATTTCTATAAAAATCCAACGCTCAGGCAATTCTAGAAAAATCCAATGCTCAGGCATTCTAAAATCATCCATGCTCAGGCAATTATTGAAAAAATTGGAATGCTCAGGCAAATCTAGAAAAAAGTCAATGCTTAGGCAATTCTAAAAAAAATCCAATGCTCAGGCAATTCTAAAAAAATTCAATGCTCGGCCAATTCTAGAAAAATTTAATGCTCGGCAATTCTAGAAAAGTCCAATGCTCAGGCAATTCTAAAAAAATTCAATGCTCGGGCAATTCTAGAAAAATCCAATGCTCAGGCAATTCTAGAAATGCGCAATCCTTGAGCATTTCTATAAAAATCCAACGCTCAGGCAATTCTAGAAAAATCCAATGCTCAGGCAATTCTAAAATCATCCAATGCTTAGGCAATTATTGAAAAAATTGGAATCCTCAGGCAAATCTAGAAAAAAGTCAATGCTTAGGCAATTCTAAAAAAAATCCAATGCTCAGGCAATTCTAAAAAAATCAATGCTCGGCCAATTCTAGAAAAATTTAATGCTCGGCAATTCTAGAAAGGTTTAATGCTCGGCAATTCTAGAGAAGTCCAATGCTCAGGCAATTCTAAAAAAATTCAATGCTCGGGAAATTTTAGAAAAATCCAATGCTCAGGCAATTCTACAAAAATTCAATGCTCGGGAAATTCTAGAAAAATTCAAAGCTCAGATAATTTTAGAAAAATCCAATGCTTAGGCAATTGTAGAAATGCTTAATGCTTGAGCATTTGTATAAAAAATCCAATGCTCAGGCAATTCTAGAAATGCGCAATCCTTGAGCATTTCTATAAAAATCCAACGCTCAGGCAATTCTAGAAAAATCCAATGCTCAGGCAATTCTAAAATCATCCATGCTCAGGCAATTATTGAAAAAATTGGAATGCTCAGGCAAATCTAGAAAAAAGTCAATGCTTAGGCAATTCTAAAAAAAATCCAATGCTCAGGCAATTCTAAAAAAATTCAATGCTCGGCCAATTCTAGAAAAATTAATGCTCGGCAATTCTAGAAAAGTCCAATGCTCAGGCAATTCTAAAAAAATTCAATGCTCGGGAAATTTTAGAAAAATCCAATGCTCGGGCAATTTTAGAAAAACCAAATGCTCAGGCAATTCCAGAAAAATTTAATGCTCGACAATTATAGAAAAATCCAATGCTCAGGCAATTCTAAAAAAATTCAATGCTCGGGAAATTCTAGAAAAATTCAAAGCTCAGATAATTTTAGAAAAATCCAATGCTTAGGCAATTGTAGAAATGCTTAATGCTTGAGCATTTGTATACAAAATCCAATGCTCAGGCAATTCTAGAAAAATCCAATGCTCAGGCAATTCTAAAATCATCCAATGCTCAGGCAATTATTGAAAAAATTGGAATGCTCAGGCAAATCTAGAAAAAAGTCAATGCTTAGGCAATTCTAAAAAAAATCCAATGCTCAGGCAATTCTAAAAAAATTCAATGCTCGGCCAATTCTAGAAAAATCCAATGCTCGGGCGATTCTAGAAAAATTTAATGCTCGGCAATTCTAGAAAAGTCCAATGCTCAGGCAATTCTAAAAAAACTCAATGCTCGGGCAATTCTAGAAAAATCCAATGCTCAGGCAATTCTAGAAAAATTTTATGCTCGACAATTGTAGAAATGCTTAATGCTTGAGCATTTGTATAAAAAATCCAATGCTCAGGCAATTCTAGAAAAATCCAATGCTCAGGCAATTCTAAAATTATCCAATGCTCAGGCAGTTATTGAAAAACTTGGAATGCTCAGGCAATTCTAGAAAAAATGCAATGCTCAGGCAATTCTAAAAAAAAATTCAATGCACAGGCAATTCTAGAAAAAATTCAATGCTTAGGCAATTCTAGATGAATCCGATGCCCTGGAAATAGATTATTTTCAGAAATAATGTCATCAATGTCTCATTTTTCTGGTTTTTCATAAGAAAAAGTCACAGCTGAATTCTTTTACAAAATAACTTTTTCTTCTATCCTACTTAAGGATAATGGGAAAACAGCATGAGTTTATCTTTTAAAAAAAAAGATCCTTATTCAAGGGAGCAAGAGGATAATTCTCCGATTTCGAGGTTCCCCCTTCTACAAAAATTTCCTGAAAATCCTGTATAGTTTCGAAAAGAAATGCTACAAGCATAATATTTTGGACTACTTTCAGGAAAATCCCTTCCTACGAAGACTTTCCAACTTTCTGGAAACACGTATTTCTCACTTGACCATGGATCATTTTTATCACCAAACCTGTCGATTTAAGGAAAAAATTGTGCTGACATTTTTAAGCCCCTCCGTCATTTTTTTTTATACGAACTTAACTTGTCCGTAGTTATAAACCATTAAGGTGTGAGATTTTTTTTTTTCCTTTCCAAAAAGGACATATAAACATATATACGACTTTGAAATTTATTTATATTCGATATACGTTATTATTAAAAACGAAACGTATCCGATTACTTTGAAAAATTACGCTTAAAGCATTCCTGAACCATCACACACACCACAGAATAACAAGGATACATCTAATAAATTACGATTAACATTTTACCATTTTAAAAAATAATTTTTTTTTTTTTTTTTTTTTTTTCAAAAGCGGTCATAATTTAATGGCTGGAAAAATATATTCGTTAAAATGCCACATCCGCTTGACTTAAATGATGGCAAGACTTATTTTTCAGGTTTTTCGTTTCCTAAAAAAAAAATTTTTTTTGTTCTTTATATAGTAAATCGTATCAGAACGTGGAATTCATAATTTTTTTGTCGGAGCCGCTAGTTTTTTTTTATTCCCCCATTCCGATTGTAAAATTTAACCCTCTTTCCCGAAAAACCATCGACGCCACGGACATACATACGATTTACCTAAATTAAATTTGAAATGAAGGACTCCGCACGATGATACAGTTAAATAATATTATGCAAACTAACTTCCTTTGGCTGGATTCCAGGTTTTGTATAGGAAGTTTTTGCTAATGACTCCAGACTCCTCATGATTTGTGTTTTCTCCCCTTTCCCGACGGCTTTCTCCCCCTCTTCATCTCTTTTCCGATCCCCATGGTATTTTCAATTGTTTGTTTGTTTGTTTGTTATGTTTGCTCTGACTTCTCCCCAGCTTCCCTTTTTTTGATCCGCGAATTTTCATTTTTTTTCTTTTTCTTTTACCGATAATTGTTTTTTCTTAATTCAATCTTCATTTTTTTTATATTTTTGGGAATTGGCTGACCTTAAGATTTAAAAATTTTATAGTGCTATTGTCAATTCTCGAAATAAGGCGATTCTAAAACTGTTTAAAACATTTTAGAAATTCTGGAATAACCTAAGCGTCAGGTATTTCCAGAATTGTTTAAGCATCCTTTGTATCCAGGGTTGCTCAAGCATTAGATTTTTCTAGAATTGCCCAAGCATTGGATTTTTCTATAATTGTTTAAGTATTGAGTTTTTCTAGAATTGCTTAAGCATTGAACTTTTCTAGAATTTCCAAAGCATTGGATTTTTCTAGAATTGCCTAAGAATTAGATTTTTCTATAATTGCTTCAGCATTGGATTTTTCTGTAATTGCTTAAGCATGGAATGTTTCTAGAATTTCTAATGCATTGGATTTTTCTATAATTGTTTAAGTATTGAGTTTTTCTAGAATTGCTTAAGCATTCGATTTTTCTAGAATTTCCAAAGCATTGGATTTTTCTAGAATTTCTAAAGCATTGGATTTTTATAGAATTGCCCAAGCATTAGATTTTTCTATAATTGCTTCAGCATTGGATTTTTCTAGAATTTCCAAAGCATTGGATTTTTCTGGAATTGCTTAAGCATTAAATTTTTCTAGAATTGCCCAAGCATTAAGTATTTTTATAATTGCTTAAGCATTGGATTTTTCTAGAAATGCCTAAGCATTCGATTTTTTTTAGAATTGCCTGAGCTTTGAAAAATTCCATGATTGCCTAAACTTCAAATATTCTATAAGTGCCTAAAAAATGTGAAAGTCCTCAACTTTGGCATTACAGAAAAGTCTCCATTTAAAGTCCAAAACGCAAAAGCGACACCAGAAAACGGGAAATGATTTGGAATTAAATAACAAATTTTTAAGACAGGAGCTACAAAAACTTTTTGTTAAGCCTTAGGCTGTATTGAGCCGCTGCTGACGTTTTATTTTCGGAATAAAACCCAAAAGGTACTTAAAACTTTTTTAAGAAAAAAAAAATGGAACAAGTATGTATTCAGAAAATCACTTCTTTTTCTGTCCCAACCAGGCGTTCAAGAAACAATGAAAAAAAAAAAAGAAGAAGAAGAACAATAGAGGGAAGTACTTATCTGAAGCAATGTGTGGAAAGCCTACTTTTGTCTCTAGTCAATGGGGAAAAAAGTTAAAAGTTCGCAGGAAATAGAAACCCCGGCTTCTCTTCGACAATGGTGCATTTTCTTTCTGTTTTTTTTTTCTTTCTTTTTTTCTCCTTTTTCTCCCCTTACTTTTTTTTTCTTTTTTTGTTTCCTTTTTATAAACAACTCTGTAAACTTGCGACATTATTATAACGACTTACTTTTGATTATTCTATGGGGATCTCGAGAAAACTCCTATTAAGGTTTGTAATCGAAGTTTCCCAAAATGGCGTCATGTTTCCCAGCTGGAAATAAATAAAAAGAACATTTCCGGGGAGGGGATTGTACGGGTTCATTTAATTTTTTTTTTCTTTTTGTATCAAATGGCGTGCACTGTTTTTGATCGTTGTTGTAAATCGACTTTTAAAATCCGAAATATTTCAAGCTTTTTATTTTTTTTAAAAAAAAGTAATTTTACATCCAGAGCTGCCTAAGGGATCGTTGAAATTCCAAGAATTTCGTAAAGGAAGAAATCCTGAGAACCGATACATTTAATTTCCCGCAATTCGAAAAACCTTTTTTTTCTCTCTCTCTCTCCTAAAACAAATAGCCGAACAAAAGAGAAAATCCTCTTCCTTACAAATTACCTATTCGGTGTTTATAATTTGAATTATGGCCGAAGAGACTTTTAAAGGTTTTAAGCGCAATGAATAACCCGGGAAATCCTATGCAAAGTTAAGGGAAATCTTCACACATGAGCGGACATCCTTGGAGACCTTTTCACGCTGCAAAACGATTTTGTTATAAATTTATCTATTCGTCTTAATTTTACATTTTAATGTGGAAATGTGTTTAATTTTTGTGAATCCTCCGGCCGGATTCTCATGCGTTTCCCAACATGTTTTTGAAACATGCTGTCGTTTCCTTCCATCCATGTTTTTCAAAAAATGACGATTATTCGCATTGTTTTGAACGCGTAGAAAATATCGTCTGCGTGTTTTTTTTTTTTTTTTTTTTCAGAATACGTTATCAGTTTCGTGAATTTTCCACAAGCAATCAAACTGGGAATTGAAATAGGTTGGTTTTTGTTTACAGATATTTGTTCCGAAAACAAAATTGTATTTTTTTTTTTTTTTTTTTTTTTTTTTTGTTTCCTTTTTATAAACAACTCTGTAAACTTGCGACATTATTATAACGACTTACTTTTGATTATTCTATGGGGATCTCGAGAAAACTCCTATTAAGGTTTGTAATCGAAGTTTCCCAAAATGGCGTCATGTTTCCCAGCTGGAAATAAATAAAAAGAACATTTCCGTGGAGGGGATTGTACGGGTTCATTTAATTTTTTTTTCTTTTTGTATCAAATGGCGTGCACTGTTTTTGATCGTTGTTGTAAATCGACTTTTAAAATCCGAAATATTTCAAGCTTTTTATTTTTTTAAAAAAAAAAAAAAGTAATTTTACATCCAGAGCTGCCTAAGGGATCGTTGAAATTCCAAGAATTTCGTAAAGGAAGAAATCCTGAGAACCGATACATTTAATTTCCCGCAATTCGAAAAACCTTTTTTTTCTCTCTCTCTCCTAAAACAAATAGCCGAACAAAAGAGAAAATCCTCTTCCTTACAAATTACCTATTCGGTGTTTATAATTTGAATTATGGCCGAAGAGACTTTTAAAGGTTTTAAGCGCAATGAATAACCCGGGAAATCCTATGCAAAGTTAAGGGAAATCTTCACACATGAGCGGACATCCTTGGAGACCTTTTCACGCTGCAAAACGATTTCGTTATAAATTTATCTATTCGTCTTAATTTTACATTTTAATGTGGAAATGTGTTTAATTTTTGCGAATCCTCCGGCCGGATTCTCATGCGTTTCCCAACATGTTTTTGAAACATGCTGTCGTTTCCTTCCATCCATGTTTTTCAAAAAATGACGATTATTCGCATTGTTTTGAATGCGTAGAAAATATCGTCTGCGTGTTTTTTTTTTTTTCAAAATACGTTATCAGTTTCGTGAATTTTCCACAAGCAATCAAACTGGGAATTGAAATAGGTTGGTTTTTGTTTACAGATATTTGTTCCGAAAAGAAAATTGTTTTTTTTTTTTTTTGCTTGGTTAATTTTGTCGTTAAAAAAGAAGAAAATCAATAAAACGATTACGACATCGAAATTAGATTTAATGTATTTTTAATATTGGACGGAAAATGTTTTAGCGCATTTTACTCGTGTTTGATTACAGAGAAAAAAGTCTTTTGTTCCACTTTGTATGTGTGTTCGATTAATGTTTTTTTTTTTTTTTTTTTTTCTTTTAACGATTATTACTTGATGATTAGTGGACGGCTGCTTACGACGTAATAAAAATTTTAAATAAATAAGCATAAAAATGTACAGAGTTTGTAATTTTTTTAAGGGGTTTCACCGCACAAATGTGTGATCAAAATGAGTTTTAAGATGGGTCAAACAAGTCGTAACGAGAGTTCTTGACAAGCTTCTAGTATTTAAAGTCTTTTTAATTGCCTCTTCCAATTTTCCTCTTTAAAAATAATTTTAATTTTGCATCAAATCTAAAGTAATTTTCCTGGTTTTTTTTTTTTTTTTTTTTTTTTTCAAAATCGAATCCATTTTTTTCTTTAAATAATAATTTTTAATCTTCTTGTAATTGTTTTATTTTCTCAAGAACTGTTTCCCTTTTTTTCCTCAAAATTGTCGCCTATTTTTTTGGAACCTGGTTGGCTTTTCCATTTTTTCTCAAAATCGTTTCCATTTTTTCTTAAGATCGTTTCCATGTTTTCTCACAATTATTTCCATATTCTTTCAAAATTGTTTCCATTTTTCTCAAAATTGTTTCCATTTTTTCTCAAAATTGTTTCCATTTTTTCTCAAAATTGTTTCCATTTTTCCTCAAAATTGTTGCCTATTTTTTTGGAACCTGGTTCGTTTTTCCATTTTTTCTCAAAATCGCTTCCATTTTTTCTTAAGATCATTTCCAGGTTCTCTCACAATATATAATTGATTCCGTTTTTTCTCAAAATCGTTTCCATTTTTTCTCAACATTGTTTCCATTTTTTCTCAGAATTGTTCCCATTTTTTTCTCAACATTAAGATGGGTCCATTTTTTCTCAAAATTGTTTCCATTTTTTACTCAAAATTGTTTCCGTTTTTTCTCAATTTTTCTCAAAATTGTTTCCATTTTTTCTCAAAATTGTTTCCATTTTTTCTCAAAATTGTTTCTATTTTTTCTCAACATTGTTTCCATTTTTTCTCAGAATTGTTCCCATTTTTTTCTCAACATTAAGATGGGTCCATTTTTTCTCAAAATTGTTTCCATTTTTTTCTCAAATTGTTTCTATTTTTTCTCAGAATTGTTCCCATTTTTTCTCAAAATTGTTTCCATTTTTTTCTCAAAATCGTTTCCATTTTTTCTCAAAATTTTTTCCATTTTTCTCAAAATTGTTTCCATTTTTCTCAAAATTGTTTCCATTTTTTTCTCAAATTGTTTCCATTGTTTGTCAAAATTGTTTCCATTTTTTACTCAAAATTGTTTCCGTTTTTTCTCAATTTTTCTCAAAATTGTTTCCATTTTACTCAAAATCGTTTCCACGTTTTCTTAAAATCTTTCCGTTTTATCTCAAAATTGTTTCCATTTCTTCTCACAATTGTTTTCTTTTTTTCTCAAAATATTTTCCATTTTTTCTTAAAATTGCTTCCTTTCCCCCTCGAACCTTTTTCCTTCATAAACCGTTTTTTTTTCTTAAAGATGTTCGATTAATATACTTTTTTCTCGTTGCTTTCCTCACCCTTACATTTTCCTTCATCTTTACTTAGGTGTTTTATCTTCATCCGATCTTTTACAGGCTGTTTTTTCCCAGGGAAAAGCAAAAAGTTATGTAACTCAATTTTCTTTTAAACGAAAATTAAATTTATTATAAACATGCTCTCTTAACTCATTTTATCGATTAAAATATATAAACACATCAAGGTGGGAAAAAGAAAATAGAGCTGAGCAAGAATCCGAAAACTCTTGTAAATTAAATTCCTATTTGAAATTATTAAAATATTTATGTCATTTCCGAAAAAGTTGAATCCGCTCTGGAAATAAAACTCAGGGGCGGGCAGAAAAAGGCGTTTTATATAACTGCAGAAAGAAAAGTTTACATATAAATTTAATTAATTAAAAATGTTTAACTCATTAATCTTTGTTAATCGTTTTAAACCGTTTTTATTTCGTTATTATTATTATTTTACCGTTGACAAAAGGAAAATAGCCTTGATAAATGGTTTATTATTTTCTCTTTTTGCAAGAAAATAAAAATTCTATTTTTTTTAAGGTTCGAGGGGTCCGTACAAAAAAGAAAGAGCATAAATTATATAGAAATCATGTATAAATTATACAAAAAATTGAACAAACATAAAAAACGCATAAATTATGTATGAAGAACTTGTTTTACTGGAATAATTTTTTCTCATTCTCCGATGTCATTATGCATAAATTATGCATAAATAATTGTGCTGAAATGGAATAAAAGTTAAGGAAGCATAATATTTTGCAAATTTTCCTGCTTTATAATTTTAAAAAATTATATCGATAAATTATGCAAAAATTATACGTATCCCGATTTTTATGCTAAAAAAAATTACGCATTAATGTTGTAAAAATTATGCATATCCAGATTTTTATGCTTAAAGCAATTATGCATTTAAATATAAAAATTATGCATATGCAGGTTTTATGCTTAAAACAATTATGCATACCCAAATTTTTATGCTTAAAACAATTATGCATGAATATTGTAAAAATGATGCATATCCAGATCCCTATGCTTAAAACGATTATGCATAAATATTGCATAAATTATGCACACCCAAATTTTTATGTTTAAAACAATTATGCGTAAATATAAAAATTATGCAAAAATTATGCATATTCAGGTTTTATGCTTAAGACAATTATGCATAAATGTTATATAAATTATGCATACCCAAATGTTTATGCTTAAAACAATTATGCATGAATATTGTAAAAATTATGTATATCCAGATTTATATGCTTAAAACAATTATGCATAAATATTGCAAAAATTATGCACACCCAAATTTTTATGTTTAAAACAATTATGCATAAATATAAAAATTATTCAAAAATTATGCATATCCAGAGTTTTATGCTTAAAATCATTATGCATATTCAGATTTTATGCTTAAAACGGTTATGCATATTCAGATTTTATACTTAAAACGTTAATGCATAAATGTTGTAAAAATTATGCAAAAATTGTGCATAAATATTGCAAAAATTATGCACACCCAAATTTTTATTTTTAAAACAATTATGCATAAATATAAAAATTATACATATCCAGAGTTTTATGCTTAAAATCATTATGCATATTCAGATTTTATGCTTAAAACGGTTATGCATATTCAGATTTTATACTTAAAACGTTTATGCATAAATGTTGTTAAAATTATGCAAAAATTATGCATATTCAGACTTAATGCTTGAAACAGTTATGCAGAAGTGTTGAAAAAATAAGCATATCAGGTTTTTATGTTTAAAACAATTATGCATAAATTCTGTAAAAATTATGCATAAATTCTGTAAAAATTATGAATAAATTCTGTAAAAATTATGCATAAATGCTGTAAAAATTTTGCACATCCAGATTTTATATTCAATATTCAAATTTTGGTGCTTCAAAAATATTCATAAAATTTTCAAAAATTTTACAATTTTTTTATACCCTTTTTATACACGTTTTGCATCACTTTTTCGAAGGGAGTAATATATAGAGTAAAGGGGGGAAATAAATTCGTTTTTCTTCAAATTCCACCGGTAAACCGTATGGGAGAGTAGTTATACAACAAGCGGAGAATTTAAGATTTCCCATCACTCCTCCAGGCGCTTTCATTCACTTTTAACCGATATTCTCTTCCTTGATCAACGACTTTTTTTTTTTTTTAACTTTTCCTGGATATTTTGCTTTTGGCGCCTTGGTAATAGAATTTGTTCGCTTTTGAGAATATATGATATTGTCATCTCGGAAGGTTAGAAAAAATGAGATTCCCTTGCGTAAGGAAGGTAGTCGAAAAAAAGAAGGAAAATAAAAAAAAATATCCGCGGTTAACGTTTTTTTTTTTGAGCTTATTTCTAATATTGGTTTTTTTTTTTTTTTTCCTCTCCCCCGGAATATTATTAACTTTTTCGTTTTAAGTTTTCCCCTCCGGTTTAAATTGACTTCGACGCTGGTTACGTAATGAGTGTAAAGTTTTTATGTTATTATGATTTTTTTTTTCTTCTTCGTTTTGACGCTTATGGTCGTCATCGAAGGAGAAAGACTTTTTTTTTTTTTTTTTAAATGGAAGAGTAACGTTTTTGAAAGTTATCGAAGTGGAAGCCTCGTGCTTTTGACAGTTTGAAAATGGCAGACGGTTTTAAAAAAAAAATTCTTTCCGATAAGTTATATGTTCTCCTTCATGGCGATCGCTAAGAAATGGCAATCACTTTATTTTCTTTTCTTAAACTTGTATTTGACACTAAGGAAAAGGGAAGGACCAGAAATTTTCGATAAAAACCTTTTTTTACCTGTAATGAAAAGCAAAGAAAATATAGAAGGCGTTTGAGCTCCTCTGCGTTGCGTTCCCAGAAACAAAATTTCATTTTTTTTTTTTTTTTTTTTTTTTTTTGCAGGCCATAGAATAGATGGCAGCATTTTTTTTTTTTTTTCGTTAATTAATTATTTTATTAATTTTTTTTTCTTTTTCTTTTTAGGTAAGTCGTTAGTGTTCAATACATCAGGTCCGTTGCCAGTCTCGGTCTGTAAGTACAGAACCTGGAAGTCCTGAAGGATTAATTTAGTTGGTAAAGGAAGCGGTGAAGTTATTTTTCCATAGTCGAGATTTTTAAATTAAAAAAAAAAATTTTAAAGGATAAAAAGAGGAAAACGTTTCGCAAGGAAAAAAATTAAAAAAATTTTCACACAGCCACTTTGATGCATCATGGCTTTAACGAAATTTCAAAAAAGATGAGGATCAGGATCGCTTATACTCCATTTTCTTTTAATTACGAGGACTTGATGCAACTGTCGAAAACGGTCGTTTTGAAAATCTATAATCGACACTCTTGTCGAAATTAATTAATCGACTTTATCTCACGTTATTAACGTTAACAAGAAGATCGCTCGAGATAATTGTTGCTACTTTAAACGTCGGGATCGAAAATCACGTTTGATGACGGGGCTTTTTATGATTACTCCACTTTTTTTTTTTTTTTTTTGCCCTTGATTCGGGAGGGGCGTTTTCCGAAAGCAATAAAGCCGCGATCTATTGAGGTCGACGAAAAAATAATAATCTAATAATAATTTTTTTTTTAAATGGAATTTCGAGGGAATATTTCTTGATATTTTTTTAGCGTACAAAATATGTTCGGTGAAAAAAAAAAAAAAAAAACTGACATTTTCGGCTAGGGGAAGGTTTAAAAAAATTCTACGGACAATAGCCCTCGAGCACAATATTTTTTTTTTTTTTCGGAGGAAGGAAAAGTATTATTCCAGATGGGTTGTCATTTTCATGTTGTTCCCGCAGGAAAAATGAAGAGGCGGCGGGAAATATGGGAATATAAATTTAATAAACAAATTTTCACACCGTGTGACTTAAAAGCTTTAAAAAGATGCCTGTGGTTTAAGGGAAAAATCGAATAGAAAATTGGAAGGAAAAAATTTAGGAAAAAAAAAAGGGCAATATTTGTGGAACGATTCCACAGAAAATCAGAAAAAACAGACGACGGTAGACAAAACAAATTAGACGAGGACAACCCTCAGCTAATGTAAAAAAAAAATTATGAGATTGATCCCGGGAATTCCCATTCCGGGATTCCCGGGACAGGAATAGATTTTTGAACCGAAAAAATTTCCCGGGAACCTTTTTTAAATTTTCGGGGGATGGAATTTGTCTGACTTTCGAAAATTCCCGATTGACGGGATTGATAAGTAGAGATTCCTCCGGGAATTTCCGGGATCCCGAGCTTTTTTTTCCCGAAAAATTTTCCGGGAACATTTTTTCTTAACTTTTCAGAAATCCCGCTTCCCGGGAATCAAATTTTTCTCATTTTTGAGAATTCCCGATTCCCGGGATCGACAAGTTTTTTCCCGGGATGGAGATCAATTTTATTAACTTTTTGACCATTCATCACATAAAACTTTCAATATTTTAGAAAAAACTTACAAAAATCAGAAATTTTCTTTACACCATTTAATTTATTTACCTTTCAAGCAACATGGAAAATTTCTTTTGAAAATTTCTTTTCCGACCTTAAGTACCAAAAAATTCGGAAATAAGAATAATATTTTTCTCCCATCTTCCAAATAAATTCCCGGCTTTCCCGGGATTCCCGAGAATCGAAATAAAAATTTATTAATTCCCGAGAATTTAAAAAAGTCCCGTTCCCGGGATTGACATTTTTTTTTCAAAACCGAGAATTCCTGATTCCCAAGAATAAATATGTCGGGAATTTGCAATCTCTTAAAAACTTTATTGAATGCCGTTTCTTAACCGTATCTTATCGAAAGGAAATTGTAACACCATTGAAATTCTTTTTTAAAGCGAGAAATAACCTTTAAACGCCCCGTCGTCGTTATTATTAACCCATAGATTCACATTAAAATATTAAGCTCGAAAATAAAGATTCAGAAGAAGAATATGCAAATCGAGAAAATCTTTTCGGTCCTTCTTCCTCGAGGATTTATAATCGATTAAATCTGACCTATTATCTGGTTCAGGGCCAGGTGCATATTATTTAATAAATACTGGAAATGCCTTATTATGGTATAATCAGATTTCGAATAACTCCCCTCCCTCATAAAAAAAAACCGAATATTTTTTTATTTTCAAAAATACATCATAAATCGTCGAAACCCACATAATCCTATTTCCTCGTAGCGATTTTCGAAGCCAAACGGAATTTTTTTTTTCTTCTCTCCCTCCCCCCCGATATATATTTCAATACAAAAATTGTGCTCTTGGATTCGAAATGCCTTTTTATTATTTTCTGAAAAATGTTCACGTAGCGGATTCTTCTTTTTTTTATATATATATAATTTTTTTTTTCTTCGAAAACCGCGAGAACACATTTTCTCGTGATGAAATTCAGCAATCAGAAGGGAAAAGACGATGAAATTATTGTTTACAGAGGCAATTGTCACTGTTACTAAAGGAGGAAAAGAGTGGGAAAGAGAAAAGAGAGAGTTCGTTCGTTCGTTTCTTCCTTCATTCCGAACGGAAAATCGGTAAACATTTAAACAAACCAGCTCTAGGCGGTGATTGTTTACCACCATGATTTCGTACCCGATTTTCTCATTCCAAACCCGGTAACCCCCCTTCTCCTCTTTTCAGAAAATCCGGATTGTCTCTTGAAAACCAGCCCCCCCTCCCTACGTCGTACGCCCTCCGAACTTCCTCCTCCTCTCCCCCCTTCCTCCCGTCTCTCTAGAAGATTTCTAGTTCGGTGTTCCTCTGCTTTAAGTATAGCCTTTAGCTATGAAAACTTTCTCGGTTTCCCCACCGATACGGTTTTCCGAGGAAATGGTTTGTTATCTTAAAATCGAAAACTCAAAGTTTTCCAAACATGCGGGTTTTTATACATTTAACCGCCTACTCAAACGTTTAATAAATGTCTACATTTGATTGGGAATAAGAGTAAGAAGTAGAAAAGGAAGGATAAAAATAAAATAAAAAGAAAAACGGGAGTCGAATCGGGGAAGAAAATTCTTGACTTTATTTCATCTTTTAGTTCAATGAAGAGTTTATTGAATTGGTCAGAAACCCTTCGATTTCGATTTCACCGTGATTTGATGAAAAAGTTGATCCGAGCATCTCGTCTCTCTGATTTTTTTTTACGAAATGGCGACAGTTGTTTAAATTTTTTTCTCGGGTAATTTGTCCCGCAACAGATCCCCGGTGAGAGATTTTCCTGCTGTAGAAAGAACGCCTAAACTATACGAGTTTCCAAAACGGAAAAACTTTATCAACCCAAAAAGCAAAAAAATATTAATATTTATAAAATATTTTTAAAACATTGCCAAATATTTTTAAAACGTAGAAGGATATTTTTAAAACGTTGAAAGATATTTTTTAAGTGTTGAAAAATATTTTTAAAACATATTTTCAAAACGTTAAAGAATATTTTTAAAACGTTGAAAACCCTTTTTAAAACATTGCCAAATTGAATTCTTGGAAAGGATCCTATGACCTAATTATGTTTAAATGAATGTGCGTCCTTTTAAGGTCATATAAATGTAAATAATTTTATATGACCTTAAAAGGACGCACATTCATTTAAACATTGCCAAATATTTTTAAAACGTTGAAGGATATTTTTTAAAACGTTGAAGGATATTTTTTAAATGTTGAAAAATATTTTTAAAACATATTTTTAAAACGATAAAAAATATTTTCAAAACATTGCAGCATATTTTTAAAACGTGGAAAAATGTTTTTTAAATGTTGAAGAATATTTTTTAGATGTTGAAAAATATTTTTTAAACGTTTAAAAACCTTTTTAAAACTTTGCCAAATATTTTTTAAATGGAAAAGGATATTTTTAAAACGTAGAAGAAAATTTTTGAAACGTTGAAAAATATTTTTAGATGTTGAAAAATATTTTTAAAACGTTGAAAAATATTTTTTAAACGTTTAAAAACCTTTTTAAAATATTGCCAAATATTTTTAAAATGTAGAAGGATATTTTTAAAACGTTAAAGGCTATTTTTTATATGTTGAAAAATATTTTTAAAACATTGCAGAATATTTTTAAAACGTTGAAAAACATCTGTAAAACGTTGAAAAACCTTTTCAAAACATTGTCAAATATTTTTAAAATGTAGAAGGATATTTTTAAAACGTTAAAGGCTATTTTTTAAATGTTGAAAAATATTTTTAAAACATATTTTTAAAACGTTTAAAAATATTTTCAAAACATTGTTGCAGAATATTTTTAAAACGTTGAAAAACCATTTTACGCACCTCGGGTAGTGCTCGAGAAGTGAACATTTCGTTTTTCTCGGTACGTAAAGCACCTTACTGCACTAGAATGAAAGATACTTTTCACGTCTCAGCACGTTTTGAACCACCTCGGCTCATCCTAGGGCAGTAATGTACTATTAAAACATTGCCAAATATTTTTTAAACGTAGAAGAATATTTTTAAAACGTTGAAGAATATTTTTTAGATGTTGAAAAATATTTGAACTACAATTAATATTTCTTTGCTTGTGGGGTAACCTTCTTACTCTTCAACGCCATATGATCCACCCAACTCTGATTTCGGGCTTCGAAAATTTTTCGTCTTGGAAAATCGCGTCGACCCCAACACGAATTCCCCGAAATTTACATAGAGCACGACGAAATTCAAGGAAAAATCATCCACCCAAATTTTCGCGACTGAGTTTCCAAGACTAAGGTTAATGAGCTTATGCGATTTAACGTTCACTAAAAAGATAAAATCGGAGTTGACTTCGTAAATCCTCTTCTTCCCCTCCCCCCCTTCCCCCTTACCAAGTTTCCGAAATCGTTGCGAAAGAAAGAAGAATATTAAAACTTATGAAGCCTAACTTTTACTCCAAAAATTATGCTTTAAAATTAAAAAACAAAAAAACCAAATGTCAAGTCCCACGCTTAAAATATCTTATTCATCAAAAAAAAAAAAAAAAAAAAAAGGAAAAAAAGAATCGGTCACTTTTTATTTCCCGGTTTTAATGATTCACAAAACTTACTAAAAATAGAACAAACCACGATTTTTAAATAAAAACTTCAAGACAGAAAAAAAAAAAAAAGTTCTTGGATAAATCCAAAAAGTCATTTCATGGTGGATTTGCATTTGACATTTCTCCCATTCCTCCCATTCCTCCCCCTCCCCCCCCCCTTCCTTGCAATTCCGAAAAATACAGATCTGGCCTGTCTAAAACTAACGACAGTTCTTAAAAACTTTTTTTATTATTGTAGATTTTTTTTTTTCTCTTCATCCTCCTCCCACTTGTGCATGTACTTTCATGTGCTTTTCATTTTTATGTCGTTTAATTACTTTGGGACTGAAGTTGAGGGATTCGGGATTCGGAATTCGAGGATTTCGGACGGGATTAATACCGGAATTTTTGGCGCCGGATGCAAAGTCATTTCTTCAGCCAAACTCGCCCCTGTCCACAGTAATTTCTTTTTTTTTTTTTTTTTTTTTTTTTTTTTTTTTTTTTTTTTACATCGAAATTGTAAAACGATATTATTTTAATGCCATAAAACTATAATTAATATAATACATAACATTATGCATAAATTATGCACAATTATCTTAAAGGTATGTCAAATATCAATCTTCCAGCCCCACCTGCTTCTTATTTTAAAAACCTGTACGATCAATTCCAGAGGCTTTCAATTTAGGATTGGCAGCGGGCTCTTCATACATATCATAACCAAGAAGCACGCGCTTGATTCACTCTTTTCTCTCTCTCTCTCTCTTTTCGATTGATTTCTGATGATTAGTTTTAAAGGTAGAATCCGTATATTTATGCGCTTGAAATCCCCGGCCGGCATTATCCCCAAAATTACGGTCTCACAATCGGAAAGAATCGATACCAAGACGGTTGTAATCGATTGACATGTGAAACAATGAAAACAATAGACGTCCTAAAGACAATAGGTAGCTGACCCACGAGTCTGTCAGCTAGAAATGCCAAGATATCGTCGCCCAAACGAATTTTTTTTTTTCCCCCGCTAATCGATCGTTAAACGTTTTTCAACACGGGAAGGGAACACTCTTTTAAAACGTAAACATTTTAAATTATCACCCTTGTAATATTTTGGGATTTCGTTTCCAGCAGCCCTCCCACAAGTAAACTTTTCGGTGTAGCAACCGTTCGATGCTGTCAAATGGATGAACTTTACCCTCATCTGCTCATTAATTAAGGCTTCTTCAAATAGAACGTTTCCATTTCCTTTGTTTATTCACTTATTGAGTGAAGTATATAGCAGGCAGCTGAGTGTAGCAATGCATACGTCAAAATTTCACGTGAGTTACGGAGTTAATGTGCGAATACGGTTTATTCTCCCGAGTTTCAGGTAAAACTTTTGTTTCCAGGTCTAAGAAAAGCGAATCGTAATCACTTTCCTTTTTTTGATTTTCTGAAAAGGTAATTCTTGAAAAAACGTACCGTGACGGGAGAGGACAAATATTGCACTTTTCGGTAATAAAAAAGATAAAAAAGTAATTAATTTTCTTTCAAAATAAGGGATATCATTCTTTACCTTCCAAAACTCGAATTCACTACAAAAAAAATTCTTTTTACTGCAACCTTAATAAGAATAAGCTGCTAACATAACAAAACGTGACGGGAGGATAAATAATACACTCTATATTTAATTAAAAAGGTTATAGTTGTTCAATTTTCATGAAAATTCGTACTAAGGTGTTTTCGAGGTCGCTGATCTCGAATCCATAAACCGTTTTTCCGAATTTCGAACATACAACGAGTAAATTAATTTTTTTCGAATTATTAAGTCCCTTAAAAAAATTTTAGAAAACTATTAGCGGATTCGAAATCAGCGACCTCGAAAACCCCTTAGTACAAATTTTCATGAAAATTAAACAACCTTAACCTTTTTTTACATTCGTCGCCATACTAAGTTCGCCATCTTGAATTTTAAAATAATTGTTCCAGATATGAAATCAGCAGCCACAAAAATACCTAAAAATAAGTATTTATTCATTCATAATTAAAAATTTTGGCCTCCCATATTATGCCCGCCATTTTGAATTTTGAGGCACGGGCAGCAGGTTTTTTAGTTTCACAAAATATCGAAGCTTTTGACGCCTTCATCTTCTTTTTAAGTTTCACACAGACTTGGGAATGAATTTTGCTCAAAAAAAAGTGCGTTATAAAATTTTATAACTCTATAACGTTTTGGCCGATTATAAAATTTTGTAACTATTTTTAAGTTTTTATAACTAAAATTTTTAACTGAACAAGCCTTTGACAAAGGCTCAAAAATAAAGAAAAACAGGAATAGGAAAATTCGGGAAGCGTTAGAAGAAAATAAAAAAACTTAGAAAAAAACTGAAAATAATTTTTGTTATAAAATTTTATAACGAAGTTTAAGTTTTTCATAACTCAATTTTATAACACACTTTTTCTTGGGTGGCCATTTATTTTTTGCCCCGACCACTGTGGACCGGGTTTGGGAAACCTCCTCTTAAGTTTTCGGCGATTTCCCGAAAATTTTGCGGAGTCGTGCACATATGTTAGGTGTCAGGAAAGGATTTAAAGACCTTAATCTGCTGATATCCAGTATCGGCCAGTATTGTAAATTTTATCAAAATCGTTTTGCCGGAGGAATATCTAGTCTTTCTAATTTCCCCTATTTTTTTCCCACCCGAAATAATTTTCACTCCGATAAAAACCGGAAGTGAAAAAAAAAAAATCGGTAACGATCCACAATTATTACTCTCCTACGATGCGATTTATGTCTTCTGGGAGGCATCAAACGGCACCTCATCAAAGTTCGTTATATCCTTTATATATAAAATAATAAGAGGAAGAAGGAGAAGAAAAAGAAAAAAAAAACGGCCTTTAAGAGAAAAAAAAAAAATCGAGTCGGGTTATTTTTAACAAACACCGATCCCAGTCAGATAGGCAAAAGTTAAACGATCATAGTTTGGCTCCAACGATATTTTCAAGTTCGAAACACGCCTAGGGAACTACTCGTGACTAGTCCAGTACAAAGTAGTGGTATTCAACGCCTAAATTAAGACTCTTCGGCTTTGAAAATCAATTATAACTTGCTTCTTTGAAGAGTCATTAATAACTGGACTTGTTTTTTCCTTTTCTTTATTTCATTTCATTTCATTTTTTTTTTTTTTTTTTTTTTTCTTCTTCATTTCGGGACTCCTTATTGTAAGATTGCATGTTGCGTTACAATTTCCGTGGTAGAAAGGGTTTGCGATTAAGACGATGATTTGAAATGTAGAACACAATGACACGATATTCGTAGTTAATCCATTTTAGATGGTTTCTCCCCCAGTTTTTCCCTTTATTTTGTCATAATCGGTATACTTTTTTTTTTTGATGTAAATTGCTTGCATTTTTTTCCTTTCCTTCCCGTTTTGACTTCCGTTCCTTAGTGTCGCAGATGAAATCATTAAACGATCGCATGATCCTTATCCTGAAACTTTTCCTTTTTATTTGCAACCCCTCTTTTGGGGGGGAGATCAGGGGGAAGCAGGAAAATTTTTGATATACTCATCCGATTGTGTTTGACACGACGACCGGTAAACTTAAACAACGCAAACATACATGCATAACATAACACAACACAACACAACACGAGACAACCTGATTTCACGAGATTGTCGTGACCTTTTCCGAGCGAAGTGGAACTAATTGATGTGTGACGGGAATTGTATTACGGGCCAAGCAAATATGCTGTATCTCTCTTTATAGAGAGAAGAGCTCTCGGCATTGCGAAATAACGTTTTTTACACAGAAGAAAAACCTGAAAGGAGATATGGGGATTGAAAAAAAAAAAGTCATTGTTGTTCGATTATCTGATATATCTTGAGCACGAATGTGTTTCAACATTGTATAAATGTAAGCAACCGAAATATGTTGTATGCGCTTTCTATTATGCATGGGAGATAGAGAGGAAGGAAATAAAAAAAATATCGGATTAAAGAAGATTACATTAAAAAAAAAAAAAAAAAAAAAAAAAAAAAAAAAAAAAAAAAAAAAAACAAGTTTAGCGGAATGAAAAAATTCCGAAGGTGACACGAAAACGATTTTTGCATCTATAATTAATTGATTAAACATTTATTTTAATTATTAATTAACGAAGAGTCAACCTCTTAAATCTCGATTCAATAGTAAATTTAAAAACCGCTGGATTTTTATAAATTACTTCACGCTCGTATACGATTCTTATACTTGTTTGCATATTACACGGTGAGTTTTATAGTAGATTTCATCTGTGGGTAAAAATTGATCCTTGAGGTACTCAGGGGTCCGAAACCGGTAAAAATCGGTTAGAACGGAAGACGGCATCGGCGCCGAAATATCCAAAGCGCCGGCACCGAAATAGCAAAATTTTTGGCTCTGGTGCCGGCGACGATTCCAGCGTCGGTGCCAGCACCACTATCAATTTTGTCAAATTTTTTTTTTCTTGGAAAAAGGGTTGCAAGTAAATCCGAACTTGCAAAACGGAATCAGTTACAAGTTTCAACTTGTTCCAAGTAACTTGCAAAACGAAGTCAGACACAAGTTTCAACTTGTTCCAAGTAAATACAAACTTGCAAAACAAAATCAGTTACAAGTTTCATATTGTTCCAAATAAATATGCAACGAAATCAGATACAAGTTTCAACTGTTCCAAGTTTCCAAGTAAATACAAACTTTCTAAACAAAATCAGATACAAGTTTCAACTTGTTCCAAGTTACCTTCAAGACAAAATCAGATACAAATTTTAACTTGTTCCAAATAAATACGAACTTGCAAAACGAAATCAGTTACAAGTTTCAACTTGTTCCAAGTAACTTGCAAAACCAAATCAGATACAAGTTTCAACTTGTTCCAAGTAACCTTCAAGACAAAATCAGATACAAATTTTAACTTGTTCCAAATAACTTGCTAAACAAGTCAGACACAAGTTTCAACTTGTTCCAAATAAATACTAACTTGCAAAACGAAATCAAGGTTTTTTTAGAGCAATTATTTTTGAAATTTTTTTCGGTCGTCATTTCAGACAAGTTGAAACTTGCGCTAAAAATTCCCGGATACACCAGAACGATATGGACACAGAAAATCTGATTCGTAAAATTGTATGGACTTGTATCTGATTTTGTAAAATTCGGATCGGTAGGCAGAATGAGGGGAAAATTTTCCAGAAAAAGGGGGTCAAAATTTTCAAGAGTGGGGAAAATTGCAACTGGAGGATAGAGAAAACACGTGGATCAGAAATTTTTCCCGGAAAGGGAGTGGGGCCGGGCCCGTGTAACATTATTTCAAATCATTTTTGGTCCTTGTATGGGCATTTTGGAAATTACTAGGCCAATTTGACACCTCAAGATGCCTTTCAAAAAAAAAATCAGGATTGGCATCTATTTATAAAGAAACTTTTCGCGATACAGGAGTTTTGAAATTCAAAAAAAGTTGATTTTCAAACACCCTAATATTTATTTTCTGTTTTTCTCTTACGCTTTTGCACACTCATATAATATTCATATTTCCGCAACTCCATACTTTTTCATTAAAAGTTAAGTCACGTCAATTGAACTGAAATTATTTTAATTGGTCTTTATATCTTTTTTTAATTCGAAAAAAATTGACTGTTGACAAAACGAAACAAAAAAGTTTCCAAACAAGTTTTTAATAAGGAGAGAGGGGGAGAACGAGGGGGGGGGGGTAACGTAAATCGATAATAGCAACTGCTGCGTATACCGTATTACGCCTATCAATATCAACTACGACTTGTCAAATGTTAATTAACAAATCCCAAAAGGGAAAAATAATAGCATTTAATGAAAAACATATTTCGTGTACGTTGCCAAAGAAGAACACAACTCATGTACGTACAGACACCACCCCTAGCTTATTACAAATCTATATAATCCGAAAATAAAAATCGAAAACTTTTTTTTTTCCTTCTTTTTTCCCCGGAAAAAAAAAATAAAATAAAAAATAAAAGTAAAAAATATAAAAATCTGTCACGATCAGATTTTTATTATTATTTTTTTCGTGAAGTTTAAATAACCACCCTAATTAATTTTTCAATTACACGAAGGGATCTTCATCCGATAGCGAATCGAAATAATAAAAATGCGGTTTTTTTTATTTAAAGAAGAGGGTAAAAGATTGCTGACCGTTTTTTTTTCCAATTTTCCACGCGTGTGGAATTTTTTTTCGAAAAAAAAAAGTCGAAATGGCCGTGGGTTTTTTTTTTCTTCCGCACATAATAATAAAAATGTATATATATCCCCTTTTATTATTAATATCAAAAGATATATATAAAGGTTTGGAAATTAGCTAAACGGATGGCGGAAGTAATACATTACGGGACGGAAACGGGTCCTGGAAGAATGAAACTTGGCACCCTCCCGTCACAAAATCTGACAAATGATGTATGTCTGGGAGTCAGCCCGGAACTATTTCGGAAAATATTGCATACGTTGTAAAAAGGAAAAAATATCGAAATAAAATGATGATGATCATAAAGAGCCTGCATTAAAAATCCATGCGAACATTTTAGTTATTCCCCCTTAAAGGAAAGCTTTTTCTCATTAATCCCCTATCAGCGTGTAATCGATGGAAATGGACGAGAAAAGAAGTAACATGTGTGAGGAGGACCGGTTTCAAAGTCGCTTTTTCGGAAACGACATTCAACTGGAAGGTAAACCGAATCTTAAAACGAAATGTAGAAACATTAAATTAACGTCAACAATGGCAGCTTATGCGCCATTGTTTTTAAAGAGTTTCAACTTTCTTTTGTGTTTGGTCTATTTCGTTAATTCAATTTCCTCTTTTCACTACAGTTCAAAGTTCCTTATGTGAAAAAGGATAAGGGATCAAAATCAGACCGTTAACGAAGTGTAGAGAGGATGGGGGGAGGGGCTGAAAGCGAAATCGATTCGATTAAAAAACTTTTTTTTGGGGAGGAAAACTCTCATGACAACAGGAGCATTTAATTTTTTTTGACGCGAAAAAAAAAAATCAAGATTTTGAACTTAATTTGGCGAAAAATACGAGCCCTGTATTATGTCCACATCCTTTCTAGTGTATCCTGGAATTTTTAGTGCAAGTTTCAACTTGTCTGAAATGAATTATTTTGAAAAATTCAAAAATAATTGCTTTAAAAAAACTTTGATTTCGTTTTCCCAAGCTCGTATTTTATTTGAAACAAGTTAAAATTTGTATCTGATTTTGTTTTGCAAGTTTGTATTTACTTGGAACAAGTTGAAACTTGTAACTGATTTTGTTTTGCAAGTTCGTATTTATTTGGAACAAGCTGAAACTTGTATCTGATTTTGTTTTGCAAGTTTGTATTTACTTGGAACAAGTTGAAACTTGTATCTGATTTTGTTTTGCAAGTTTGTATTTACTTGGAACAAGCTAAAACTTGTATCTGATTTCGTTTTGCAAGTTTGTATTTACTTGGAACAAGTTGAAACTTGTAACTGATTTTGTTTTGCAAGTTTGTATTTACTTGGAACAAGCTGAAACTTGTATCTGATTTCGTTTTGCAAGTTTGTATTTACTTGGAACAAGTTGAAACTTTTATCTGATTTCGTTTTGCATATTTACTTGGAACAATATGAAACTTGTAACTGATTTTGTTTTGCAAGTTTGCATTTATTTGGAACAAGGTGAAACTTGTCTCATTTCGTTTTGCAAGTCCTTGTAACAAGTTAAAACTTGTACCTGTAAGTGATGTCGATACCGATCCTACACCGATCGATACCGATACCTATATCGAAATACCGTTGATATTTATGAATTCGATATGTCGAAAATATCGATACTATCTGCCAATATCGAGCTTGAAGAGTATCGAGGTGAAATGGCAATCGGTTTGGTTTCGGTTTTGTAAGTTTCTTGTGTCTATATCGATAAAATTGCGATGGCGGTCGGCGTAAATTTTGTAGAAGTTAAAGTAAGGTTAGGTTAACAAGATGAACGACGATTTTTGTTATTTTTCTTTTCTTTTTTCTTCTTTCTTCAATGATATCAAAACTCGATATTTTCGATATCGATACTTTTCGCCAGGATATATCGATATAAAAATTTTCGATAACGATATTTATTGATATCGAGGATTTCTAAATTATCCGCATCACTATCTGATTTCATTTTGCAAGTTCGTTTTTGCTTGGAACAATTTAAAACTTGTATCTTATTTTGTTTTGCAAGTTCGTATTTACTTGGAACGAGTTGAAACTTGCATCTGATTTCGTTTTGCAAGTTCGTATTTACTCTGAACAAGTTAAAACTTGTATCTGATTTCGTTTTGCAAGTTCCTTGGAACAAGTTGAAACTTGTATTAAAAATACAAGAATAAGTCAAAGGAGTTTGTTCGATACCTAAAATTTGAATTTTTTTCTCTGTAAATCGATTTTTAGGCGAACTCCGCTATTCACTGGAGTGTCCACTTAATTTTATATAAATATCGAACATTAAATCCTTTCGAAAGGCAGAGCTCGTAGCTATTTTATCACAAACATTACAAAAATATATATATTTATTCTGTTTTATTACCTTGACCTTTAATTGGATACCAATAATGGTCAGCACCACTGGCCCTTTTGGCAAAGGTCAGTTATCAAAGGGGGAAAAAAATGCAAAATGTTGTTATCTGTTTTGTAGAAAAAAAAGAGGAAAAAAAACCGGATAACAATCTTTTGTTCATGTTTTATCACTCTCTGTTTATGTTCACGGGTAATTTTCTTCGGTCTAATATTGTTTATGAGTCCTAGGAAAATATATAGCGCGGCTGAGGGAAAATATATCGTTTATTATTATATCTAGTGAGCTGTGCTCCGTGAGGGTTTTCAGTTTTTTTTTTTTTTTTTTTTTTTTTTGCTCTTTTCCTCTTGAATATGGGAAACCCGAAAAAAAAGGAGGGGGATGATGGAAAATGTGTGGAAAAGAAAAGAGAAAATGTCCATTAGATTTAAAATGAAGAAGAAAGGAGATGAAGGTGGAAAGGCAGCAGAGGAAAGGGGGAAAAAAAAGATAAAGGGTTGTCTTTTCCAGTCCATTTCACTTACCCGGTAAAATCGCCCCGAGGGGCCATCCAATTTGCTCTCGAATTACGATTGTACTACCATCGGTTATCTTTGAATATGGAACAAACGGTTTTTGCTGTTGTCATTTTTCCCCGAAAATATTTTTGCACTCTCAATTTTAATACCGAAATTATAAACCAAAAGCCGGGAAACGTGGTGCGAGAGGGGAGGGGGGAAGGGTGGAGGGGGGATTCCGGAGTGAAGTAGTCGGAAATGTAAACGGCATGCGTGATGATGATGCTCCTTTCATATATCGCGTTCGATGAATTAAACGTGTCACGAACCAAACCGTTCGACTCCTGTAATTTGATTTTACCTCCCGCAGGAATTGCTTCAATGATAAAATTCCTTTGTTTTCCGGGGAGTGGGGGGAAGAGGGGGGGGGGAAGAGATGATCTTCCCTTTTTTTTCTAATTAACGCGTAGACGACGCTAAGAGGGTAAAAAGGAATTTTCTTCCCTTTCCCCCATGTGAGAGTATGTGTGTAAATAATGATTCCCCGAGATGCTTACGCGGAAACGGATATTGTTTCTTTCGGACTGACTGGGGAGCAGCAGAAGAAGAAGAAGAAAAAAAAAAAAAACTATTTCCGTTTGAAAACCACCTTAACGAATAAACGATTTCCTCCCTCAATTATTGCTCGAGACGTTTTCGGTCCTCAGGAAATCGTTCTACGGGGAATTAGGGAAAACGAATTTTCGATCCCTGTGAACGTATGGAAAGGCTTTTTGGTATTTTATCGTTTGAGGTTTCCCGGTGAAGGACCCCTTGCCGGCTTCCTAAAATTTAATTAAAAAGTTGCTGATTCCGTTGAAATTTTCGAGGTTTCAGGTTTTTATGAATTGAATTAGGTTTCTGTTGTTTTAAGATTTTTTTTTTTTTTCGAAGAATGCGGGAAAAAAAGTTTGTTTTATGGAAAAAAAAACTTCTCTCCTCGAAAAAAAAAAAAAAAACCGCGAATAATTTGACCCTTGCGACACGTTTTAAAAGCTTGAAAGGAAAAAAAAGGTTTCCTTTTTTTTTTTAAGGTGTGTGTTACGGCATGAAAGTTCTGACCTTTTTTTGAGCCTTTTTTTAGCCTTTTTTTTTCATCCTTTTATGCAACAGGTTTTCGGTTTTTTTTTCACGCTTTTAACATTACGGTTTTTAATCTTAAAGATTCTTTATTAGAAGGTGAAAATACAACTTTTTTTATTTTATTTATTTATCAAATTGTAGTTCAGGGCATAACCTTTTCCATTCGTCTTACACCTCGGAAGGAGGGGGGGGGGGTGCGAAAAATATCTGAACGGGTGCCGGAATAAGCAAAACCGGCGCTGACTGTAGCGCCGGTTTCATCATAATTTATCTTATTTTCTGTATAATATTTTTTTTTTAATCCTTAAGGGGTCGAACGATTCGTTTTGATTTAGATTAAAAATTAACGTTGAAAACGTATTTTCTCTGGAGTAAAAAAAAAAACGAAAAGAAGCTCATTCTGAAACTTCTTTTCCAATCTTCAAAGTAAAATGCCTGATTTATTTTTTTCTTGGAATCACTTCTTTTTTTTTCTTTCCTCTTTGCTTTTGCTTCTTTTAACTTTTTCTTTATTTTCGCCCTGTTGAAAACATAGTGTCCCGAAAAAGAAGGAAAAAAAAAAATCAGGCAAGCTTGACGTATGAAATTACTTCCGATTAATGAGTTATTGGGTGTTTTTCCATTTTTATATCAGACAGATTTTCTTTTGGAGGAAGAGAGACGGAAAATGCGTTTTCCTCCCCATTCGGATTGTTTCCTTTCGATGAGAGATTAATTTGGTTTGATTCGAAGGATTACAAGTGAAAACGTTGAGTCAGATAAAAAAAGTGGAAAATGCTATTATTGTTCGATATTAACAAAGCTCCTGTGTGGAGCGATGTTTGATTTTTTTTTTCCTTTTTTTTTATCTCCCCTCCCTTCCATCGTTTTGTAAATCTGGAAGTATTAATCTTTAAGTATAAGGATTTTTTGATTCGGGTTCGCCTTTCACAATCGATAATGCTAATTATACCATAACTTGGTTATTTTCATTTAAGTGATTGCAGCCTGTTTTATAATTGTGGGGAGATCGTAAAAGTTGTAATTGTTTCGGTAGCGAGATTAAAATGCATCAGTTTTTTTTTCCGAAGGAAGAGGGGCGGCGGTGAAAATACTTTAAACTTATTTTTGCGGGTAAGGCCATCGTGAATGCGGTCCTAGGCCTCAATTTCACGATGAAACATGTCGTTTAACATATTGCAGCTAAAAAAAAGTTGTTAAACATGTTGTCCAACATGTTACAGTTTAAAAAGATGTTGACCAACATGTTTCCGCTTCAAAGCATGTTACCCAACATGTTTCAGCATCATAATGCGCAACATGTTGCCAACATGTTTCTATGCTGCAACATGTTCCCAACGTCAATTCAACATATTTCATGGTAAAATTGCAGTCTGAAATACGAAATATCTTTTTAAGGAGTGAGTTTCACCAACTTTAACATTTGTTAGAAACATATTATTCAAAATTCATTAGCTTCAAAACCTGTTGCTCAACATATTTCAGCTTCAAAACATGTTGCCCAACTAGTTTCAGCTTCAAAACATGTTGCCAACATGTTTCTATGCTGCAACATGTTTCCAACTTCGCCACAAGATCAGCAATATGTTGCCGTAATATGTTATTGCAAAATGTTTCATCGTAAAATTGCGGCCTAAAATATGACTTTTTTTTTTTTTTTTTTAAGAGCCTGTTTTACCAAAGTGTAACACTCGGCAAAATATTTTGCCGAACAACCCTAGGTCGCTAATGTGTGAACTAAGACTTTTGCCCAAAAAATCTGTAGTTTTAAAAAAAAATGGAAGACCCTGCACTTTGTTAAAACAATCCAATTTCACACTGACTATTTCCTGACAAATTTCAAAAAACAAAGCTTGCGTAACTTAATGCACCATTACATACTTATTTCAATGGGAAAGCAATATTGTAGTGGCGCCTTAAAACTAAGAAAACTAACAAACCTATAATTTTCGTTGGGAGAGAGAAAAAAAAAAAAAATTAATCGTTCCGCTTGTTTTCGTATTTTTATTCGCAGGGTGGAATAATTTTTTAACGGGAACTTTTTTTTTTCCTCTTCTTATTCCTCTTCATCCCTTCCTTCCTCTTTGGGATTCGGAAAAATAAAAAAAAATTTAATTGGATTCTCTTATTTACGATCGCTGAGGGAAACCGAAAAAAAGGACACATAAGAAAAAAAAAACGGGCAAAAAAAAAAAAAACCGTCAGGAATTCGACTTTTAAAACTCATCAAATATGAAAAAAAAAAAAAATTCTGACGATCTGACCTTGTTTATAAAAGCCTTTTTAAAAAAATTCTTTTGGCAAGACGAGTTAAAAAACTGTCTGAATAAATAAAGGGAAAAAATGCAGATGATTTCTTTTGTTGGGATAAAAAATAAAAATTACGAGAAAAAAAAAACTTCGTGCAATCAATATCGAGTTAAATAAATTAATTTAATATTCTATCAGTTTATACAACTTTGGAAGAAAGAAAAAAAATTGCTGACAATAATTTTGTTTCTTAAATCTTTTAACTTTTCCTCTTCTTATCGCGTTGGTTATTTTCTTTCTTTCTTTTTTTTCTGAAAAGAAAGATGAAACTTTCTGAGGCGATTACAAAAAAAGGAGGGAGCCTTTCTAATATATAAGAAAAGGTGGGGGTACTTTATTTTCCTAAGGAGCTTAATTTAAGAGAAAAAAAAAATTAAATTACCACGTTTAGAGAACTGTGTTTAAGATTTATGTAGAAAAATGTTGTGTATACTGTAACGAAAGTATGAATAAAAGGTTGTGAAGTGTGAAATTGGAAATGATGAAGGCTGTAAGGTTGGTATCGGTAGGTACTAGAAAATAAGTCAGGATAAGACTCTCGACAGTATGACCCCCGATTTTTATACTCTTGACATTCGGACTCTCGACACTTTGACTCAGAACAGTTTGACTCCCGACATTTTGACTCAGGAAATATTGGCCCCCGACATTTTGACCCCCAACATTTTGACTCAGGACAGTTTGACCCCCGACATTTTGACTCAGGACAGTTTGACTCCCGACATTTTGACTCAAGACATTTTGGCCCCCGACATTTTGACTCAGGACAGTTTGACTCCCGACATTTTGACTCAGGAAATATTGGCCCCCGACATTTTGACCCCCAACATTTTGACTCAGGACAGTTTGACCCCCGACATTTTGACTCAGGACAGTTTGACTCCCGACATTTTGACTCAAGACATTTTGGCCCCCGACATTTTGACTCAGGACAGTTTTGACTCCCGACATTTTGACTCAAGACATTTTGACCCCCGACATTTTGACTCAGGACATTTTGACCCCCGACATTTTGACTCAAGACAGTTTGACCCCCAACATTTTGACTCAGGACATTTTGACCCCCGACATTTCGACTCAGGACAAATTGACATTCGGACTCTCGAGTAACTGTAGTTACCGTTTTATTTACTAAACGTACCTGAAAATTTACTTTATCCTCCTAAAGTAAATTTTTCAGTATTGCCGACACCATTTTTTTTTTTTTTTTTTTTTTTTTTTTTCAAAGTGTGCAAGATTATACGCGTAGGTAAATTTGCATTTGTACCTTGACAGCGTGTCGTAACTTTAAAATAATTAAAGTATAATGTTAATAAAGCTCGAAGGTGGAAGGTATATGAGAAGTACGATTATGAAAAAGTTGTTCGTAAAATTTATAATTTATAATTTATATTATCGGAAATATAAATTATTAGGACTAATTTATTAAATTGATCGGCAGTTACGGGGGGAAAAAAAATGTTGAGTTATTAACTTGATACCGAAAGAAGCGCACGGAAGCGCGCATTGCCTAAGATACGAAAAAAAAAAGAAGAAAAATGTAAAAGATGTAAAATATGACATAACATAGCGCGAATCAGCTAGGAATAATTAATGAAAAGAAAACAAGCGCCAAGAGCAAGGTTGGAAAGTACACCCGGGCCGACACATGCAGGGACCACACAACTCATGACTAACATAATTCAGAGAAACTTGTTTTCTTCCTTCTTTATTCCCTGGTACTTCCATTTTCTATTTTCCCGAGCCACCTTTTATTTATCTACAATCTCATTTTTTTTCTTCTCGTTTCCCCCCACCTCGAGCCCCTTTCTCTTTTTTACAAATAAGAAAATATGCCTTTGGATATAAATCTTCGATCTTATCACGCCATTGGATAAAAAAAAGGAAGAAAATTGGGGATCTTTTTTTTTTTTTTTTTTTCTCACACGGTGACCGAATATTTTCAGGTTAATGGCATTGCCTGTAATACACAAAATAATTTTCTCGAAATTTTCTGGATTCTGTCACGTTCTCCTTTTCGGGAGGGGAGGGAAAGGATTCTCCCGGTTTTCGATTAATACATTCCGCGCATTAAAATCCTTCCGGGAAAATTTCACCCGGGAATAAATTACAAGAAAATAAAATTGCAAAAAAAAAAGGTTTCCGTGGAAAAGCAATAAAATTTTTTTTTTCCATCATTTATTACTTTCCCATAGAAGAATTATTCGTTAATATACTTTAATTATAACCTGAAAAAGAGGAGGAAAAGAGAAATAGAGAGGAGGACATGGCATGACAAAAAAATAAATGAGTTCTGACTTTCCATTGTGAAAATTTTTGAAAGTTCCAGTTAAATGGAGGGGGAATGGAATTAATTTCGATTAAAACAATAGCGAGGCAATTATCATTGAAATCGACTATGGAACTCGGGAAGGATGCCCTTTAGTTTGGAAACTGTCGTTTTCTTCCATTGCGACCGCATTCGTCTAAAGCGGTTCTCGTTACCTTTTTTTTTTCTTCTTGACCTTCCAGTGAGACGAAGCCGCGTATCATAGACTTGGAACTGAATGGTTCCAGTTTGAATTGCAAAGTTGAGGTTGTTAAGTATGTTTAGCTTATGAGGTATCTACGGTATATTTTTAATTAATAGCAACTAGAAAAAGAGTCCAAATTTGTGCTAAATGCAATGCTCTCTGCGATCGATAAAGCAAAAAGTAAACAATTCTTGATTTTATTACATAAATATTATTTTAATATTATATATAAATTATATTTATTATTTATATAATATTAAATACAATTATATTAATAATATTATTATAATATTTAATGTTAAATATTACAAAAGCCGAAATCTTGACTTCCTATTTTTTTAATTCATGGACCAACATCATTGATGATAAAATTTCGTCGGGTACATGAGTCGAGTGGGAATCGAACCCACGTCTTCCGCTTGCTGGGCGGGTGCTCTACCACTTAAGCTACGGACCCGCACTCGACGAATTCTATCTCAATGAAGGACTTAAATTGCAACACGAATTACAAAGCGCGGGAATTCTATAAATTATCATATTTAATATTATAATTTATATAAAAATTAATTAATTATAATAATATTTAATATATATTAATTATAATATTAATTTTAATATTTAACATCATTTTATACTTTGTTTAATATATATCTGTAATTGCGTAAGTGCTCACTCTCTGAATTGCACCAAAAATAGGGGGAATGGTCCTAAAAATCTGAAACTTTGCATTGAGGTTGGGTATTGGGGGTAGAGTCCAACAAAATTATTTCCAGGGGGCCAGGCCCCCAAAAAGAGGCTCCCTACGCCATTTTGTACTTATTACGGCATTAGGTGGATTTTTTTTTTAAATTTGAGATTTTGCAGGGACGAATAGAGTCCAACAAATTATTTCCGGGGGCCATCCCCCCAAATTCCAGCCCCGCAAAAAGGGGCCCCCTGCGGCATTTTTGTAATTATGCGGACGGAAAAAATTTTTTAAATGGAGGTAAAGCATTAAACTTTGTTTACAAAGAGGCTTTATCAATATGAACGTTCGTTACTCAAACTCATATGACACAAGCCAGCAAATTCGCGCGCATCGCAACGTATATTAGAGCAAATGCGCGCGCGCAAAGTGCGCGTCGCAGGGACACAACTGCTAGTACATTATTATATTTATGTTTTTCGTAGAATTTTCTGCTGTTTCCATTCATTTTTGCAAAACGTCCTCAAAAAATTCAAAAATAACTCCGATTTTTTTTTTTACATATTTTTAAAGGTTTACGCTCTTGTTCAATGAAAATTTTTATTGCCCATTTCAATTTTTTTTCCTCCGTCTGCAGTAAAAATCATTTTAAAAAATAAAAAAAAAAAATTTCCTTAAGGAGAAAAAAAATCGCTTCTCTAATATATAAATTTAATTTTTAAATACTCATATTGTTTGTTTTATTGGCGCTATCACTCACCACCTTTATGCCAAAAAGGACGTTAACTTACAATGAAATAATTCAACTTCCACAGTTTATTAATACTTGCCTTATTTATTACCCTATCCTCTGTTGCGATAAATCCCTCGCGTTGCACTTAAAAAAAAAAAAAAGTTTTTATCACTTTCTGTTTTCATAATAATAAAATAAAGGAATATGACGCCGATGGAAATTCTCGAGAGGGGCATGACTCTTTCTCAATCCCCGCGAGTCCATCTCGTCACAGATATCACGTCCGAATCAAGGGTTAAGGACCTTCCTTTTTTTTTTATACTCCTGTGAGAAAAAGGGTGAAATGAAGCCTACAAAAAAAAAAAAAAAAAAAAAGATTAAATAAAAATTTTGTGGAATCGCACGATTTACGATTAAAAGAAAAAGGCGTGCGGGGCGAAAATCGCCCCACCTTTTATGTGTTCCATCATAAAAACAAAAAAGATGTCCCCGATAATTAATTACGTAATTAAAATATTAACAGGTTTTTGGGGGAAACGAGGTGATCCGCTGGAAAATAACCGGTTGTCGGGTTTTGATCCATCCTTTTTTTCCGGGGGTCGTCAGGAAAATAATTGTCGGTTTTTGATTTTTCAAAGGCGTAGCCCCCTTGTTTTTTTTTTAATTTCACACGATCAGGTGTTCTTTAATTTTTTTTTTTTTTTTTTTTTTTTTTTTAATCAGACATCTGCTACATGAAATTAGCGTGTTGATGAATGTAAAATTTTCAATTAAACCTAATTTTTCGTTTGTGTTTACTTCTTGGAACGATTTTTTTTTTCCTTTCGAGCCTCATTAATGGTTTCTAATCCCGGACAATGTAGGGCGTTTTAGACTAACACCTAACGGGAAACGGAAATGTTAATTTATGCGATTGCGCAGTCACATTAGCTCATTACTGGTTTGGAGAAAAAAAAAAAAAAAACCTTCCCCTAATTATTACAGTGGAAAAAAAAATTAATGAAAATAAAAAGGGATATCTTAATCTAACAACAGTCATTCCGACGATTATTGAAATAGCTTTTTAAAAGTTTTGTATATTTGTTTATTTACATTTTGTACCGGAAAAACGAAATTGAATTAATAATTTTATTTCGGAATTTTTTTTTTATTTTTTTATTTTGGAATTGATTTTTTTAAATTTGCATTACAATGAATGGATTGTTAACGTGTTTATGATACTTTCGATAATTTAAAAGAGAGGATTTTTTTATGCCGAAAAATGTTGCAGAAATTTCACGTTAAAACATGTTGCAGTAATATGTTATAGTATTTATAGCAACATGTAATATGTTATAGCATTTTAGCAACATGTAATATGTTATAGCAACATGTAATATGTTGTAGCATTATGGCAACATGTAATATGTTATAGCATTATAGCAACATGTTATAGTAACATGTTATAAACGTATTGCCAACATCTTTTTAACGCTGCAACATGTTGAGCAACTTTTTTATAGTAACAAGTTGCTCAACATGTTGCAGCGTTAAAAACATGGTTGGCAATATGTTGAGCAATATAAATTTTTCTCAACATGTTGCTAATTCCTATTTTTCATTTGTCAGTGTTGCGCAACATGTTTTTACGCTACAACATGTTAAGTAACATGTCGGCAATATGTTTCTAAGGCTGAATTAGTTGAGAAATATGTCGTCTTGATATATTACTGCAACATGTTTTAGCGTGAAATTTTGGTATGCAATTTTACGATGAAACATACTCCAGTAACATGTTGGTGAACATGTTGCCGCGTTAAAACCATGCTGCTGAGCGTGCTGGAGCATAGAAAAACATGTTGAGCAACATTTGCAAATTTCTATTTTTTATTTGTCAGTGTTGCGCAACATGTTTTTAAGCTTTTGAGTAACATGTTGACAGCATTTTCTAAGACGGCAATTAGATGAGCAACATATTGCCTCAATATATTACTGCAACAAGTTTTAGCGTGAAATTTTGAGCCGCAATTTCACAATGAAACATGTTGCTGAACATGTTGTAACGTTAGAAATATGTTGCTTACACGATGCCAACATGTTCTTAATGAGGAAAAAAATGTTAATATTTTTTAAATATTTTTCAATATATTTTTAAAATATTATGCAAATATTTTGAAACAAGAAACAATAAAAGTATATTTAAAAAATTTTGACAAAGATTTTAAAAATATTTTTACTGTTTTTGCTTTAAAAAATATTTGCAAAATATTTTGTAAAATATTGAAAAATATTTCAAAAATATTTTATAAATATTAATATTTTTTTTCTCATTGTGTTGCAGCGTAGAAACTTATCTTTAGGAATTGTGTTTGTTGCACAACATGTGGGCAAAATGTTTCTAACGTTGTAACGTGTTCAGCGAGATGTTTTATCGTTAAGTTTGAGACCAGGATGAAAATTTTTTTTTTATATAGATTTTTAATTTTTTAAATTTTTTTTATTTTCAGACCCACCTCGGTACGACACGGCATACGCATGCGAGGGCAAAGTACTGAAAATCGAATGCCGTGACGCTGAACTGATACATCTTATTAGGGCCAACTATGGTCGTTTCTCAATAACCATCTGCAACGATCATGGCAATACAGAATGGAGTGTCAATTGTATGTCACCGAAGAGTTTAAGAGTTCTCCATAACAAGTAAGTCTTCATATTTTTTTTTATTTTCTTTCGTGTGGCGAAAAAAATAAAAACAACAAAAACGGGAATGAGATCGCAGAAATTGAGTGGCGCCCGAAAAACGGCGTCGTAGAGGCTCCATTTTTTTTCTTTTTAATTTTTGACGATTAAGGGACCCTTCGCCCCCCTTCTCAGCAGATGTAAGGGCAAGTTTCGCCTTTTCCGTTAAAAATCGAAGCCTTGAATTGTTTGCTTATTTCAGTCTGACGCTTGCAGAAAAATGCACTCAAAATGGCGGGTTTTTTTGTTCCAAAAAAAAAAACGAAGAATCTCACTTTCACTTAATATCGCACCTAATTTAAAAAAAAACTGTCTTTCTTTCCGTAAGTGTCAATGGAAATATCATAAATAACACTGAAATGTTAAAGCTAAAGCGGTTTCATTAAAACCGATTGAAAAAAACCGCACCTATTACGTTCTTCCTTGATTGATTTATAAGTCATTGCATAATTAATAATTAAATGCATTGTCGGAAAGTAAAACTATGGGCGTTAATTAATTAATTTTTTTTTCTTGTGTGACACGTTTATAATATTTTAATGTCACGGTTTTTTTTCCTTCTTTTCCCTTTCTTTCTTTCTTTCTTTCTTTTTTTTTTTTTTTTTTTTTCCTAAATAATTTGCAGCTAATAAGTTAAATCCCAAAAATTTTTTAAAATAAAACGCCGAAAGGGGTTTAATAACGTCAGATTAAACATTAAAACCCGGGAGAGAAAACTCATTTAAACGCTTTAAGAAAAATTGTCAACATAGGGCTTTTCGGGGAGAAAACAACAAACGAGACTTATTTACTTTATGGATGGCGCGTTGGATGCTGTTTAAAGTTAAAGTTTATTGCCAACATTTTGCGGTTAACTAAGTATGTCTTATTTGCTTTTATTTATGTTTGCGTTTGAAAGCTCATCTCCCTTGACCCGGTTCCCCAGAAAATGAGCCTGGAAACTTTTTTCCCTGTCACTTTCTACTTTTTTTCGAAGAGTCAATGGCTTCCGATTGGTATGCAATTTTGACCTACACTTGACTTTGCATTAGCATTGTTGTTAAAAATTAATGCATAGGCATTTGCATCAACAATGCACTTGCATTGCCACTGCATTACAGGCTGAATTACCTTTTCATCAGGAATCGGAAAAACTTCATTAGGTGCAATATCGCTGCGTTATCATTTCATTTGCATTGTTTGCTACACCGTTGAATTTGCATTGTATGCCTTACCATTGCAC
The DNA here is from genome assembly GCA_037577465.1 of Liposcelis bostrychophila. Classification (NCBI taxonomy): domain Eukaryota; kingdom Metazoa; phylum Arthropoda; class Insecta; order Psocodea; family Liposcelididae; genus Liposcelis; species Liposcelis bostrychophila. The sequence continues at coordinate 11,050,410 of CM075207.1, forward strand.
TTGCATTGTATGCATTATCATTTCATTTGCATTGTATTGATCACTTGTCTTATCATTCTATTTGCTTCATTTAAATTATCATTGCATTTGCATTATGTTCATCAGTTGCATTATCATCGCATTTGCATTGTGTTCATCAGTTGCATTATCATTGTATTTGCATTATGTTCATCATTCGCATTATCATTGCATTTGCACTATGTTTATCAGTTGCATTATCATTGCAATGCATTACCATTGCATTTACATTGTATGAACTACCGTTGCGTTTGCAGAAGTTGCATTATCAGTGTATTTGCATTATTTGCATCATTTAAATTATCATTGCATTTGCATTTTATGCATCAACTGATTGATAAAATGCATTACCATTGCATTTACATTGGATGCACTACCGTTGCGTTTGTGTAAGTTCCATTATCATTGCATTTGCATTGTGTGCATCAGTTGCATTATCGTTGCCTATTTTGCAACATTTGCAATATCATTGCGTTTGCATTGTCGTTGCATTTGCATAGTTCGCAGCATTTGCATTACCATCGCGTTTGCATTGTATGTTTTATCGTTGATATGCATCACTTGCATTATCATTGCATTTCCATTGCATGCATCAGTTGCATTATCGTTGATTTACATAGTTTTTATCAACTGTATTACCGTTGCATTTGCATAATTTGCATCATTTGCATTACCATTGCGTTGCTTGCATTATAGGATACACTTTTTTGGGCGTAAATACGGAATAACCCCTCGGCGGCTACAAACATAATCGTTCGGATAGAAATGTAAAATTCTTTATTTAAAAAAAAAAAATGCGCGGTACTTTATGGACACAAGCGTCCGTTAATGGAGTAGTCGCGTGATAAATTCCCGAGCCCCGATCAATGTCATGAGCTGCATACGCTTAACTAATTTGAATTTCTAGTACCTCTGAATCTTTAATAAAGACCCCCGGGGCTATTTTTATAATCCAACGGTTTTTTTTTCGCGAAAGGAAATGGCGGGGGGGGGGGGATTTGGAAAAAATAGTGGAAAAACGCTCTTTCAAAAAAACGTGATCGGTTCGAAAATAAAGAAATCGGATACTGCCCTCGAATACCGTTACAGCCCGAAGGCATTCTCTGCAAAATGTCGTACTTACATTGTACCCCTCCCTCTCCTCCCTTGGAATTCTCTCTCCCTGTCGTGAAAAACCTTTTTCTCTTCGAAAACGACCGAAACGTGAACGCCTTTTCCCACAATTTGCATTTGGAATCCAGATTCGACCTGGATTATAGAAATCCCGGACTGTATAGGATTTTTTTTTTCTCTAATGATTTTTTTTTTCCTATATATCGTAAAGAATAAGGTGAAAAAAATTTTTTTTTCTCTCTTTCATTTCTTTTTTTTTTTTTTTTTTTTTTTTCTTTAAGGTGATTTCATTACACGTTTAATCCCCTTTTTTTTCCTTTATCCAGCCGGGATTAAACGCGGCTAATTCTTTATATTATAAGTTTTACAGATTCAATCTACGTTTTCTTATTTCCGTTATAAAATCCTGTAATCGGAAAAAGGGATACAAGGAGGATTATATGAAATAAAGTAAATTTAGGAATAATTGAAATTAATAAGCGTTGGGGGCAGAAAGTGGGGAAACGGGGCGGGGGGGTGTAATTAGAACGGAAGTTTTTTTCGAAAGTCGATGTCCATGAACGAATATGGGCTTAAGGCTTGCAGGTGCGTGCAATCATCACTCGTTTTCAAAAAAGTGGGCCCATAACCTAAACAACTTTGTGAGTATGCGAGTGACGCAAATGCAAATTTAATGGTAATGCAATTTAGTTCTGATGCGTTGCACTCCGTAAATGGGCACTGCGTGTAATGCAAGGGCCATGGTAATTCAGAGTGCATGCAAATGAAGAATGCACGTGGTTTAGAGGTGATGCAGACTGCACCTAGTGCTAAGGTAATGCAAAGTGATCGCAAAGTGAATTGCGCACAGAGATGAATGCGTTTGAGTTACCCGGTAAGTTGATTATGCATTGCATTGCATTGCATTACCTTGACATGAAATGGATTTTACAATACCAATGCCCAAGCATGACAGATTGCTTATCTTTGCATTGGATTACTGCATTACTTGATCAAGGTAAAATATCGCTGCATTCTGTGCATTGAATTGCTTACCGTTGCATTACTTGTAATGCTTCGCATTAGCATTGCATTACTTTGCATTACCATCGCGTCACTGCATTGCCTTTGCATTACCATCGCATCACTTTGCATTACAATTGCATCAAATTGCACTACTATTGCATCACTTTGCATTACTATTGCATTACTGGCTAATGCAAAAGGAAAAATGTCTTGTAGCAAAATCTTTTCTTAAAAATCGTTATCACGAAGCATTTTTGTTTAGCTATGAAACATTCCAGTTTTGTTGCAGGATAAAACTTGAAAACATTTCTTTTTTCTGAGTGTAGACGTATGACGAACATTTTCCTTGGATATTTCCTCCGATTTGAAGCTTGAAGAAGCTCTGGAGAAATATGCCATTCCTGAAAGTGACATAGTTTCGTCCACACATGTTTACGAAACATGTTGTGATTTGTCCCAACGATTTCCCGGTGCTGAATTTGCGTTCTGTGAAACACAGCTGCAGCAACACCCAAAAAGCTTTCAGAAACTTTTTTTTTTTTTTTTTTTTTTTTAATTGCTCGCATAGTTGAACGATTTTTTTAAACAACTATTTCCCTTGAATTTAATTATTTTAAAAATTAACATTTTATTTCTTATTTTATCAAAACCCGAGGAAGAAATGCGTCGGGGGGAATGAATAACAATGTTGTTGACGTTACTGCAACCGATAAATCCATATATCCGTAAATCAATCAACAAGCAAAAAAAAAAAAAAAAAAAACTTTTTTCTTACGAGTTTGAAACGCTTCGACGTTTAAAAATAAGCTGTTTTAGACGATTCGTGAAGTTTAACGGCTCCTTTTTTGTTCTTTTCCTTTTCTCTATCTTCCTTTTTTTTTTTTTTTTTGATGAAACGGATTAGTTAATGAGGACGATGGTTTACATGGAAACTGGACGTTTCCGGTGATTGAGGGATTGATGAGGCGGAACATTTGAATATAAAAAAGATTTTTTTTTTTCCATTATTTTTACGGGGTAATGAGAGAGGATGATGGATAGTGTAAAATGATGCGGGGAAGTTTTTGTTTTTGAGTAAAGTTTTCAACGGCGGGCTCGGCGTGTTATTTTCTTTATAAAGTTTTCGGACTTTAAAAGCATTATTGCTAACTTTTAATTGCTTGTGATTTGAATAATTTAGTAATTCATCATTTTTGATATTTTAATAAGCTAATGAATATCATGTGGTGTAAAAGGTGTGAGTTTTACAGATTTTGGTTCGGAGTTTTAGCTTCCGGCGGCAAACAAAAAAAAAACTTAAAAAACGATTTTTGAAATTTTTGTTCGAGGTTCAACCGGTTCTATTTTCTTTATAATTTCTGGGTTTTAAGTGTTTTCGGGTGATTTTGTGAAGGTATTAGTAAGTTTGCATCATCGGCCGGTTAGACTGGCGGTCCGGTAGAGACATTTAAACTATAAAAAAATATGTAAAAACAAATTTTTTTAATTTGGTATTTTATACGTGAAAATGGGGAGCTAACCGCACCGAAATTGTGCCAAAACGTTTTGTTATGTTCAGAGATACAGATCCATGATTTTGGATGAATGAAGAACCGAATGAGAAAATAATTAATATTTATAAAATATTTTTAAAATATTTTTAAAAACTTTGTCGAAATTTTTAAAATATTTCTATTGTTTCTTGTTCCAAAAAATATTTTTCAATATTTATAAAATATTTTTAAAATATTTTCTTAAATGTTAATATTTTTTTTCTCATTAGGGACTTGAATGTTCTTATATTTCATCATAATTTTTAATTGTTTTCGCAATAAAAAAAAATTACTTCCTTCCGAGAGACTCGTACAGCGCTCTAGCGGTGAAATTGGAAACTATTTCAGCAACAAAAAATAAACAATGGCGTTTTATCAGGACCAGTATTGACAGGTTCGGAAACTTTCTACGCTCTCATTTCCCGCTTAACTACGCACATTTTAGTTCTAAAACGGGCCATTGATGACGCTGCGATCTTGAGAGGCGCAACGTGTCTAAATCGTTTAAGTTGGGACTCCCACTGGGACTCTCGTGGCGGCCATATTTATTTGTTTGTTTACTAACTTACTTTTATATTTTTTTACCCGTTTACGGTAAATACTTTCAATAAGATTATGCGCCATTCTTTAATTCGGTATATTTAATTTTTTTAAATTGCATTTTCACGAAAAAGTAATAAAATAAAATAAAATAAATCACAAAAATTACAGAGATAAGAGAAAGTCGCCGCCATCGTTGTTTACAAATCTCAACGACCAATCTAAAAGCGTCTCGCGTACAAGTAGCGCTTACAGCGCTCTAGCGGTGAAATCGGGAACTATTTTTACAAGAAAAAAAAAAAAAAAAAAAAAAACTAATTTTCGTGTAATTAAGTGGGGCATGTGTATTAAAGGAAATATTTTAATTTTTGAATATCTGCCTTTTTTCGGACTTAAAGCAAAAGAAATTGGTGGAAGTCAGACGGTTTTTTTTTTTCCTACGATTTTGACTGCGTCCTTCAAAGGTCGCACTTCGCGTCTCTTCTTTAATGTTTTCTTGGAAAAATAAAAACCTTTTTCCGAACACTTTTCATTCATTTAAAAGCGTTTGAATCGATCAAGCGAGCAAAAAAAAGCACTATAAAAGACCAGAAAAAAAAGCATAGCATTCACAGAATTCTTTTTTTTTTTTTAAGCTAAATGCCGACATGTATAGAATTTCTACTCGGGAAAAAGGAGTAAAAATCATGTTGAAATTTATCTTCTTCTCTCCTTTTTTTTTTTTTTAACTTGTTATTATTAGTTTATTAGCGGTGTCGGCGTGCTTTTTTTTATCCTCTTTTTCCAAGAAAGGAATTCCCCCTCCTTCCCCCCCCCCCTACTAGGATCCCCGAAGAAAATGGGGGAAAAGTCTCCAAATGGCAAAGTGTGTTATACCGTTTGAATGAACGGCTCTTTTAATGCATCCAGAGTAATCGATGGAAAATGAGAAATTCAGCACTAAAGAAAATTGAAAGTCATGGTAGGAAAATAGGTTTTCCTTTTTTCGAAATCGTTTACAAGAAGGGTTGTTCTCTCCTCTCTTTTTTTTCGGATTGAGAAAAATGGCATTCGACCCTGCTGACCGAAAACAGTTACCAGCACCTGCGGATCATTAATCTATGTTTTTTTTTTTTTTTTTTTTTGTTTCTTTTTCTCCTGAAGGAAAGGATTTTTTTTTTCTTTTTTAATGAAAAGCTATTAATTCGAGTTTTATCTAAAGGGTAAATGATTTTGGTTATTATTTTGAAAATAAAATGTTAATAAAAAGAATAAAGAAACCTTATCATTTAATTAACGTCGCGTCGTCTGCTTTTCGCCTGAGAAAGATGTTCTTTTTTTTTCGTTTTAAATTTATTTCTTTTGGCTCGATTTGGAGACTGCAGTCCCCGACCAGTCTTTCGATCCCGGGATTTCGAGATTGGTGGAAAAGTCTTAACTAATATGCCAGAAAATTGGGCCTGATCAGTATAAAAAAATTTTTTGCTGATAATTTTTATTGTGCCAATTATTTTCCTGCATTTCGGCAAAAATCAAGCAAGTTGCCGCTTGTCCAAAAGAATAAAAATCTCTTCAATTTTTTTTGCTCATCGACTTCCGGCCTTCCTCTTGGTTATAAAAACATTTTTTCAAGAAAAATTTTCTTTTTAGATATTTTTTTTTTTTTTTTTAGCTGGCGCAAGACGAAAAATAAAATGGCGGCGGGCGTTGAATAAGCCACGGTTATTCTGCAATTAATTACTGTTAAAAGTATTGAAAAATTGGACATTGTCCAATTTGGCCATTTAAGCCGTCTCTGGTTCGGAAAAAAATGCTTAAACATTTATTTCTAAGGTCTTAAAAGGAGATTGTGGTCAAACTTAACAAAATAAAAATTCAATTTTTTATTTTGAGAAAAATTCAATTTTTTATTCTGAGGAACATTCAATTTTTCATTTTGAGAAAAATTCAATTTTTTATTCTGAGGAATATTCAATTTTTTATTCTGAGAAAAATTCAATTTTTGCTTTATCGACCGCAGGGAGAATAAAGCATTGTTTTTAGCACAAATTTCAGATTTTCAGTTTTCGATATTTTTACACGTTTTGAAGTCCCCTGATGCCGAAAAAAGCAAAATTTGAATGGTGGCCGTGTGTGTGTATGAATGTATGAATGTATGAATGTATGAATGTATGAATGTATGAATATATGTGCAAAAAAATCTGTCCGTCGAAAAGCAGAAAAACGGAAGAACGGATGTCGATGATTTTTGGTGGGTAGGAACTTCTAATGAAATGTAGGTGCTGATTAGTTTTCGAGCCAAATCGGTTCAGCGATTCGGAAGCAGTGAGTGAAAATGTTAAATTTTCAACAATTTCAAGATCTTTTTTGACTATAAATCGCGAACGCAGCTACCGATTGAGTCCGATTTTCGTACTGCAGTAGATATTCATCAAGATACGCTACCATTGAAATTTGGTTAAATTCTGTTGAGTGGTTCAGAAACGGTGAGCAGGGCTAAAAGTATGGGTATAGGCCTAAAAACCGATATCTCCAACTTTTAAAACGTCACGATATGACGTCATCGATTACGTCAACAAAGCGATTTGGATGCTGATTGGCGGGTTCCTCGTGGGAGCTAACGAAAAACTAACCGTATTTGTGGACGTCCACATGAAAACCTGCCTTGTGGGGAATGGCGGAGAAAACGTTTTGTTTGTAAACAATGTGATTTTTAATAAGTTAAACTTCAACAGCCTTCTAAGTCCCATTCCCCACAAGGCAGGTTTTCATATGGATGTACACATTTTTGAGAATATTTTCGGGGTAGAGGATTCCGAATCTGAAATAATTTTTCCAAAATTCGAATTCCTTATGGCCGTATTGCGGCTTTGGTAGACCTCTGATCAAAAATCTAACCATATTTTTGAGAATATTTTCGGGGTTGAGGATTCCGAATCTGAAATAATTTTTCCAAAATTCGAATTCCTTATGCCCGTATTGCGGCTTTAGTGGACCTCTGATCAAAAATCTAAACGTATTTTTGAGAATATTTTCGGGGTAGAGGATTACGAATCTGAAATAATTTTTCCAAAATTCGAATTCCTTATGCCCGTATTGCGGATTTGGTGGATTTCTGATCAAAAATCTAATCGGATTTTTGAGAATATTTTTGGGGTAGAGGATTCCGAATCTGAAATAATTTTTCCAAAATTCGAATTCCTGACGCCTATACAGCGACTTTGGTGCCTCTGATCAAAAATCTAACCGTATTTTTGAGAATATTTTCGGGGTTGAGGATTCAAAATCTGAAATAATTTTTCAGAAATTCGCATTCCTTGTGCCCGTACTGCGACTTTGGTGGAACTCTGATCGAAAAACTAACTATATTTTTGAGAATTATTTAAATAGTCGATAAAGCACTTTGATCGGTTCGGGTCTAAGGATAAATCCGACCGTCTCTTCTAGTAGAATCCACAGGAGAGTCCGTTTGTAGTGGAAAAACCCGGAATTAAATTTTTTTAATTTTTTTAAATTATTCCAGTTAATTCCACTACCGGGATCTCAAAAACCGGAAAATATTAAAAAAAATTTTTTTTTAATTTCTAAAATGACGGATGAGTGAAGTAGTGGAATTTACCTGAAATAATATTAGAAATATTATTTCCAGTAAATTCCACCCCCGTGATCTCAATACCTGGAATATACCAAAAATAAAGTATAATTTTATTTTTAATTAAAAATGCTAAATAAACATAGAAGTCGAAATTGCCGCCAAAATTCATTACCGTAGAATGGGGTGAAGTTGAAGGCTGGGGTGAAGTTGTAGGGCCTAAAAAGCGCTATTAAGCATCGCCTGCTTATCTCTAAATGCAATGTAGTGAACTAAAAATGTTTTCTACTTTTCAGCTGCATAGTCATAATGCTAAAAATTGTGCTGATAATGACTTTTTCAGGCCCTTCAACTTCACCCCAATCTACGGTACTATCCCTGAAAATCTTCTTGAAGTTAACGATGATAATGATGGTTTCGCGGAAATAGAAGCACCTCCGGTTCTGCGAGAGGCGTGGGAAAAAGAGGCAGACCCCCAGGCCCGGGAAGAAGAGGAAGAGAAAGAGGAAGACGCTCAGGTCGAGGCAGAGGGAAAATCCCTGAAAGCTTGTTGCAAACAATTTGGAGTCTTCCTCCTCCTCTTCTTCCAGCGCTCCTCTCACAGAACCGGAGGTGCTTCTATTTCCGCGAAACCATCATTATCATTGTTAACTTCAAGAAGATTTTCAGGGATAATAATGAATTTTGGAGGCAATTTCGACTTTTATGTTCATTTAGGATTTTTAATTGAAAATAAAATTATACTTTATTTTTGGTATATTCCAGGTATTGAGATCACGGGGGTGGAATTTACTGGAAATAATATTTCTAATATTATTTCAGGTAAATTCCACTACTTCACTCATCCGTCATTTTAGAAATTAAAAAAAAATTTTTTTTAATATTTTCCGGTTTTTGAGATCCCGGTAGTGGAATTAACTGGAATAATTTAAAAAAATTAAAAAAATTAATTTCCGGGTTTTTCCACTACAAACGGACTCTCCTGTGGATTCTACTAGAAGAGACGGTCGGATTTATCCTAGGTCCCATCGGTTCACCGATCTCATTTTTTATTTGAGAAAACTTCAATTTATTTATTTTGAAAAAGACTCGATTTTTGCTTTATCGACCGCAGGGAGAATAAAGCATTGTTTTTAGCACAAATTTCAGATTTTCAGTTTTTGATATTTTTACACGTTTTGAAGTCCCCTGATGCCGGAAAAAACAAAATTTGGATGGTGGCCGTGTGTGTGTATGTGTGTATGAATGTATGAATATATGAATATATGTGCAAAAAAATCTGTCCGTCGAAAAGCAGAAAAACGAAAGAACGGATCTCGATGATTTTTGGTGGGTAGCAACTTCTAATGAAATGTAGGTGCTGATTAGTTTTTGAGCCAAATCGGTTCAGCGATTCGGAAGCAGTGAGTGAAAATGTTAAATTTTCAACAATTTCAAGATCTTTTTTGACTATAAATCGTGAACGCAGCTACGGATTGAGTCCGATTTTCGTACTGCAGTAGATATTCATCAAGATACTCTACCATTGAAATTTGGTTAAATTCTGTTGAGTGGTTCAGAAACGGTGAGCAGGGCTAAAAGTATGGGTATAGGCCTAAAAACCGATATCTCCAACTCTTGAAACGTCACGATATGACGTCATCGATTACGTCAACAAAGCGATTTGGATGCTGATTGGCGGGTTCCTCGTGGGAGCTAATGAAAAACTAACCGTATTTTTGAGAATATTTTCGAGGTAGAGGATTCCGAATCTGAAATAATTTTTCCAAAATTCGAATTCCTTATGCCCGTACTGCGACTTTGGTGGACCTCTGATCAAAAATCTAACCATATTTTTGAGAATATTTTCGGGGTAGAGGATTCCGAATCTGAAATAATTTTTACAAAATTCGAATTCTTATGCCCGTATTGCGGCTTTAGTGGACCTCTGATCAAAAATCTAACCATATTTTTGAGAATATTTTCGGGGTAGAGGATTACGAATTTGAAATAATTTTTCCAAAATTCGAAGTCCTTGTGCCCGTATTGTGGCTTTGGTGGACCTCTGATCAAAAATCTAACTGTATTTTTGAGAATATTTTTGGGGTAGAGGATTCCGAATCTGAAATAATTTTTCCAAAATTCGAATTCCTTACGCCTATACAGCGACTTTGGTGTCTCTAATCAAAAATCTAACCGTATTTTTGAGAATATTTTCGGGGTTGAGGATTCAAAATTTGAAATAATTTTTCCAAAATTCGAAGTCCTTGTGCCCGTATTGTGGCTTTGGTGGACCTCTGATCAAAAATCTAACTGTATTTTTGAGAATATTTTTGGGGTAGAGGATTCCGAATCTGAAATAATTTTTCCAAAATTCGAATTCCTTACGCCTATACAGCGACTTTGGTGTCTCTAATCAAAAATCTAACCGTATTTTTGAGAATATTTTCGGGGTTGAGGATTCAAAATTTGAAATAATTTTTCAGAAATTCGCATTCCTTGTGCTCGTACTGCGACTTTGGTGGACCTCTGATCAAAAATCTAACCATATTTTTGAGAATTATTTAAATAGTCGATAAAGCACTTTGATCGGTTCACCGATCTCATTTTTTATTTTGAGAAAATCTTAATTTTTTATTTTGAGAGAAAATTGAATTTTTTATTCTGAGAAAAATTCAGTTTTTTATTTTGAGACAAATTGAATTTTTTATTTTGAGAGAAAATTGAATTTTTTATTCTGAGAAAAATTCAGTTTTTTATTTTGAGACAAATTGAATTTTTTATTTTGAGAAAAATCAAATTCTTTATTCTGAGAAAAATCAAATCTTTATTCTGAGAAAAATTTAATTCTTTTACATTGCAATTTATTTTTTTAAATTCCGTATAAAAATTTGACCTGGACCTTCTTGTTTAAAAATGGCGGTTTCCATTTCAGACTATTTTGGAAAAAATATCATATTTTCATATTTGGATTCTACGGCGTCAAAAACGTATAATCGAAAACTTGCGATTACTCCTGAATTTTTTTGTGCTGGGGGGGGGGGGGGGGGGGAAGCGGTAGAAAGTGGAGGGCGGTGGAGTGGGCGTTTATTCGATTCCCTAAAACTTCCAAAGAAACTTGATTTTTTTTTTCCCCCAACGATCACTTTTTAGTTCGTAATTATGTAAATAGGTCGCATATAAAATATGTAGAAATGAATCCTTTTCTGATGTCTAAACTTTTAACCCCCCTTCCCCATTACCGCCACCTCTCCCCCCAGGCCCCTTTTACGATTTTGACAACCGTGACGGAAAACGCGAAAGGCAATTATTTTACTTTTTGAAATCCTAAAAGGTCAGCAATATCGAAAAGCCGAGTTAATGAAATTCTGTTGTGTGTTCTTCCTCTTTCTCTTTTCGTTGTCTTCATTTTTTTTTTTTTTTTTTTTTTACTTTTGCAAAGCTGACAGTTTTTAGAGATCCTTTTCCCTTTTCTTTAAAAAATAAAAAAATAAACCATCGATGTAAATGAATTTTTTTTTTTTTTTTGGAAAATGGATATTAAATTTTTTTTTTATCACCGAACCGGTTGTAAAATTTTATCCCTTTATCGCCATTTTTACATGTGACAACGGTAATTTAAGCTGTTGTCAAAATTCATACGATCATTTTTGATGGCTTTTAATTCGGAAGAATTTTCCTTTCAGCCTCCTTTCTCTTTCTCCCCCGCGCCCCCCCACCCCCCTCCTTCTCTCTTTCTCTCTCTCTCTTTCTCTCTTTCCCTCTTCGAAACTATTTGGATTAGATAATATAATATAATCGTTATTCGATTTCGAAGTGAAAAGAGATGGGGGATGGGGGGGGGGGGGGTGAAGAGGGCTTGTTTTGAGGCCCCTGGTACATAGATCATGAAATACTTTGCGGTTATCGAAAATCGAGCCTTTGGAAGATAGCATTCATTTCGCTGGAAACCGAATAGTTTTCGCACCAAACAAAACCACACATCTCATTTGTAGTGCCACTCATCTCACGCCCCTTTTCCTTTTATCCCGAAGAATTTTCCCTTATTCCCCCTTCCCCCCTTTCTCCTTTTCCTTCCGTCTGAGGTTTCGATTTTGCGAAGCCAATTATAATTTGCATTCGGGGTGTCGAGTTAAATATTGCTTGGTCAGTTTACCCTTTTCGACCGTTAGGCTTTTTGATTCGGGTAACGGATCTCAAACGGATGGATGTTTCCCTTTTTTTTCGGGGGGAGGAAGGGGATTCTCGTTTATTTATTTTAATAATAATAATTATTTCCGTTCGGCGGGTTTTCCTTTTTTTTTTTAAAAGTGCGTACATTTGTCACTCCATTTTAAGTAGTTTTTCTTTCCTTTTTTTTTTAGTGCTCTAGGTTTCCTCCCTTTTCTAATAAAAAAAGTTCCATTAAAGGGGATTTATCGCCTTCGCCGTTTTTTTTTCTCTCCCCCCCTCCCTCCCAAAATCGCAAATAACTTGCCGCAGGAATAAGAATTACGGGCTTTTACATTAGAAAATTATACCCGGCTATAAATATCGTTTTAATTTAAACAGGAAAACGGGAGAGTGGATGGGTCGTTTGATTTGACGGGAAAAAAAATCCTATTTTCTCTTTTTCTTTTCGTTTTTTTTGGGGGATCAGGTTCGAAAAAGTTATGGTTTCGGAATCAGGGATTGTTGATTAGGGCGGTTCGAAAATCAACTTTTTCTGTATCGGGAAAAGTTTCTTTACAAGCAGAGTGTCAACCATGAATTTTTTCGGATTTTTTGAACGGCATCTTGAGGTGTGAAATTCGCCTTGAAATTTTCAAAAAGCCCACACAGTAAAAAATATTATGTAAATATGTTCTGAGAGGTCCACATAAATTTTTTATGTTGTTTCTCCCATAAGGCAAACATAAAACAAAAACAACATAAAAATTATGTGGACCTGCTTATGTTGATTTATGTTGATTTTGACATAAAATTTTTTACTGTGCATTTAAGGGCCAAAAATGAACAACTTGTTCAGGTAAATACGAACTTGGAAAAAGAAATCAGGTACAAGTTTCTACATGTTCCAAGTAACTTGCAAATTCAAAACAAATACGAACTTCCAATACGAAATCAGACGCAAGTTTTAACTTGTTCCAAGTAACTTGAAAAACAAAATCAGATACAAGTTTCAACTTGTTCTAAGTAAATACAAACTTGCAAAACGAAATAAGACACAAGTTTTAACTTGTTCCACGTAAACGCCTTGGGAAAACGAAATCAAAGTTTTTTTAAAGCAATTATTTTTGAAATTTTTTTCCGGTCGTCATTTCAGACAAGTTGAAACTTGCACTAAAAATTCCAGGATACACCAGAACGACATGGACATAATACAGGGCTCGTAGCCAGAATAAGGGGCCTTGATGGGCCTTTAAAAGGCCGAAAATGATTTTTTTTTTTTTTTTTGCATGAAAGGTCATCGATTTCTATCTGAAATTTCGCGTAGATTGCGAATTTGAAGTCCATTTTTGTATATCTGGTACGCGATTTGAAATTCGAAAATTGCCAAAACAAGGGACACCCTACTGAACATTAAACGACTTACGAACTCCAATTACTTCGAAATCGTAAGTTTCAATGTAACAAAGGATCGATTACACTTGTTCCATTATTACGAACACCAATACGGATCCCGAACTTAAGACTACAATTTTAAATTTAGGTCTCGATTGCACCTGACAGAATAAAAATAAAAGGGCTTATCAACTTGTGATTCCTTCTTAATTGCTATATAAATTACCCGTATTCTTTTTATACGGTTGTTTTAGCCGAAACGAGTCAACCGCTTTAAATAACGGATTTTTTTCTTGAGCCCAATAACTAAATGATCACGGTTGGATTATAAGAATGACAAGCGTAAAAGAAAAAAAAAAAAAAAAATACGGTGCAAGATGGACCAAAAAGACCGTAAATCAAACTCTCGAGGTTTCATACGCAACGAACCCGTTTCAAATTCATTCTTTCCTTCCTCTCTCCCTCCTTCTCGTTGTCTCCTTCTTTTTCCGCTTCTTTCGAAGTAATTGCTCTTTTCCCTTCAATTAAAATCGAACAAGGAATAAAGCGCGATGTGAGGAAACTCTTAAAACTTCCGGGTCATTTTTTTCGCGGCGGAAAAAAAAAACAAAAAAAAAATTGGAAGGAAAATGACTCCTTGCAGCAGCCCCCCCTTTTTTCACTCTATAAACTTCATTTTTAAGACAGCTCATCCATTAACTGTTTCTTCTTTTTTCGCATTGTGGACGTGTATCTATGCGTTATTTGCAAAAAGCGTTTTCAAAATATTTTAAAGAAAAGAGGAATTTCTTCCTCCTTTTGTGTTCTTGACAAGTTATGACAGTTATACGTTTCTGATGAAGAAAACTGCCGCCCATTTTCCCCTTTCTTTTTCCTTGCTGCTGCTTATTCCCGGAAAAGTTATTTTTTTTCCCGCGTTCGCGGCGGGAAACAACGACGGAGGGAAATATCGACTTTTCGGTAAAGATATTCCAGTCGCCCCGGAGCTTCGGCGGGAGAAAAAAACCGAACAAGAAAAAAAAAAAAAAAAAAAAAAAAAAAAAAAAGCCCCGGCGAAAATACTTCATTTTTATGCGTCAATAAAGGCCCGAGGGTCTCCCCGGCAGTTTCCTTACTTCCTTTTCTCTTTTTTTTTTCCTGAGAATTTTTTTTTACTTAAAATTTATCCGGTGGCTTTCTGATTGCTATTTTCTGTTGTTAGAAAACCCTATTATATACTTTCATGTCAGCGAATTAGCTTATATAATAGAGTTTTAACCCTCGTATCGTGGCAAATAAGACTCTCCTTTTTCTCCCCCCGCCCCCCCCCTCCGAACGATCGACTTCAATCTCTCAATTAATGTGTTTAACACCGAAAAGGCGCATGAAAACTCACGTAAACATACACTTATGGGTACGGTTCTTTGAAAGAGTCGTTGCACTTACGCCTTTTTTTTATATTATTACAGTGTAATGAGACATACAAGTCTGGCATTAACATTCTTTGGATTTATGTTCACCGTGTAGGAGGAAAAAAAAAATTATCATGTCGATTTTTTTCCCCCCTTGACTTTGAGTAAATTATATTTTTTTTTTATAAGTAAAAAAAAAAAAAAATATAGCCATGCGAATTGTCCCCATAGAATTTGGCTTTAGGGTTTTACGACTAGTAATTTATTTCGAAGATCCTACGCTTAGAAACTTAAAAAAGTAAAACCGGAAAGGAAAAGGTGAAAGAGGAAGAACGCGTGACACTGAAATGGCGGGGGGGGGGGGGGGAGGGGAACACAAGAAAGAGCAGAAAGCGAAAAAGTAAACACTGGAGGATGTAGAAATTTTTGTCTTTGGGGGAGAGGGAGGGAAGCAAAAACCTGAAATAAGCCCTATAAAGGCCAAAAATGAACATTTTTTTTTGGCATAAGAGACCATCGACTCCTGTCGGAAATTTTGCGCAGTGAAGTCGAAAATCAGTTGTGATGCACGGTTTTTGAGCCACAGGCGAAAAGCCATAGCCAGGTTTTCAGAGCCTTTAAATCCGGCATTTAGCTCATAAACCATGCGCCAAAACTAATTTTCGGCTTCAAATTCGTAATCTACGCAAAATTTCCGATAGGAATCGATGGTCTTTTATGCCAAAAAAGAATTTTTATTTTCGGCCCATATATGGGGCCCTCATTCCGGTTACAAGCCCTGTGTTATGTCCATATCATTCTGGTGTATCTTGGAATTTTTAGTGCAAGTTTCAACGTCTCTGAAAGAACGACCGGAAAAAAATTTCAAAAATAATTGCTTTAAAAAAACGTGTGATTTCGTTTTCCCAAGCTCATGTTTACTTGGAACAAGTTGAAACTCGTATCTGATTTCGTTTTGCAAGTTACTCGAAACAAGTTAAAACTTGTGTCTTATTTCGTTTTGCAAGTTCGTATTTACTTGGAACAAGTTGAAACTTGTTACTTTGCAAGTTACTTGGAACAAGTTTAAACTTATATTTGATTTCGTTTTGCAACTTCGTATTTATCTGGAACAAGTTGAAACTTGTATCTGATATCGTTTTGCAAGTTCGTATTTACTTGGAACAAGTTGAAACTTGTATCTGATTTCGTTTTGCAAGTTACTTGGAACAAGTTGAAATTTATGTCTGATTTCGTTTTGCAAGTTTCTATGTACCTGGGACAGATTGTTCATTTTCTGCCCTTAAATGGGCTTTTTGAAAATTTCAAGGCCAATTTTACACCTCAAGATACCGTTCAAAAAATTTGAGAAAATTCAGGGTTGATACTCTGTGTATAATGAAACTTTTCCCGATATAGAAGTTTGGAAATTCCAAAAACGTTGATTTTCGAACGTTTCCTAATACGTACACCCGAACGTGGAAATCAATAAGTACAATTTTCCTTTTCTGTTTTGATATTCGGAAAAAAAAAAATCGTAGGTGGTTTGATTAATTGTTGATTCTATATTTGAATGGGATTTCACATGAAATCAATTTTGTGGATGACGTTAAAAGGTAATTTTAGAGAACACGATAAGGCTAAAACCGGGTAATTTTATCCGAATTCAGAAGTTTTGTCTCTCCGATTATTTCGGTCCTTTTAACGAGGCTTTTAAGTTTTGATAGCCGGCATCCGTAAAGATTATTTATTTATATGACTTTTCGGTTTTAATACGGGACTGTAAACAAAAAGGCATAAGATAGGCTTCGGTGGGGTACAAAATCCGGTTAAGAATCGCAGTAGTTAAATTGTTTTTGGTTTTAATTAGGGTCTGTTCGTTACGATATACAAGAATATGCCATTTGGATTTAAAAATTATCGGAGTTGGATGATTTTTGAATAATTTTTTTTCTTTGTTTTTCGTTCGATTCCAGGGGCGTAGCTAGACCATTAGGCCCTTACGAAGCCTTTTTACCTTTTATTTTTTAGAAGGAAGAAAATTTTAAAATTTTAAATTTTTAAATAGAGTTGCAATTTTCAAAAAAAAATCCTTTCCACGCTGACCCATTTAAGTAAAACCTTAAAACATCCAGTCCTCGCTTTCTAAAAGTTCAAAGTCATTATACATTATGGAGAAAGTTTATTCAAAATAACCTTTTTCTTGTCCTCTTTTCTTCCCCCCCACCTTTTTAACTTGCAGCCCTCCCCGGGTTTTTAAAACTCCCGAAAATTCATTAAGATCATATCGCTTTCTTTCATCTGTTAATGATTGCTTCCTTTTAAACTTATCTAAAACGGTTCTATTCCGAAATCGACTAAAAACCGGGCAAAAAAAAAAGACGGAAAAGCGAGAGAAAAACGAAGAATAAAAAAAAAAAAAAAAAAAATCGAGGTCACTGATGATGTCGTTCTTATTAATGATAATTTATACTCCTTTTTTAGGTGGGAAAAATGTTCTACGGGAAAACTAGGGAGAGGTAGAGATAGAAAATGGAGAGAGATTGAGTAGTTTCTTTTTCTCTAGATTAGTGTAATTTCCTGACTTTTCGCTGAAAGATAGAAAAGGGAAAACCATATATTTATAGGGAAAAAAATAGCGTTTGATATTAACTCTCGAGACTCTTATTCCGACCTTTTGATAATGGCCATGCTGACGGTAACTGCTGCTTAGCCTCGGAGCTGAATTATTTATGTTTCCTAATGGTGCCTCTGCCAGGCCGGTTTTTACTTTTTTTTAAATTTCTTATTTTTGTTCGACGCGCGAGAGATAAGTTTTTTGCAAGTTTTTTTGCTTCGTCAATTAGGTCCGGAGGAAAAAAAAAAAAAAAAAAGGTTAGCTGCCGTTGATTCAAAGGAAAATCGCGGGGGAAATGACAGGAGAGGAAAAACCCTAAGCGCGCACACACACAAACATATCCACACGTTTACGTGCACGTTCTTTTGTGGGGGGATTTTAAACATTATCCGTGAGAGGCAGAACAATTTGAATTAACATGGACTTTAAAAACACTAGTTTTGATGCGTTTGGATTGGCATATGTCCAAGCCAGCTTTTCGGTCCCTCTACCTTTTGATTGACGTGACGCTTTTTACTCCCATTGTTTTTCCACTATTTTCTTTCGCTGTTTTTTATCGTGGGAGGTCAGAGTTGAGCATCAGGGAGGGAAAATGGATTACGGATGAGGGTGTTGCAGGAAATGAGTGCATTCTTTCTTCACTCTGCCGAGACTTTAGAAAGCGGCTAAGTGTGAAAATGAGGCTCTTGGAAAGTCTGACCGGTTCATTTGCTGACCGCAGGTTGGAAGCATCTACATCTTTTTTTTTTTTATAAATTTTTTTGCGTTTAATTTTGCAAAAATTTTGTACACCTTTTGCACCGCATTTTCGTGGGAGTTATCCAGATGCCAAAAAAAAAAATGGTAATTTTTGGCCCTTATATGGGGCCCTTTTTGAGGCCCATCAGGGCCCCTTATTCCGGCTACTAGCCCTGTATTATGTCCATATCATTCTGGCGTATCTTGGAATTTTTAGTGCAAGTTTCAACGTCTCTGAAAGAACGGCCGGAAAAAATTTCAAAAATAATTGCTTTAAAAAAACGTGTGATTTCGTTTTCCCAAGCTCGTGTTTACTTGGAACAAGTTGAAACTCGTATCTGATTTCGTTTTGCAAGTTCGTATTTGTTTGGAACAAGTTGTAACTTGTGTCTGATTTCGTATTGCAAGTTTGTATTTGTTTGGAACAAGTTGAAACTTGTATCTGATTTTGTTTTGCAAGTTACTCGGAACAAGTTGAAACTGGTACCTGATTTCGTTTTGCAAGTTTGTATTTACTTGGAACAAGTTGTTAATTTTTTGCCCTTGAGTGATCTTTTTTGGAAATTTCAAGGCCAATTCGACACCTCAAGATGCCGTTCAAAAAATCTGAAAAAACTCAGGGTTGATACTTTGCCTATAAAGGAATCTTTTCCCGATATACGAGTTTTGAAACTCCAAAAAAGTTGATTTTCGAACCACCCTATCCCACACGGCCTCTATCAGACTATAAATAAATTTTTCCCTATGAAATATAATTCCTACAGGTAAACAATTATATAAAGAAACAAAAGGAAGCTAGTGATTAAACCTCACTTACTTTTAAACCCCCATTTTAATAACAAAAATTATTTTCTCTACAGTCAGGGAAAAACAAATAATTAAAATCGGGCAAAAAACATTAAAATAATTATTTTGAGCTTTTGCGGTACATTTATATCGAAATAAGGTTTTTTTTTTTTTTTTTTTTTTACGATTTCCATCTAAAATTATTATATTTCGGGCATTGAAAATAATTCGATAAAACGAAATGAAAATAAACATTTTCGAAATTGGAAGGAAATCCTTGTTAAGCCACGCTGTTGGGGGCCAAACCGGGGAGAGAGGTTTTTCGAAGCGAACCCAGAGGTTAACCCAATGTATCGAACTAACCCTTTTGTTATTAAACTCATGTTTCCTTCAACTGATCGTTTCCACTTATAGTTTTAACCGGTTTTGTAACAATTTTTTTTTTCTTTCGGAATTTTCGAAAATCCTCCGGAGTCGAAACGCGTATACCTTTTATACGTCTCCGGAAATTCATTTTCCACGGGCCGTTTTAATTCCGTAACTGATGTTCTTTTTACAAAAAAAAAATGCGATAAATCAAATGGAATTAAATATGAAAAAAATGAAACCATGAAGATTTTGCAGTTTGACAAAGGAATACGAAACAAGATTTGACATCCCCCTTTTGGAACTAAATACACGTAACGTGTCGTAACGTGTAGGCCAATGGAGCATTGATTTCTTGGGTGGTCCTCGGATATAGCACTTTTTAGATTAGTATAACGTATCACAAAAATTTTTCGAGTTGCCTTTTATTTTTTCGATAATTAACTGTGCAACGTGCCTTCCATATTTAAATCGATTTCGGTTATACGATAACACTTTTTTTTTTTTAATTCTCTACTTTAAAAAAAAGGGTATCGTGTACGTTTCCGTAAAACAAGTTTCTCTAATTTCAACTGTTTCATTTGATAACGTTGAAAGTTTTATTTTTTTCCTTTTTTTTTTATTTTACAACAATACGACTGGCATGGGGGCTGAAAGATTTTCACAGATAGGAAAACCGATTTATGGGATATCCATTATGATCCATAACTCGGCCATGGATGTCCACGGGTGGGGAAAGGATATTTATAGCTTTTGAATGTTTCTGAATAATTTTTTTTTAGATGGTCATTTGATTCTTTGGGTATTGTTTTTGTGTGAGCCCGACTGGACACCTAAATTAATTTTTCGATACAGTATCTTTTTTTTGGAGTTTTTGTCCGCTTGGAGGCCGTACCGAAATAAACCGAAATAATACCAAAAGGGTTTACGTACTTTTGGCTACGTTTAATCTGTAATGTTGTGTGTGCTTGTTTGCGCAAGCACGGTCATTAAAACAGGCCCAAAAACCCCGTAAGCTCGGCCGTATGATCTGGTGCGGAAACTTCCCATGCCGTTCATGTCCCGCTTAACTAGCTTTCCATGTTTTGTCTTGCAACAAAACCGGAATATTGTGTAGCTATTGTGGGGCTATTTTCGAATTTTCAAAATTTTCTGCCCTAGGGGTCGTTCATAAATTACGTAAGAACATTTAGGGGGGATTTGACATCTTACCCATAAGCTAAGCATAGGCGAAATGGGATAAAGCGTGCAAAAAGGGCCTAACCCATGCTTACGTAATTTATGTATGACCCCCTACCCTGTTACAGCCATCCCCGTTTCTATACTATAATCCTGCCTGGGCGGCCAACGGGTCAATATTTTCGAACCGAATTTTTTTTTTAGGAAGCTCAATTCGTACCAAATATACTCTATAAGGAACAATTTTTTACATTAAAAGGTTTTGATTGGGCGAATTTTTGAAATTCGTCCAAATTAAGTACCATTTCCACCCTAAAAACTTCAAACCCCTCGGCCTGGGCCAAAAAATCTTTTTTCGACCTAAAAAAAATTCAGGCTTCTTTTTACATATAAATGAATGATTTTTTGCCCAGGGAGCAAATATTAAAAAATTGACCTTCAAAATGAGCCACCCTAACTTATGTACTACCCTAATGTACAAAATCAGGAGTATGACCGTTCCTAGAACTGCTGAAAGAATCTCTTGAGCATCTTAAAGCCCCGCTGAGCTCTTCCCCCAAACCAGAAGCTTTGCAGTTGCCCCTGATAATTAAGCTACAAGCGCCTTAATTCGGAAGGCGCACCGGTAACTAATCCATATATTTCCCGGATGCGACACCATGCCACCCTATGAAAAATTTTCAGTCCTGGTCTGATGCATTTTGTAATCTCATTTCGGATTTAAATGACGTTACCGGAGCTCGTCATTTTACATGTTTATGATCCAATCTACTTGCATAAAATGATTCAATTACGTTCTCTTTTTTACTACACGACTCTTCATCCCATTTTTTTTTTTTTTTTTTTTTTTTAAATTTATATACGTTGATTGGGCGCTATATAGTCTGCAGGGCGCGTTAAGAGCAAAACCGCAGACGAGCAAAGAGGACGTTTATATCAATTATTGAGATATACGACCTGACCTTTTACACCTTTCTCCACATCTGTCAAAATATTATTCCTAACTGACCCGGACATTGAGCCACATACCGTCGGGGATATCGTTATCAAGTTTAATCATGTCTAGACGGGTTAGACTAGTGTCTGACAGATCTGCATCTCTTCCCCGTCCGCGCGATTTTCCCTCAAGACACGCAATAGAAAAAAAAAAAAGATAACACAAATACTAAAAACCCACGAACCGATTTTCCAATATCCCGAAGGTATTTTTTTTTTCTGCTGTAATTTTTATTACGTTCAAAAAACAGAATATTCGAAGCCCTAGAGCTTTTTTTTTTTTTTTTTCGTTTTCTATTTTATAATACTAGGTTTAGGAGAAAAACTTTACGATTTCACAACTCCCGAAGAGGTGTAAAACAAAAACAACAAAAACAAAAAATGAGTTTTTTTTTTTTTTCAAGTGAGAAAATCGGTTTTTCTTTCGGTTTAGTTTTTAGTTGTTGGAGAGTTGGCGTTTTTAACGACCCCCGGGAAAGTTTTGGGTATAGGGAAAAAGGTCGTTGGACCTTTAAAGAGATTATTTAGTCTAAACGTTACGGGCGGAGCAATTATGGATCATAATGCGGATAATTCCTGTCAAACTCAATTAAGCTTAGGCTTCCCGTGGAAGCATAAAATTAATCGCGAGGTATAATGGTCGAATGATGCGATAAAGGTTGATTGGATAGATATAAGGAATTTCCACCGGAGGAGGATTAAGGGTTCTGGAGGCAATGCAGAAAGACTTCTTATTGGAAATAGGAGAGGACTGAGGCATCGACAGGAGGAAGGGGGGGCGGGGGGGGGGGAGATAAACGGAAATGGGGAAAAGAAAGAAGATACATGTCCTCTTTTGTTCTTGATTCTGAAGAGGGAAGTTTTTTTGGTGGGGAAGCTTCTAGGCCACCCAGAATGGCCACCAGTCGTAGGGAGGCGGCAGTCAAGGATCCAAGACGATTGAAGTCACGTGGCCTCAGAAATCCAAGATGGCGAGCATCTTAATAATTCGACCGTAGAGAGTTCCCTGTCTCTAATACATGGGAGGCGATTTCCTCTTATGAGTACGCATCAGTCGTGGCAGCAGATAAATTGTATTTTTCATTTTATGGCAAAACGAAGATAAATCTTGAAAATGGAATAGCTAAAAAATCATCAGGAAAAAATTACTAAGATTTCCTAGTTTTTCTTTTTTCATGATTTTTCTTCGTTTTTCCATAAAAAGAAAAGTACGATTTATCTGCTGCCACGGGTAAGTACTTCGTACTCTTGAATAGGCCAATTTTAATTTTATCGATTTTACCACCGACAGCGCTGGTTGTATTCTAGACGCTTTTGTTTGGCTGTTGAGATCATGTGAATTCAATACAGACGTGGCATCAGAAAATTCTGGGATGCGTTTCAAATGAACAGAAGCAACCGCCATTGCTGTCAGTGGTGCGTTTCGAACGATCGCTGCTCGCCATCATTGGAACTAAAATCGACGTACTTATACAGAAATACTTATACGAAATAACAGCGTTATACACATCAGGATCCATGGGCTCGACATTATAAAATTCCTGGAAAAGGAATTCATCATTGTTATTATTCTCCTCGTGTGGTGCCATTTTTTTAATTTACATCTGTAAAAAAGGCTCCAGAGCTGAGAGCTCCAATGGTGCTCTCAAACATAGGAACCTTGTTATTTTCTAATGCCTCTTCTATAATATTGAGTGTTTTGACCAGAGGAATACTCGGAAACAGGGAAACAACATCAGATACTATCGGACGGTAATTGTTGCCAGGTTTGTGGATTTTAGGTAGAGCATATAATCTGGGAATACTTGGGTTAGACTCCTTAAGTTTGAAAATGTCCTTCTTTTCTAACAGATATTGGCTGTCATTAAGTGCTTCTTTGGCGTTCGAAATCATTTTGTTTAATGGGTTGTGATGCAGTTTCTTATACGGACCTTGGCTTAGTAAATTGTTAACTTGCGAGTGATAATCCTCCTTTTTAACAATTACAATCGTGTTCCCTTTGTCTGCTTTTAAACAGTAGCAATCTTTATTTCGCAGTCCCTTTATGATTTTTAGATCCTGGATGTCCTTATTTCTGGGCTTATGTTTTTTCAAATTTTCTTACTTAATGACAGCCAATATCTGTTAGAAAAGAAGGACATTTTCAAACTTAAGGAGTCTAACCCAAGTATTCCCAGATTATATGCTCTACCTAAAATCCACAAACCTGGCAACAATTACCGTCCGATAGTATCTGGAATAGGAGCACCCTGCCATAAAACGTCTCAATGGTTGAATGATAAACTGAAATCTTACAATTATGACAATCTGAGTATAAAAAACAGTATGGAACTAGTGGAGAAGCTTAAAGATGTTAAATTAACTGACAGCCAACGGTTGGTTTCATTTGATGTTGTTTCCCTGTTTCCGAGTATTGCTCTGGTCAAAACACTCAATATTATAGAAGAGGCCTTAGAAAATAACAAGGTTATAACAAGGTGTAAATGCTCTGCTTCGAATGTTCTGATTGGTTGCATTTAAGAGTGCTCATCAGTCAGATGTCTGCTGCCACGATTTAATTTTTCCGCTTATGTTTAACTTATGAATCGATGATCACTTCACTTTCACTGATGCGTACTGTTAAGCCATATAGCTAAATCGTTTTCCGTCTCCCTCCCTCGTTTTTATCTTTCCGAAAATTCCTCTTAAAAAAAGCTTTCCACTTAAAATACCCGCCAGATGACCTTTATGCATTGACGACTTGTCAAGACACGTCCAAGATTAAATCGAGAATATTTTCAATTTCTAAAAGAAACTCAACCGAATAAAAAGCGTGAAAGGGAGGGGGGGAGGTGCAGATATAGGAGTACAAAAAAAAGAAAGAATGAAGTTGAAGAAGAAGAAAAAAAAACGTGTAGGACTAGGAAAAAATGTCGTATTTCAAAAGTGACAACGACATCCGGTACTGTTTTCTTCCACGAGGCTCGGGAGCTTTACGGGGATAGAGAAAAGCTGGGGAAGGAGGAGAAGAAAAGGTGAAAAAGAAAAGCATGAGAAATAAGCCTTTACGGTGAAGGCTCCTTTTGGAAAGACAGGAGAGGGAGAATTGAGAGACACATTCTGACATGAAAGAATTTCCGATACATGATAATTGAGGGATGGTTGCCATGGGAAACCAACTAATCCGTCAAATCTTTACCCAGAAGGCAATTATAAGTCGACTCAGGTTCAACAAGTTGCCCAATTATAATCGATTTCCTTTCCGCCACTCATGTTTGTCAATGGAAATCTCTTTTATATCAATTGTAAGTTACATCCCGAAAAATGTTTTTCGTTATTTTTGCCCCCGGGGGGGAGGGAAACAAGGAAGATGTTTATACCGATAAAATGATATTTCAATTTTCATCATCATTAAACATTTCCTTCAGGTTTTTATCAATTGAGATAAACATCTTATTTTTTTTTTCGTCGTTTTATTCGTAAAAAAAAAAAATAAGAAGAAGAAAAAAATTCATTTCGTTTTATTTATTAATTTATTAATAAACATACGCGCATCGCTCTCCCTGCTCGTTTTGTCATTTAAGAATAATTATACCAATGAACGTTATTAATGATACCTTTTCTATTTACATCGACCTGCAATTTTCGATTCATTGATTCGTGCCTACGTGAAGTAGTAAATGACATGCGAGATTTTTTTTTTTTTTCTTTTCCTATAATGCTTACCGGTACTGAATACATTACAGCCCGTAAAACAAATATACGGTATATATACATCTTGTTATTCATATGCAGAGAGAAAGGTTAATCTTGTTAATTAATAATTCGAGCTTCGTATTTTCATAGTTCAATCCGAAACGTAGACAATCCAATTTTCAAATCACACGATAATATTAACACGTGCTTTCGCTCAAATGAAGAAAAACTAATGAGCTTTTTTTTTTTTTTTTTTTTATCCTCATCATCCCCCCCGAAAAAAATGTCAAATCTATATTAAGCTTTTTAAAAAAAAAAAAACGATTTTTTTAAAAAAAGCATTTGGCGGTTTAATCGCTTTATAATCCTTTTACACAAAAGTGTATCGTTTTCATTCTTAATGACATCTTCAGTCTTATCAATTTTTTATCCCTTTTTATAAATTGATATCATTTTGTTTTCTTTCTAAATGTCAATGGGGGAGTTGTTTAAGGAAAAAGTAAAAAAAAGGGATTCAGTTTTTAAAAAATAATGGGATTTACGAGCGTTGGAGTATTAAATCGTTATGTTTTCTGTCTAACTAATTTTTTTTTGGAGGATTAGGTTGTTAGGTTGTTAGGTTGTTTTTTTTTTAATTTTTATTTTTTAAGCGACTGAAAAAGAAAAACCGCAGAATTGTTAGGTGATGGGACTAAAAAATTTCGATTTACAGTATCTTTTCTCAGGCTTTTTGTAGAGACTGTAATTCCGAACCTTTTTTTTTTTCAATCCCGGGGTTTATTTATTTATTTATTTATATTATGAACGGGAAACAACAGCTAAACAAAGCCCATTGCAGAAGTCCCTGTCAAAAACTTGAAAGAGGTAACGAGAGTCTGAATTAATAGAAACGGCAACTTTTAAACATTTCATAAGCTAAACATAGAAGAAAAAACTTCCATAAGCTAAACATGGAAAAATCTGGATTACTGTCGATTATGTAAAACTTGCAAAAGATATAATAAAACTTGTAAAACATGGAAAACCTGTCAAACATGGAAAACTTATGAAACATGAAAAACATGGTGGAAATCATATAAAACATGGAACACATGGAATACTTGCAAAACATGGAATACATGGAATACTTGTAAAATATGGAAAACTTATAAAACATGAAAAACATGGTGGAAAATTTGTAAAACATGGAATACTTGTAAAACATGGTGGAAGACTTGTAAAATATGAAAAACTTGGAAAATCCGGAATCATGGGAAACTTATAAAACATGAAAAACATGGTGGAAATCATATAAAACATGGAATACATGGAAGGCTTGCAAAACATGGAAAACTTGCAAAATATGGAAAACATGGAAAACTTATCAAACATGAAAAACATGGTGGAAAATTTGTAAAACATGAAATACTTGTAAAACATGGAAAACATGGTGGAAAACTTGTAAAATATGGAAAACATGGAAAACCCGGAATCATGGGAAACTTATGAAAAACATGGTGGAAATCATATAAAACATAGAATACATGGAATACTTGCAAAACATGCAAAACATGTAAAACATGGAAAACTTATAAAACATGGAAAACTTATAAAGCATGGAAAACTTATAAAACATGAAAAATATGTTGGAAAACTTATAAAACATGAAAAATATGGTGGAAAACTTATAAAGCATGGAAAACTTATAAAACATGAAAAATATGTTGGAAAACTTATAAAACATGAAAAATATGGTGGAAAACTTATAAAACATGAAAAATATGGTGGAAAACTTATAAAACATGTAATACTTGTAAAACTTGAAAAACATGGAAAACCCGGAATCATGGGAAACTTATGAAAAACATGGTGGAAATCATATAAAACATAGAATACATGGAATACTTGCAAAACATGCAAAACATGTAAAACATGGAAAACTTATAAAACATGGAAAACTTATAAAGCATGGAAAACTTATAAAACATGAAAAATATGTTGGAAAACTTATAAAACATGAAAAATATGGTGGAAAACTTATAAAGCATGGAAAACTTATAAAACATGAAAAATATGTTGGAAAACTTATAAAACATGAAAAATATGGTGGAAAACTTATAAAACATGTAAAATATGGTGGAAAACTTATAAAACATGTAATACTTGTAAAACTTGAAAAACATGGAAAAATTGTAAAACATGGAAAACTTGTAAAACTTGTAGAACATGCAATACATACTAAAACATGGAAAACTTGCAAAGCATGGAAAACTTGTAAATCATGGAAAACATTGAAAGCCAGTAAAACATGTAAAACATGCAAAACTTGTAAAACATGGAATACATGGAATACTTCTAAAACATGGAAAACTTGTATATCATGGAATACTTCTAAAACATGGAAAACTTGCATATCATGGAAAACATGGAATACTTGTAAAACATGGAAAACATGCAAAACGTGCATGTTGCATGACAAACTTGTAAAACCCGGAAAACATGGAAAACTTATGAAACATGAAAAATATGGTGTAAAACTTGTAAAACATGGAATACATGGAATACTTGTAAAACATGGAAAACACGGAAAACATTGAAAGCTAATAAAACATGTAAAACATGGAAAAATTGTAAAACAGATAAAATATTAACACTAATTTTGGAGTTTGAGGTTCACTTAAAACAGTTTTTAATGTGGGAACCGACTTGGCATATGCTAAACATGGGGGAACAGTATCGATTCTTGCAGAACTAAATTTTTCAGGTCGTTGTACTGAACCGCCCTAAAGTCCGATCGTCCTTTTAAAAAAAATTGGCCGCAATTGGGTCGCCGCACTTATGTGATGTTGGGTCGTAAAGGGTTAATTTCGGTTTTCACCTTTCTTGTTTCTTCATTTTTCTTCCTAAATTTTTATCCGTTCATTTCTTCTCTTCATTGTAAAAGGCCCTGTTTCCCGTTGTTCTTCTCAATTAAATCATAGAAAATTGGAATTCAGCTAATTGTGTCTCTCAAGAAAATCCCCTGGACACCGACTTGACTTTTCTTTTTGTCATTCCGAGCACTTGAAGCCCCGTGGCATTTTAATCAGGAAAATAAATCAAAGCATCCAAAGTTTTATTTTCCTTTTCTTCTTTTTTTTTTTTTTCTTCTCTTTCACCGTGCGAAGGACAGGCTGACAAAGAGAGGAAAAACTATTCACTCGGACGAAGCATGTCATGGCAACCAAGAGGGTGATCTTCCCTTGTCTTCCCCCCCCCCCCCCTCATTCCTCTTTTCCTTTTACCCACGTGCACCGGAAACGTGAAAAATGACCGTTGAAGTGTAACGGAAAACTTAATTTCTCTGTGTTTTGCCTCCTATATCCTTTCTTCACGTATGGGCTTTTTGAAGAGGAAAAGTAAATCAAGCTCCGATTCGGAATCTCATTATCATTTTGATGTTGCCGGGGTTCTAAAGTTTTGATAACTTACGAAAAAAAAAAGAGAAAAAGCAGGATGAGTTCTCTAAGAACATGAAAACCGTTTTTACTCCCGTTTCCTATGCCTTGGGGGGACTTTAGGTTATATGTTTTCAAGACACAATCTGTGTTTTTTAAAAAAGTTCCCCCTCCCCCCTTCTTTTTTTTTATATGTATATAATTTTTTCCTTTTATTCTGGAAACAAGTCATTTCATTTCCTGAATGCAGATAAAAACGGGTCAGCTTTTTTTTTTTTTTTTTTTTTTTTTTAATATTCCCGGATAAAGATAAATTCCTCAAAAACATGAATAATAATCCTGGTAAAAAGAGAGGGGGGAGGGGACGAAAAGTTCTGACGTGATCTTTTTGTTCCGAGAGGTAATTAATGATTCTATTGATTGTCTATCTTTTGGATACCGTTTGTGACGTCACTTCCGCCGCAGAGTCAATCGTGTGAAGGGCTGGGAAGGGGGGGGGGAAGCGATGTTCACGTTATATTATTCATTTGATCCCTTTTTCCGGAACGACGTGGTAAAAGGGACATCCGGAAATAGAATAGAAAATTTTGCATTCATGTCTGGTATTAATTAAAGTCAACAAGGTTAAACTGGGCGGGGGATAGGAAAAATGTCGGGAGGTTTATTTTTTTTATTTTCTCCTGTCTCGTTTTTATTTATTTCGACGGATTTCTCTGCGGTAAAAAAAAAGAGATCTCATTTTTTGATTTTGGGTTTTTAATGAAATTAAAGTGACCTGTCGATTTTTATTTCTGAACCTTTTCGTGGATTAAATTTCGATTCGTTGCATAATAAACAGGGGTTGTAGAAGTAAAAAAAAAAAATGTATAGTAAAATAAAATAATACAGGGTGTTTCATTAAAAAACACCGCCGCAAATGAGCGGTAATAATCTCTTTCTGTCGGAAGCCTAATCTCTGTGTTGCAATTTTTGAGGAAATGTTGACTGTGTTTGTTTTGCTGATTGGTTTGAAAATAAAACGCCGATAAAAACCAATGGGGTAGCGGCAAAAAAAATAATTTGCTTTCCACGAATGGGAAGTCATTTTTGTAAAAAAAAATAAAAAAAATAAAAAAATAATAAAAAAAAAAAAAACCTTCAATGTTCTAAATGAACAAAGTTAAGTTCTGAATTTTGATGGAACGAGGAACTTTTTGTATTTTAAAAAAAGCTTGAAATTGGACATGTATCATTTTTCCTGTTAGTTCTTTAATCCTGGAAGAAAAATTATAGTTGGGCCCTTTTCTTTAATGCTCTTTTTAGCGTCCATCACTGACGATGGAGGAAAAATCTGAAATTAGGTTTCATTGACCATAAAAACCCCAGACTCGAAGTTAACTTCCCTGAAATCTCCAGATTTGGATTCTCCGACCCGGAAAACCCCATATTCTGATTATGCGACCCTAAAAACCCTAAATCTGCGACCCTGAAAACCCCAGGTTCTGATTCTGCGACCCAAGAAAACCCATATTATGATTCTGCGACCATTAAAATCCCATATTCTGATTCTGCGACCATAAAAACTCTGAATCTGCGATCCTGAAAACCCCAGGTTTTGATTCGGTGACCCAAGAAAACCCAAATTGTGGTTCTGCGACCATAAAAACTCTATATTCCGACTCTGCGACTCTGAAAACTCCCAAAAAAATCAATTAATACGACAGCACCGACACTATCAGCCACGTGTTTTATTCCTATCTCTAGCGTTGCACCGGTCGCATAATCAGGTTTCAGCAGGCATTTGTCGCATACCCTCAAAACAAGGCCTTCGATGTCGCTCTTGAAAAAATTCCACCTTTTACCTAATGGAATAACACTAAACTAGGACTTTAAAGGGTTGAAAAAAAAAAAAAAAAGATTCTTCTGTGCGACAATTTGTTTCCATTTGTTTTTAAAGTGTAAGCTTATTCATAAAGCCTCCGGTGTACGTTTATTTCACACGCCACGATTTCTATTGTTAGTTTTAATGTGAATTATCTCCTCGGATGAACTTGTATCCTTTCGCGCTTGCTCTGATTTTTTGACAGTTCAATTAAGGAAAATGCAAAAAAATTAGAAAGGCTTTTTTTTTTTTTTCTCGAAACATTTTTTGATATAAATCGTAAAATAAATATATAAAAATGGTGGTTTTATTGGATCCGTCATCAATAAATCGAAATTCAATCATTCATATTTTATATATGAAAAGGGGAAAAGACGATATCGTCAATTTATATTATGTTTTGAGTTCCTTTTATCTTTCGGGAATTTTTTTTTCTTTCTTTTTATTCGTCGTCTACGTCCTGTTTCTTCCCCTCCCTTTTTTTTTTTCTTTTACTTTTTCCCATTTCGACGAATAAATTTTATTATCTTACTACAATCCGGTTGATTTTGATATGTGCCGTTTCTTATTTAATTAAGGGGCGTCGGGAAAGATTCTTAAATTCAGGAGAAAAAAAAAAAAAGGAAAAAAAATTTTTTTTTGAAAAGATCTTTGATGAAATTGTTGGGATTAAATTATAAAGCAACTTAGGGAGACCGGGAAAAGCTTTAAAAAAAATCTTTTATTTTTTTTCTTTGAAATTCGTTTTGGATCAAGAAAAATCAAGGTTTAACGATTTTGTAAAAAGCTGCATGTGGGCCGAAGGAAAGATTTGGCGTTGCATTTCTTCGGTTTTTTTTCCCGCCAAAATGTAATAAGTAACTATACTCAAAAAAATGCTGCTTTGGGTCTACTCAAAAACGCTTTGCGACAAAGAATTTTTGCATAACTTAGGTCTGAGCAGTAGAAATATTATTAGTGCCAAGACTCGTGAGTGTTTGTCGCAATGCATTATGTTGTAGAGTCTACGCACGAGTCTTGTCGCTTGTATTGGAACGAGGCATATTCATTTTTGATTGTACTGTGTTTTTTAGGATTAGTATGTACATTACTAAGGAAACTTCCCTGATTTTTCCATACTCCGGGGGAACTCATAATTCATAAACTGTTGTCGCAGTTAATCCGATCAAAAAATATGAAAACGAGATTTCTTAATTTTCCCGGCTAACATTTTTTAATATGTAACGAAACCGGCCATTTTTAATTATTCTAAAGATTAAAATCCTTACCTGAAACTTGATAACTTTCTTAAACTAAAATTTATTTATCATAAACTTTAAACTCGTTCTTCGGCAAATATCTTCTTGGCATCAAGAAGAAGAAAAAAAAAGGCTTCTGATTTAAATGTATTTCAACTTCTTAAATAAAAAAAAAAAAACCAAAAAAACTGATAAGTAGAAAATTTACAAGCCTTGTGCAACTCTTAAAGTAACATTTCAAAAAAAAAAAAAAAAAAAACGGATGCATTCCATTCACATAAATTAATATAATTTTTTTTTTTTTTTTAACTCTCCTTCTGCTTTTCTATAACTCATCTGCAATAAATACTGTATTTATTTCAATACTTAATTCGCATAATTTTAGTACCCGTGTAATCATGCTCTATTTCTGTTCCCGCTTTTTTTTTTTCGGTTCTTATCGAACCTAATAAGAAAAAAAAAAAGATCATTTATCACCGGAATGAGGTGGGAAGAATAACTCATACAGAACAGCTTTGGATGTGCGCAATATTTTAACTGGTCATTCACACTTTATCGAAAAAATAACATGGAATGATTTTGGATTACACAACGGCCCACTCTTGATCGATCTATCATTCCCCGTGTTTTACAAAAGAGGATCACTTAACTTATTCTGTTCCATCGAGGTTAAAAAAACTTGATTCTTTTTTTATTGATGTAATTTTTGCATAATATTTATTCCTTTTCTTTTTGTTACAGATGCGCCCAACAACAAAATTGCAGCATACCAGCAAACACGAGCTTGTTCGGAGACCCGTGCCCCGGGACTTTGAAGTATCTCGAGGCGCATTATCGGTGCATACCAGGTAAGGGGGAATCGGATGAATGGAGAAGGAGCGCGAAAGGGAGGGGAAAAAAAAGGGAAAACGTCGGGAAGATATGCAAAAAGGGAGGAAAAAGCCTTTCGAGAACTCTTCAAAACCCCGAAAACAGTCGCATAAATCAAAATTTGAAAGTGAACGAAAATAACTCATTAGGAGGTTTTTGAGATGCCACCAACAAAAGACGCTTTTTCCACTATCTCTTTTGCAATTTTTTTTGTTCCTTCTTCTCTCTCCCCGTTTTCCAAAATCTTTTTTTTTTTTTTTACGATGTGTACCCGCTCTCGTGATTGATGTTGGGAAATTTTTATTTGATTCTTTTTCCACAATTTAAATTTTTGGGAAGAAGGGGGAGATGCCTTATTATCTCGAGATGTAAACAGATGACATGAAGACCGTTTATATTGCTCCACGTAATTTCCCCCGACCCCCCCCCCCTCCTTTTTTTTATTCGAATTTTTCTTATTTTTTGAAAACGACAGACAAAAAAAAAAGTTACGAACTTAATTTCAGCGACACATCTCTTTTTTTTTTCCTCCTCACCCTTTTTTTTTTTTTTTTTTTTTTTTTTTTTTTCGTAAAATTGAATGTCTTTTCTCTCTCTCTCTCTCTCTCTCTCTGACGTTTGTCAATTTTTTATATAATATATTTTTTTTTGTTGTGCTATCGTACGGCAATGTTAAATTTAAAAGTTTAACTTTCAGACGAGGGTCAACCTTTCACAATTTAAAAAAAAAAGTGGTGACCCTGATATCCTTCTCCTCTCCGCGCCAAATTTTGCATCTCTTCTTTTTTTTTTTTTTTTTTTCTTTTTTTTTTCCTTTATAAAATTCATGTTTAAAATTATATATACATTTTGAGTGATGTTTCCTTTCCCCCCTCGTTAATAAAGGATCTCAAGAATATTCGTATGATAATTATTTCTAAGGATGAAATATCGGTTCCTGGAATCCGAAATATCGATTATGTTACAGCTTTGCAATTATAATTAAGTTTCCTTTGGAAGTTTTCCTTTTTGTAAAATAACATTTGTTAATCCTCCTACAGCAAAACTTGAAAGATGGAAGAAAGAGCGACGAAACATAATTGTTATTTTATTTAAATTCTGCAGCGCCGAAAACCCACGATTTTTTTTTTTTTTTAACAGTCACACTTTTTTCAATATTTGCCATTTCGCTGTCAAGTTTTGACGTCATGTTGGATTTCCATCTTGGAATTTCGAAATTCTGACCATCAGATTTGAAATCCGCGGGGTCGGGGTCGAGGTGCAACGCCTGTATGATGTTCAGCTACATTTTCCCTCGCATTATAGCAGGTGTTATACATCAGATCAAATCTTCTATAATTATCTTCGCATCATACCCAGGTCTTTATTTATGATTTACGTTTTAAATTCGGTTTTGTTGACCTTAAAAAACCCAGACTCGATATCAGCTTCCCTGAAATTTCCAGATTCTGATTCTGCGACCCAGAAAAACCATTTTCTGTTTCTGTGACCCTAAAAACCCCAGGTTCTGATTCTGCGACCATAAAAACCCCATATTCTGATTCTGCGACCCGGAAAACCATATTCTGATTCTGTGACCCTAAAAACCCCAGGTTCTGATTCTACGACTCCAACAAGTCCATATTCTGATTCTGCGACTCCAACAAATCCATATTCTGATTCTGCGACTTGGACAACCCCTATCATCGGTCCATTTCGATGCCTGATATATCCTAAAAGGGTTAATGCCCTGACTATATACGTCAATTCTTCAACCCCGAAAACCCCTCCCTCCTTGGAAAGTCGTTAGACATTCAAACTAATCGAATAAAAAAAATCTTTTTTTTTATTGATTTCAGAGATTTTTCCTCGCTTTTTTTTTCCCATACGAAAATCTTTTTCGATGCGTGGAAAATACTATTTCTCACGTAAAAATAAAAATCTCCATCGGCAATCTCTTGAAAAACTTGAAAGTTACGATAATGACCAAATTTTCGGGATTTTCAATAGCGGGGGGGAAAAAAAAGAGGAAAACACCGAGAAAAAGAGTAGCAGAACTCGAGCCTTGGGTTTAATAAAAAGAGTGATTTAGTTTTATAATGACGTCATAGAAGACAGAGAAAAAGCAGGTTGGCCAATCGTGTTGTGTTTTGAGTCATGAAGAAGATTGATTCACCGTCATGAAATGAAAATCTTTTAAATTCAAGTTTTTCAGCTCCCCTGGGATCCCGAAGACTAAGGCCCCCCTCCTCCTCTTCCCCCCCCCCTTCTCTTTTCGTTCTCTCTTCTTTTTCCATTTTACTTCCGCACCTTTCCCGGTTTTCTTTACCCCCCTCTCGCTTTTTCTTCCATCTCGTGTCACTCTTGTCACGGTTCTCAAATAATAAATTTACTTGCATTTTATTTTATTTTATTTAATATCGCTCTTTTCCTCTGCTCATCCTGGGGCGTTAATAACGCCGAAGACCGTAGTGTGATTCGCTATGTCATTTTTTTTCCCCCTCTCTTTTTTTTAAACGTCTTTTTTTTTTCTATTTCCCAACAGGATCATATTCCTTTTCGTTTTTTACACGGATTTACGGCTTGTAAAGAACGCAACGTAATTACCTTTTTTTTCTTCTTTTTTTTATTGTAGCTACAACGACGACGACGACCAGTCGTCCGAGTCCTCCTTGGCTGATAGCATCACAGCCGAGCGTTTGGAGCACTGCCAAATTGCCTACGTTAAGGCCTCAATCTCAGTCTCATCCTCACAACAGAGGGTCGAATTCCTCCCCGGAAAATTCGGCGGAGAAAGTAACGAGCACCACCTCAACGACGGTCTCAAAGTCGGCGGTTCCCAGGGAACCTTCCCCGACGACGAGGCCTCCAGCTCCTCCACCGCCTTATGAAGACTCAAGCGTGGACCCCGTTCCTTATTTCACGGTCACGCCGTCGCCTCCGTCAGCTCCGGCATGGAAAACAAGTGCTAAACCAACTCCAGTTCCAGGTGAGTGTTAAAAAACTTTTTTTTTTTTTAGTCTGAAAGTAGGTTTCCGCCAAAGAAGTTACCTAATAATTACATATAGGCTTCGTGCGTTAAAAATTTTATAAATATACGCTTAAAAATACCTGTTTAGCTTATGTCCCGGGAATATTTCCTACATGACGAAACTTACAGAATATCAGGGCTATTGCATAAGCTAAGCATAGAAATAGCGGGGCGCCACGCACGAAGCCTATAAGTCAGTTTATAACTATAAAATACGACTTAAATTCACATACATTTAACTTATGGACGTTTTTAGCCAATGGGAACGCGAGAGGAAATGTCGCATCTTTGGTTATATAGGATCTGTATTAATGAGGAGCATTACTCATTTGTACTAAAGGGTCCTTGGTTGAAATTGGCCAATTTGATTGGTTCAAATTCAGTCGGCCAATCAGAAGCCTCGATTTAAACCAATCACCCGTTAGTACAACAACGCCGCGTAGTTAGAGAAGTCCAACGTATATATATATACCATTTTTGAAAGTATACGGTATATTTACACACAGAGCATGTCATTTTTTTTTTTTAATTCTTAATAAATTTAAATAAGTTTGTATTTTATTAAACTTTTTCAGGGTGTCTACTTACCTAAAAAACCTTGAAAACCTAAAAACAATTTTAATTTCAAACGGTGACCTTAAAAACCTAAAAATGACCTTAATTTTGATGGCCGATGAAAAATTTTCTGCTCCGTTTGAAAAAGGTAACGATTAGGAGGTTTAAATTTTCATACTCAATTGCTTATTTGACAAAATTTCTCTCGCTCGGTCTTCGGCCTCGCTCGGAGTTAATTAATTATGACATTTGGGTCTTTTGAAACCTGAAAAAACAAAAAAGAAATTAATTTTAGCTCGAAAGTTGAAGGAGTTTCATTATTAAATTTTGAAAAGGGACCTCCTTTGCTTCCTAGATCTTCTAAATGATGAAAAGACCATCCGGAGTCAGTTTTTGCACTGCTAAAGTGCTTTACTTGTCTTATTTGAAAGTTTTCTAGACCTAAATTTTCTAAAAAATGAGACCTTAAAAACCTAAAAATGATCTTATTTTGAATCTCATTTCCTAGTAGACACCCTGTTTTTATTTCTGTACTGATTATTTTTACTATTTCCAATATAAGTAAACAAAAAAAGTACGTAAAATAACTTCAAACTCCTAAATCTGAACGTCAGAGCCCAAAAGTTCAATATGCAAATTCAAGATGGCCGTTTGGTATGGGTAAACAACGTTTAGCGGACATCTTTAATTTGCATATTGAACCTCTGACTTACAGAAATTGTTAATTAAAATCGGAGAAAGATTCAAAAACGAAAATATACCAAATCGGTATATATATACCATTAAAGTATGCATAAAAATAAATGTACGATATATTTCCACCCTTTACGCTTAGTGAGTAATGTTCCTCATAGAATCCAAAAAATACATCAACCTAAACTACATTTTTTTTAGTCGGTAGTTTTAAGTTGGCAACGCTCTTTGTTTACAAAATTATACGCCATATTAAATTTTTCTTTTTGGAAAAATGTGAAGTTATTTCTATGAAAGCTCTTATTTATTTTTTTGTTTACGTACTGGTTTATTACAATCATGTTCTCATCTCTTCTGCTGTCTCGATTTCACAGTTTCATTGAAATGATTGTATCCGCTAAAATTCTCGTTATACGCCATGTTGGTCGCCATGTTGGTTTTAAGATACTGTTCACCGAAAATTTAGTCGTAAGGTTTCCGTTAATGTTAGTTTATTGGGTTTTGTATAACGAATTTAGTTACTTGGGCTTTCTATAACAAACATGACTTAGTTCAGATTAAGAAAAGAAAATGAGGACGAAATTTCGGTAATGGCAAATCTTCAGTTTCAAGATGGTTGCCTGACATGGATTGAGATACATATTCGGTACACAAATATTAACGATTTATCCGTACATCAGTGCAACTTGTTTAATTTATATTTGTGCAGAAGCATAAGAACATCTTGTCGAAACTTGTTGCATTGAAAAATAGTGCAGGTTAACATTTATTTAAATATAAACATTCTCGACTTGTTTGGGGGTTCAACCTCCTCTAATTACTTACTGAGAATTTGTTCAAAAATATATTTTGGCCATGTATTTCCTAAGTTAGGAGTTTCTTTTTATTAAATTTTGCCTTGTTCCCAATCTCCTGGGTTTCTGACTATGCTCGACCTTCTTTTCCATGAGAAGGAAAAAAGAAACTTGCTTGAAATACAAAGTGAATTATCGCCTTCAATTTAAACCAGATAAGGTTACATAAGCTCTCATCTCTTAAAATTTTTTGTAATCATGAATACAAATCCCTTGGTAACAAATTACAAAACATCACATCCGAAGAAGTGTAATTGCTCCCGTAAGTAATGAGATCCCATAAAAATCGTCGAGAATGTAAATGTTAAGAACGATGAAATTTTTTCGCCCGTTATAAAAAAAAAAATTGTGAAAGATGACACGCCATATGTCCCTCTTTTTTTTTTTTTTTTTTTTTTTTTTTCTTTCTAAAAGCTCATTTTAAATTACATATACATTATGTTGATCGTCCCGAAAAACATTTTCAACGACTTGCTCCTTCCAGGAAAAAGAGAATATTTTAAGACAACCCATTTCATCAATTTGACAGTGCTTCCTTTTTCAGGATTAAACCATTTGCAGCCCCGATGTTTTTATACTCCTGGTAAAAAGAGAGGAAAGGAAACATAAGGGAAAGGCATGACATCAAATCAAATCGAAAAGGATTCTCAAGAGTTTCCCCCAATTCCCTTGCCTCCGGGAAGCTGTTTTAATTTTAAGACTTGAATCGAGATTTAACTTAATCTTTACTAATTAATCCTTTTTTAATTAGTTATTTATTTAAAATAACAACTTTGAAAGATAGTCAAGCACCTTGTTAAAATTTTAAGATTTTTTTCCATAAAAATTTTTCCTCAAGATAAAAAAAAAAAATTACCAATAATCTTTTTATTATTATTATTATTTCTTTTAAGAATTGAGTCTTAATAAAATTGAAACATGGTGAAAATCGTCGATTTCGTGCTTTATGATCCGAGAATATAAGAGACGTGATATTTATAGCTTTTAAGCTTCTTTTATATTTTGCTGATTACGGTATTTAACGGTATATAAAACGTGTTGTGATTTTATTTTTCCAGGTTCCATCCCTGACTATACGGATTACGTTCCATCCCCCACGGTGTCTTGGACCCCGGAAGGAGATTTCCTTCGCTTATGCCCTCCAGTCACTGCCAGAAATATCCATTGGAATTGGACGCAAGCGGGAGAATTGAGTGTTCAGCAGTGCCCAGAAGGAGCAGCCGGTTTGGCCAGGTGGAGGTGTACACACTCGTATTCCTGGTCCGGGTCGTCTCCAGATTTAAGCGAATGCAGATCCCTCTGGTTAACTAGTTTAGATTCTAGGATAGAGGAAGAGGATAATATTATCAGCATAGCTAACGACCTTTCACAAGTAAGTTCTTTTATTTTTTTTGGTGGGAAAAATTATTATCCCGAAATCTGTTCCCCCCTTTTTTTTTTTTCTTGAGATTAATTTTCATTTTTATTTTTGTAGGTTACTAACAGTAAAACGCTTTATGGAGGCGACATGATGACGACAGCTAGGATAGTTAAGAAAATGTCAGATAGAATGGCGAAAAATATAGAAACGTTTCCCGATCCGCAACAAAGGGAAGCGATCGTTACGGAGCTATTACAATATGTCGTTAGAACGACTTCGAATCTTTTAGATTCTTCCCAGCATGAAAGCTGGCAGGATTTAAGTCACGAGGAGCAAATGCGGGTAGCTACGTATCTCCTTACCGGATTAGAGGAAAACGCTTTCCTTTTAGCAGATACTATTATTAGAGAAAAGACTGTTATACAAACTGTAAAAAATATCCGTAAGTATTTTTTTTTTTATATTTATTTTTTTATGATGGCTCTGAGTTTGGGCACCCCAAGGAACAAAGATATGAAAATTAAAAACTCATTATACCTTGAGAGGACTCGAACCCCCGTTCTCCCGTTTGGCCCGGGCTGTTCTAACCTCTTATGCTAACGAATTGAGTTGTAATTCTTCCGAAATATATTTAATAAGTGGGTTAGACGGGAAATTTCTCAGAAGAGAAATAAAAGTATATTTCGGTCTGGTATGTATATATACCCACAAGCTAAGCATAGGCGATTATATATATATATATATATATATACATGTCGTCTGCTATTTGGGAATTCTAGTGAGAACGTTACTTAACCATCTCATTGCGGATTTCGGATTCGAAATTACTCCGCCAGGGGCGCTTCAGGTCCTTAGAGTTAGCCAATCAGAGCTAGCGATTTTTCAACCAGTAAGTTTTGATTGGTATCCGCTGTGTACCTGCAGCGCCCCTAGCGGAGTATTTTTGCGTTTTGAATCCTTATGAAGAACCAGGGTTGCTGTTAAAAACATTTTTTAATAAAAAACAGTTTAAAACGTTTTATGTTATTTTCCCATGTTTTAAAACGTCTTTTATTCGGCCTGGTTTTAAAACGTATTAAAACATGTTTTAAAACACGTTCAAAATGTTTTAAATTCGTTTCTATTTTTATTCAAATTTTTAAAACGGTGTTTTATATTCAAATGTTTTAAAACGTTTTAAAACACCGTGTTTTAAACCAATTTGTTTTAAAACAATCATCCCTGCTCATCGATTAAGCAACCATTATGAATATGAGCGGCTCATACAATCTATGGTATGGACCATACCATAGATTGTATAAAATGAGTCGTGCGCGACAAATTGCGGGCTCGGGCCTCTTAAAAATGCATTTTAAAACGTATTTTATTCACTTAATAAAATACGGTGTTTAAAACAGTGTTTTAAAACGTTAGTGTTTTAAAACGGTGTTTTTTATTCAAATGTTTTAAAACGTTTTAAAACACCGTGTTTTAAACCAATTTGTTTTAAAACAATCATCCGTGGGTCAAATCACCATTGTCAATATTTAGCTTATGGGTATATGTATACGAGCTTTAAATATACCGTATATTTAACTTCTCCACTTTTGCAGAAACTAGGACTTGCTACTTTTTTTTTTTCTAACACCCAGTGGGCTTGATTTGCACCCACTGCATCTCCTAAAAATTATGCCCCTAAATATTTGTTTTAAAATTCCTTTCTTTTTCCTTCCAGTATTATCAGTCAATGTGATGAAAATCGGGAACGTCGAAGAGAGGTTCCCGAGTCCGACGGCCCTCGAGCAACGTCCGGATTATTCGGATTGGTTGGAGGTCCCCAGGAAC
The DNA here is from genome assembly GCA_037577465.1 of Liposcelis bostrychophila. NCBI lineage: Eukaryota > Metazoa > Arthropoda > Insecta > Psocodea > Liposcelididae > Liposcelis > Liposcelis bostrychophila. Next base: position 11,091,120 of record CM075207.1, read on the forward strand.
GAAATGATCGAGAACAGCGAGGGGGATCTCGTTCGGCTGGTTTTCATCGCTTTCGATAGGTTAGAGGAAATCCTTCAACCTCCGGATCCTTTGACGGAAGAAAGCGAGGGTGAAACCCGGAAAAACACGACTCGCGTAGTAAACAGCAAAGTGATATCGGCGTCACTTGGGACGGGGAGGCACATCCAGTTCACGGGATTAGTTCGACTTGGTTTAAAACACATTAGAACAGAAAACGTAAGCAATCCCGCTTGCGTCTTCTGGGATTACACCACCAAGTGAGTATATGCATGAGATATTCCGTAAACGGGATTAACAATTAAAATGACTCGATTGAATTTCATGAATTCCGAATGCGGTTTCAGGGGTCAGATTGAATTTTTAAAATTTTCGTTTTTTTTTTTCATTTTCAGCGTTTGGTCGCAGGAAGGTTGTGAAATAGAATCCACAAATAAAACTCATACCATTTGCCGGTGCAATCATTTAACGAATTTCGCTATTTTAATGGACGTCCACGCTACATATCTACCCCCGTCTCATCAAATGGCCCTTCAAATTATAACTTACATAGGCTGTATCATATCCATCGTTTGTTTGTTTTTGGCAATACTCACTTTTCAATTATTTAAAGGGCTTAAGGTTTGTATATAATTTTTTTTTGTTGTGTTTTAATTTAATTTAAAATATCTAATTAAATTTTTAATTTTATTTTTTAGTCGGATAGGACAACGATACATAAAAATTTATGTATGTGTCTTTTTCTGGCTGAGGTCCTCTTTATTTTGGGGATTGGCCAGACGGAGAATCGAATCGTTTGCGGCTTCGTCGCGGGCCTTCTTCATTTCGTCTTTCTCTGTGCATTCGCATGGATGTTTTTAGAAGGTAAAACAATTTTCTTTTTAAGTTGCCTTTTTTGCAACTGTTGGCTTTACTAAATTTAGGCCACTGCGGGCAAACCAAACCGGTTTAGAGACTTTTAGTTTGAACTTTGAACCAATTAAAAAATGATATCAAACCAAAACCTATTTTTTTTCAAAAAATATCGAAAAGGACCGAATCAAGTTTTTACAAAAACCCGAAGCAAGAAGAAATTTTTATTTTTTCAAAAATCAGAGCTAAACAGTGTTTTTGACGTTGGTCTACGTCTTAGGGCGCACGGTGATGGTTTTGTCGTGCCCGGTTGTCTAGTGGTTTGGACATCGAACATTAAAAAAAACGAATATTTCAAATATTTTAGATCAATTTTATTCAAAAAGTGATCTAAAATATTTGATCTAAATAATTGATTTCAAATATTTTAGATCAATTTTTGAATAAAATTGAAAAAAATTAAAAAAGTCCTTGATGATCCTTAAAAATTTTTGAAATTTATAATAATATTTTTTACAAAATATTGTAAATTTTTGACTAATTTTAAGAAAAAAGGGAAAATTTTTAGAAAATGTTTTAGATTTTGATTATTTTTCATATAAAATTTTATTGAAAAAGGGGGCTACGTGGACTAATATTAGGGCTTGGAGGATTTAGGGGTTTTTCAAAAATAGGGCGGGTGTTTCAAAAATAGGGCAAAAAGGTGTTTTAAAAATATTGAAAGGTGTTTTAAAAATAATTTTCAATATTTTTAAAACGCCTTTCAATATTTTTTAAAAACATTTCAATATTTTAAAAAACCTTTTAATATTTTTAAAACACCTTCAATATTTTTAAAACACCTTTCAATATTTTTGAAACACCTTTCAATATTTTTAAAACACCTTTCAATATTTTTAAAACGCCTTTCAATATTTTTAAAACACCTTTCAATATTTTTAAAACGCCTTTCAATATTTTTAAAACGCCTTTCAATATTTTTAAAACGACTTTCAATATTTTTAAAACACCTTTCAACATTTTTAAAACACCTTTCAATATTTTTAAAATATATACTGTATATAAAAAAAAACGGTGACGGTGCCCGAAACCCCACAAACAATTTGTTCCATGTTGACCCCCAAAACGTAGTTCTACGCCAAAAAATTTTTTAAAAGGAGCATTTGATGAAATTTTAGGTAATTTTTTTTAAACATCTATGATGTTTGATCCAAAATTCGGAATAAATCCATTCGGGTGAAATTCGCGTAGCCATAAAGTTTTACTGGAAATTTTAAAATAAATTTTATTAAAAATTTTAAATGAGATCATCAAGGATTTTTGATAAAATTTTATTGAAAAAATTTATCTAATAATTTATCTGGAATTTTTTCTTGAAAATTTCTTGGGACATGATTTTAGTCGGTTTTGTCGGTTTTTCTAGTTTTTCGGTAAAAATTCTTTAAATTTTATTACATTTTAGGTCGTAGATTTCTGTTCTTGGCCCTAATTAAAAATTGTAGACGTAGCACTACTTAGATCCCGATGCCTCGTATCCCCCGACTGTTTTTTTTTTTTTTATGAAATGTTGAACCGAATCGGGGCCAAATGCGAAACCGGAACCAAGCCAAACCGTTTTTTCTGTTATTTATTTTTGAGACGGGTTTCGCCAGCCCTGTTCGGGCAATCCGATTCTCTTTTTTGTTACTAATTCCTGATTTTTTTTTTTCTTACAGGTTTTCAATTATACGTTATGTTAATCGAAGTGTTCGAAGCGGAGAAATCTCGAACCCGATGGTACTACTTGTTCGCCTATGGTGCCCCATTGATTATAGTCTCCATATCTTGTGTCGTCGATCCCTTAAGTTACGGGACCGAGCGATACTGTTGGCTGCGGGCCGATAACTTTTTTATATTCAGTTTTGTGGGGCCAGTTATTGCTGTGATACTCGTAAGTTTAAAAAAAAACAAAGGGGTCACTCACTCGCATGTAAGTGTACAACTTAATAAACCTGTAATGCAAAATCAAGTGTATACTAAAATTTTGGAGTGAGTAACCCCTCGAAAAAATCCATATTTTTTTTGAAGCATTTCCGATTAATTTATTTTTTAAATATTTTCCAGGCGAATCTAGTCTTCTTAAGCATGGCCATCTACATGATGTGCCGGCATTCAAATGCCAGTGTCTCAATGAAGAGCAAAGAACACTCGCGCCTAGCGAGCGCTAGGTACGTACATTAATTTTTTTTTCCCCTCCTCCCCTTTTTTTTAAAAAAAAAAATAGGAATTACTGTTCGGGGTCGATTTTAAAAAAAAAAAACTGCTCATTTATTTTGAACAAACCGAATTTTATAACATAAAAAAAAAATTTGTTTGTTTTTGCATGAAGTGGGAAGGAAGAAAATGTTGTACAACGGAAGTTACGAATTCATCTGTAAGCTATTTTTTTAAAAAGTTTTATGATGTATTTTTTTTTTATTTTCTTTACTTTTTTTTACGGGGTTCTTAATTTTTTAATGTCCACCGTGCCCGATTTGCACTTGCTGGATGTTTTTTTTTTTTTTAAAGTTTATTCCGCGACGTGCCTGGATTTGACCGTAAGAGATTTTTAGGGGTTAGTAAGCTTTAAAAAAAATGACTCTTACGGAAATCAGGTGGTTCGTATTTAGGATTTTACACTAAATGTTTTTATTTAATAATTTTTTTTTTTATTAAAGAATAATATATAAAAAAATAATTCATTACGCTAATGGCTTTGCTGCTATAGAGGTTAGGTGCTGCAGCTTTTTTTTTTTTTTATAAAAAAAAAAAAAATAAAATGAAATAAAGAGCAGTGTAGCGCTTAAATAGATTTTTTTTATTATTATTAAAATAATTTTGATTATAAATAGCTTCAAATATTTTGCATCTTTTTTTTTTTTTTTTAATTAAATTTTTAATTGATTATTGCAAAGAGAGTTTTTTAAATGTTTTTCTTAATTTTTTTTAAAACGATTTGTATGTCGATGATAATTTTTTATTTTTTTTTTATTTTCAGAGCTTGGCTGCGAGGATCCGTGGTCCTCGTATTTTTATTAGGTCTAACGTGGACCTTTGGACTTTTGTACCTTAGTGAAGAGTCCGTTGTGATGGCATACATCTTCACAATTTTTAACAGTCTTCAGGGACTTTTTATTTTCCTCTTCCACTGTTTCCAAAACGAAAAAGTAAGAATTTTTGTGAAAAAAAAAATGAAAGGACTGTTAATTATTTTCGGTTTCGCTTTTTTTTTTTCAGGTTCGAAAAGAGTATAGGAAATGGAATTCGTGGTTACCAAAGTGTGTCAAGTGTAAAAAGTATTCAAATTCCAACGGAACCGCAAGCAAAGAAAGGAGGTCGAGCGTTTACGGGGCCTCGCACGGGACGAACTCCGCGAGTAATTCGCATACTCATTCCTCTGGAGTGGGAGACGGGACCACTAGTCTCCCCAACGGAAACAGTAGTGTGGGTACCGAGGTCACGGTGGCCTCACATCGATCCCATCATCCCCATCATACGCCCACGTACCAAGGTATTCGCCTCTCCTCTCTCTCTCTCTCATCTCCGTTTCGTTTTTAGCAGTCGGTTTAAAAAAATAAAAAATAAATCCAAGAAAAATTCCCCTCTTCAGATGCAACTTTTTTTTTAAAAAAATTTCATTTTAATAAAATGCAGGGTGGACCGCTGAATTTTTTTTTTTTTCTCAGGATTGATTTTTGGAAGAAGTATAGTATGGAGTATTGAATATTAAAAATTGTTATGTTCTACTAACTTGCATGTTTTTAACTGATAAAAAATTTGAGGAAAGAAAAAATGAATGCGATTGCGATAATTTCGTTTGGGAAGACCGTTCGATAGGTTATGGGTCGAAAATCAAAAATTTTGGATTGCAAAATGCCTGGCAGAGCAATCGCTGTGGTTTATCTTTTGCAAAATTTTTTTCCTTTTCGAAGTTTTTTTTAACGACGTATTGAGGGTGCGCAAGAGGGTCAAAGTTTTGGAAATCTTCATAAGAAGTGAAAATTCGACTTTTAGATTTTTGTGAAAAAAAGTACTGTTTAAAAACTTTGGCCCTCTTGCGCACCCTCAAGACACCGTTTAAAAAGAATTTCGAAAAGGAAAAATTTTTTACAAACTGTAAGCCACAGCGATTGCGCTATCAGGAATTTTGAAATTCCAAAATTTTTGATATTTGATCCACCCTACTGTTCAAAATATCTTCATTTTATAAATTCTAAAAATCTTTTTTTTTTTTTGACATTAGAATTAAAGGATCGACGCTAATTAATTTCTAATTGCAAGTGGGGAAGGGGGTAAAAAAAAAATTAATGAATAACGCGTATTATAGACAAATGTTTGTTTTTTTAAGGATTTTTTACGCAAAATTGTTGCGCCAGGAGCGGTGTGTGTCCTTTGCAATTTTTTATTTTGATTGGACAATCGGTTTTTTCCTCATGACATCCAGTAATGCTAAGGACATGCAGAGCCCCTGGCGGAATAATTTTGCGTCAGAAATGATTGTTTAAAAGGAAGCTTCAGTCAATATCGGAAAAAAAATGTTTGTTTTGTCTAATATTCGATTTAATGTGAAAAAAATCCAAATTTTAGGTGTCTAAAAAAAACTGCTTTTGAGTCTCCCGAAATTTTTAGTGCAAGTTTGAACTTGTCTAAAATGTATGCGCGGCCTAAAAATAATTTCAAAAAAAAAATGCGACTGAAAAGCTTTTTGCTTTGTCTCCATTGAAGAATTAATTGGAGGATACAATTAATTGCACCACCGTAAATTCTGTATATTTTTGGACTTTTTTCTTCTGCTACAACTTTTTTTTTCGTTTTTATTATTTTTAGTGTTCAAAAAAATAATCAAAACAATAAAAAAAGTGGTAGCAGAATAAAAAAGCCTAAAAACATGCAGAATTTCGCCCAAGTAGCACAAGAGGGATTCAGATCTTTTAGACATCTGGAAATGTTCTGTAGACACGCTAATGTCCCTCTTGGCACGATCTTCAAGACAAAGATATCTTTCAGAACTCTAAAAGAAGTCTTTGTCTTGAAGATGGTGCCTAGAGGGACATTAGCGTGTCTACAGAACATTTCTAGATGTCTAAAAGACCCGAATCCCTCTTGTGCTACTTGGGTCGGTGGTACAATTAATAGTACCCTTCGATTAATTGGCCAATAGAGGCAGGACGGTTCCTATTATTTGAAACAAGTTTAAACTTGTACTAAAAATTCTAGGATGTGCCAAAGGAATGCGTCCGATACCTAAAATTTGGAATTTTCCCCCGTAAATCGAGTAATGTACAAAATTGGCAGTCAATAAATCCTACCCTTGGATTTCTCGCTGGAAATGTTATAAAATGATATGATGTATGTTTCTTGACGATTGGAGTATTTTACAGAATATTTCAAATTTTTTTTAAAGCTAAAAAAAAAAAAAAAAAACGTTTTTGGGGCGAAGTAATTTTTTCAAAAAAAATTCTAAAGAAAATTTTTTGTCCACTCTGCATTTTTTTAAGTTTAAAATTCTTCTCTTTGTCTGTCTTAATTCCTTTTAAAACTAACTTTTTTTAAATCTTTTTTTTTTTTTTAATTTCAATACTTAGGAGCGTATAAACTATGCGAAAAAAAATTCGATTTTATTCCCAGAAAATACTGGCTGATTTTTATTTTTTTAGAGTTTTTAGTTTGCAAGTAAGTCTGCTCTGGAATACAAAAAGAGAAATAGTATATTACTTATCAGGTATGGAGGTGGCATATTGCAGGCCGAGGTCGTAGCCAGTCGAGGCCTGCAAGCCACCTCTGTGCCTGATTTGTAAGATATTTTTCATCGCGAGGGCGGAAAATGAATTTTTTCGTTTTTCAATCGGGCGGAAAATCCAGAGAGATGAAAAATAAGTTTTCCGGCTCTTCGGCTCATTATTTGAAGTTGAAAAAAATTAAAAAATTTTGCCGGAATTTTCTTTGGAAAAAAATCGAATTTTTTTCCCAATGGGCAAAAAAATATTAATATTTATAAAAAATATTTTTGAAATATTTTTCAATGTTTTAAAAATATTTTGCAAATATTTTTTGAAACAAAAAGCAATAGAAATATTTTAAAAACTTTGTCAAAATTTTTAAAATATTTTTGTTTCTTGTTTCAAAAATATTCACATAATATTTTTAAAATGTTTAAAAATATTTTAGAAATATTTTAGAAATATTAATATTTCTTTGCTTATTGGAAATAGTTTAATACCTTTTTTTTTTTCTTTCTTTTTTTTTTTAATTTGTTAAAAAGGAAACCTTCGCATCCAGTGAAACTAAAACAAATTAAATATTTCTTTTTTTTTTTTTTTTTTACATTAAAATCATACGTAGAAAGCTTACTAATGGGAGAGGGTGAAGAGGTGAGGCGAGCCTAAAAAAAAATTGCGAAAGCAATGAGTCGATGATGAGGTGATGGCGGTCGACAGTAATAACATAACAAAAAAAAAAAAAAAAATTTAACGATTAATTTAAATAATTAGGATCCCGATCCCGATTTCTATGAAAGCTGTCCTATTTGAAAACAGGAGGTTTTTAAAACTTCGTTTTTAGCAGCGCTTTATCCCCGGACCACGGTATTTTAAATACATCTGGAAATTTCCTAAATTTACATCACAAGTTCAGTTCCTAATTTAAAAAAAAAAAAAAACAGTTCGATCGAATAAAGTGGCCAAGTTTTTGGTTTAAGTCTCCTTTCAATTAATTCTTGCGGCACTAGCGCTGCCAACGACAAAATTATGAACTAAGTCTCCAACAAGGCATTTTGTGCGCAAGCAATTTTTTTTTTTAAGTTTTCCAAGTACATGAGGATTTTAAAATAGATTTTCTAAATTCGGTTTCTCTTTTAATTACAGAAAATATATTTTAAAAGCCACAATAACGACATTGGGCAAATTCACTGCGGGAGCGATCCCAGAACAAATTACATCCACGGGCATCACGGGCACCACGGAGGTCTGCAGCACGACGTGACCTTGACAAGTTTACATAGTGTTTCTTTAAACTTTCACGGACATGATGTTAATAATTATGCCGAGCGCGTTAATACGCTTAGAAGTTTACACGGTGACTCAGACATAAGGCGGCAGCAGTATCGGCACGGGCCCGATAAAGTTGTCGTTTGCGAAGGAGCCAGGACTTTGCAAGGGAGCCGAGCCGCGACTTTGCAGTTGGCCAGGAAGAGAAGAGATCATTACGGAGAAGAGGTGACCACCCGAAGAGTGAGTATTTAAAAAATTGGTTAAATTCAATTTAGAGATCTGAATTTAATTTTTTTTTTTTTTTTTTTTTTTTTTTTTTTTTTTTTTTTCAGGACGGAGAAGATCCCGTCTACGAAGAAATACGACAAGCCGCTTCCGACATTTCGGACGAGGAACTTCGACGCGGCATACCAAGCAGGCAATCCCTTCGAAGTTACGGAGACCATAGCCCTTTAATACCATTCCCTCACGCTCCTCCAGACGCAACTAGGCCACACGGGACCCATTCTCAAGTCGTTCCAGATCCACACGGATTTCTCTATTCGCCCAGATCTCACGCCTTGGCCCTCGATAGATAAAAAAATTGATATTAATTTTTTTTTTAACTAAAAAAAGACACTGCAAAAGTGAAAAAGTCTGTTTACTTTGTGATAGTTTTCATTATTAAAATTAAAAAAAAAAAAGAAAAAAATAACGGTCAACGTTTTAATGAAAAAAAAAAAAATTATGAATGTATATTTAGTCTATTTTCGAACAGAAAGAAATTTAAAGAAAAAAAAAAGAAAGAAACATTCAAAAAATTTATTAAAAAAATTTTTTTTTTTAAGTTTTCTTTTTAAAATCTGGAAAATTCCAAAGAATCCGATTGTTTAACTTGCTGGTTACATATCAGAAAAGGTTTTCCGCAACAATGTTAAACCGGTTTATAGAAGACTTTGCTTACAATTTATCAAATCATTTTCTCTAAATTTTCTGAATAATTAAGCATTGATTCGTAAAGAAAAATATTTTGCGAAACCTAGCAAGCGCTCGGGTTTAAAATTAACTTCAACGGGAAAATTCATTTTCCTCCCTAGGTTAGCAATATACTATTTTTCATTCTTCTTATCATGATCTCGACAATCGTATCAGAAGAGAAAAAGGAAGAAATGTTTGAAATTTGAAAGGCTTAGTCTTGATTTTAGTTTTGGCTTGTTTTTTTTTTTTTAAATGGAGAGCATCGGCAAACATCGGTTTTAATGTTTTAGGATGATTAAGTGTTCGATTTTTTTTTAAAATTAGTCTTTTACAATTTTTTTTTATTTTTTATTTTTTATTTTTCAACGATTTTGGTGAAGCAAAATTGATACAGCATAAAAATTAACTGTATGTTTTTTTTTTCTTTTAAAGAAAAATTTTACAGCAGAATGAGTTTTATTTAGTGCACGCTAAAATTGTTCGATTAATTTATTTTAATGAAAATTGTCAATAATAAATTTATTTTTTTAAAAAAATATTAATCGAATAATAATTTTTGATTGCATAAAAATTTAATTTATTAATTTTTCTGATTAATTTCAAATTCAAAGATTATGCATTGTAAAATTTAGAAAAAATGAATAATTCAATTTCAATTAATTTTTTTTTTCATCGCTCCGGGCGAAAAATTTAAATTCTCCGCCTGCTCAATTATAGAAAATATCCGAGCCACGAATTTGGTCTCGTATTGAAATATCTTATCATCGACTCCCTGCATAGTAATATACTATTTTTTTTAAAGCAGTTGCTGCAATATTTTCAGAAATACCAGTTGCCATAAGAAAAGGTTTTTATTTCAGTTTAAAAAAAAACAACTCGGGTGTGAAATTAAGACGCAGACCTCCTCAATTTTCCAGTAGTTCCTCTATCGCAATATCAGCTCGTTTAAAATTTTTGGCACTCTTTAAAAATGGTTTAACGACCAATAAACCCAACATCTACGTCCTTTTGAAAAGGTGTCTTGTCAATAAAATTTAAGTTCCCACCGATTTTTTTTTCTTCCGTTGCTCTTGAGCTGAGAAAAAATTGGAATTTTCTGCAAAGTTTGCAACTCAGCCCTTTAAAATTTCCTTTTTTTTTTCCTTTTAACGAAATTAATTTTTTTAATTCTGTAAACCAGTGTTCACTTGCTCATTGTTTAAAGACTAATATTTTCCTAATATTTAGGAAAAGAAAAAAAAAAAAAAAGAATTATTTTTTACTTTTATTCGATGTAGTTAATTTTATAAAATAAATTACTTAGGATATCGAATTTTTTAAAACATTGGCCATGTGAACACTGATATATAATTTTTTTTCCTTTATTTTAGAGAATATCAAGCTCACGAACGGGAATAAGACGAATAATTATAAATTAAATTTGAATTTCCTAAAAAACAGTTCAACCGTTAAACATCCTGCTGTTTTTTCGAAAATTCAAGACTAATAAAAAAAAAAATGTAATTAGGTTATTTATTTATGTCCATCTGTTATTTAATTTTCTTTTTTTCTTTTTTTTTTTTTTTTCGATGTACCTGCTGCAAAGCAGGAAAGGTCATTCTATTTTATTACTTGAAAAGACGAAAAAGCGCTTATTTAAAAGAAATATTAAAAAAAAATGAATGAACAATCTGGTTCGGTGGACTGACAAAAAATTAATTTTTTATAAGTTAATTAATTGTAATAATAATGCAAAGCCGTCGAAAAATTTTGCGAAAATTTTAAAATTGATTTTTTTAAGTTTTCTGTTTCTAAACATAATTTTTTTTCCTCGACTGAAAGCAGGAAAGGTATTATCTAGTCAAAAACCTTTTTTAATTTTTCAGTTCGGATTTTTTTAATTTTGGGAAAAAATGTAAAAGTTAATTTTTCAACTGCTTTGCATTTTTAAATATGAAAAGATGTATCTTGACAATCTGTTGGAAATTTCTTAGTTTTATTTATGTGTATAAAGACATGAAGAAAAAAATAATAAATAAAAAGCGGCAATTTGTAGAAAGTGTACAAAGTTCCAAGTATAGTGTATTAAGTTTCTTTTTCCTCTTTTTATGTGAAAGGGGGAAAGGAAAATCAAAGACCGCTTATGCTTATATATGAATATAGTACATTTGTAAATTTGCGTAAATTTTAGTTTGGTTTATTTTTACTTTTTTTAAAATAAAATTCCTTTTTTTAACCCTGGTTATAAATCCTGTTGTTGATGTTTACGAATTTCTAATAGATCCATATTTTTGATCTATTGAAAGTAGTAGCTACATTTCTGATGCAGTCTTACAAATATTCGCTTCAACTAGTACAGATGCTAGAGACAACTGTCAGGACAGTAAAAAAAATATCAGGATTAATCTAACATCTTGACATCTAACACATCACTACTGAGAAATGATTTATAATTGGATAGTAAAACTGATCCTTGTTGGCAGATAATATTTACTCTTTTACTGCAGAACCAAGATAAAAACGGTGAGTGAAAAATCTCCTTATGATGAACTCATACATTTCATGGAGGCGACAAAGGTTTTCGTACCATCACATATAACATAACCTTAGGTGGGAAGGAATAATATGTCCTCATTCTACCTTCTGTTTTTTATCTGAGGCCCAATTTATATAAAAAGAAATAAGGGTCTTTGCTGCTTATATGTATCAGATACAAGAGAGAAGACACAGAAAATTATTGGCAGGTCTTTTAATCTTAATTATTGTGCTCCAAGTGAAATATTTTATTCTCGACTTATGAATCTTAACTCTCCAGTTAACATGATATAAACACGCAGAAATTAAATCTGTCTAAATTTTTTATAATTATTAATTTTAACAATTAAAGCGTTTCGAAGCAGACGACATAACTAAAAAGTTAAAAGTTTGAGGATTTCAAATGTTGGCAGCCTGATTTTTGAAATTGGTGTTGTTTCAACGTGGTTGTGTTATTCATTAATAAATTCCTTTTTATTTTTAATTTATCAACGTTTTAACAAAGTGACAAGTTTGTTTCGCAAAGAAAAATAAGTATTCCAATCAAAATACAACGTTAGGTGAGTAAAATATTTATGAATCAGTTTGGGTATCGATTTATTGGCTAAGAAAATTCAACCTGCAAGTCTAATGGTATGGTAATTGAAGCTACTTTGAAATAATCATTTTTCTCGATATATACCGTATTAAATTTATAGTTGAGCGTAACGTTCATAAAAAGGGATAAAAAGGAAAGTATCATGTGAAAGATAGGGGTAATAATTTTGTGATTTATTGCACTATAGTTTTTTCATTTACTATTGGGCTTGGTAACAATACCCCACCAGGGGCTTTACCCCTGGACTCCGTAGGAAAAATATACTTTATCCCTTGGCCAAGGTATAAAATACTTATAACAATAACTACAATAGTAGAGTCCAGGAGTGAAGCTTTAAATTGAGAGGCTAAGCCCCGAAAAAAGTTACGGGTGGACAGGGGAAGTTATGTGTCTGTGTCTGTTTCTGTATACATTTAACCTCTGTTTAAGTTTTGAAAAATTACGAAGGTATGCAGTATATATTCTCGTGTCTTATTCACCATATTTGTACAGTTCTTATGTTAAGCCCCAGACAAAAAAAAAAAAACTCGTAAACGAAAACTGGTGGATTTGAAGACTTTTTCCACCAGTTTTCTATCAGTCATCCACGATCCACGAGATTTCCATCATATTTCCACTTTGCTTTCTTTATTTTATTCTGAAATATTTTTTGAATTGATTTCGTTCACGTCTGATTTTTCGAAGCAGGATGAAAGTTTTTAATAAATCAGTCAGGTAGATAAAAAAAAAAAAAAAAAAAAAAAAAGAAAGCTCTTCAGTAAAGCTGCTTGCCAAAGATTTGTCTAAATGGAAAAGATTTTCAAAAACCACGTGTCTGGCGGGAAAATGCGGTATTAGTTCCATTACAACTGCAAGAGGGTGCTTACATCGCAATGTTGTCGTGTCATGAGTCTACTTGACTTGCACTAGTCAAGTCTCGTGTCAGAGTGAGAACAGCCACGTGTCTACTTGTGAAATAAATGTTTGAGACTCACGGGTCAAAATCACGAGTCACGACGCCAGAGTCGTTCCGTGTCGTGTGACGAACGAAAAGGCCGGAAATAGAACGATTAATATTTTCCGAAATATTATTATTTCTTGCTGAAACGAAGCGTAACAGACTCATACACTTGAGCACCATTTCAGTACAGTCGTGACACGACAGTGTGTCGTTTCGTGTCGTGGTGTCACGACTCAACCACTTTTAAGCTCGAAAGCTGGTAGACCTGCTAAAGTTGGCTATTTTGTTTTAAAAATGGTCATAAAAAATCCAAGCATGATTCGCCGAAAGGATTTTGCCGATAAGCCTGATAAGACCAGTGCAGTAAGTATTTAAAACTTTGAAAGTTGTGTTGGATCTTTTTTAAGTACAAAATATCTTATAATTAATTTTGTGATGTTAATTTGGCATGTGTTTTTCGGATTTGGAAGAGGAACGTGATGCAAACGTTACTAGGAAAAGATTAAAATAAGAAATTAAGATTTTAAGTAATCGGAATTTCTGAAAAAGTCGATCTTAATATGAATAAATTGAGAAAATGGATAGTTAGGATTTGATACATCATTGTTGTTTTTCTGGAAAACAGTGGTTTAAATGACTATGAAGAAAGATATTGAGAGGAAGAAAATCTCATTCAATAAATTTTTGATTAATGCTGAACATTTACTGAGTGAGTCATGAATGAGTCATGAATGAAGTTTGATAATTTTTTGCCTTTATAAGCAAAATAGATAGAAGCAAAATATTTTAAAATATTTTTATTGTTCAATTTGCCAAAATCCCTCTTACCCAGCTGTTGCTATTCCATAAAGATGCAAGAAAGCTTTTTTTTGACAATTATTATTTATCAATACAATAAATATGGTGTTCAATGAAAAGACAAGTCTTCGTATGTCTTAAATTTTATCATACTAACGTTCTCATTATTGTTAGGAATTAATTTAAGGATAAACTTGCAGGTTGTTATCGTTGTTTGGAGAACCTAACCTAACCTCATAATGGTATAAAAAATGAAATTGACTAGGAAAAGATTAAAATAAGAAATTAAGATTTTAAGTAATCGGAATTTCTAAAAAAGTCGATCTTAAATAGTAAAAGGTAAAAATTAATGGCATGCGGAATAATATGTCGAAAAAAAATTTTAGGAAAAAAAAAACTTGCATTTTTTTGCTGTCATGCCATTAACGTTGCCCGCCATTTTGTATCTTACTGGGTTCGGTTACTGTCCAAAGCGTCCTTGGTTTCATTCTTATAATTCCCATTTGTAAGCATGAAAACTCTTCATAGAAGGAATTAAATAATTATGACATTAGTTCCGAATGCGTTAATGATCGTTTTGAATCATAAATTTCTTTAATTTATTGAATTATCAGCGATAAAAATTGATGAGGATTGAGGAATAAGAAATCAACGCCATTTTTTTTCAAAGGTTGGCGGTCACCTATATTTAGCTTACGACAATGGAAGCTTCTATTGCCACGGCCTTTTTTTTTTTTCAAATGGATGATTTTTGTCGAATCTCCGCCAAATATACTTGCTCGTGGCGATAGAATTCGTTACGACATGAATCTGGATGATCCGAGTTAAATTAATGATAAAGTGATTTGAAATTTGTAGAGATTTAAACATACGGAATGGAAGTTTTATTAGCCTCGGTTCCCTTGTCGTATACTCGTTTTAGGGAAATGAAAATGAGCGGAGGAAGAACGATGTTTAAAGCACGGGAGCTTTAAACGGCTTTCGTTGTTATTGACCTTGTGCTCGCATCGTGCGTTTGCAAAGTGTTTGTGTAACAACGAAATGGTTCTATAAGCATATTGTTCACTCTCTTGAAATATAAAAAGTTTAAAGTATAATGAAAACAAGGGCAGGGAAGGTTGGTCTAGTTTTTAAAACTCCATGAAGGAAGAGAAAAAAAAAGTCACTTCCTTCTTTTTTTTCATCCTTGATTTTTATTGTTTGGTTATAATGTCGTTTTTTTTTTTTTAGTTGGACGAATATTCCGACCTCAAAATTACCAAGGAGTTCAGATGCAAAGCAACATCACCGCTTGTTAAGTTGAAAGTGTTCCAGCCAGTTGTAGTTTTAGAGCCAAGTTTAAGGACTGTATGCACTAAAATGCATACGAACAGTAAAAACAGTAGGAATAAAAAGAGTAATGTCAAGAGTTCTTTAAATAATAGTTCATTAAAAGATGAAAATTCCGTGATCAGTGAATGCTTTACTCCAAAACGAGCAGATGACAGTTCAAACCAGAATAAAAAACCTCTTGCTGATCGAAATCGGGCACCTGATGACAATCAGAAGAAAAATACTTCTGGAATTTTTGAATTAAGTGATGATGTGGATGTTGACATTGATGTTTTATCAACACCGAAGAAGAATGAATATGAATCTGAATCTGATTCGGATTCATATGATTACGACACAGTTGTAAATGCACTTAGGCAAATTAAGCAAAGAACGGAATTAAACTCTAGTCAAGATACATCTTTCGGTTCTGATTCAAGTCTGTTAAAACGAATTCTTGATGATCCTGAAAAATTATCGGAAAAAGTTAAGCAATCTATTAATTATAAGGCATTAGAAAAATTAAAGAAAAGCTTGGAGGAAAACGAAGCTTCAAATACAGCTTCCAAAAGTACAGTACAAAAAACGAGGATAAGCACTAGGAAAAAAATTAGCATAGCAAACACCAGATATGGATCTGATTTTGAAATTCCAACAAAAAAAAGGAGGAGAAAGAAGGGCACCTCGTTTGATGAGAAATTTCAGTTAGAGACTTTGAAATTATTAGAAAAGATTTTGTTGAATAATTGCGATAGTGATTCAGATTTTGAGTCAAGCACAAAGAAAGAATTTAAAGCTAAATTAATTAAAGCTGGATTGAAATCGGAATTCAAAAAAAAAGAGAAAAAAAAACCAGAAGAAAAAATAAGCGCCGCCATCGATGATATTGATAGCGGATTGGATGCGTTTACCTTGTTTAAAGATAGTTGGATTTCTTCGGATGATTTGGAGCCCCCGGCGCCGCCGCTGCCGAAGAGTCCAGCAAAGTCAGCAAAAAAGCCTACAGTTAAAGCCGAAGTCAGGACCATTAGTTCGGATATAAAAATTGTTCAACCGAAAAATATTAAGTTTGAGTCGGGGTTGAAACTGGAAGCAGTTTTTAATGAAAGGTAAGATTAATTTTTTTTTTTTTTTTATTGTTTGGAAAATTAAATTTTTTTTTTGTTTAAATTTCAGCTACGGGAGATACGTGAAACCTAAACCCAAACCCAAATCCAAAGGTGGTTCCAATAAAAAAAAGAAGCAACTTATGACCCAGAGGACGTTGAAAAAAAAATCTAAAACGTTCTTCGAAGACATTGACGAACCCAGGAGAATCGTTAAAAAATTTAATAAGGAGGAAAAAATCGAAAGGCCGAAAATAATTCCGTACGTACCGCTCGTGGAGGTGGGAAGCTACGACGGGCCGATAGTCGAAGTGAAGGACACGAATTTTTTTAAAGACTTTCACCCTAGGCCGAATATTTTAGGGAGGTCGTACCAAGATCCTAAATTAAGGATCGGAGAGAGGAGGAACAGCTCCGACTCTGATAACAAATACCACGATACGTTGTTTCATTTGTTAAAAAAGGAGGAAAAAGAAGATGCGAAGCCGCCGAAGAAAAATATTTTATTTCGTAAGGTTAAGAGCAATAAAAATTCGAGTAGTCAGAGACTTACGGAGAGACTGAAACAATTGGAGGAGAGAAGCAAAAAAACGAATAACGAAATTGAAATGCTCGAGTACGAGAATTATGTGGGAGAGGATTTTTGGACTAATCGGGGGAAGAGGCATGTTATGAAGGTAAGTAACATGGGAATTTAGTAAAAAAAAAAAAATTAAGTCTTTTATTTTAAAAAAAGAAATTAAATCTTTCATTTTTTTTACCTAAAAAAAAAAAAAAGCATGGGGCTTTGAAAAATAATTAGATTTTTTTAAGAACTTTTCGCTTTCTGCAAAAATTATTTGTTGGCTTTTATATATTTAGTCACCCCGTAGAGCCAAAAGGGAAAGCAGAAAGGAAAGGTAAAATTAGAGACCCTTGTTAATTAAAATTAATTAAGGGTCCTAATTAATTATTTAAGTTAAGACCCTTAATAAGTTATTTTAATTAAGGGTCTCTAAATAAAAAAATGAGGGTTTATAAGCCCAGGCGGCCAAAGAGGCCTCAAAAAAAATATTTAAAGTCCGGAGACTTACAAATTTGGGGCTCTAAGGATTTTTTTAGTTCAGTCGATTTTTTTGAATTTTTTTTAGTTTGACTTTCAGTGGGGGTTGAGCCGCACTTGGAAGAATTTTTTGGGGTTGATTGGGATGACGTCATTTTGACGTCAAATTTCTTAAAAGCATCATGAGTTCGCTGGGGCTTAAGCTCCTTTAATTTTAGCAGCGTAAACAGTGGGGTTTATTTTTTCAAAAATGTATCCTCGATACTTAATCCACCATCTTGAATTAAAAATGAAAAATAAAAAATTATTAGTAACCTTGAAAACCCCTGCGGATAAAATTTTCACTCCTCCGCAATTCTGAATTAACTACAGCCAACGCCCCCCCTGGCCCCCTCTTGGCTACGGAGCCCCAGCATTTCCTATGCAGAAGCTTAAGCAAAATCCAATTAAAATCTAAATTATTTAATTTTTTTTTTTGTATTTTTTTCCAAATTAACAGAGGCAAGTAAAATGAATTTTTAATTCATTTTAAATGAATTAAATTAATTTTTTAAAATTAATTAAATTAAATTAATGAATTTTTAATTCATTTTAATTCATTTAAAATTTTTAAATTCATCCGATTTAAAATATCCAAAACCTAATTAATGTTTTACCTTTTAATTTTATTTGAACCTTTTAATTGTTTTGAAATTAGCAGTATTACGATTTGACATCTTCAAAATTAATTTTTTTTTTCTTTCCAGAATTCGGCATCATTCCGGTACCCAGACTCTGACGACGACAAATTAGAGGATGACAGATCCCATGAAAACACTGTAGAGAAAGAATTATGGGATCACACGTATTCAAAAAGAGATCAACCCAATTTAAATGTTAATTGGAAAGCTCAGACGAATTTATCCGATCACTCGTACTTGGAGACCAAACACGAACCCTCGGATGGGATCAGACCGCCGTCTTCCTTCACCCCATCCATCGACACTTCTTCTATGGAATACTCGGCACCTAATTCTCCTTTGCCCGACAGCGAGGATACCAATACGAATCTATCCGGGTCGCTCACGGCAAACAAACCGGGTTCGAAAACGACGACTTTGGCGGATGACAGCGAGGACGACAGCGACAGCCTCTTGGATCCGATTGGTTATTCCGGGGAATCCGATTTGGAAATCGAGGAACCGAAAAAACAGAAGAAGCAAAGCATACATTTCCGAAAAATGCAAAAGAAATTGATGCGAGCTTTGGAAAAGTCCAAGGGGAAAGGGAGAAAGGAAAAATTCGCGCTCGTGAAGAAATTTTTCGCGGAGGAGGTTTTCAAAAAGAAAGAGGGTAAAATTCACGGGATCGAACATAACGTTAAAGAGAGGGAAAGGAGGAGAGAATTGAGGAATCTTTTTGTTAATTTAGCCGAGGAGGTAAAAAAATATTTATAATTAAAAATTTTTTGATTTGGTCGTGACTTCCTTTTTTTGTTTTTTAGCTAACAGATTTACCTGACAACCCTAGCAAAATTCAGATTTTGCAAAAGGCGGAGGAGCAGATCAAAGTGTTATCTCGCACATCCGAAGCTTTGTCCACGGATCTCGAAAGTCTTAGAAGTAGACATGTGACGTTAAAAAGACGAGTAAATGCTCTGTTAGAAGTGTGGAAACAGGAGCGAGCAAAGCGGAGCAAATTGGCCAATTTTTAATGTGATTTTTAAGTTTTTGTAAATTTATCCTCATAATTGTAATAATAAATTTTTTTTAAAAAATCAAATATTCGAAGAGAATGTACAGAAAAAAATAGCTTTAGAGCATTTTTGACTTTATTTCATTAAAAATTTTATTTGTACATAATATAACGATTAGAAACAATAAAAAGGCTATTTTAAGTTGAAAAATACCTCACAAATTATTATTTTTATTCATCTAATTCAGTAATTTAAATTAATTGCTGTAAAAATGCGTCAGGTTTATTTTGCAGTGGCATTAGAGAAAAAAAACGTGTCACCAGATTAGTTTGTTTTGGGAAAATAACTATGGAAGTCAAGTATTCCTGGTGTTCTGTTTTTCCTTAAAAAATTTTTTAAATGGTTAATTATGGGTACAAGCTCGTCGAAAACAGCAAAGAAATTCACAGCTCCTTTTCGATCGAGTACAAATGAGGATTTAAAAGGTGACGCCAACGAAACGTCGGCGAAGAAAACTGGTTGCTATTTAGTTTTTTCTAGAAGAGGGTAAGTGTTTCACCCCAATATAACTGCACAATTTGCAGATATATTGGGCATGCAAATAGCATTCACCTGCAAACAATTATTTCAATTCAGAAAATGATCCCATTTTTCATAAACTTGATTTCGCAAACAAAAAATTCATCTTTTTGAGATTTACCCGTCTTTCACACTCTCTTTACTATGAATGCATGCATGGTTAACTGACAAGTTTATTTACTGTTTTCAGGTCCATGTACAAAGATGAAGATGGAGATCTCGCTCACGAATTTTATATTGAAGTACCACCAGATCAAAAAGGATCAAAACCTACAATGAAAAGAGTCTATGATAATCTAACACCTCAAGGAGAAGTTTTGTATGATACTGCAAGACTGCATGTCGATTTTCCTTACATAATTTCCAATTCATAAAGACAACCAAAGTAAAAAAAATTGGGTCACAAAAAACCAGGGTCACTGTTGTAAGTCCCAAAAAATGTAGTCAATTTTTTGTTTTGTTCCTTTTGTCTTATATATTTTATTCCCTTTGTTGGTGGAGTTTAAATTCCAATTTGTAAATAAAAAGGATACTTTTTTTTTTTCCTTTTTCTTAAATCGGCCTAATTATAATATTGTATATTTTTTTCCCTAATTTATTTTGTAAATAGGTATTGTAATATACATAATGATAAAGAATATTATGCAGGAGCAAGGAAAGAATTTGGAAGATGGTTTTATTTATGTCCGAATTGTTCTTATTAGATTTTAATTGCATTCCTTTCAAATTGACCCTGCAAAATTGGTTACGTAAATCATGTAAATTATGAAGAAAAAAAAATTTTCTATCTGAGAAATGTTCAGATTTAATTTTAAAACTGATAAATAAACTTCTCTTTATCTCTTTGTGAGTACATCATTTGTTTATTAATAGACTTTTGTCATGGAATTTTCAATGTTTTCTCTACTAAAAAGTTGAAGAGGTAGTCACTTGGCATGACTGGTCTCGTAACTTGTGGCGAACAACGAAGTTAAGCTTCTGAGTTCGCGGCGCAAAACACGGATTGGTGTGACCATCGAAACCTCGCTCTATCTAGCGGAGTAAGTTGGAACTTACTAGTATACTCGCATGCATGCGCTGAGTAAATTTCGATGCGTGTATAAAGGTAGTTTCACATAAGCTAGACATTGACGTGCTTAAGCAAGCGAAATTTTATCAGTTGACAAAATCTAAGTGTAGTATATGTGTGTATATAAAGTCAATGTAGTAATGTGTGGCGTAACACCCCCTGCTTAAGCTTAATTGCAAAAAAGCAGGGTTGTCAATGATAAAAAGTTGAAGGGAAAAGGAAAGCTAAGAAATGACTAAATAAATAAATTTTCTTCAGCCTTTTATTCAATTTATAAAGATAATCAATTTTTTAATTACAAATTCATGAATCAGAAGAACTATTACTGTACGCAACCACAGAAGTAAAACGTACATCTGGCGTAATTTCATCTTCTTTAGCTTTAACTAGCATGGTAGGTAATATTTTGCGTTTCTTGATATCAACAATGGTGTACGAGGCCGTTTTGCTGGCTTTTCTTTTACTCAATTTCAGTTTTGGCTTCTTTGATCCCAAGTCCTGTTCCTTGACTCTCTGAAAATCAAATGTTATATCACAATGATGTTCACATGAAAAATTCAATTAATAGGTACTTACTTGAAGAGTTTCAACAAGATTTAACAATGTTTCCAGTTGTATTTTAACTGAGTTGAAGAATGCTTTCTTTTGGGTCTCTTCGATTTTGTCAGTAACAACAAAGAATTGATCTAAAAGATTATGTAACTCTTTTTTTTTTCCTCTTCCCAATCAGCTGCAGCTGTAGCTTCAGCTTCACCTCCAAGTTCAGCAGCAGCTGCAGCTTCAGCTTCATCTCCAAATTCAGCTGCAGCTACACTTTCATCTCCTTCAAGTTCAGCTCCAGCCTGGCCTCCTAGTTCAACTGTAAGCATAAATAAATTGATGTATAAATTAACCCACATTATTGAAATGAATAATGTGGATAAAATAACATGGTAGTTATAGGAATTGGCCCTCCCCAGAAAAAAACTTTGGTACCCATCACTGATAAAATGACAAATGATCCCGCTTTATAGGAGGAAAATTCAATGAAATAAATAGTGTATATATTCATAAAATAAGAAAATATTGAATATCCTCACCGGTCTTTTAGCGGCACCCATGTTTAACTTTTTAAATCATCGACAAGACTCAACATGTTTTATTTTCCTTTGAGTCTTGAAGGATGATAACTTCTACTTACGTATTTTAGTTTTAGACAAAACATATTTCAAAATATACGCGCCCATTAGACAGTGAAATGATATAAACATCGGCGGTAAAATGGCGACCTGCATGGGACTGTAAAATGGCAGTTAACCGCCTATGTTTAACTTACGTAAAAAAAATACCAAGGCAAGGACCAATCAGTATAGACCCCTAGGTTGCGCTTGTCTCACTACATACGACTCCAGACGAACTCGAAATGTTTCGACTCTCGATTATTCGATTATCGATTTTAAATCGAGATTGTTCTATTATAGCATGTTTTCTTGAATTCTCTTTTTTTTTATTTTTTGCGTAGGTCCGTTTTATTTAAAACCTTTATCTATGTTCAGGGGACGATATTCAGTCCTAGTATTAAGTGTAAAAGTTTTTAGCTGACTAAAAGTTGGCAAAGGCAGTTAATATCTGTGAAAATGGACTCGGAAATGGATGAAGGTAAGTCGGACGAAAGCGTGGTCGAGTTTCAAAATTAACCGATTTTTAATTTCTGCACGTGATGTTTAAGGATTAAAACATTGGTTTTCGATTTATTTTAACGGGTTTTATGCATTTATACGGTAAAATAACCGATTAAAAAGTTTTGCGTATCGATTTCATCATCCAAATCGTTGCAATATTGATGCAACGTGTTTGGGTGTCTGGTTATTTGATCATAACAAGAAAGTGGTTTTTATCTGCATTCTTATCATATTTGTTTTCTAGGTATTCCTCAACTGGTTAATATTAACCAGATGAGCATGATTCCAACTACAGACGACTTTCAGAAGGTGTCAATTTTATATACAAGTTCAAATCCTCATGACAGGGACCTGGCAAATCAGTTGGTTCATTATTTACGAGGGCATCCAAAAAGTTACCAAATTGCTGTGTCTATGTATACTTCTTATCTAGAAACAAATGCCCCGCAGATGTTTGACTGGACAAAGTTTTTTTGTTTGCAAATATTAAATGATTATGTGACGACAAATTACAGCTTAATATCAACAGAAGAAATGGCTTACATTAAGGGATTCATGAATTCATGGCTGAGACACGAAGTAAGTCAACAGTTCAAGGCTAATGGGGGTTTCAATTAGGTTCTGTAATGTAAATTGAAGTAAAAGAACCAGCTGAAAGTGAAAACTCTCTCTGCTAGCAATATTTAATAAATTGTAAAAGAAAAAAAATTTTCTTTTCAGGTAAATAATCCTTCATCATCGTATATAAAACATAGGATGGCCCTACTATTTGCAACATTGTTTCTTTATGAATATCCTACGTCATGGCCTACATTTTTTGAAGACCTACTTCAAAGTTGCTCTTTGGGACGAGAGACTGTAGATAATTTTTTAAGGGTACTCATTTACATATGTGACGAAATTGGGGAAAGAGATTCACCTTGCAAAGACGAGTTACATAAAAGAAATACTAATTTAAAGGACTCGATGAGGGAAGGCAACACATTACAGCTGATTATCAAAAAAATTCAAGAAATTTTGGTAAGTTCAAAACAATTTTTTTTTTTTTTTTTTGTCAAAAATTTTATATTTATTTTTTTTGTTTTCACAGAATTACTGCTGCCCAGTGGGTGGAGCTCAATGTTTGGATACCGAAATAACAAAATTAGCTTTGGAAGTCATAGAAAAATATGTCAGCTGGATAGACATTGATTTAGTCGCTAATAACGAAATGTTTGGAAGCATAATTAATATTCTTAATTATAAAGAAGTAAATCATAGGGTGATTGATTGTGTTCATGAAATCATTTACAAAGGGATGATACCTTCAAATAAATTCAGAACCACACAAGTGATAGCAAACGCGTTGTTATTTAATGACAAATATTGTACTGGGGTAAGTTTTGAAACAGGAAAACGAAAACGGAGCTTGGAGTTATTACTGATGAATTTTTTATGTTTTGTTTTAGCCTTTGCAATGTAACGAAGAAGATGAAGAATATGAGTCAAGAGTCGGTAGATTGTTAAATACGATAGGATTAGAATTAATTAAAATAATGAATAAGTAAGACAACAATGTTTTGGCTTCTTTAATATGTTTAAATTTAATTCGTAATCATTTTTTTTTTTTTTTTCAGAATTGCACCTGAGACAACACTAGACGGTCACTGTGTGTTAACAGCTTTACACAAATGTGTGGAGATTATGATTAATTTCCTTGCATGTGAATTCGACGATATTTCTATCACCGTGACTGAATTTGCAAAGTCATATGTGCATGTACGTATTTTTTACGGGAGAACTTTGTCTCCCTGTAGGGATCCCCTAGTTTAATGTTTCAAAACGCTGGAAAAAAAATCTGAATAAAAAATATTATTTCGTGAATATTAAAAAGAGCCAATCTTGGGGCCAAATGGCAACTTACTCGATCTCAAGTGAAAAACTAGCAAATTTTTTGTATATTACTTAAGTGACATAGTAACGAAATGCTAAGAACAAAATCTTTGGAAGTATAATTAAGATTATTTGTAAGAAAGTAAGTCTTAGAGCGATTTTGTGTCATCCTTCAAGATGATATGAGATTTCAAGCAAGAAAGCAAGTAGATTTTTTGGAAGCACTTTTTTAATCAGAGAGTGTGCAAGAGACAAAATATTTTTCTGCTCTTAAAAACTGAAGTGCCGGTAATAATTCTGATTGTGATTGAGATTAATTAAGGTGTGATCATTTCCCTTCCTTCTTCAGGGCTCGGAAATTTTTTAATGAGAATTCGATTGTAGTCTCGATGCCCGGACCTCTAGCTTGTAAATCGAGTAGGTTGCCATTTAGCCACGAGGTTGGCTATTTGGCTATTATTAATATCGTTAATTTTATTTGTTTATATTTTTTTTTTTTAAAAATATTATTTGGTTTTTTTTTTTTTTTTTTTTGTAAGAACTAGCTTTTTACCATTCTAAGTTTATCATGAAAGAGGTTTTCTTACATTAAATTTTTACGACTTTAATTTTTGACGTAGGACTACGTTTTGGGGCTCGGTCCTGGGGAAATCTGTCTCTCCGGTGTCGCACTTTTCGCACCAAAATTTTATTTAACTTTTTTTTAAATTTTTTCGGTTTTTTTAAAGTAAAATTTACAAGAAATTTAAAGTTAATTTTATTTTAAAATTAGACATGCAAAGACTTAAAAAATTTCTTGTAAATTTTCAAGAAACTTAAAGTTGCTAAAGCAAGGACTTAAAAATTTCTTCAAATTTTATTTAACTTTTTTTTAAAATTTTCTTTGTTTTTTTAAAGTAAAATTTACGAGAAATTTAAAGTTAAAATTTTATTTTAAAATTAGACGACATGATCGAAAGCAAGGACTTGTAAAATTTCTTGTAAATTTTCAAGAAACTTAACTTTTATAAGAAACTTAAAGTTTCTAAAGGAAGGACTTAAAACTTTCTTAAAATTTTATTTAACTTTTTTTTTGAAGTGAAACTTTTTATGGGGCGGGTCCGCGTAATGAATTTTTTCCTAAGTTTTTAAAGTTAAAATTTTAAATATTTTTCCTTAATATTCTTAATTTTCGTTAATTTTGCTTAATTTTTCGTTAATTTTTCCTTAATTTTTCTTAATTGACGATAATTTTTTGTTAATATTTTTAATTTATCGAAATTTTTTTAAAATTTTCTTTGTTTTTTTAAAGTAAAATTTACGAGAAATTTAAAGTTAAAATTTTATTTTAAAATTAGACGACATGATCGAAAGCAAGGACTTGTAAAATTTCTTGTAAATTTTCAAGAAACTTAACTTTTATAAGAAACTTAAAGTTTCTAAAGGAAGGACTTAAAACTTTCTTAAAATTTTATTTAACTTTTTTTTTGAAGTGAAACTTTTTATGGGGCGGGTCCGCGTAATGAATTTTTTCCTAAGTTTTTAAAGTTAAAATTTTAAATATTTTTCCTTAATATTTCTTAATTTTCGTTAATTTTGCTTAATTTTTCGTTAATTTTTCCTTAATTTTTCTTAATTTGACGATAATTTTTTGTTAATATTTTTAATTTATCGAAATTTTTTTTAAATTTTTCGTTAATTTTTCTTAATTTTTTTCTTCATTTTACATTAATCTTTCGGCACTATGGCAAAACCCTGACCTTTCAAAACCCCGGTCGGGGTTTTGCAAGGTCAGGGTTCTGAAATGCGGTGTATTAATAATTATTTTTATTTTTTGAATTGTCGTGGTTTTGAAAAATTTCGTTTATTTTTCTTAATTTTTGATTATTTTTTTAATTTATCGGTAATTTTCTTTAATTTTTCGTTAATTTTTCTTCATATGTAGTTAGTTTTTTCATCTTTTTACGTTAACTTTTCTTTATTTTTTTCTTCAATTTACGTTAACTTTTCGTTAATTGTCTTAATTTTCGTTAATTTTTCCTTAATTAAAGTGAAACTTCTTATGGTGCAGGTCCGCAAAATGAAGTGAAGTTTTCCGAAGTTTTTAAAGTTAAAATTTTAAATGTTATTTAAATTGTCCGATTTTATTTATTTAAAATTTTACTCCAAAGACTTAGTCCTACATAAAAATATGCCCCCATATCCCAGTCCGATTTTTAATTTATTTATTAATTTTTTTTCATTATTTTCAGATTTTAAAAGCCAGATCCAGCAAGTTATACGGAGGAGTTTCGGTTTACACGGATATAGAATTATATTACGTTAGAACGTTATTGGAAGTGGTCGTCATGAAAATGAGATACAGCGAGGATTATAATTTTGCAAACGACGGAGAGCTTGAAGCGGATTTCCAAGAATATAGAAAGTTATTAAATGTTATATTCGAAAATATAACGGCATTCAATAAAATGTTGGCGGTCGAACTAGTGGAACAATACATAAAGAAAACGGTCATCGCGTGGAGAACCGATAAAACCGTTCCGTTCAACGATATCGAAGTCGCGTGCCACCTTTTTTACCTCCTTGGGGAGTCCCTTCCGATCGAAAAGGGATATACTCATTTTAGCGTAAGTTTGAAAAAAAAAAAAAAAAAAAATGGATGGGAAATAATGATAACTCTTTTTGTTTTGCAGTCACCATCGGTCGGAAGCAAAATGACGGATATTATGATAGCGATTTTAATATCTGATCTTTCCAGTCACGAGCACCACGTAGTCTGTTTATATTTTTACGAAATCGTTTGTCGCTTCGATAAATTTTTCAAAATGCAAAATGATCTCGATGTCTTATGGAATGTTGTCACCGCTTTTTTGACTGAGAGGGGATTGAGGCATCCGAATGCGAAAGTTCGGAGTCGGTTGGCTTTCCTTTTTTCGAGATTCGTAAGGACGTTGAAGTAAGTTGAATAATAACTCGACGGGCGTTTTTTGGAAAATCTGGAAAGGGGGTGGGGGTGAGAAGCAAAGCTGATAGCTGAAAAATACCGTTGAAAATTTGAGTAGTCCAGAACTTTCGAGAATTCGGATCTCAAAAAGTTAAGAGCTTTTGGAAGGGAAAAAATCACGGGCATTTCCGGCCCAAAGTTTTATTGGATTTTATTTCGAGGAAAAAATTTTTTAGAATTTTAATGATTTCGCCATAGAGATTTGCAAATTCCCGACTTATACGGCATTCCCGCTGGAATCGGGAATTCCCGTTTTTGGAAAAAATATCAATCCTGGAAATGGGAATTCCGGGACTAACATTTGGAATTCCTTACCATTTTTCCTAAAAAAAGTAAATTCCTAATCCATTTTTTCTATGAATTTTGGTTCCTAAAATTGTTTTTCTAACTATTTTTTTTTCCGAATTTTTAATTTTCCTAAAATTTTTTGATTCCTGAAATAAAATTTTTTAAAATCTCTTTAGGGATTTAAAAAGTTACGAAAAATATTCATTTTAGGAAAATTGAAACTTGGGGAAAAATGGTTAGGAAAAACATTTTAGGAACCAAAATTTTTTAATTCATAAAATAAAATGTCCTGCAATGAATATTTTTCCGAATTTTTTAAATCCCTAAAGAGATCGTAGGAAATTTAGTTTCAGGGATTTTAGGAAATTCGGAATCAAAAAATTTTATGAAAATTGAAACTTGGGGAAAAACGGTTAGGAAAAACATTTTAGGAACCAAAATTTTTTAATTCATAAAATAAAATGTCCTGCAATGAATATTTTTCCGAATTTTTTAAATCCCTAAAGAGATCGTAGGAAATTTAGTTTAGGGATTTTAGGAAATTCGGAATCAAAAAATTTTAGGAAAATTAAAAATTGGAAAAAAAAATAGTTAAGAAAACTATTTTAGGAGGCAAAATTTTTAGAAAAAATGGATTAGGAATTACTTTTTTTTTTTTTTAGGAAAAACGGATTAGGAATTTATTTTTTTTGGATAAAAGGA